>BTHU01000002.1:43788882-44988882 GCA_036184795.1 Tokudaia tokunoshimensis
GTGTCCCAATTAGCCTGGAGTACATAGTACAGAGGCAAACAAGAGAGACTCTGCTTTAAATGTAGATGATGAACACTAACACCAGAGGTTGTCCTGTGAGTTTGCATTGTCTTAGTCAGTGTTCTATTGTTGTGAAGAGACACCAGGAGCAAGTCAACTCAAAGAAGAGTTTTTAATTGGGGGCTTCCTTATGGTTTCAGAGGTTAGTACATGATCATTATAGAGGGAAGCAGACAGGCATGGCACAGGAGCAGTACTGAGAGCTTTATATAATGATCTGTAGCATCAGGCAGACAGACAGAGAGAGAGAGAGAGAGAGAGAGAGAGAGAGAGAGAGAGAGAGAGAGACTACTGGTTGGCATGGGCTTTTGAAACCTCTGAGGCCACTCCCAGAGACACACTTCCTCCAAAAGGGCAGCATCACACCTCCTAATCCTTCCGAAATAGTTCCACCTGTTGTCAACCAAGCATTTAAATACATGACCCTATAGGGGTCATTGTCATTCAGATTGCCTCTCATATGTTCACCAAGGCATGTATGAGCCCTCACATAACAACATGTACACCCCCCCACATACACATATGAATTGTACAAACACATACACAATATTGATCATCCCTAAACCTGCTGCTCTTAGTGCTTTTCAGTTTAGTATTATCACTGGTCTTGTTATTCATGACTTCCTTTCCTTCTCCAGTTCCTTCTGATATTCAAACCATTATCCTGTTGTATGTAATTAAACAATAGTTCTTTCATATTGCTTAATCATTCAGTTTCCTGTCATTTCCCTTAAAATCACTGAGCCTCATCTACCTGTCCAACTCATCTCCTACTGTGAGCTCTTTCTTTCTCCCCAAACTCCTGCCCTAAGAATCACCTTAACTGTAATTTTCACCCTGGAATAGTTTGGTCTCTGCTCTTCTCTACTAACTAACTCCCACTCATCATTCAAATCTAAATGAAAATGGTGCTTCCTAAAGAGGAAATGTGTCACTCAAGATTTGCATTTATAAACAACAAGAGCTTTTCCTGATACAAACAGGAAAATTAGAGACTGCATTAAAAGAGATTTGTAACAAAGAGATGGAATATGTGTGCAACTATTGAAGCACGTGTTAGCATAATAAGTCAGACTGACTCCATCTTGGGCTTGAAATACATCTTATAGTAAAGACAAACTACACTCATTCCTGTTTATGATTTAATCTGTTTCTCAAGGAATGGGTTATGCCCCATCTGAAACCTTAACTACAAATTGTTCGGTATGGCCTGTTCCAGGAAATGGTAACCATACCCTTTTTTTCAAAGGGTTATGACCATGTTGTGATGACCATGTCGTTATGACTACCTTCTTATGACCAGTTTGCTTTGTGACCACATTGCTATGATCACCTTGCAACCATATTTTTCTTCCAACTTGTTATACTTATGTTATACTTATGTTTTGCTTCTGTAAACCCACCCGACCTACTGGACTGTCAAATCTTCCATTTGGAAACCCCCTACTCCTTATCTATAAAACCCTCTTATCTTACCCATGTTCAACGATAATCTCTTGAACCCTACCTTTAGCGTCAGACAAACCTATTTACATGATTTTAAAAGTTTGCTTTAATTAATGTGGTCATGATGATTGGGTGGGTGTTTTTTCTCCTGGCATCTGTAGGATTATCTGTTGTTCATGTCAGGAACAACATGTTAGCCACACTCAGAAGCTGGCCTGGAGCAGAAACTGCCATCACAGTCACTATATGGTACTTGCTGGAGTCTTCCCACCTCTGAGTTCTGTAACCCTCCACTGAGAGAGGCTGTGAGGCACCACCTCCCATCTGGAGGGAAGCTGGAAAAGAAATGTCAGACATTTTCATCACCTATGATGGGAGGCAGTTTCTGTTCCCACTAAAGCCTGGAATCTCAGAGATTCTCTGATCATTTGGTGGGAACTCAAATGTTGATTAAGCAAAGAGAATTAAAAACCATTGCCATAAGATTTTCCCAATCTCCTCAACAGGTTCAATTCTGTTTCCGACTGACTGCAATGTACCATTCTTAGCAATGCTTCCAACATTGGGAAATTTTCTATGTATGTATTATGCCACAATTCACAGTCCTTATTTCCTTTAATAGCCTGATTGCCCACTATGTAGGAGAGAATGGGGCCTGTGATCATTTACCTGTGCATTTCTAATGCTTAGCACATTACCGATGCTCAAATATTGCTTCAAAGAATATTATTGAACTATAAAACTCTACTCTTAATAATAGATTAAATACGCAGGACAAGCCAGGCATTGGTTGTGCATGCCTTTAATCTCAGCACTCTTAGCACTCAGGAGGCAGAGGGCAAGTGGAGCTCTATGAGTTCAAGACCCACCTGGTCTACAGAGTGAGTTCTAGGATAGCCAAGGCCACACAGAGAAACCTCCTTCTAAAAATCAAACAACAACAACAACAATAACAACAACAACAACCACCACCTTCTTTACCCCACCAGTGGGTATCTGTCATATGCCTTCTCTGTGTACAAATCCCAGATAGAGAGAGCCGCTTACTGCTGATCTATTTATTATACAAGGAGCAGAAGCTATTTGTTTTGTATGTAGCCACTCCTTAATTGGGAGCAAGAAAACTTGGTAATTTTGAAATGTCTTTCACACTGAGCCAGACCTTATGACAGTTTTGTTCAGTTTTTAATCCCTGAAGTAAATACAGTAGTAATCCAAACATTTAAAAAACAAAAACAAACCCCTAGACCCGATTACATTGTGCTCCTTATGATAGACTTTTTTGTTTGTTTGTTTTGGTCCTTCAATTCCACCGTCAAGAGTGTAACTGTGGTATTCCCTCTAGATTCACCAGAGGTGACTTTGCATAGGAGAAGAAAGTCTAGCCAAAATGGGCTGGGGAAGTCCTGGTGACCTCAATAGAGAGATGTTCATATAAGTAAAAAATTTAAAACTCATAGTTCCTTTCTAAAATATTAAAAAAAAAACATGTGTCTATGTGTGGTGTGCACATGTGAGTGTGTGCATGTGAGTGAAGGTCCCTCCCCGTAGAGACCTGATGAGGCCACCAAATCCTCTGGAGCTGGAGTTACAGGCAGTTATAAACTGCCCCATGTGGCGATGAGAATCCAGGTCCTCTGTAAGAAGTAGTGCGTACTCTTAACTGCTGAGCCACCTCTCTAGCCTCAAGTTACTGTTTTATTTGTTGCTAGATTATTTTTATTTTTATTTGTATGGGTGTCTTGCCTGCCTTTGTGTCTGTGTGCATCGTGTGCATGCTGGGGCTGTAGAGATGAGAAAAGGGTGCTGTGTCCTCTGGGACTGGAATGAAATAAGGTTGTAAGCCACCAATTAAATCTGGAAATCAAATTCTAGTCCTCTAGAGAGCAGGGAGTGCTTTTAACCATGGAGACATCTCTCCATCACCCTTTATTCTTTCTCTCCTTCCCCACTTCCTTCCTTCCTTCCTTCTTTCCTTCCTTCCTTCCTCTTTCTCTCTTTGTGTCTCTCTCTGTCTTTCTCTGAGACAGAGTCTCAGTATGCAGTCCTGGCTGGCCTTGAACGGACTCTATAGACCATGACTCCTTGAATTCACAGATATCCACCTATTTCTACCTCCTGAGTGCTGGAATTAAAGTTGAGCATTGGGCTTGTGAGACCGTTCAGCGATTAACAGCACTGACTGATCTTCCAAAGGTCCTGAGTTCGAATCCCAGCAACCATATGGTGGCTCACAAACATCTGTAATGAGATAAGACACACTCTTCTGGTGTGTCTGAAGACAACCGCAGTGTACTTACATATAACAATAAATAAATCTTTAAAAAAAAAGGTGAGCATCACCATGCCTGGCAAGTCCCCACCCCACTACCTCCCTCCCACACTTAGTGGTCCTATCTATTTAGACTCTAGGTATTGTTTCGTAAAGACATTAAAATCCTGGACACACTATAGCTTGAAGATTTGAGACACTTTTGTCTTATAGTAGTTTTCTGTGGAAATACACTGTATAATCTTTTGTAAGGCCTGCCACCACTACATCACAAGTGACTTACATGACTGGAATTTGTTGTTTCAGGGTTCTAGGGAACAAGCTCTGAGGTCAGATGACCACAGGACTGCTCTGTCTAAGCCTACTATTTCTCTTAACTTTGGATAGGCTCAGGCATCAGATAACAAATCCAGGTCTTCTCTGTTTCTTTTCTTGGAGTGACTACCTCTGTCAACTTTCTCTTTTATGGGAGGACATCAGTCAGACTGGATTAGAGCAGACCACAGTGATCTCATTTTTACTTAATTACCTCTATAAAAGTCTTATATCCAGATAAAGGCATATTTTTAGGTTGGGGAGGTTGAGATTCCACCTTATCTTTTGAGGGGAAAGACAGGATTGAATACATAACATACCCTGACCTGGAGACTGGCAGTGGCTGAAAGACTATCTGCAATTCGGTCTGCAGGACGGGATGATTTGTGCAAGCCAAGAAGCTGGCCAGTGACTATCAAAAAAGAATAGCATAGACAGGCTAAGCTCGGCCAGGAGGACTTCAAACAAAGGAAGAATTGTACCCTGAGCCTCAGGGCCCAGCTCTGCCCCGGAACATAGAAAGCACCACTGAAAACGTGCCAATTTTCAGAAACAAGGAACAAACCATTACACTAATCTTGTGAGATTAGATCTGATACTCATTCGTGAAGGAATTAAACAACACGGACATAGTTAAGTGGACTCAAATATAGTTTAACTGTTTCCTTTCTGAAGACCTTCTAAAGATGAAGTTGTATCTCTAGTTCCATGGGAAACAAAATTGAAAATATCCTAACCCATCCCAATCACACACTGTGTAATCTTTTAACCCCATGTGTCTTCACGAGTTAGACCCTGTGAAGGATGAAATTTTATACTTACTTGTATCTATTCTGTTAAAATATTATCTATGGATCAAAAAATATGCTTGTTATTTGATTTTTTAAAAAGCCAAACATATTTATTTTTTAAAAAAAAACTTTATGTGTATGTATGTGTCTGAATGAGTTTATGCATGTCACATACATGCAGGTACCTGTAAAGGACAGAGAACGTTGGATACCCTAAACGTGGAGTTACAAGTGGTTGTGAGCCACTTGATTATGGGTTCTGGGAACCGAATTCAAATCATTTCCAAGAGCAGGAAGCACTGTTAGCCACTGAGCCATCAGTGGAGACCCCCGTGTTTGATTGTTTCTTGTTCCCAGAAATAATAACAGGGGTTGAGATATAGTATGGTTCCCAATAATATTTCCTTTATTGTAGGGAAATAATGAGGTTACATTGTAATAAATTCGCTTATCATCTAGACAAATGCTCTTTCAACCTTTTATACCTAGTAATACATGTTAAACTACAGATGTGATGGTTTCAATATGAAATGTTTCCCCCAAAAGCTTATGTATTGAAAATTTGATATCCATCTAGTGGCACTACTTTGAGAGGTTCTGGAAACTTTTCAAGGTGGGACTTGGGAGAGGAAGTCAGTGTAGGAAGGTCTTGGGGATATATTGTTCTTGGCCCCTGTCTGTAGCTCCCCTTGCTTTTTGTCTGCGTTTACATGAAGAGCTTTCCTCTCCCACATGCTTCCAGAGCCATGATGTTTTGCTCCAGCATATGCCCTAAGTCACATGGAGGGAACCCTCTGAAATAGGGAGCCAAACAAGTCTCCTACTCTTAGGTTGCTTATGGCAGTGACTTTGGTTATAGTAATGCAAAAATAGTTAATTCGAGTAGGTGTAAGGTATAGGTTAAGAGTTCTAAGGGACAGCACGTACACGCCTTGATTCCCGTCATTCAGGAGGCACGTGCAGATCTCTGTGAGTTTGAGGCCAGCCTGGTCTACATAGAGAGTTTCAGCCAAGAGTTTGTAGAGAGACCCTGTCTCAGAAAAAAAAATTCTAAAGAGGTTTTAGTAATTGAAAAAAGAGGAATCATTCGGTCACAAAGAACTCAAGGTTTGTTTGATTATTAGATTATTGTTGTTATTTTGTTTTTTCAAGAACTCATGGTTTATAAGGAGAATCGTCTATAAAATAGTCAAGTGACTCAACTTCAATGCACAAATATAAAGTATAATAATAAGAGCACTGGGGCTAGAGTGATGGCTCAGTGGTTAAGAGTATTGTTTGCTCTTCCAGAGGTCCTGAGTTCAATTCCCAGCAACCGTATAGTAGCTCACAGCCATCTATAATGTGATCTGATACCCTCTTCTGGCCTGAAAGCATACATGCAGATAGAACACTCATATACATAAAATTAATAGATAAATCTTTTTTAAAAATGAATAAGAGCAGTCAGCCACAGCAGAGAAGCTTCCCCCTTTAGCAGATGGGAACAAACAGACCCACAGAGAGGGAGAAACCTTGGAACATTCAGCCTTAACCAAGTGTATCCATCAAAGTCCTCTCCTCAGGGCTCAGGGAACTCTGCAGAAGAGGAGCAGAAAGAGTTTAAGAATCAGAGGGGACAGAAGATACCAAGAAAACAAGGCCCTCTAAGTCAGCATGATAAACAGACTTATGAGCTCTCAGAAACTGGGGCAGCATGCACAGGGTCTGCATGGATCTGCACCAGATGTGGTCCTAGAGCTTCAAAAAGAAGTGGACACACAGACCTCCCTCCCTGGCCCCTAACCCGGAAGCAGTCTCCAATTGATAACCACTTGCTAAGGAAAATTTAGTTTCCTCTAAGGGAGTCTCTGGGTAAACAGACTAAGCTTAAAGTTAGGCTGCACACCCTGAGGTAGAACAAAGAACAAAGCTCTTTTCCTTCCGATGTTTTTCTTTTTTTCTTTTTTCTTTTGGCCAATTCTAGTGTGATGTGATTTCGTTTTATCTTATTATATTTTATTATTATCCCACAGAAGCCTATTTCTTTTCTGATGAGAGACAGAAACAGGGTAGATCAGGATGGGAGAGGAGATATGGAGGATCTGGAAGCAGTGGAAGGAGGGGAAACCATATTCAGGATATAGTATGTGAGGAAAAAGAAATAGAGTTTCAATAAAAGGAAAAAAAATTGTAATTCAATATGAATACAATAACGATTGATGACAAAGGGGGGCCATGAATTTGAAAAAGAATGGGAGAGGTGTTTAGGAGGGCTTAAAGGAACAGAGGGAAGGGAGAAGTGTAATTAAAATAGAATCTTAAAAGTAAACAAAGATGTATTTGACTATTAAAAACTAAAAGAATGAGGGCAGAACAAAAGTGTTACAGGCAACAGAAGGTCAGGGCAGCATGAATAAAATGTGGGAAAGAAACATTAGAGGGGCTGGAGAGATGGCTCAGAAGTTGGCAGCACTTGCTGCTATTGCAAAAGATCTGAATTCAGTTCTCAGCACTAACATGATGGTTCCATCCATTACAATTCCAGTACCAGAGGATCTGAGCCCCACTTTTGACCTCTACAGGCACCAAGCACACATGTGGTACAAGTATATACATGCAGATAAAACACTCATCCATAAAATAAATAAATCATGTGTCTGTGTCTGTGTGTGTGTGTGTGTGTGTGTGTTTGTATACATACATATATTTTTTTTTCTTGAAGGATTGGTATGATTCATACAAACTGAAATCTGAAATCAATGTGAAAGGAAAATAGGGATAGAAGGGACCAACACTGAGGGTTTGGATAGACAGTAGGTGCTGAGCTGAGGAGCATTTCCACAGCTCTGCAGCCTAAGAACTCCTCTGCAGAGACCTCTGCTCAGGTGAAGGTGGAATTCTTGACTTGAGTCAGTGTGAAGCAGAGCTAGAGTTTGCTAAGAAGTGATTAATTTTGCAAATATATTTAAACGCAAGTTAATAGAAGGAAAGACTTGAGCACAGGACAAGACACATCCAAATGCACCCTTCAGAGGGTTCTTATCCATAGCCCTATATATGATTTTGGTAACTCTTGAATTGAATTTTTGTTTTAGAAAGCTGCTAAGACTTGTTCTTCTCCTTCTCCTTCTGCTTGCTTCTCCTCCTCCTCCTCCTCCTCCTCCTCCTCCTCCTCTCCTCCTCCTCCTCTTTCTCCTTCTTCTTTGTTCTGGTTTAACCATAATGAACTTAGGGAGAAAGGATTTAATCATTTTACAATTTCAGGTTACTACCCATCACTGTGAGAAAGTGAAGGTGATGTATAAAATAACTAATACATTCATCATATCTACAGTTAAGAGCATGAATGATAGTGCTCAGCCCTTTTCTGCCTTTTTTTAAATGTAGTCCTAGACCCAAACCTAGAGAATGGTACCACAGTAAGCTCAACAGTCACACATCAATTCACCTAATCAAGAACTCACTCCCTATACACACGCTCATAGGCCAACTGGATCTAGATCATTTCTCATTAAGACTCTTAGATTACTCTAAGCAACATCAAGTTGACAAATACATCCACTCCTCATATTTATTACATGTGATTACAAGGTGACCCTGGATGTGTCTTGAGTGGAATTTCAACATGATAAAGAAAAACCATTGCCTACAAGGACTGCTCAAGGAGGATAAGTCAGATCTCATAATTAACGGAGCTTAGAAAGCTGGCCATTTATATCTGGGGAAGGAAAAAGGCTATAGACACTTAGGTCTTAAGCCTGATTCATTGCTATTAGCATTCTTATTTGAGACATACCCGGATGAAAAGCATATTGTCTCTATGAAAAGAATATTGTCTCTGTGTAGGCAACATTCACAGCAAATATGCAAGAAATCTTGATTCTCAGCTGATAAGAAGTCTCAGACAGACTCTATCCATGTCCATGTTAGGTTTCAGACCTGGGACAAGGGGCTGAGGTGCATATTTTACATACCAAAGCAGACCTGACCTCCAGGTTCTCCCAGCATTCCTCAGTCCCTACCTGTTACTGGGCATGGCTGGCATGCTCTGCCCTCAACCCCAAACTTCCCAGCCCAACGCCTGAGCTGCCCTTCCCCCAGAGGCTCTTCTTTATATAATCCAGACATTTTGGTCTCTCCTCTCTCTCTCTCTCTCTCTCTCTCTCTCTCTCTCTCTCTCTCTCTCTCTCTCTCTGTCTCTTTTTTTCTGGGAAGGATTTTTTTCCCTCTCTTCTGCTCCCTCCCCCTTTTTTAATGTAGTCCTAGACCCAAATTGTTTACTTCCCTGGTCTCATTCTTTGAGACCAGAGTGGTTTCCCAATAAACTCCCCCCCCCATATATATATATATATATATATATATATATATATATATATATATATATATATATATTTGGCTTACTTTTACCAGCAGAGAAATGACTTATCACATGTCCCCTTAATTTTTCCTTAATTTTCTTTCTGCCCTGCCTCAGTCTTATAATACAAGCAGTAGTTTTACAAGATTTTATGTTGGCATAAAAGCAAACATATTATGCTGGCTGGTGATGGATCATACCTTTGATCCCAGCACACAGAAGGTACAGGCAGGTAAATCTCTTGAGGCCAGCCTGGTCTACAGCGTAAGTTCCAGGACAGTCAGGGCTACACAGAAACCCTGTCTCATAAAAACAAACAAACAAACAAACCACGAACAAAACAAAAAAACCACAAACAACCTTCCCCACCATCACAACAACAACAACAAGAGAAAGAGAGAGAGAGAGAGAGAAAATTAAACTAGACCTCTATTTTTCAGATTGAAGAATTTAGATAATTTACCAAATACGAGACTATACGGTCTTTCAACAATGAGGAGACGTGGTGAAGCTATTTGCCCGGGAAGAGTGCTGATTGGCAGTGGACAGTATGTGCTGGAATTATGTGAGCAGAGGAGCAAGATTCCTTGGTAAGCTGCAGTACTGCTCCAAACCAACAACAGCAGACAAAGGAGTAGTTAGGCCCCAACACAGACACACTTGGACAGTTAAAGCAAAGCAATGGGCTGATGGTGTGTGACTCAATGAGAGCACTTGTTAGTATGTGCAAGGCCTTGGCCTTGATCCCCATAAACGGCAAAAACCAAATGAATACACAACTTGCCCGCAAATAATAGTTAAACTAAATAGTTATTTTAAGTAATAAAGATTCCAAAAAGTACATATCTTAAAAAGTTAATAAATGCCATATATACAAAAAGTTCAAGAAAGTAAATACCACATTTTAGCAACCTGACGTTAATAAGATCCTACTCTTTTAGAGTTTTAAGCTACATTCTTATTAACCGCCTCTTTCCATTGTTAAGTGATATAACTGAAACACTTTACAGAGAGAACAGAAAGTTGCGTGCTATGACTAATTGTAGCTGTACAGAAAATTAACCATTTCTTCTGCTCAAGCACCATAAGCAATATGGAAGCTTTTATGCCTAGAAAAGGCATGAGGATTTTTCTCCACAGCAAGTATAAAATCCACTTAGCAGTGGAAGCCAACTGAGTGCACTCAGATTTAATTCTGACACAGCCTAGAGATAAAGTCAGATCCCAAAAGAGCAGAGTCCTCAACGCTCCACAGCTCTCATTTCAGATGCCGGCCAAAAGCCTCAAGTTGTTTTATCCGTGCTTCAGAACCCAGTGTCATAAAACAGCCATCTTACACGAAAGGATATGGAGGCTGGAGAGAGGCCTTAGTAATTAAGAGCACTTGCTGCTCCTTCAGAGGACCTGGGTTTAGTTCTCAACAGCCACATGGCGTCTCACAGCCAACTGTAATTGCAGTCCTAGGGGATCCTATGCCGTTTGACCTCCTCCTCCGGCAGCAGGCATGCGCATGATGCACAAGTGTACATGCTGTTAAACACTCATACACATAAAAAAAGAATAATAGGGTTTTTATAAATTTGCATATGATGAATTACTAAATAAGTTCTTGTCAAGATGAAACTTTTTTTTTAAAGTGTTCACTTTTTTTTTTAAAGATTTATTTATTTATTTTATGTATCTGAGTACACTGTAGCTGTATTGATGGTTGTGAGCCCTCATGTAGTTGCTGGGAATATGAATTCAGGACCCTCTGGCTCTGATCAGCCCCACTTGCTCCGACTTAAAGATGTATTTATACACTTTATACACTGTAGCTGTCTTCAGACGAACCAGAAGAGGGCGTCAGATTTCATTACGGATTGTTATGAGCCACCATGTGGTTGCTGGGATTTGAACTCAGGACCTTCGGAAGAGCAGTCGGTGTTCTTAACTGCTAAGCCATCTCTCCAGCCCCAAGATGAAACTTTTTTGATGAGGCATTAAGAACCAAATCTACTTTGCTTTCTGGTGTGTGTGTGTGTGTGTGTTGGAGACATAGTCTTGCTATATCACCTAAACTGTTCTGAAACTCCTTGTATAGCTCAGGTTGGCCTAGAATTCAGGACCATCCTTCAGGTTTTCTCCCATAGAGTTATAGACGTGAACATGACCAGGTTCACCCACATCTTTCATTTCTACCTTTATACATTTAAAATTTGAAAGAATGTTCTCCGAGCAAGTTTCTGATTCCAAACCTTCAGACATTGTTTCTCCTTATCTACTTTGGCCCATGCTGAAAGCCTAAGACCTGTTCATATGAGGAAATGACCTCTACATTGTGCCTCAAAATGGCCAATAGGTATAGTCCTGAAAATCATTTCTCCATCACAGGGGCTAGAAATTGTTATGGGTCTGGGGGTGGGGGGTCATTCAGTGATTTACCAGTCTGATTGTGAACCAATTTTAACAAAGAAATCTTTATTAAATACTTGCCAGGGCCATGGATACTGGCCAGGTCCATACCCGAGACTCATGTTCAGAGGATGGGTCCACATTACATTAATTGAGAACTTATAAAGGCAAAACTCATAAGGCTTCTTACTTCCTGCCTTTCTCCAATCAGAGGTAAGCACACATCCTGACATACTTCCTGCCTATGCGTGATCAAGCACATATCCTGTGCAATTGGGGACAATCAAGCTTGCTTACAGAAGTGAAAACTCATGGCTTGTTATCTTACATGAAACATTAGTCCTTAGGATTTCAGGAAGTCATTTGTCTGTGGGCAAATAGCGTTTACAGGTTAGAGGTGATTTTGTGTTATGGATATCTTAAGCACAGTACTTTAAACTTAAAGCATAGCTTTAGGTATCACAAAATAAACTAGCTATGCAAGGAAGTAGCTATAAAATACTTAGAACACTACACTATGCCCATGGTATCTTCAAGTTACTGTGTTACACAATTTCTGGTAATTCTAAGTGCACCTCCCCAAGGAGGTCGAGGAGCTTCTCAGATGTGTGTTGGAAGGAGATCTGAAGTAGAGACATGTAGTGATCGGTACTGTCTGGTTCTTGAATGGCCTGAAGTCCATGTGTTGAAGTTGCCAGCACGTGTTGCTTTTGAGAGATGGTAGAACCTAATACCATCTTAATAGGTACTGTGATGATTTGTATATGCTTGGTCCAGGTTGTGGCACTACTGGGAAATGTGGCCTTGTTGGAGTAGGTGTGTCACTGTGAGTGTGGGCTTAAGACCCTCACCCTAGTTGCCTGGAAGTCAGTCTTCCACTAGCAGCCTTCAGATGAAGATGTAGAACTCTCAGCTCCTACTGCACCATGCCTGCCTGGATGTTGCCATGCTCCCTCCTTGATGATAATGGACTGAACCTCTGACCCTGTAAACCAGCCCCAATTAAATGTCTTTTATAAGACTTGCATTGATCATGGTATCTGTTCACAGCAGTAAAACCCTAAAACAGGTCCAATCTAATAAAAGGGAATTAGGTAAACAGGGACAGGACTTTGAAGGGGATATTGAGGCCCTGACTCATCCTTTATCCTCTTTGCTTCCCAGTTGTCATGAAGTGAAAACTTTCTTGTCACATAATCCTTGTTTGGTGTACTACCTTATCACAGTCCTGAAAGCTGAACAGGCAAGAGACCAAGATTGAAATCTTTGAAAGTAGGGGTCAACATTGACAGAAACATACATCCTATTTAACATTAATTTGACTTTCAAAATACAGCTGATCATTTCATTAATAATAAAAGGAAATTGTGCCAGGTGGGGGGTACAAAAAAAAGGAAATTGTATATGTGTTATAACATTTTCATTGTGAATGTGAAATAATATTTTGTCCAAGATTTAGAGAGTAAATCTTCCTTTAGCAATTGTTTTAGGCTACACTGAATTGATTTCAACCAAATAATTCATTAACAGACACCATTTGCAAGTCATTTAAAATCAGCTATCAGAAAGGACACTGGGTTGTGGTTTCTGCCTTAATCTGATTGTTTTTTGTTGTGTCAAAGAAAAAGTCATTTTGGTCACTGTCTATTTTTCTAGACACTGAAGTGAGGGATTTATCTAGACTTAAGGAAGAAGACATTTGAGGAAACATTTCTAGAGGAGTAATAGGATTGTAAGCTTTGTGAATAAGTAGGAGAGGGCGTCCAGGGTCATAAAAGAATGATAAGAAGACAGAAATGTGAACTTTGATTAGATCAGTACCCATGGTACCCTGCTATCGGAATGTCATACCTTACTTCAGAAGTATATATAATTGCTATGTGCTAATTAAAAAATGTCTCAGAGGTCCTGGTGGACCACCCAGTCTTCTGCCGCAGGTGCCTTTGCCGCGATGCCCAAATCCAAGGGAGACAAGAAAGTTTCCTTAACAAAAATTGCCAAGAAAGGCTTGGAACTGAAGCAGAACCTGATAGAAGAGCTTTGGAAATGGGAAATGTGTGGACACCTACAAGTACCTTTTCATCTTCTCTCTGGCCAACATGAGGAACAGCGAGCTGAGGGACATCCGGAATGCCTGGAAGCACAGGTGATGATGGTGGCCTTGGGTCGAAGCCCATCTGACAAATACAAAGACAGCCTACATCAGGTCAGCAACAAGTTGAGAGGTGAAGTTGGGCTCCGTTTTACCAACGGCAGGAAGGAGCGGGTGAATGAGTGGTTCACAAAGTATACAGAAATGGATTTTGCTCCAGCGGGGAACAAAGCAACTTTAAACTGTGAGCCTGGATCCAGGGCCCTTGAAGCGGTGCTCTCCTTCCACGGAGCTACAGCCGAGGCAGCTGGGGCTGCCCACTGCCCTCAAGAAAGGTGTGGTGATCCTGCTGTCTGACTATGAAGTTTGACCCCAGAGCAGGCCCATGTCCTGAAGCTGTTTGGGTTTGTGATAGCTGAATTCAAAGTGACCATCAAATACATGTGGGATGCCCAGTCAGGAGGATTCCAGCAGATGGACGATGCCCGCGAGCGCGCCTGAGTCTGAGGGAGAGTCTGAGGAGGAGGATGACAGCTGACTCTAAGAGCCAGGACTAAGGCCTTCCAGCAAGTTCTTCATCGCTGCTGGACCCCGCCCAGGACTACTGTCCCCACTCTGGAGGGAACAGCTATTTTACTATGGATAAAGACAAGGGAGAGTGCTAGGGAATGACTTTGTTTATAGAAAGAATAAAATTGTGTCTGCAGGTGTTCCCTGTAGACAGCAGGGAAAAAAAAATGTCTCAGAGATTTAAGGAGATGGAAACGGTAACCACCATGATCAATCACTATACAGCCTATCAAAGTACTACTCAGAAAAAGATGAATGCATGCCACTAAGATAATAAAGGTGAAAGTAAGATAAAATAAGCTAGTTTTGTTCTTCTTTAAGCTGAATATTGAGAACAAAGTGGAGGTTAGTACCTCGTGGACACCATGGGCATTCAAGCGGCCTCTGGTTACGCAGCTGTGACTTTAAAGGTGACTGGTTCATCTTTGAAAGAACATCTAACATTTGAGAACATTCCCACACACCAGATCCTCTTTCTTCAGTGTCAGAGTTCAGACTCTCAGACTTGCCACCAGATAAAACATGGGCACTGGGCCCACGCTGTCTGGGAGAAGCAAAGAGATGTTGCTCAGTTCTATGGGAGCTTTCATTTTGCCCAGGAACTGTGGTATATTAAACTTTCAGTCTTGGCCGTGGCAATGAAGTTCCCCACTGGATTCAAGGTAGGGCTCCTGGCATAGAGTGGGAACCAGAGCGAGGCTGCTGCCAAGTTCCCTGTGGCCATCAGTGGGAAAGCAGCAACGATGGCTTTGCTGTTTTATCAGGCCACGTCTGTTGTGAGTTTGGTGCTGTATTTTGGAAACAGCCCCAAGTCCGGTTTGCTGACCTTTCCAGCAATCTTGAGAATTTTGAATATGATTTGAATAAAGACCTTTTTCCTTCATTACGAAGTCATCGTCTGTTTTGTACAACAACTAAGAACCCTGCCCTACATTCCTTGTATGGGCGGGGCAAACGGAAGACCTTTCAGATAACCTTTATAAGCAGATGTTTTTGTCTTCGGGATGCTTCGGTCTTCCTTGTCCACTGAGAGTCATTTAAGTGACCTGGGGTGGGGCTGACTCCTTTGATTCAAGTTACTACTGTGGCTATTAGGCAATAAATAAATAAATACATACATAAATAAATAAATATCTCATGAACGATTGTACAAGTCTGTTAAGGCCCCTGTAACAAAATGTCTCAGATTGGATGGCTTAAGCAACAGAAACTTTTTTACTCACAGTCTGGGGACTAAGAGTGAGTTTGAGCTAGACTGTCAGCTGGTTTGATTTCTCCTGAAAGCTCTTCCCATTGGATTTAGGTGACTCTGAGTCTCTGGCAACCCTCTTTGCAGGTAGCTTCTGTGCTTTTTAGCAGTGGTGGGACTCTGTTTTCAAGTTACAGGATATAAACGGATTGGGAGCCACCTTAAGATAATTATTTTAGAGCTACAAGTAGCACATGCCTTTAATTCCAGAATTTGGGAGGCAGAGATAATTGGATCTCTGTGAGTTCCAGGCCAGCCTGGTCTACATAGTAAGATCCAGGTCAGCCAGGGCTCCGCAGTGACAGCCTGTCTCAAGAAGCAAAACAAACAAATGAACCTTATTTTAACTAATGAGCTCTGGGAAAACCCTGTCTTCAAATGTAGTCACATTCTGAGGCTCTCGAGGACTGAGGCTTCAATATATGAGTTTATTAATTTTTGTTTGTTTGTTTTTCCAAAACAGGGTTTCTCTGTATAGCTCTAGCTGTCCTGGAACTCACTCTATAGACTAGGCTGGCCTCGAACTCAGAAATCCACCTGCCTCTGCCTCCCAAGTGCTGGGATTAAAGGCGTGTGCCACCACTGACCAGAATATGAGTTTATTTTTTGGAGAAACAATTTAGTTTATGCAATGGCTATTCTTGGTTGTCAACATGACTACATCTGGAATTAACTTAAACACAAAAAAGAGGGCACACCTGTGAGGGATTTTTACTAGTGTACTAGGCCAGAAACATAGATGGTCATTTCTGCATCTTTCGACAATGTCAGAATTTATTGGTTAATAATAAATTCTGAAGGTTTGTGTGTTTCATTGGCTGCAATGTCTGTGGTAGTCTTGAATTCTCTTAATAACCGATCATTGGCAACCATGGATTCTTTTATTCTTAGTTACTAATATCAACTCTCAGATCACACATTAGTTATATCTACATACAACTGTATACAAGCAGGATACAAATAGTTTCAAATGGGTTAGTGTTCAAGGAGTCCAAAGACTTCAAGGAGGCCCTAGGGGAAGCAGAAGCAGAGATCGGGAAAAAGTTAAGGGAACACCATTGCAACTCTGATGGGGAGATGCAGGGACTCCTGCTATATACAGTATGTCCTTATTATTCTTTGGGTAAGTTCTTGAATTTAGCATAATAAGATATTTTAAGTATCATGGGATGGCTCAGTGGTTAAGAGTACAGACTGCTCTTCCAAAGGTCCTGAGTTCAATTCCCAGAAACTACATGGTGGCTCACAACCATCTGTAATAGGATCTGATGCCCTCTTCTGGTGTGTCTGAAGACAGCTACAGTGTACTTATATAAATAAAATAAATCTTTTTTTTAAAGATATTTTTTAAAGATATTTTTTAAAGATATTTTAAGCTCTTAATTTTCTCCTCCAAATCTGCTGTGACCATGTTTTCAAACAAGTATTTTTGAATAAAAACGTTGACTTATATTTCGACATTAACGTAAAAAAGTTTCATTTACTTAGTAGCTTTGACTTTGTAAAACTATTTTGGGGGTGGGTGGAGAGGCAGGTGGGCGGGTCATGACATGACTCAGCTGCAAGTACCTTGCAAACATAAGGAATTAGAAGGAAGGGCTGTGTGTGTACACAGCTACATTGAAAATAAGTTCCATGACACACAACAGCTCATTATTTTCTTAGAAACGTCGAAAACAGTTGGAGGAACCCCTCAAATCTGTTTGCCCAGGATTATAAGTACTTAATAAATTGCCACTTGTCGGGGGAAATATTAAAAAAGTTGAACCATCTCATTCCCATGCTTGTGCCTCTGCCTCGGTGGCCTGTCTGGCCATGTACTGGCAGGCAATGGCTGACCTGCTTTTATCTCGTGGAGATTCTGACTCTGAACTCCACATTCTTTCCACCCAGCTCACTAGGTTCCCAGTGGCAGGTCACTACCACACCAACCCTGTGCTTCAAATCCCTCACAGCCTTTGTGGAGCACCTCAGGCAAACCCACACTTGGCTGCTGTATCTTTTTCTCTTGAACCCAGACAAGCTGCCATGTGAAGGAAAACACAATACAAACTTAGTTCAGAAACAATGGTAACTCAATCTTTGGGCACAACAACCAAAACCTAATCTTTTAAGCCTTATTAAAATCTGATCCCTTCAGTGGCGGATCCTTGTGGATCCACCATGATACTAGAAAACTCTAGCCTCCTCTGCTCTCTCGGTTCCAAAGAGACCTAACTCTCTTCTGCTTCCTCTCTTCTTCTATCCAACTGGAAGTCCCGCCTACTCGCCCAGTGATTGGCTCATTTATTCATTAGGGGATTGGTTTACAAGAACAGCACCAGGACCATCCGACTTACCATTCAGTCCAACAAGGGCACAAGCAACAAAAGAGGAAGTACTTGGAGAGGCTAAACAACCCCACCCTGGCTACCCAGATGAAAACCTCAGCTGCGGCTGGTAGGGTTTGAAGATGGAACAAAGAGATGCTGTTATCAAAATGCTAGATTTTCATATTTATATAGTTATAAATATATATTTGCCAGGGCTTAAGATAGGTGTGTGCCTTTTTAGTGCAAGAAGAAGCACTTTGGGGGGGTCTTTTGATGTGGGAGGCATATGTATTTCAGAGATACACTTGGCTACCTTGAGTCATATGGAAGAAGCAGGGACCAGGACGGCTGGAGTCTTAAGAGACTCAAGTGCCAGAGCAGAGAAGGAAGTGAGATAGTGAGCTTCATTTCTATCTGATTTTTAAATAGCAGGTTAAACTGGCTGTGGCGGGTCACCCATCAGCACTATGGAAACAAAGACAGAAGGAGTGTTTCAAGTTATGACTCCAGCTTAGACTTCATGGTGAACTCCATGCTGGATGGGAAAACATAATGAGACACCTCCCTTTGCTCTGCCTCCCTTCCCCCAATATTGGATTGACCCACTGAGCAGGAAAAAAAAAAAAAGCTTGAACTGGGACGTCTAGCCAGGACTTTAGTTCTAAGAAGGCACTTTGCACTGCCAAAGTTTGTACTGGTGGGAAAAGAGCCCCAGGAAGCAAATAATACCAATATAATTAAAAAGTAATTTGTCTCTTAGAGTCATCTCATGTTCATCCAAAAATAATTTAAATAATGAGTAGCTAGCTTTAAAAATCGTTAGAACATTAAAATGTGTATGACTGCATTTAGCAAGATGCCTTGTAGCTGAGAGATAGAAGACAAACTAGCACAAAGCACACCATTAATTTTAAACAGCAAAGAGGAAAACAATGAGGATATCAAACCAGACTAAGGAACATTCTGTTTAATGAGAGAGAGAAAGAGAAAAAAAAAATACTTTTCATGCTTTGTCAGTTGATTATGCCTTTCAGTTAATATTAATAATGCGGAGGGATTGTAAATGCTGTAGGATAGTAAAAATAGCTCTGATGGTCCATACAGAACGACAGGCATCTGTGCTCCAGTTCTGTCCTCTTCTTAGCCATGAGGCTCAAATGTGACGGTGTTGGTGAAAGGGAAAGTTTAACACAAAAGGAGGGTGTAGCTACTAAAGGCATCCCAGAGATGTGACGGAGTGGGAAGTGTAGGATGCAGAATTGCTTACGGATCAGAGAAAAGCAGATAGCTCACTCTGAAATCGCAGGTATCCTTTGGGTATAGATGCAAAATTACACTGTGGTAGATGGGCATAAGGACCACACCTCTCAATATGCATACACTGTGTTGTCTTCTCGGTTAGACTTTGTGACTGTGGTGGTTTGCATGTATTTGGCCCACAGGAAATGGCACTATTAAGAGGTATGGCCTTGTTGGAGGAACTATGTTACTGGGTAGGCAGACTTTGAGGTCTCCTAGTGCTCAAACTCTGCTCAGTGGGGAAGAGTCAATCTCCTTCTGGTTGCCCTCAGATCAAGACTTAGAACTCTTAGTTCCTTCTCCAGAACTATGCCTGGCTGGATACTGCCATGCTTCCCGCCGTGATGATAAAGGACTGACCCTCTGAAACTGTAAGCCAACCGTAATTAAATGTCATCCTTTATAAAAGGTGTTTTGATCATGTTGTCTCTTCACAGCAATGGAAACCCCAACTAAGACTGTGGCTAATGGCACAAGGTAGGAGTAACAACTTATCGGTAGCATATTGCCACTGAGATTATTTTAAAAGGACACTGACTTCTTCTGGACCTCTTCCACTGGGCATGCTGCTCTCTCCCCATCTCTGTTTCATTGTTTACTTATCAGGAAGTCTTCTGCTGTGATGTAGACTGCCCTATACAGAATTTTACAAGGTAGAAAGCTGAAACCACTCATGACACTTGTGTAAACTTGGAATTGTCTCCTCCTGTTCAGTCAAGCTTTCAGCTGCCCTCTGCTACAACTACTTGGAACACTGTAGAGACAGACCCTGACTGACAACCACTTAACCAAGCTATGCTTGAAGTCTTGATCAAAGAAAGTGTGTAGATGAATAGGTGTTTATCAATTAAACAGGGTTGCTTAAAGACTTGTATCTTTGATGCTGATTAGTGTTCTCTTAATGTGACTAAACTCAACTACATGTACCACAACTTCCTTTTCTTGGGGTTTTGATTATATTGTGCCCCAAGAAAATTTCTATTAATGATACTCTGTTATGCTTGCAGATAGGAACCTAGCATAACTGCTGTCTGAGAGGCTCTACCCAGCAGCCAATGGAAAGAGATGCAGAGATTCACACCCAAACAATAGATGGAGCTCAGGGAGACTTACAGAAGAGCTGGGAGAAAGATTGAGAAACCCAAAGAGGACAGTGACTCCACAAGAAGACCAACAGAGTCAACTAACCTGGACCCTTGGGTGTTCCCAGAGACTGAATCACCAACTGAAGGCTGAGCACAGGCTGGGCCTAGGCTCCCTTCACATATGCAGCAGGGTCCTCAAACAACTGGAGCAGAGGCTGTTCCTGAGCCTGTTGCCTACCTGCCTGCCTGTGGGTCCTGAGCCCCTAAATGGACAACCTTGTCTAACCTCAGTGGGAGAGGATGTGCCTAGTCCCCCAGCAACTTGATGTGCAGGGGAGGGGGTCTAGAGGCTGGGGGGAAGTGGAGTGTGTGGAAAGGTTGACACCCAGAAGGTGGCTTCTCCTTTTAAGGGGAAAAGGAGGAGGACTTGCATGAGGGGCTACTGGGAGAAGAGGAAGGGCTGATATTGGGTTATAAATTGAATAAATAAATATTTTTAAAAAGAGAGCAGCTCTTGTTCCTTCAGGGGACCCTTGTTCAGTTCCTAGAACCCACATCAACAGTTCACAATTGCCTGTAACTCTAGCTCCAGCATACTTGACCCCTTTGGCCTCAGAAAGGCCTCATTTTGCCAACAATGAGAAACCGGGTGGATGTAGTTAGGTTGATAGAGTACCTGCCTAGCATGTGTGAAGTCCTGGGCCCCATCCTCAACACTGCATAAATGAGGTATGATAGTGAGAAGACTAGGCAGACTCCATGACAGACTTCAAATTACAGTCCAGGAGATTAGGTCTAAGAACTCGACAAACCCAGACAAGCCCAGGCAAGTCAGTTACTAGATAAAAACCCTCAGGCTCCAGCTCCCAAGCCTCAGTAATGGTTCTGAAATGCCTAAAGACAGAGTAAGATAAAGCTCACCTACCTCAGAATTCCCTTAATATGCTTTAAACAAGCTCAATTAGTTGTCTCTCCATCTTGGTAATGGGAGACCCCAACATGCTAGACTTCTGCAGAATAAAACCCTTTTGCATTTACATTGAGTAGGGGTATCATTCTTCAGCAGATCATAGTCCCTTACATTAGCACATATATGTAATCCCTGCACTCGGGAGGTAGAGGAAAAAAGTTCAAGAGTTAAGGTCATCTTTAGTTATATAGCAAGTTGGACTCCATGAGATCCTATCTCAAAAGAGAAAAAAATAGGAGGGCTGGCGATACAGGTCCTAGGAAAATAAGCTTGCTGTGCAAGGGTGGTGACCTGATTTTGATCCCCAGAACCCATGTAAAGATGGAAGCAGAGAACCAACTTCACAAAGATGTCCTCTGAGTCTCCACATGTATGACATGGCATAAATATGCTTGTGCATGAGTGTGTGTGTGCACACACACACACACACACACACACGCACGCACAAACTGTGAGAGCATAAAAATAAATACTTTGAGGTTTTGTTTTTGTTTTTTTTTTAACCCAGTAATCCTGTGGTCTGGTCATTTCTGACTTTTCTATGGTGGACTGGGAGAGTCCACACAGCACTGTGATGGGACACAGAACTGACTTGGTTAACTCCTGAATTCAGCTGAGCGTGTGATTCTCCAGATGTGTAATTGGTGCTGCTATGAATGGTCAGAGTAGTGTCTGCCCAGGAATGATCATCTTCCTAGTCTACCAGCGCACAGTGAATGGTGCCGTGTGAACAAGAATCAGAATGACAAGGCTGTGGATGGGGAGAGTGGGAAGGGCTGTGGGAAGGACTGGGCAGCCATCCTGTTTTCCACTCACAAAAGGGAGGAAATGAAATGTCCAGAGCATAGAACCCAAGCAAAGAACAGCTCAGCTGGTGAGCCAGAAAATCTTTTTTTTTTTATTTTATTTTTTTAATTTACATTCCAAATCACTTCCCCTTTCCCGTTTCCTCCCTCCCCGAAAGTCCCATAAGCCCCCTTCCCTCCCTCTTTTCTCCATTCAACCCCCTCTCGTTACTCTCTCCTGGCGTTCCCCTACATCCAGTCTTTCCAGGACCAGGGGTCTCTCCTTCCATCTTTTTAGAAATCTATTGATATGCGGATTGTGTCTAGGGTATTCCGAGATTCTGGGTCAATATCCCCTTATCAGTGACTGCATACCATGTGTGTTCTTTTGTGATTGGGTTATCTCACTAAGGATGATATTTTCAAGTTCTGACCATTTGCCTAGGAATTTCGTGAATTCATTGTTTTTAAATGCAGAGTAGTATTCCATTGTGTAGATATACCACATCTTCTGAATCCATTCCTCCGTTGAGGGACATCTGGGTTCTTTCCAGCTTCTGGCTATTATAAATAAGGCTGCTATGAATATAGTGGAGCATGTGTCCTTATTGCATGCAGGTAAAGTCTCTGGGTATATGCCCAGGAGTGGTATAGCCGGATCCTCCGGGAGTGTCATGCCCAGTTTTCTGAGGAACCGCCAGACTGCTTTCCAGAGTGGTTGTACCAGACTGCAATTCCACCAGCAGTGGAGGAGTGTTCCTCTTTCTCCACATCCTCGCCAACAACTGCTGTCTCCTGTGTTTTTGATCTTAGCCATCCTGACTGGTGTGAGATGGAATCTCAGGGTTGTTTTGATTTGCATTTCCCTAATGACTAAGGATGATGAACATCTCTTTAGGTGCTTCTCAGCCATTAGATATTCTTCAGGTGAGAACTCTTTGTGTAGCTCTGTACCCCATTTTTTAATAGGGTTACTTGCCTCTCTGGAGTTTAACTTCTTGAGTTCTTTGTATATCTTGGATATTAGCCCTCTGTCGGATGTAAGCTTGGTAAAGATCATTTCCCAGTTAGTTGGTTGCCGCTTTGTCTTTTTGACAGTGTCTTTTGCCTTGCAAAAACTTTGTAATTTAATGAGGTCCCATTTGTCTATTCTTGATCTTAGAGCATAAGCTATTGGAGTTCTGTACAGGAAATTCTCCCCTGTGCCCATATGTTCAAGGTTCTTCCCTAGTTTCCCTTCTATTAGTTTCAGTGTGTCTGGTTTTATGTGGAGATCTTTGATCCACTTAGAATTGAGCTTAGTGCAAGGAGATAAGGATGGGTCAATTTGCATTCTTCTGCATGTTGACCTCCAGCTGAGCCAGCACCATTTGTTGAAAAGGCTATCTTTTTTCCACTGGATGGTTTTAGCTCCTTTGTCAAAGATCAAGTGACCATAGGAGTGTGGATTCATTTCTGGGTCTTCAATTCTGTTCCATTGATCTACATGTCTGTTACTGTACCAATACCATGCAGTTTTTAACACTATTGCTCTGTAGTACAGCTTGAGGTCCGGGATACTGATTCCCCCAGAGGTTCTTTTACTCTTGAGAATAGTTTTAGCTATTCTGGGTTTTCTGTTATTCCAGATGAATTTTTGAATTGCTCTTTCTAACTCTATGAAGAATTGAGTTGGGATTTTGATGGGGATTGCATTGAATCTGTGTATTACTTTTGGTAAGATGCTCATTTTTACTATATTAATCCTGCCAATCCATGAGCATGGCAGATTTTTCCATCTTCTGAGGTCTTCTTCAATTTCTTTCTTCAGAGACTTGAAGTTCTTGTCATACAGATCTTTCACTTGTTTGGTTAGAGTCACGCCAAGATACTTAATACGGTTTATGGCTATCGTGAAGGGTATTATTTCTCTTACTTCTTTCTCAGCCTGCTTATCCTTTGAGTATAGGAAGGCTTCTGACTTGCTTGAGTTGATTATATATCCGGCCACTTTGCTGAAGTCGTTTATCAGCTGTAGGAGTTCTCTGGTGGAGTTCTTTGGGTCGCTTATGTATACTATCATATCGTCTGCAAATAGTGATAGTTTGACTTCTTCCTTTCCAATTTGTATCCCTTTCACCTCTTTTTGTTGTCTAATTGCTCTAGCTAGAACTTCAAGTACTATATTGAAAAGATATGGAGAGAGGGCAGCCTTGTCTAGTCCCTGATTTTAGTGGGATTGCTTCAAGTTTCTCTCCATTTAGATTGATGCTGGCTACTGGTTTGCTGTAAATTGCTTTTACTATGTTTAGATATGGGCCTTGAATTCCTGATCTTTCCAAGACCTTTAGCATGAAAGGATGCTGAATTTTGTCAAATGCTTTCTCAGCATCTAATGAGATGACCATGTGGTTTTTTTCTTTGAGATTGTTTATGTAGTGGATTACATTGATGGATTTCCTTATATTGAACCATCCCTGCATCCCTGGGATGAAGCCTACTTGATCGTGGTGAATGATCGTTTTGATGTGTTCTTGGATTCGGTTGGCAAGAATTTTATTGAGTATTTTTGCATCGATATTCATAAGAGAGATTGGCCTGAGATTCTCTTTCTTTGTCGGATCTTTGTGTGCTTTTGGTATTAGTGTAATTGTGGCTTCATAGAACGAGTTGGGTAGTGTTCCTTCTGTTTCTATTTTGTGGAACAGTTTGAAGAGTATTGGTGTTAGGTCTTCTTTGAAGGTCTGATAGAATTCTGCACTAAAACCATCTGGACCTGTGCTTTTTTTGGTTGGAAGACTTCCAATGACAACTTCTATTTCTTCAGGGGTTATAGGACGGTTTAGATGGTCTATTTGATCCTGATTTAATTTTGGTACTTGGTATCTGTCAAGGAAATTGTCCGTTTCCTCAAGATTTTCTAGTTGTGTTGAATACAGGTTTTTGTAGTAGGATCTGATGATTTTTTGAATTTCCTCAGTTTCTGTTGTTATCTCTCCCTTTTCGTTTCTGATTTTATTAATTTGGATACTATCTCTGTGCTCTTTGGTTAGTCTGGCTAAGGGCTTATCTATCTTGTTGATTTTCTCAAAGAACCAACTCCTCGTTTTGTTGATTCTTTGTATGGTTTTATTTGTTTCTACTTGATTGATTTCAGCCCTGAGTTTGATGATTTCCTGCCTTCTACTCCTCTTTGGTGTATTTGCTTCTTTTTGTTCCAGGGCTTTCAGGTGTGCCATTAAGCTGTTAGTGTATGCTGTCTCCCGTTTCTTTTTGGCGGCACTCAGGGCTTTGAATTTTCCTCTTAGCACTGCTTTCATTGTGTCCCATAAATTAGGGTATGTTGTGCCTTCATTTTCATTAACTTTCAAAAAGTCTTTGATTTCTTTCTTTATTTCCACCTTGACCAAGTTATCATTGAGTAGAGCATTGTTCAGCCTCCATGTGTACATGGGTTTTCTTTTGTTTTTGTTGCCATTGAAGACCACCCTTATTCCATAGTGATCTGATAGGAGGCATGGGATTATTTCTATCTTCTTGTATCTGTTGAGGTCTGATTTGTGACCAATTATATGGTCAATTTTGGAGAAGGTACCATGAGGAGCTGAGAAGAAGGTGTATTCTTTAGCTCTAGGATGAAATGTTCTATATATATCAGTTAGTTCCATTTGGTCCAAGGCTTCAATTAGATTCACTGTGTCCCTGTTTAGTTTCTGCTTTCCTGAACGATCCATTTCAGAGAGCGGGGTGTTGAAGTCACCCACTATTATTGTGTGCGGTGCGATGTGTGCTTTGAGTTTTAGTAAAGTTTCTTTTACGAATGAGGGTGCCCTTGCATTTGGAGCATAGATATTCAGAATTGAGAGTTCTTGATGGTGGATTTTTCCCTTGATCAGTATGTAGTGTCCTTCTGTGTCTTTTTTGATGACTTTAGGTTGAAAATCAATTTTATCCGATATTAGGATGGCTACTCCACCTCGTTTCTTGGGGCCATTTGCTTGTAAAATTGTTTTCCAGCCTTTTACTCTGAGGTAGTATTTGTCTTTGACACTGAGGTGCGTTTCCTGCATGCAGCAAAATGCTGGGTCTGTTTACGTATCCAGTCTGCTAGTCTATGTCTTTTAATTGGGGAATTGAGACCATTGATATTAAGAGAGATTAAGGCATAGTGATTATTGCCATCTGCCATTCTTGACGCTATCTTTATGTTTGAGTGGTTATCTACTTTTGGGTTTGATTCAAGAAGGTTATTATCTCATTTTTTCCAGGGTGTTGTTTCTCTCCCTATATTGGAGGTTTCCACCTATTATCCGTTGCAGGGCTGGATTTGTGGAAAGATATTGTGAAAATTTGTTTTATCATGGAATATCTTGGTCTCTCCATCTATGGTGATTGAGAGTTTTGCTGGGTATAGTAGTCTAGGCTGGCATTTGTGCTGTCTTAGTGTCTGCATGAGATCTGCCCAGGATCTTCTGGCTTTCATAGTCTCTGGTGAGAAGTCTGATGTGATTCGGATAGGTCTTCCTTTGTATGTTACTTGGCCCTTTTCTCTTACTGCTTTTAGTATTCTTTCTTTGTTTAGAACATTCGGTGTTTTGATTATTATGTGACGGGAGGTATTTCTGTTCTGGTCCAGTCTGTTTGGAGTTCTGTAGGCTTCTTGTACGTTCATCGGCATCTCTCTCTTTAAGTTATGGAAGTTTTCCTCCATAATTTTGTTGAAGATGTTTACTGGCCCTTTAAGTTGCAAATCTTCACTCTCATCTATACCTATAATCCTTAGGTTTGGTCTTCTCATTGTGTCCTGGATTTCCTGGATGTTTTGGGTTACACGTTTTTTGCATTTTGCATTTTCTTTGACTGTTGAGTCGATGTTTTCTATGGAATCTTCAGCACCTGAGATTCTTTCTTCCATCTCTTGTATTCTATTGTAGATGTTTGCATCTATGACTCCTGATTTCTTCCCAAGGTTTTCTATCTCCAAAGTTGTCTCCCTTTGTGATTTCTTAGTTGTTTCTACTTCCTTTTTTAGTTCCTGGATGGATTTGCTGAGACCCTTCACTTGTTTGTTTGTATTTTCCTGTATTTCTTTAAGGTATTTTTGCATTACCTCTTTCAGGATTTCTTCCTGATGACCCACGTTCTCCTGCATTTCTCTGAGCGATTTTTGTGTTTCCTCCTCATGGGATTCCATCTGTTGATCCATCGTCTCCTGCATTTCTTTAAGCAGTTCTCGTGTTTCCTTTGTAAGGGCATCTAACCGTTGATTCATTTCTTTAAGCAATTTTTGTGTTGCCTCCTTATGGGCATCCATCTGTTGACCCATATTCTTCTGCATTTCTTTATGCAAATTTTGTGATTCCTTTGTGAGTGCATCTACCCGTTGATTCATCTTGTAAAGCGATTTTTGTGTTGTCTCCTTGTGCGCCTCCATCTTTTGATCCATGTTCTCCCGCATTTCTCTAAGCGATTTTTGTGTTTCCTTTGTAAGGGCTTCTAACCGTTGATTCATGGTCTCCTGTAACTCTTTATGAGATTTATTTGTGTCCTTCTTGTGATCCTCTAATAGGATCATGAGAAGTGATTTTAAATCCAGATCTTGTCTTTTGGGTGTGGTGGGGTATCCAGGACTTGCTGCTGTTGGAGAGTTGGGTTCGGATGATCCCACATTACTTTGATTTCTGTTAGTAACATTCCTACGTTTGCCTTTTGCCATCTGGATACCTCTGGTGTTAGTTGGTCCTGCTGCCACTGGCTGTTGGTTGGACCTCCTGTGAGCCTGCAAAGCTATTTCTGCCCCCCCCTGGATTACCAGGATTCCCCTGGCACCGATTTCTGGGGCCTGCCTGCTCCTGAGTGACTTTGGAGCCCTAATGTGCCTTGCCCCAAGTGATCTTATATTGGGGAGGCCTTGCACATCTAAAGGCTCAGCCTAGTGGATTCCTGGAGCAGAGGTCGCCAAAGGGAGGCTGGTAGGCTCCTGCCCTGTGCAGGGGTGTGTGATCTCTCCTGGGGGGGGGGGGGCGTCCCTCTGCCAGGCAGAAGTCCCACAGCAGATCTGGCGCGCTGGTCACTGCAGATCAGCCCAGCACCTGGGAGCAGGTTACATACAAGCTGCCTGAGACCGAAGCGATATCATGCCTGTCTGTCTCTGAGCCTGGCGGTCCCAACTACCTGGCCACTGGAGCAAAGATGGCAGAGGGCACTCTCCGTGGCGCCGCTCACCCTGTAGATGCGATGGCCCGCCGATCTGGCACCCAGACGATCACAGCGCTGACCCGTTCTCGGGCACAGAAGGAAGCCCCAAAAGGCCGTGTCCCAAGTGATGTTATATTGGGGATAGGGAGCTTGGCGTACCCGTCTCTTCAGAGCAGTCTGGGGGAACAGAGGTCGCGGAAGGAAAGCTGGCAGGCTCCCGCCCAGTGCGGGGTCCCTCTGCCAGGCAGAAGACCCACAGCAGAGCTGGCGCTCTGGTCACTGCAGATCAGCCCCACACCTGGGAGCCGCACACACACAAGCCGCCCGAGACCCAAGCGACATTATGCCTGTCTGTCTCAGAACCTGGCTGTCCCAACCGCCCAGTCACTGGAGCAAAGATGGTGGAGGGCACTCTCCGTGGCGCCGCTCACCCTGTAGTCGCCGAGCCAGAAAATCTTAATGAAGTTGTTGTTGTTGTTGTTTTTGACTTTCATTTGTTCAAGGTATGATCTAATCTTTCATTAGCTTCACAATTCAGAGGGCAGGCTATGCAACTGGATGGGTGTGAATTCAGTTCCAGCCACTACCCCTTACACTTCTACCAGTGTGAGGTTCTTCTCCCATGCCATCTCTGTGAACGTAACTCTTAGCTACAGACAACAGCTCTAGGTACTATTTAAACAGCCTACATACTTTAAGAAGGGTCAAATCTTTCTAGCATATTTGCCTACAGTTATGGCTGTTTGTGTGTTTGTTAAGCCATTTAAATCCACAGAACAAGGCATGTTGTCAGTGGCTTTGTGGTATCTCAAGTGACAAGATATGCTCAGAGAACTCGAATAACCTGTCTATAAGCAGCCAGAGTCTGGGAAGCTGCTTTAAAGGGAGAGTTCTTTCTATCAAACCACACTATTCCTTTCAGAGACCTCAAATATGAAAGTTGAATTACACCAAGAGCTTTGCTTCCTCTTTGCTTTAAAGAGAAAATAAGTCACGGCGTGTGGTTGTTGTGCTACACACCTTCGTGATGCATATTTGAGCCTTCAAAAGCTGTTCCTGGGAGAGGCAGAGAACAGGCGAATGGACAAATCAGTGCCTTAGACAGACTGTGTAGGTTACATCTTGACACTGGGAAACTTATCCTTACTCGGTGCTTCCATTTCTCCAGCTTTAGAGCAGAACTAACAATACTGTTGTTCAGATTAAAGTATTTACTTTGTCTAAAGCTACAGGTTGAATACATGAAGTGCTTTCTATGGACTGGATGGTGCTCTCAGCACTTGCCATAGAATTCCTTACTTATTGCAACATCTTCTTGAGGTAGGCTTTGTTATCATTTCTGTCTTGCAGTTGATAAAACAGAAGCAAAAGTAACTTGCTCAAGTACAGTGTCCCAAACTGCTTGGGTCCTAGAACTCTGATGATGAATTGAAGGGAGGAAGATGCACATATAGAAAAGCTGGAGTCAGGTAGGGTGTGCACAGTCTGATGGGATGGCACCTGCTACCATCCTAGCAAGGGACCTCAGAAGGTCATCTACATAGGCAAGCAGTGCATCTGGGAGGAGAAGGAAGCTGCTGTTGCTAGTTTTTGTACAAACTGGTCAGTCCTCAGTAAGCCTCATACTTGGACAGAGGAGGGCTTTGTCTACCTGTCTGTCTGCCTGTCTGCCTGCCTGCCTGCCTGCCTGCCTGTCTGCCTGTCTGCCTGCCTGCCTGCCTGCCTGCCTGCCTGTCTGTCTGTCTGTCTGTCTGTCTGTCTGTCTGTCTTTCATTTATTTCATGTATGTGGGTTCATTGTTGCTGTCTTCAGACACACAAGAAGAGGGCATTGGATTCCCATTACAAATGGTTGTGAACCACCATGTGGTTACTGGGAATTGAACTCAGGACCTCTGGAAGAGCAGTCAGTGCTCTTTTTTTTTCTTTTTTTAAATATTTATTTATTTATTTATTTATTTATTTATTTAATGTATGTGAGTACACTTTAGCTGTTTTCAGACATACCAGACGAGGGTATCAGAACTCATTAGAGATGGTTGTGAGCCACCATGTGGGTGCTGGGAATTGAACTCAGGACCTCTGGAAGAGCAGTCGGTGCTCTTAACCACTGAGCCATCTCTCCAGCCCCAGTCAGTGCTCTTAACCTCTGAGTCATCCCATTCAAGAATTCTGTTTGCCAATTACCCATGAGTCCAAGGCCCGTTTCAATAATACACATTCACTCAGGACTTTACTCAGTCTTCCTTAGCTCCCTACACTGAAGGTCATCTCGTTTAAAACAAGCTCATTGGGCTTTGGAGTTGACACAGTCTGCTAAAACAGACTGACTACATGGCAGAGTACATGGCAGAATTCATGCTTCGTGTGCATCAACTGTACACACAGGTGGCTTGTAATGGTTTAATGTACAGTTCTTCATTTTATAGCAGGGCAAAAGCAATGTGCATGCAATTGAAATCCTGCTTTAAATTCTGACCTTTTCCCAGGCTTGCAATATCTGGAATCTTAATACTCTCAGCTCCCAGCAGTCCACATGATGTGAGGATAATGTGAAGTTCTGCAGTGCATCGAACTGCTCAGTTGTGCCATTTAGTACATTAGATGCATTAAAAGCTGTTTTGATTTACAGTACTTTCCCCTCTCATAAGGCTACAGAAGCCAGGGGGCATCTGTATATGCTGTCAACATTCTCTCAGTGGCCTGCCTTCCTTAAAATACATAAGGCATGTTGCTATGCAGGTGTGGGTGATGCTCTACAGTTCCAGTTTGTGAGGAACATATGTTCACAAACCAAACTCCATGTGTCCCTCAATGTGCCTACAGTATGTGCCAGGCGCCTGCCATTACCTGAAAGAGACAATGAAATGAGGAACAGATTTATGCTAAACAGAAAGCAAAAGTGAAAGGATGTGAGGAAAAAAAATTCTACTTAAAAATAATGCTTTTTAGAACTAGAGAGACCCATCAGTGCGTCCTCAGAGTTCAGGTGCCAGCCCTGTCATCATGGAGACAGACCAATTGTAAATGCCTGTATCTCCAGCTCCAAGGGATCCAATGCCCTCTTCTGGATTCTGGGGGCATCTGCATGGACATGCATGTCCACACCTAAGGAAAATATGATACAATCCTCACAAGTTTTTGTTTTTGTTTTCTCGCCTGTCTGATGTCTGCCTTTTCATTTTGAAAAGCTTTCCTGTGTTCTACACTGTTCTGGAAAAGCTGTGGTATTCCAAAAGGAGCAATGTTTAATAAATACACATATCATAAACTCTTTGAAATAGAAAGTCATCTGAATGTCATTTCCCCCCATTAGGATCCTATTAGTCATGTGTTTATGTGTGAGCAGTGGTATGGCTCTCTGACATACCATAAATTAGTCATGCATAGCAAGTGAATAAAATCAGTGTCTGTCAAATTCATCAGCATGTAACCAGTGACTAAGTCAGAACCAGCATACAGTAAACACTCTAATGATTATATATATGTATGTATGTATATATACATATATATATGCTTTAGGCTTTAAGTTATTTTTTATCATAAAGTTTGCATGCAAACTAAGGTATAATAAGGTTAAAATCAAAGATATATATATATATATATATATATATATATATATATATATATACATATGTATATATATTATATGCAGGTTGTTCACAACCAGAAGCATTAGCAACGTGTTAATCACTTTCTGTTACTATAAGAAATAAGAAATACTTAGGACAATTATCTTAAAGATTTCAAACCATGTTTGGATCACTCCATTGATGTAGGGTGAAGATAAAACATCACAACAGGGAAGGCATGGTAGAGCAAAGCTGTTAATTTCACAGTGGTCAGAATGCAGAGAGACAAAGGAAGGGGCTGGGGTATAATATCTCCTTTAGAAACACACACACACACACACACACACACACACACACACACACACACACTGACCTCACTTCCTCTCACTATACCCATCCACTAAAAGCTCCATTACCCCTGAATAGAGCCATGGGCAGGTGACCAACCTTTCAGCACATTGACCTTTGGAGGACCTTTAAGATCCAAACCATAACAAGGAACATTGGGTAACATAGTAGGAATGTAAATTTCCAGTGCCCAACTCAGACCAGTGAACTATGACACTGAGCTGGCATTTAGCGATCAGTATTAAAAGCTTCTTACCTAAAGGAATGTGCACTGAAATGAGAGAATTTTACCTGCTGTAACCTATGCTGAAGCGTCTCTGCTGCACACATGGTCCTTAATTAGCTCATAGGAACCAAGTCTGCATTCATCATTCCTTAGGCAGGAGCAGTGACGCATCCTCTAGAAACATTCAAAATATTCCCACAGTTTGCAGTAGCAAAACTCATGAAGCAAGGCTAGGTTTCTGGACATTTTTGAAACAATAGACTCAGAATGTCCATAGGAGTTGGATATCTAACAGCTTTGGAGTTTTGGTGAAGTGTTGACTGGAGGAACGTAAGATGGCCCAAGATCAACAATACCAGGAAGAGTTTCTTCCCTCACAGAACTTCACTGGCTTGTTCCAGAGCAAGCGCTCTTTGACTGATAATTGTATTTCCCAAATAAAAGTCACTTCTTATTTAGAACCTTCTGACTTCTCTGCCTCACTCTTTGTGACCAATCCCAGGTTTTCTGGTTACCATTTTATAATCAAACAACAAACAAAGACAAACAAGCAATCAAACAAAACCCGCCAAGCCAGAACACAGATGGGTAAGCATTATTAGGAAACTTCCAAGCACAAGTCTCTGCTTGGGCTATATACGAGAAAACTGTGAGCTGTTTTAGTAATCAAGATACTGACTGCCCATTAAGTGTGTTATAGATATGGCAAACCAAGGCAAACCAAACCTATTTTAGAGGTGCTAAGAGAACTCTTTTGGCCAATAGGCAAGTATAAAGGATACACATCCTTTATACTTTAAATGGCTCACAGAAACAAGTCTTATATGAGGAAAACCGGAAGCTGTTCTCTAGGCTGATCATCCTAATCAGCATTGCATTCCTTCATGATCTCTCTCTCTCTCTCTCTCTCTCTCTCTCTCTCTCTCTCTCTCTCTCTCTCTGTCTCTCTGTCTCTCTCTCTCTCTCTCTCTCTCCCTCTCTGTCTCTGTCTCTCTCTCTGGAATGACTCAGACTCTGTGTAGGTGGTCCTAGATAAGAGAGATTTTCCCAGTGATTAAAGAAATAAAATGGAGACTGAGGATACACCCTAGGGCAAGAGTTCTAATGGGAAGGAAAGGGGATGGAGGGGAGGAGTCAGTGCTGATTTTGGGAGACTCAGCCTGTCAGTGACAGGGAAGAAACCAGAAGTTATTGGGTTGTTGGAGCAGTTTGTGGCATTCTGACGAGGAGGAAGCTATTATTTTGGACATCTCTGCCGATGTAAGGATGTAAGATACAGATCAGGGTCCTGTTAGTCTGTGGATATATCTCAGCATTGTTTTGTACCAGGTGGACTTTGTGTGTGTGTTTATGTAATATGTATGGTATGTGGTATGTAGTGTGTGTGTAGTGTGTGTATGTGTGTGTGGTATGTGGTATATAGTATGTGTGTATATTTTTGTGTATGTGGTGTGTGTGTGTGGTATGTGGTATATAGTATGTACATATGTGGTGTGTGTGTGTGTATGTATGTGTATGATATGTGGTGTATAGTGTATGTGTGTGTGTGTTTTGTGGGGTGTGTGTGGCATGTGGTAGGTAGTGTGTGTGTGTGTGTTTGAGTTATGTGGTGTGTGTGTAGTGTATGTATGTGTATGTGGTATGTGGTATATAGTGTGTGTGTATATTTTTGTGTATGTGGTGTGTGTGTCGTATATGTATATGTGTGTGGTATGTGGTATATAGTATGTATATGTTGTGTGTATGTGATGTGTGTGTTTATGTATGTATGTGTGTGATATGTGGTGTGTAGTGTGTGTGTTTTTTGTGGGGTGTATGTGTGGTATGTGGTGGGTAGTATGTGGTGTGTGTGTGTGGAATAATTCAAAAAGGGACAGGCATATCCCACACATTATTAATAAGGGAGTGGGGAACTCTTAGTGAATGTTATGGGTCCTGGAGTCCATTGTCTCTATTTCACCTGTACTTGTAGGTAATCTATTTAGTTTATTACTAAACTGCACTGTGTTTGATGGCCAGAGTCAAATAAATTGCATCCCAGCCACAGGCCTATGGACGACCCTGAGAGGTTTTTAAAATGTGTGAGCGTGAAGAAATGTGAACAGGAAGAAGTGAGTCCAGGCTCTGGAATAAGAACAAAAACACTTTCTAACTGATGATCTAACTAAGATCTCTGGTCATATATGTGGAAACATTTAAGAGATCAGCTATAAATAAGCAGTAATGAACATCGTTATCTGCCGGGAAGGGGAAAAGCGACTACAGGTCTAAGAATTGCACAGTGACCACATCCCCTTATCAACTAGGGAAGTATGACTGTACGGATCGTCTGGAGCTGAGGCCCAGGAATTCTTGCTGATGGATGACAATGTATGATTCAAGATGGAAAGAGAAAGGGGATGTGAGAAAAGAAAACACTTTCTTTTCCTCTCGATCTGGAGTATGTCTCACTGGCAGAGAGTCAGGAATTCTAATATCACTGACTACATTGCTCCAAACTCACCCAGACAGAGACAGCTCACAGTATAAGATGTGTCTCCATAAGAACATTAAAACAGCTGGAAGTTCATAATTTCGACTCTGGGTTGTCTGGTTTTACCTGTACCAATACTCCTGTCTCATCTGACCTCTTCAATGACCCTCATGAAACACTTTCCATTGCGTTTACGAAAAGAAAATGTTTAACATTCAAAAAATTAACCAGTTCACTTTTTAAAAAAAATTTATTTATTTTTTTTATTTATATGAGTATACTGCAGCTATCTTCAGACACACACTAGAAGAATGCATTGGGTCCCATTACAGATGGTTGTGAGCCACCATGTGGTTGCTGGGAACTGAACTCAGGACCTCTGGCAGAACAGTCAGTGCTCTTAATCACTGAGTCATCTCTCCAGCCCACCAGCTCACATTTTACATTCAGTTTTCAACTTTAATCCATGAAATTTGAATCATTTTCAGACTTACTTGTCAGTGATATCCTCTGAACAATGTAACTTCAAAATCCACAAAAGCAGATCTATGGCTGTTATCTAGACACTCTTGTGTAGCTGGGTATGGTGGCAATCGCGTGTGCACTTGAGAGAGAGAAGCAAAAAGATCAGAAGGTCTAGGCCCATCTCAGCTGTGTAATGAGTTCAAGTCCAACTTGGGCCAGGGGACCTTGTCTCAAAACCAACAGCAACAAAAACAAAAACACAAGTGGGGCCTAGTGTCAAAGGCCTGAAATCCTAGCTCTTTGAGAGGCTATAGGTGGGAAAATTGGAAGCTGAATTGGCTGGCTTGATTGCTGTGTAAGTTCAAAACCAACCTGGACAAATTGGTTGGACTCTGTCACAAAATAAAATGTACAAAATGGGGCAAGGGAAAAACTCAGTGGCAGTGTGTGCACCTTGCAGGTGTGCAGCTCTGGGCTCCATCTTCAGTACTGATAAAAGAGAAATGAAGTGTCCATCTTGCTTTGTGTCTGTACTGCCCATTTTGTGTCCTTGAGTGGCACTTCTGTTGGCTTTCTGGTGTCAATTTGGCTCCACACCGACTCGTCCTGAAGTTTGTTTCTGAAGCTATGCTTCTGCCTGAGAATTCCTTAAGCTCTTAGCCAGCAGCACCAGCAGATGCTTGAGAGAATGGATTCTTCTATAAAATCTATGGTTGTAGGCAACCAGTTCTTCCAAGTTCAGGTCAGAGATAAACAGAGCAGGATCTCAGATGATGAGTCCTTAAATAACACTGAATACTTAAGGCAAGCCTGAGTGCAAGGAATTGGAGGTCCAACAGCAACTCATACTATGAGCAAATTCCTTGCATGTGTGAATTTTGGAAGGTGGACGTCCCTGAGCTTAGAGGGGAAGGGTCTCAAGTTAAGAAGATTAGTGAAGATAGGTACTAGATAAAATATCAAGCAATGGTTTGGGGAATTAACTTAACTGTTCCACTCCCCATAGGGACAGTTACAGGCTAGGAACTTTATGGGAGGCTCTAGATAGGATATAGAATGTGCTCTCCTCTCCTTGGGGCAGCCTCTGTGGTTTAACAGTTCCGATGAGAAAGATATTCTAGGGGATATTTGAAGGCTTCACACTGAGTAGAGCGGAGCAGCCAAGAAGGCACACTGGCAGACAAAACCAAACGCACTCCACTGGACTCAGATATTGCTTTTGTTTTCTGGGTATATTTCCCATTTCATAGTATCAAGTGCTACGCTGCTTTTCTGGGTATAGTAGCTACTGACAGCAGTAGTGAGGGCAGGACTCTAGTTCCAGGCAGTTTCACTTCCTTCCTCCAGGTATGTGAGGTATTTATCTCAGTACAGTATTAATAAATGAGGTCCTTTCAAGTGGAAATCAGGGGAACCTTCCTGTTTGACTGTCCTTCAGTCAGTCTGTTGAGGGTGGGACTTAATGACTCACTCTGATCTTCCTGGTTCCTGAATACATCCATTCTTCAAGTATTGAATAGAGGCACATTATGTCCTTAGACACTTGACTGGTTTTCTTGTCTCAGTTAGGTTTACTATTGCTATGATGTAACACCGTGACCAAAATCAAGTTGGGAAGGAAATGATTCTTTTTGTTTGTTTGCTTTTGTTTTGGTTTTTTTTGTTTGTTTTTTGGCTTACTTTTCCACACCATACTTTATCATCAAAGGAAGTCAGGACAAGAACTTAAGCAGGGCTGGCACCTGGAGGCCAGAATTGATGCAGAGGCCTTGAAGGGGTGCAGCTTACTGCCTTGTTCCTCATGACTTGCTCAGCCTGGTTTTCATATAGAGCCTGGACCACTGGCTCAGGGTAACTACTCCCCACAATGGGCTGGGCACTACTCCATCAATCACCAATTAAGAACATGCCCTACACACGTACCTACAGCCCCACCTTATGGAGGCATTTTCTGAAATTGAGGTTCCCTCTTCTCAGATGACTTTTACTTGTGTCAAGTTGACATAAATCTATCCAGGACATTTGTCTAGCCTAATTTCTTCTTTCTCCTCTTTCTGTCCCTTTGATTTATTATCATAGATTTATGCCTTATATCCTAAACTTGTCTAAACGGCCTTTTCTCTTGTCATTTTCAGAATAACACAAACTTAGGTTGTGAAAATAGATATTTTCATCTTCCTATATCAGAAATTTTCACTTTTATTGGCTCTGCTATATAAGAAGTTCAGTTACCTTAGTTTTATGACAGCAATCTCAATGTACATTTTGTATTTTAGAAACCACAACATATAAACTGAGTAACTCTACATAGTATAAAGTTATTGTTATGTAAACAGATGTAAATCATTATCAGTGGCCTTCACATCACCTCTAAATGTCAGTTTATGGATAGGAAACAAAGCCTGTAGGTGTCTTACCTCATTGTTTCCCAGCACTTGAAATGGATGAAGTACTTTTACATTTAAATTTACATTAAATTTAAAAAATATTGTCAGCTGATTCTCTTGGGGACTTGATAGTATAGGGTTTGCCTTTATCACTGTCTTAGTTAGGGTTTTATTGCTGTGAAGAGACACCATGACCACAGCACCTCTTATAGAGGGAAATATTTAACTGGGGCTGGCTTATGATTTCAGAGGTTTAGTCCTTTATCATCATGGCAGGAAGCATGGCAGCGTCCAGGCAGACATGGCGCTGGAGAAGGAACTGAGAGTTCCACTTCTGGATCTGTAGGCAGAAGGACTGTGTGCCACACTGGGTGTATGTAGCCTTAGCATATGTAAGACCTCAAAACCTGACCCTACAGTGACACACACTTCCTCCAACAAAGCTACACCTACTCCAATGAGGCCACACCTCCTAAAGTGCCACTCCCTATGGTCCAAGAATTCAAACACATGAGTCTATGGGGGCCATTCATCCCTATTCAAAGCACAATTATCACCAAACATGACTTTATCAATCCAGCCTAGCAGAAAAGGATTTTATTTTATTTGAAGTCTTTTTTTGTGGCACGGGGGATTGAGCTAAATCTTCTATAGGCTAGGCAAGTATTCTATTGTTACTGGAAAATTTGGAGATCCCCTCTTAGGGTTCTTAGTCTTAGTAATAAAGGAATTTAAGAACAGATTCAGAAGAAGCCTGGGATGGTTTTACTAGAGTCTAAAAAAAGGGACTGGAGAAATGACTTGTGGATCCAGTGCAATGTAGCAGATCCGCCTGGGTTCAGATCCCAACACACACACACAATGGTTCACGGCCATTCAGAACTCCAGTTCCAGAGTTCCAATGCCGTTTTCTGACCTCTATGGGCACTGCACACTCATGGTGCACCCTATGTACTCATACACATAAAATAAGTACACTTAATAACAAAATCAAACTTCAAAAAGGTATTTCAAAAGGAGAAAAGAAAAACCCTAAGGTCGGTAAATTGTAAATCTTGGCAGCTGCCCAGAGAAGGAAGATGGAAAAGAGGAAGGGAGGAAATATTTCATATTTTTGCAGACAAATAGCCACATGGTAGAAGCAGGATTAGCTCAGCTATGGTTCCATGGCAGCAGTAGCTCAATAAGTTACTGCACCAAGAGTGTGACTTATGCGAAGGAAAAGCACATTATCGCATCAAAGGGGTAATTATTCCTTCCATCTCTTTTGCATGGTTTTAGGGAAATAGTCTCCTTCAGGGGTGCTCCCTTGGCCAGGTGATTGACAGGCCTAGTCCGATTAACTCTTAGGTTTTCTACTCAAGACCAGAGGTCGAATCCATTCCTTTGATGAGGGAGAATAGCTTTTTTTTTTTTTTTAATAAGCAGCAAGAGAGTCCTGATCAAAGTCACTATTAGCACTAACTACTACTGAGCACTACTCGTAGTAGCAATATTACCCAGCTACATCTGTTTTCTTATATGGATGCTAGGATATCTTTTTGAGGATACCAACCAGGGTTTATGTAACTTTTTACCTGAATTTGGGGATAAATGCATCATAAAGCATTCAACTGAATACATTTAAGCATTAGGATACGAATTAAAAGTATACTGTATCCACAGAGTATGCCTTGGACATTTACTGCATAGTGAAAGTAATTTTGCACGATAAAGATAAAGAGAACTACAATGAATGATTGTTAGCTTTCCACTGATATGGCAAAAATATCTGAAGTGATTTATAAAGAGGAGAAATGTGTTTTGTTCATGGTTACAGAGGTTTCACTCCAAGGTTGCTTGGTTCTGCTTTTAGACTATAGCACAGCAGAACACATGGCTGAGTGTGTGGTAAAGGTCAGGCACTCACTTGATGGTGGCAGAAAGCAAGAAAAGAGACAAGAAAGCTGTGATTCTAGGAGCTTCTTCGACGTAAAGCTCCATGACCTACCTTCCTACTTCAAGGGCCCACATCCTAATAGTATCGCCTCAGAGGCCTAGACCTCAGCCTCTGGGTCTGTACAGGACACTCCTGACTAGGTCATAGCATGGGCCATGGGGGAAGTGAAGCTGAACTCCTCTGCATGCAGGTAGAAAGTGATTGTGATGAAAGGCATGTGTAAGTGCTAATGTGACCTCAGCAAAGGAAACTTCACTGTAGCAGAGGACTCAGTGCTCAACAGAATAAGTAGTAGAAGGCGGTCTAAACTTAGAAAGACTGATCAGTGACAGCTCATCAAAGAGCAGAAAGAGGTCTACCATTTTACAAGCTAAACATCAAGAAGCAATCAAGGAGAGTTAGAACAGGAACTAACACAGCCACTCACATCACATCACAATCGGAAGCAGAGAGATAAATACATCCGTGATGCCTGCTCACTTGTTTACTGGCTAGCTTGCCTTCCTTCCTTCCTTCCTTCCTTCCTTCCTTCCTTCCTTCCTTCCTTCCTTCCTTCCTTCCCTCCCTCTTCCCTCCCTCCCTCCCTCCCTCCCTCTCTCCCTCTCTCCCTCCCTTTCTCCCTTCCTGTGACTATACCTGAACACATGCTTCAGAAGTTTTTCTTTTTGTTTTTTTTCTGAGACAGGGTTACTCTGTGTAGCCCTAGCTGTTCTGGAACTCACTCTGTAGACCAGGTTGGCCTTGTATTCAGAAATCCACCTGCCTCTGTCTCCCAAGTGCTGGGAATTAAAGGCCTGCACCACTACTGCCCAGCTCTCTCTTCCTTCCTTCATTGTTTAAACTGTAAATACAATTTAGGCATTGGTGCCACCCACATCAAGATATGTAGGTCTTTCCACTTCAATGTCCACAGGCAAACTTGATCTAGATAATTCCTCATTGAGACTCTCTATCTAGAAGATTCTAGGTTGTGTCAAGTTGTCAGTTAAAACTAACCAGAACAACAATATTTGAATAGATAGAAAATTATATTCAGCTACTTAACTGATATTTATTTTAGCATTAGTTACTACCAAAAATTGGAAATATAAAGGGAAGAAAACAAATTTGGGGGGAAAAATGTGTGTGTGTGTGTGTGTGTGTGTGTGTGTGTATCTGAGCATGAGTGAGGTGTCCACAAAGGCAAGACGCATCAGATCCCCTGGAACTGAAATTTTAGGCAGTTTGTAAGGTGCCAGACATGGGTGCTGGGAACTGAACTTAGGTCCTATATAAGAGAAGCACATGCTCTTGACTGCTGAGCTATTTCTCTGGCCCTGAAGAAAACAAAAAATTTTAATAGTAGTAAATAAAATAATCTACCCAGTAATTTTTGTTTGTTTGTTTGACATAGGATTTCTCTGTATAGCCCTGGTTGACATGGACTCTCTTTGTAGACCAGGCTAGACTCCAATTCACAGAGACCCACTTGCCTCTGCCTCTGAGAACTGGGATTAAAGGCACGTGCTACCCTAGCCAGCCTAGGAACTTTTTTTTCTTTTTAAAGATTTTATTTTATATATGTGAGTACACTGTCATTGTCTTCAGACACACCAGAAGAAGGCATTGGATCCCATTACAGATGGTTGGGAGCCACCATGTGGTTGCTGGGATTTGAACTCAGGACCCCTGGAAGAGCAGTCAGTGCTCGTAACTGCTGAGCCATCTCTCCAGCCCAGGAACTTTTAAGAGCTATAAATAAAACTAAATCTAGAAAATTGGTTTAAAAGATTGGAGCAGGGATCCCTGAGAGCCTAGCTCTAAGATGGCATTGAATATAGGGATGCATGGAGCTAGAAGAAGAGAATTCCAGCAAAGGAAACACTGAGCACTCTCTTAGCACTGATGACTCAGGGAGAGGATGTTTCTGGGTAATTCAGGAAGTACATCTTGATGAAGTCTTGGACAATGGACTGAAACACACAGAATGAAAACCACAAACACTGTGCCTCCAGATCAATAAAGGAGTACCTTCTTCACTTCATTCTTAATAATTTCATAGAAAATATGTTGATTCAAATCCTGTTCAGGGTTTTGGAACATAACTAGTGGGAGGAGGTGCGTTTAAGTAATAGTTTCTGGTTGCCCGGATGCTGTCTTTCAGGTACCAGACATGTTGTAGTTAATAAATCTCACATGTAACTGTAAACTATTTTCTTATTTTTCTGAGGGCAATGGCAATACATAGGTCTTAATTAGCCTGACATTGTGTTCACACATTTCCATAATTAGGTCACAAATTCTAATTTTTTTTCCTTTGATGGATGACAATTACTTTAAGGGACACAGCTGAATACATGTAAAATAGCAATTAAACATTTGTCACATTTACGATTCAACCTAAGAAAGAAAGAAAAAAGAAAGAAAGAAAGAAAGGAGAAAAGTAATATAAACTTTGTCTTACTGTGCACCAAATATTTTTAAAAGTGTATGTGCTAGTTAAATCTTCAAAGAATCTACAACATAGATACTACTATTATCCTTAATTTGCAGATGAAGATCAGACAGGAGATGGATTGCCAGGTTTGGGATTTGGGCTGGCAGTGGGACCCTAGAGCCTCCTAATCACCGCCTGGATGGACTCAAAGGGCCCAGTTGCCTGACAGAACATGTCTCAAAAGTGCATTAGGACTGGTTAAATGGGAATCTTGCCACAGACCCTCCAACTTCCTTACAGTGGTTGTTGTGTCCTGAGGGCATAGAAAGCCATACCCTAAATAGTGTTTAAGCATGCCAAGTACTTTGAAGTAAAGGAAGTCTGCAAACCAAACAAACTGTTTTTGAACCAAGATGGCTCTGACTTCGCCCTTTTCAACCCACCCATCAGGTCACTCAGGGAAACACTTGTCCTTGAAGTTGCCTTATCTATGTAAAGGCAGACCTGCTGAAAAAGGGAACAAACTACCTTCAGTTCTTTTACTGAGGTTTCATTTTCCAAGCACAATTGGACTGATACCAAGAAGAGATGACTGAAAGCCAAATACCACACCCAGAGACCAGAGAACTTTCTGGACGATCAACAACAGTCTCCAGAGATGTTCATCTTTCATAAACATCACTGACTACCCCCAAATTGCCTTCAGCCCCATTTTCTTCTCCCTATGCAGATGGGTATGTGGATTTTTGCATAGCACTGTGTTATCAGATGCCCCCATGCATGTAAATAAGTTCCTGTGCCTTTCCTCCTGCAAATATGTCTATTGCCAATTTAGTTCAGCTGATTGGTAGACACCAATCTTCAGAAAGAGGAGGAAGAATTTCCTGTTACTTCATATTTAGAAGAATCATTTTGCCCCACACAAGGCTCCTTGAAGAAGAAGAAGAAAGATTAAGGCTGTATTTATGTTCAACTATTTTAGAGAAAAAGAATGCAGATTTGGTCAATTGAAGCCAGAATCGTACTCATAAAAATGTGGTTATTTCTATAGCTCAAAATGCCACATACTAGAGAATATTCAAAGGGATATTCGTCCCTAAAGCCTTATTCCTGTTATGCATGTGCAAAACACACACACACACACACACACACACACACACACACACACACACACACGAATTCAAGTCTTCTAATACAATGAAAAACTAAGTACAGATGATTATAAACAGGAAGTTTCTAATAATTAGAAATTGAAGAATTATTATCTAACACATAAAAAATTTTAGTAATACTCAAAAGCCTATGTTTTCACATAAGATAACCTATTATGGTTCCCCTGCCCCCTAATCTTCACAGCCTCTCCCCCTCTCCTCCCACGCAATCCACTCCCTTTCTGATTCTCACTAGAAAACAACCAGGCTTCTAAGGGATAATAATAAAATAAAATATAATAAGATAAAACAAAAAATAACACAAAACAGCAAACCAAAGGAAAAATGCTCAGGAAAAGGCACAAGAAACAGATATAGATACAGAGACTCACTCATTTGCACACTCAGAATCTCACAAAAAACATTAAACTGGAAGCCACAATATATAGGCAAAGGACCTGTGGGGTAAAATAAGAGAAGAAAAATATATATAAATAAAATTTTTAAAGATGAGATCATTTTTTTCATTCATTAATTTATTTATTCACTTTACATCCCAATCCCAGCTCCCTCCTCTCCTCAGTTCCATCCTCACAAACCCCTCCCACCATTACCCTCTCCTCTTCTCCCCAGAAAAGGGGAAGCTCCCCTTGGGTACCACCCAACCCTGGGACATCAAGTCAAAGCAGGACTAGGCACATTTTCTCCCACTGAGGCCTGACAAGGCAATCCAGGTAGAAGGGGATCTAATGGCAGCCAAAAGAGTCAGAGATAGCTCCTGTTCCAATTGTTAGGGGACCCACATGAAGACCAAGCTGTGCTTCTGCTACAAATGTGTAGGGGACCCAGGTTTAGCTACACATGCTCTTTGGTTAGTGGTTCAGTTTCTGTGAACCCCCATGGGCCCAGATTAGTTGACTTTGTAGGTCTTCTTGTGGTGTCCTTTACCCCTTCTGCTGCCTTATTCCTTCCCTCCACTCTTCCACAAGATTTCCCAAGCTCCACCTGGTGTTTGGCTGTGGGTCTCTGCATCTGTTTCCATCCACTTCTAGATGAAGCCTCTCAGGAGACAGCTATGCTAGCCTCCTGTCTCCAAACATGGAAGGGTATCATTTACAGTGTCAGGGGCTGACTTTCTCCCATAGGATGAGTCTCAAGTTGGGCCAGTCATTGTTTGGCTCTTCCCTCGATCTCTGTTCCATATTTATCCCTGTGAATCTTGTAGGAAGGACAAATTTTGGGTTGAAGGCTTTGTATGTGGGCTGATGTCCTCCTCCCTCTTCTGGAAGTCCTGCCTGGCTGCAGGATGTGGCTACTTCAGTCTTTATATCCCTTTCTCATAGGAATTCGCTATGGTCATCCCCATAGACTCCCTGGAACCTCACCCATCTCAGGTCTCAGGCTGGTTCTGGAGCTGCCTCCCACCAATTTCCATTCTCTCCTAGTCCTCTCCTGCTTCCATCTTCCCAACACCTGATCCCCATCCCTGTTCTCCTCCTTACCCCCTCTCACCCAATTCCCTCCCTCCATCCTCCTCTGATGACTATTTTGTTTCCCCTTCTGAGTGAGATTCATACATCCTCTCTTGGACCCTCCTTTCTACTTAGTTTCTTTGTGTCTGTGGATTGTAGCATGGTTATCCTGTACTTTATGGCTAGTGGCCACTTACAAGTGAGTATAGAGCATTTGTGTCTTTCCGGGTCTGGGTTACCTCACTCAGGATGATATTCCCAAGTTCTATCTATTTGCCTACAAATTTCATGATGTCTTTGTTTTTTTTTTTTTTAAAGATTTATTTATTTATTACATGTAAGTACACTGTAGCTGTCTTCAGACACTCCAGAAGAGGGCGTTAGATCTCATCACGGATGGTTGTGAGCCACCATGTGGTTGCTGGGATTTGAACTCAGGACCTTCGGAAGAACAGCCAGTGCTCTTAACCACTGAGCCATCTCTCCAGCCCCGATGTCTTTGTTTTTAATAACTGAATAGTATTCCATTGTATAGATGTATTATATTTTCTTTAACTATTCTTCAGTTAAGGGACATCTAGGTTGTTTCTAGTTTCTGGCTATTAGGAATAAAGCTCCTATGAACATAGTTGAGCAAGTGTCCTTGTGGCATGGGGGGGCATCTTTTGGGTTTATGCCTAGAAGTGGTATAGCTGGGTCTTGGGGTAGAACTGTTACCAGTTTTTTGAGAAACTATTAGATTGATTTCCAGAGTGGTTGTATAAGTTTACATTCTCACCAGGAATGGAGGAGTGATCCTCTTCTTCCACATCCTTACCAGCATGTGCTGTCACTTGAATTTTTGATCTTAGCCATTCTGATGGGTATAAGATGGCATCTCAGAGTCATTTTGATTTGCATTTCCTGGATGACTAAGGACATTGAACATTTCTTTAAGTTCTTCCTGGCCATTAGAGAGTCCTGTGTTGAGAATTCTCTGTTTAGCTCTGTATCCCATTTTTAAATTGGTTTATTTGGTTTGTTGGTATCTAATTTCTTGATATATATATATATATATATATATATATCAAGAAATTAAATGAAATGGCAGCCTACAAATTATATATATATAATTATATAATATATATAATATATAAATTATATATATATATATATAATTTGTAGGCTGCCATTTGTGCTGTTGACAGTGTCCTTTATCTTACAGAAGATTGTCAGTTTCATGAGGACCCATTCATTAATTGTTGATCTTAGTGCTTGAGCTATATTCTGTTCAGGAAGTTGTTCCCTATGCCAATGTGCTCAAAGCAGCTTCCCTCTTCCTCTTATATTACATTTAGTGTGTCTGGTTTTATGTTGAAATCTTTGATTCACTTAGGCCTGAGTTTTGTGCAGGGTGTTAAATATGGATCACTTTACATTCTTCTACATTCAGACATCCAATTAGACCAGATCCATTTTGAAGATGCTTTTTGCCCCATTGTATATTATTGGCTTCTTTGTTAAAAATCAGGTGTCCATATGTGTGTGAGTTTATTTCTGGATCTTCTATTGCATTCCATTGATCAACCATTTATCATAAGATAAAACAAAAACTAACATATTAGGATAGGACAAAACCAACAAACCAAAGGAGAAGAGCCCAAGAGAAGGCATAAGAAACAGATACAGACCCAGAGACTCACTAATTTACACACCCAGGAATCCCATAAAAGCATTGAACGGGAAGCTGCACAGGCAAAGGACCTGTGGGGTGAAAAGAGAGAAGAAAAAATATACAAATAAAATAGAAATAGGATAAAATTTAAAAAGAAAAGAAAAGGAAGGAAGGAAGGAAAAGTCTTAGCATGACAGTATGAGACAAGGAACTTCCAAAGACAGAATCCCAACAAGACAACTCTTGCAACCAAATGAAGGTTCCAGAACTGGAATTGGCCACATCCAATCGAGTTGTTAGTCAAAGGGCTCCCATAGGAATCCTTAAACAACCCAGGCTAATGCCAAGACTATAGGTTGCTCTTCACAAACTGATAGCAAGTTCCCAAAAAGATAACACCTACAGAACTCCTTGAACATGGAGAAACAGAGCTGGTGCCTAACTAGCGCCTTATGTGCTAGCTAGCGCATTTTGTAAAGAAAGTTACTCTGCATGTTGCCAGAGGAGAAACATAAAACAAACTCAGCAACATAGTCTTTGATCTACAAAGGTATCCTGCTTACAAGATATGCTGGTGTAATGGTGGCACAAAGCTTGCAGGAGAAACCAGCCAATACCTGATTTGATTTAAGGCTCACTCTTGATGCAACCCAACACTGCTTGGATGACCAAGAACCTGAGACTAGTAAGCTCAGGGTAAACCTAGGGAAAAACCAAATACTACTGTTTAAAGGAGGAAGAGGAGGAGGAGGAGGAGGATGAAGGGGAGGAGGAGGAGGAAGAGGGGGGGAGGAGAAACATAGCAATAGGGATTCTTAATGACTTTCTACACTCATAGATCTGAGTCTTACTCAGCCATCATCAGAGAAGCTTCCTGCAGCAAATGGGAACAAATTCAGAGACCTACAGCCAGATATTGTCTAGAAAATAGGAGACTATGAAAGAGTCAGCTCTAAATGAGATGTCTCCATTAAATCCTTCCCTCAGAAGAGATGGCAGAAAGACTGTAAGAGCCACAGGAGATGGAGGACACCAAGAAAACAAGGCTAAATCAACATGATCCATACACATATATATGGATTTACAGAAACTGAATGAGGCAGTGTGCACAGGGCCTCCATGTGTCTGTACCGATGGAGGTACTAGAGCTGAAAGAAGTGGGCACGTGTCTCCATCCCTCACCCAGAAACAATGTCCAATTAACAATCACTTGATAATGAGAATTCAGTTTTCTCCAAGGGAGTCACACTGTTAAAACAAACTCGTAATGGTCAGTTGCATGTCCAAGCCATAGACGACCAACAGGAAATGAACTCAGAGTCTAACTTTTTATAAAAGTTACATTTACTTAAGCCATGCTTTTTAAATTATCGTCACACATTATTAATAAACAACAGAGCTGGGCAGTGGTGGTACAGGCCTTTAATCCCAGCACTTGGGAGGCAGAGACAGGTGGATTTCTGAGTTCGAGGCCAGCCTGGTCTACAGAGTGAGTTCCAGGACAGCCTGTGCTACACAGAGAAACCCTGTCTCGAAAAACCAAAAACAACAACAACAACAAAAAAACGAAACCAAAAACCAAAAACAAACCAGCTCTTAAGATAAGGACATTAAAAATGCATCACAAAAGATAATGGGTTATTAAGAATGTAGGTTTTCATTTGTAATTATTATGTTTGCAATGTGCCTTTTGTATTAATTCTTTTATTTATTTATTTATTTATTTATTACCAGAGTTGCAGGTTAGTTCTTTCCTGGAAGCAGAAGATATCATAAAAAGAAGTTTGTTACATTATTCAAGTTTCTGTAACTCAAGACCTCTTAAGAAGACTATCAGGGCTCAGGAAAAGGACCTGACTTGGAAAGTTCTCAACAGTGCTTACATAACTCTAAAACACTACAATACAATTATTTGCAGTTACTTTTTTTTATGTGTATGGGTGTTTTGCCTGTCTGTGTAACACAAAGGTACAGTGCCTGTGGAGGCCAGAAGAAGATAGCAGGAATTGGAGTTACAGAGGACTGTGAGCTGGATTTAGAGTTACAGATGGTTGTGAGCTGTCATACTGCTCTGAACTGAACCTGGGTTCTCTGAAAGAGCAATGTTTTGAACCATTGAGCCCTCTCTCTAGCTCCAAATGATTTGATTTGATAGAGTGTCTTTTATAGTGTAGATGTTCAAGAATAATGCCAGGGACCCAAACTGAGTTCCCCAAACACTCTGAAATCTAGCCTAATATACTTATTCTACTGAGTAAATGATTATTTATTTGGCCCCTGACATAGATACTAACACACACTCATCCGTAATTTCCTACTTTAATATGCTTTTTTTTTGAGTGAGTTGGGGCAGTCACTGGAATATTCACCAAACATCTCCCATCCTTTCTAGGACCTTCTCATTTTATTTGTTAGACTTGGATTTTGCTTTCTTGGATTTGGGTAGGGCTATGACTGATCCCAACCAAAACCATCTGATAACTAGTCATTGAAACACTGTTGCCAGACATCAAAAAAAGTGTCTTTTCTCTTTATTACACTAAATAGTAACAGTTGAAATAGTGGTTGCTCTAGTAGTTTGGGTCCTTAAAAGAATGGAGGAAGCAAAATGCCTTTACCAACCTGTGACAGACACACATACATGTAAGAAATTTGAGTGTATTGTTTTAAGCCTCAGACACATTTTAGTTTGTTCAGTAGCCAGAATGATCTGGCTACAGATTGTACGGATGCAGAAGAAGGCAGTGTACAACACAGTGGCAGCAGCTGGCCTTTTAATGTAAATTGGGAAATAGAAACCAAGCTACTTTTTCCACATGAATCAGGATAAAGAAATACTCAGTGAATACAAAAACAGAGACACTCCCATTCAATATCTGCTATGTTACAGTTGTCTTTTTTTTTTTTTTTTTTGTGGGGTGGAGTTCATGTAGCCCAGGCTAGCATCATACTCAGTACAAAGCTTAGGATGACTCTGATGTTCTGATCTTTTTGCTTCTACCTCCCAAGTGGTGTGATTACAGGAGTATGTCACTATGGAGAGCTTTTGGGGCCACTTCTAGAAACTTGGCAGGAATTTGACATTGGGCCAGGGCAAGGAAGTAAGCTCAGGCAGGAATCTGATTTTGGGCTAGAACAAAGAAGTAGTCTTCAGGCAAGAATTTGACTTTGGGCTAGGACTGGGAAGTAGGCTCAGATATCTTAGTCATCCTGATAAGCCCCTAGAAACAGTGGTGGGGGACTTTGTTTATTGCCTTGCTTGTTCCTTGACTGACCTTATTACTTGCATGTAATTAAAATGGTATAAAAGCAGACATGGAAAAAATAAACCTGCTTCAGTTTCAGAACTGAATGGGGTCATGCTACAGAGTTGCCTAATTGTTTTGTTTTTTTTTTCTTTTTAATTCTCACTCCCTTCCTGAAAACCTGTTGACTGACTGAGCTGGCTTGGTCATGCAACCATGCTCAGTTTCAGGCAATGCTGTGGATGCCCAAGGCTTTGTGCATACTGGGCAAACACTTCTCCAGTCCTGATAAAGGTCTTTGTCAAACAACTTTCTCAGCAAAATTGTCTTGGGTACCAAAGCATAGCCAATAGAATTAATTTGAAGCAGGGGCTATCAAATAAGCATCTAAATGGAAGAAGCTTTAGAAAGTACAGAGACAAGAGAGAAAATAGAAGAAAAATTAGAGAATTATTTTAGGAAGTTGATTTACACACAAAAGGAAAATGAAAGATTCATCTAGGAATAATTCAAGATAATCTTTATAGAGGCAAATGAATTATGTAGATAAAGCATCTACTGAATTACAGGGTTGAAGAAATAGTTTAGTGGTTAAGACCACTGACTGTTCTTGCAGAGGACCTGAGTTCAGCTCCCATATAGCGACTCACAAGCATCTGCAACTCCAGTTCTAGGGGATCCAATGCCCTCTTTTTATTTCCGTCTGCACCGGGCATTCATGTGGTACACAATCATATACACAGGTAAAACATCCATAGACATAAAATAAATCTAAAAAATGTTTTAAAATAAACAAAACACAAGAGTAAATTTAAAAGTTAAAATAAATTTACTCCAAGAGAAATGCTGAGCACATCAAGAAATTAACACCTGTTTTCTCTGGTATTAAGCTAATAATAAGCAGAAAAATTATAGGAAAATATATAATTAATGAAAAGCTTCCTTTTCCCAATCCACACACACTGTGCTTTGATTTTTCAGTTGTGCTCATACCTGGACAGATATGATAGCAGTTCACTGTGTCTTTAAAGGTCTGAGTTTACTTTGGTGCCTGAGCAGCTCAGGCGTTACTGATTAACATAATGAGATTTATATAGCCACTGTACTTGTCTATAAATGTCACAAAAAATTATTCATTGGAATTACATGGTAGGTAGCAATCACTACCACTAAAAGAAGTTAAATATGTTTAATCAGCAGTCATTTTAAAACATACTTTAAAGGTCATTGAGGGCACACTATTCACAATATGTTCATTCAGATATTCTTCTGAGAGATTATCTGTAGTTTCCTGGGGTGTTCTGTTTTCACTGGGATGTGTGTTTTGTTTCTTGTCTGTTGACTTCTTTAGTTCACTGCACACAATGTTTACTCATGTGTGATCTGCTAACACGGTGGCTTTTTGAGCATCTCACAGATGGCTCACTGTGTTGGGATGATGAGATCTCTTCTGGGGTTTTTGGAACTTCCCCCCAAGTTAAGAAAAGACACAATTACAGTAATGACAAAGGGGAATGATTGGTGTGCATTGGGAGTTTCCACAAGGGCCACCAAACAACTGTGGGAATGGAGAAAATCAGTCAGAATGGATTCCTGGAGAATTCAGCAAATTCAGAGAAAGAGTGAGTTAGGTGCTCAAGCTTGTATATGAGGGGCCCCGACCCTCCAAAAAGTGACTCACCTCTTGTGGGACTATTGTGGTACTAGTTTCTACCTCTTGGCATTGTGCTGGAAGGATCTGGAAATTTTAGGAGGTAACCCTGTCTAGAAGCAGATCTTCGGAATATTTTGCCCCTGGTCCTTTCCTCCTAGGCCTTTTGCCACCAGTCCATTTTGAGGTGAGCACACCTTCCTCTACAGCCTCCCATGGGCCACCATGTTAACAACCCAGTAACATGGGGCCAAACAACCATGACCCAAACCTCCTGAAGTCCAAGTAAATCATCCTTTAAGTTTCTCAGGCATTTGACCACAGAGATAATCCAGTAATCTATCAGTAGGAGTCAGCCATCCTGGAGGGAGGAGGGAGGCAGGCATGAACAGAGATTTCCATGAGTCTTTTAGAGTCACACTTGCTGACTGGAATCAGTAGGCCATGAGATTATGAGCCTTCTCAGATCAGGAATATTGTTGTATTTATGCGTCCTTCCTTTCTGCTTCAGGAGTCCCAATTGATTAGGTACACCATGAACATTTGATCAGCGGGGTAAAGAGGAAGATGCAGAGAAGGATCAAGTATCCACGAAGAAAGCACAAATATGCAAGTCTTGCTCATGGCCTTATACCTGTAATTCTTGTAGGCCATGAGAGTTAAGCTTATCAGGTCAGGGAATACAACACTGTGCATGGGCACATGTTCCTGTTGATGCACTTGTGCATGCAGTGGACATGCACATGTGTATATGAACGTCAGAGAACAACCTGTTGTCCTTAGGTGACATTTCTTCTTTTCTTTTTCCTTTTTTCCTTAGACAGAGTCTTTGCTTGGCTTGGAATGCTCTCAAGTAGGCTCTGGGGCTGGCCCTAACACCCAAGCTACTTACTGTCTTAGCTTTCCCAGTGCTGGGAACACAAGAGTGTGCCAGCATCTTTAGGGATGAAATTTAGATCTTTGTTCTTAAAAGGCAAGCAGTTTATAGATGGAAGTACTCTCTGGCCCTAAGACACCAGTTTTTAAAAGCAATATTTTGAGCTAGGTATGTCAGCAATTTCAGAATTTGAGATGAGGCAGAAAGATCAGAAACTTAAGGTTAACCTATGCTAGTAAATATCAAGACTCTACTGCAGATAACACACACACACACACACACACACACACACACATACTGACACACACATAGACACATATACACACACAAGCTCAAGTGTGCTTTCAGTTTAGAGCATTGTAAATCATAATTGTAGTCGTTTGAAGAAAAATGGCCCCCATAGGCTCACAGGAAGTGGCAATGTTGAGAGGTGTGCCTATTTAAAGTACATATGGCTTTGTTGGAGGAAGAATATCACTGGGGATAGCTAATAGGGTTTCAGAAACCCAAGCCAGGCCCAGTGTGACTCCCTTCATGCTGCCTGCCAGTCCAGATATAGAACTCTCAGCTACCTCTCCAGCACCACGTCTACCCGTGTGCTGCCATGCTTCCTGCTATAATGACAAGAGACCTCTGAGATGTAAGCCAGCTCCAATTGGAAGTTTTCCTTTGTAAGAGTTGCCATGGTCATGGTATCTCTTCACAGTAACAGAACCCTAACTAAGACAATGACTCAGGTGATAAAGTTGGCCACAGAGAAGAGTAAGCCAAGATGAAAGGTAAAAATGTATAAGCAAAATAAAGGAATGACTACCAGCAGAGAAGAGTAAATAACATTGCTTTTTTTTTAAGTGAGAAATGATATAGACATGGTGGCAGATGCTTGTAATCTTAACACTTGGCAGGAGAGTCAAGAAGTTAAGTCCAATCTTGTTGTATATAGTATGTTCTAGGAAAGCCTGGGCTGCAATGGATCCCCCCCACATCTAAAAAAAACCCACCAAATGAGAAATAACAGGATGCAAATCACCATATTGGAAACTGAACAAAATTTGAAGTAAAAGAACTACATCTCTAAAGCAGTAGGGAGTAAAGCTTGATTATCTAATCCAAGCCACTCTCATGAGAAGAACTATAAAAGTAAATGGCTACCAGATAGATTCAGCTAGTTTATCATAGATCTTCTGACTGGAAGAAGAAAAGCCCTTTAAATAATAGAAACCAAGTGTTTTTACAGCATTACTGAATCAAAAGTTTGTCATACAAATAGATGATAATTTTTGGAAACTATTGCCCTACTTTCCCTCCTTCAAAAAGAATTTTTTTCCATGTGTATATTAATGCCATTTGCTCAGCCACAAGTAAACAGTCAAATCATTTTGTTTATAACCTCAAACCCAAAAGCTTGTTCAGGACAGAAATATGAACCAGAAATAAATTACATGGTAAATGAAACCCTCATTTAGGGTCCGGGAGACTATGCAAAGTGGTTTACAATTTGTTCTTTGCAGTATAAATGAAAACCCAAAGATGCTGGTAGTAGAGGAACTTTTATCCTCAGCCATCAAATGGGCAAGCTTTCATATGTTCAAAAACCCAGTACAATGCTGAGGCTACAGGGAAGCAGAATTGCTCACTTAAAGGCGATGAAACTATTCTATGTCCATCACTGGAAGAGAAAACGTGAAGACACCTAATGTAAGCACACAGGCAGTTATTTTTTTGACCCCAAACTTCACTGCCATAAAGCTAGTCCAACGTTCAATATATGAGAAAAACATGAAAACACATAAAACACATAGGCTTAAGTGATTTCTTGGGCTGGTGAGATGGCTCAGAAGATAAAGGTGCCTGATGCCAAGTCCGATGACCTAAGTTCAGTCCCCAGAACCCATGGTGTAAGGTGAGAACTGACTCCTAAATGTTGTTCTCTGACCTCCACATGTATGCCATAGTATGTGTGCCTATACTCACATGCTCACCCACAACAATAAATGAGTAAATGAATAAGTAAGTTATTGCTATTTTACATAATAGATAATGAGAACAGCCCAGTGATCCTAGTGTAAGACTGGCTAAGTAAATTATAGATCATCTACACAGTAAATTTGCATATTCATGTAAACTAATAAAAGGTAAAAATTAAATGTATATATAGTATGGTATAGCCTCTAAAATATATTGGGGAAGCAAGAAGAAGGAAAAGGATGTGTAGTGTAGTATTTTTATGCTTTAATGGGAGTGTGATGGTTAATTATGATTGGTAGTGTGAATGCACTAAGAATCATCTAGAAGGTTAGTAAAGAATCATCTCTGGGTTCTAGAGGTGATTAGACCACCCCATCTCTGACTTAATTGTTAATGTGGTATTCTGGGAAAGTATTACAAGGTTAAGCTTAGATGAAGGCAGTCCATCACTAGTAACTGGGTTGGGTGGAGCACATTTGTCTTGGCCCATTTTGGTCATTGGCTATATGTCTGCTCTGTCATGTCTTCCCTACCATGATGGACTGAAATCTTTACAAACAGGAGCTGAAATAAATAATCTTCTCCTTTAAGTTGTTTCTTTGTCACACTCGTGGGAAAGTCTAACTAATACAGTATATGGAATGTGTGTGTGTGTGTGTGTGTGTGTAATAGTTGGAGAATATTCTATACAATCATTTAATCATCTACAAAGATGATAAGGAAGTAGAGTGAAACACAGATATAAACCAGATGTCTTAGCATAGGTATCCTATAGATTTGAGTTTAAAGCCAAGTAACTGTTTTATTACTTAATTTTCAATAAACTTATTTTGTTTTCATCTATGTGTGTGAGTTTGTGTCTGTGGGGGTATGTGCCACATATGTGCTGGTGCTCTCAGACACCGGAAGAGAACATTAGAGTGGAGTTTTAGGTGAATCACCTGACATGGGTGCTAGGATCCAAACTTGTGTCTTCTAGTGGAACAACAAGTTTTCTTAACCCCAGAGCCATTTCTCCAGCCCATAAACAACATTTTTTTAAATCCTTACATATTTCCAGTAAACAGAAATAGACAAAGCAGGGAATCTGTTGATAGAACCATCATTCTAAGTGCCTTTAAGAATAATTTTAGGATGAGAAAAGGAAGTCCTGTGTTCAGTCACCAGCACTCCAGGATTCAGAAATTTAATTCTACAGTCCTAGCAGGACATAGTTTTTGAAAAGAGCTACAGAGGAACATTGAGGTATGCTTAAGGAAGGTACTATTGGCATGACGGCATTTGCATTGTAAATTCGAAACTAATATATGTAGTGTGGAAAAGTGACTATTTCTTCTAGCAAGTAATTTATTTTTTATTTTTTATTTTTTAAGAGACAGGGTTTCTCTGAGTAGCCCTGGCTGTCTTGGAATTCCCTCTGTAGACCAAGCTAGCCTCAAGCTTAGCGATCTACCTGCCTCTGCTTCCTTAGTGTTGGGATTAAAGGCATCCACCATCATGGTTCAGCTTCTAGTAAGTAAGTTTGCCATTTAAAAAAGGAGACACATTTAGAAGTTCAGTGAAATTAAGGAAGGGAAAAAGGGCAGGGCTCATGAATTTTATTGGAGGCACTGAATCAGGGTAGACCACACTCAATTTTATATAAAAAGGTTCATGAACTTTCAGACTATTCTATAGGATGTATGGTCTAGAGAAACTACACAAACTGAAGCACAGAGAGGGAAAAAATGATGATGAGCATAAATCGTGAGCCTAAGTGACTGCTGAGTGTGACGGTAGTACGTGTGCAATTGATGTCTGAGAAGAAAGGAGAGACACAGATGCCTGCTCACCAGAGAGCTCAGCCTAAGGACTCATTGACTTTGTGATGCTGCAAAAGAGAAGTGACTTTGAATTTTGGATGTACTATTAGGGACAGTGCATTCAGTGCTCTCTTAATCACTGAACAATTCCCACATAACCACGTGACCAGGACGGACTCCACAAACACCTAAGTGTGTTTGGCTGGTAGATTCAACTTACCTTATCAACTGAACAATGGCTTCTCAACAGGTAAGTTAATTTTCAGATCCTAAAGCATCTAGATGTCAGGTCCCAAAGAAACTGGGGACAAGTCACGCCTGTGTCTCCTCCCAGTACTTCTCACCCTACCTCCTACCCTAAACCTCTCCTGCATAGGGGATGGGCTTCTCCTCCCTCCCTCCAGCTTCTTATCCCTATATAAACCTGCCGTTTCAGCCACGGGCTCTCTTGGTCCTTGGCTCCTCTCTTTGTCCACCTGCCCTTTCTTATTCAGTGAGCAGATCCCAGTTAGCCTTGTGATCAGGGAGGAACTTACAAGCACCTAGGTGTTTGTAGCTTCTTGTCCCGCTCTCCCCACCTCTCTCTCCTTTCATGGCCCAGTTCAGTTTCGATCCTTTTGGATGCTTGAGACTGTACTCTCCATATCTACAATAAAACTGCTCTCCTCAGCCACAGCCAGAAGCAGTCCCGTCCTGTCCTCATTTTCGTTCACCAGAGGGCCAGCCAAAAAGCACACTTAAAACAGTAAACCACATCCCAGCAAGCCTATGGGAAGATGGGGGTGGAGTCAGGAGAATCACGTGGAAGTGGAAGCTCTCCGATGCCTAGCCTAGAGTTCACAGCACGATGTAAACCTCAACTGGTGATTCTACCTCAGCAAGATCAAAGGAGAGTCAACTCCTCTAAATTGTCCTTCTGTTCCCTCCCCCGCCCCCCGTCTGTACGTATGCTGTAGATTGTGAACCCCTAGCCTACCCACCCACCCACCCACACATAAGAATAGTAAGAATAAATGAATTAAATCCAGCCCAGGAATAAAAAAAATTATCAATCCCCCCAAGCAAAGAAAGCAATGCACGTGAAAATCAAACTTAAAATAATAATGATTAACAAACACAAAATTGTGAAACATTGCTAAAAGCCATCATAGTTCACATTTTAAAACAATCCTAAGTGTACACGTTGGGCGTCCTAACATTACAGCATAGGCTGCAGGGGCGGGTGGAGAGGTGGTCAGTAGTCAATGGTACCTGCTGTTCTATCTTGAGGACCAGTAGACCACAGCATCCACACTGGGTGACTTACAAAGACCTGTAACTCTAGCCCCAAGGCATCTGACACCCTGGCTTCTTTGGGAACCCATGCACACACATTCACATCATGCATACCAACATATATAATAATAAATCTAAAAGAGACATAAGATATATAACAGGAAATTAAGGTAAACCACTGGGTAGATCCTATATACGAAATGCTACAACGCAGATTCAGAATTCCTATGAAGTTTTGTGTCCATTATAATTCCTGGTGAAACAAATTTTAATAAAGTTTTAACTGAATTTCTAATAGAGGAGATAATGGCATATTACTAAAAATAATATAAGAACACGACAAATGAAAATTATATGTAATTTAACTCATAAACATATACATAAACATATTTTAAAGATTCTTTTAAATAAAATTAACTAATTTATAAAAAAGATAATGAATCTAATGAGAACTTAGGTCCTAAATGTAAAGATGGGTATTACAATAAAAAATTAAGTAACACATTCCTGAATTTAAAGGTGAAATTCAAATGATAATTTCAATAGATGATAATGTTGCCCAAAAGAGGATTGAGCTAAATTCAATACTAACTGATGAGTTTTTAAAATTCTGAGCAACCCATAAAATTGAAATGTTTTAGTCAATTTTGCCAGTATCCAAAACCAAACAGTCCTTACAGTTATGAATAATTTTCATATTTAACTATAGAAAAACAAATGCTTCCCCTCTAATATCAGAATAAAAACAGGATGGCCAACCTCATGGTTGTTTTTGTACCAATCGTATAGTGCTTGGATGTCTCCCCTGTGTGGTTCAAGGCTTGCCTCTCCCTATAGCTCTTCTGCTGTGCCATTTACCTGCTGATCCAGAAGGAGCCATGTCTGCTGCGACTTTGGCCATCATGCGTCTAGAACATATGTACATGGTCTGTACTGTGCAAAATGGGCCTTTTCTGGAGTCTGCATGAAGTCTGTGACTTCTATATTTGTAAGCCAGCCCCAGTAAAACCAGGCTATATCTACTCTATTTTGCCAGTGGTTCTTCTGTACAGCTATTGAATACATCTCAAAACTTATTTTGTATGGGTTTAATCTGTATGGTACATTTACCCAGTAACACAATTTTGGTGAAATAAAACTGCACATTCAGGGAATGGGACAACAGCACCGTCAGGGAAAATTAACAAGTTCATCGTTAAGTAACTAACAAGAGAAGAGCTTGTTAGGGCAACAAGGGAAGGGAGATTTTTGGAGTAAGACTTTCTTTTCCTTTTCAACCTTGAGATAACATATTAATCACTAATTAGCTCCACATCAAATCAAAATTATATTTAAAATCACAGCATGCATAGTTCTATGTATATAGTTCTTTAAAAATTTACATATGTGTGTTTGTGTGTGTATGTATGTGTGTGAGATGAGGGGAAGTGTATGCGCATGTATGTGTGTGGTGAGGAAGAGTGTGTGTGTGTGTGTGTGTGTGTGTGTGTGTGTGTGTGTGAATGATAGAGGGGGGGGCAGGGATATGAGGGGAAGTGTGTGCCACCACACACAGATGAGACCAGAGGAAAACTCCGTGAAGTCAGTTCTATTCTTTCACGTTTAAGTGGGCATCTGGGGGAGTCGGGGTGTGTGTGTGTGTGTGTGTGTGTGTGTGTGTGTGTGTGTGTGTGTTGAACTCTGGTGGCCAGGGTTAAGCAGCAACCACCATTAAGCACAGAGACATCTCTTTAACCCTACCAATATGTTCTAAGCTCACAGCATGGACTGTCTTCCCCTTCCTTGCACAGGGTAGGATGGGTGTGATGACTGAATTGGACTCCACACAGAGGGCAGAAGTGTAGGAAAATATCATAGCAGTGAGAATGGTATGTCAGGTTCCAAGGCATAGTAAAGGCCATCTTAGGCTTGCATGAGCCAATCTCACATTCTCCAATAAGAAAAGACTCATGTCAAACCCTGGGTTAAGGGTTCTCCTGTAGCTGCCCCACTTTTATTTCTGGCCACCCCAATTCTGTCTTCTAGATGTGTAGTTAAGCCGTGTCAACACAGCTGTCTCTTATTTGTCCCCTGCCTTACCTCAGTTCATCTGATCCTTTAAGACCCTACTCCTTGCCAGCAAAGAAGAGGAAATAGGAGTTAGGAGACAAATAGCAGAAGAGAAGGAACCTAAATAATAATAATAGTGATAATAAATAATAATAATAATAATAATAATAATAATAATAATAATAATAATAATAAAATTCAAAGGGTGGGTCTGGGAATCTAATCACCAAATCAATGAACACAAGAAAATACATGTCTATTCCCTACGCAATGAAACTCTTTGAAAGATAAATTGTTCGTGAAAAGGAACTTCTATCATTGTATCCCAGCTGTAGGTATAAAGATGTAGGATCATAACAGGAAAAGAAAATTGAAGCTGACACTATTAGCAAAGATACATGGTTTCATCAAAGCAATTTTTACACTGAATCCCATTTACCCATGAACAATGCATGTACTTATGCAGGAAAGCAGTGCTCACACTAGGGAGTTCAGGGTAAGAGGGAAGAAAATGTTTGCTCTGGCTTCAAAGGGCAACAAACGACTTCAAGTTGATGTTGTCAAGCAGCGTTTGCCCTCGTTTTTCATTATATAAAAAGATGGGAAGCAGATGGCCCGCCTTGGTTATTTATAGTTTGTGTTGAAATTTTTTACAGACAGTTTGGATCATGATTGAGAAATCTTCCCACCTCAGAGCTAAAACATACCACGGGTAATTTCTTGGAAGGTGTTAGAAGGCAGCTGAGGGATATAATCATACTTCCTACTTCTGTACTGAAAAAGGAGAACAATCAGTGTCCCCCCAGCACAAGAAGATTAAGAATTAGAGATGACTAGAACCCAGAAAGCAAAACCACATTGAATAGCACTTTTCTGGGCACCTTGGCCTTAGTCAGTAGCTTTCCTCAAAATGTGGTTTTTACTGTGTTTTGCTGTGATATTCGTTTGGTTTGATTTCAAGACAGGGTCTCATTCTGTAGCTTCTGTTAACCTAGAACTCATACTGTAGCCAAAGCTACACTCAAACTCTCGTTGGCTAGCTTGTCTCAGTTCCCAGAGTCCTGGCCTGTGACATGTTGGGTGTTTCATTGTGTTTTGATTTGTAAGGGAAGGGGGTCCTTTCAAATTAGTTGCCATAAAAGAATTGAGATAAGGGATTCCTGGAAGTCTTAGAGAACACTCGGGAGATATTTCCAGTATACAGGCAGGCAGGCAGGCAGGCAGGCAGGCCTAGCAGGCTGGAGGGCTCCAAGAAAGGGAAGTTAAGGAGTTTTAGCTATCCCGGCAAACTCTCACAAGGCCTTCTGATTTCACAGTTTCTACACATGGCTCTCTACTCCCTTGGACTCTCTCACACCACTTCCTCTGCCTCATCATGAACACGGAAAACGCAGCCCTGATCCTACAGACATTCCAGGAACAGGGACTACCATTGCACTCCTCCCTGGCTTGTGTGGTGCCGCTTGCTTTTAGAAGAGGAAAAGTCTTCATTGGTCCCAACCAGTCAACGGATAGGCTAGCATCCACTAAGGTAGGTTTTCTGACCAAGTCTGCTTCCAGGATGGAGGGGTGCGTAGAGGACACAGAGGTGGAGGATGTCTTCTGAGTACAGAGTGAATATACTTCTAAGAGCATGGACAATGTTGTTAACAGCCGATCAGGTGAGCGGTCAACAGGGCTACACATTTTTCCCGTTCCAAGCAGAGCAATGTGGTCAGAGTAGACTTTCTAGAAGGAATGGACAGAGACAAGCAAAGAGTTTCAGTCAGTGTAGTCCTTTAATAAATTCTGTTCTTTTGACTTTTAAAAAATGTGCAAATATCATTTCCCTTATATATAATGGCTTGTCACACATACAGCTATAGAAGTAGAAAGAAGAACCCCAATCACAGCCAGTTCACATATGTGGGAGCCTTCCATTGCCAAGTCATACCACATGCCCTCTGATTCTCTTTCTTCTCTGGTCTGTATTAGTTTGCACACTAGAATAAGTGTGTGTGTGTGTGTGTGTGTGTGTGTGTGTGTGTGTGTGTGTGCGTGTGTGTGCGTGCGCACTGTGCACCTGCCACTATTGATGATCTTCACACAGTGCACTTGTGATCCTCTTGGCTGGCTCGCCAATGTTATGATCATAAAAAGAGAAGGAGGTTTAGAGAGACTGGTATATGGTGCGGTGGGGGGAGGGGGTGCCCAGCGGGCCCATGCCGAGGCATCCCTTCCCCCAAGGGACCAGACACACACAGACATGGAATAGGGTAGAGTTTATTTAGGGCAGAGGATGGGAGTTAATGGGGTAGTGGAGGCAGAGAAAGGCAGAGAGAGTAGAGAGATAGAGAAGTAGAGGCCGGACATGACCACGTGGAGAGAGGGGGGAGGGGAGGAGAGCCCAAGAGGGGCAGAGAGAGGCTGAGAGGAGCAAGAAAGCAAGAGCAGGAGGAATAAAAGGAAGAGGAAGGGCAAGCAGCCCCTTTTATAGTGGGCTAGGCCTACCAGACTGTTGCCAGGTAACTGTGGGGAGGGGCATACCTGACACTGGTGTCAGGTAATTGTGGGGTGGAGCTTAGACGGAACCCTAACAACTATGCCTGGTTTATGTGTTGCTGGAGACAGATCCCAGGGCTTAATGCTTGCTGGCATGCTCAGTATCAAGCTGGCCCTTCAATAAGCCCATGTATGTCAACCTCTAGCTGGCCCTTCAATAAGCCCATGTATGTTAAAGTACACTTGGAGGTCAGAAGACAACATCAAGTGTTCACGTGCTTCCAAGAATCTTTCTGTCTCTACCCCCATCTCATTACTGGGGTTCTGGGACTCATCTATTATGTAGGTATTGGGGATCCGAATTCAAGTCTTTACACTTGCCCACAGAGCCAGCTCCCCAGCTCCCACATGAATAGTTCTTGAAGTCGTTCCCTTGACCAGCATCATCGAGAGTCTCATGAGAATACAAATTTTCAGGTCCCACACTAGGCAGACTGAATCAGAAACGTTCACCATAGCTTAACAATCTGTCTTAACAGATCATTCTGATATATGCTAAATTTAGAGGTCCATTGGCATGAAATCTAAATTTTACTTACAAACTAGAAACAGAAATAAAACCATTTTTGCCTAACAAAAGCAATTTTCCCTCCCCAATTTATGGGTCTTCCTACAACTTTAAGAGAAGTAACCTATCTATGTTTCATAGCTCAGACAAACACATAAGAGAGTGAGGGGTGGGAAAAGAAAATTCTGACTCTAAAAAGAAGAGAATTGACTCAATTCCAGCTTCTTATTTCCTAGCTCTACTATGTCTTGATGTCTGAACATACCCCACTCTTAAATTTTCTTCATAGAAACTCAGCTTTTTTTCTTTGATTTTATAGCAGTCTGGTAATTGACAAATAACTGGTTTCTAAGTAAGACAATATCCAATAATCGGTAATGGAAAGAGTAAGGGTTGAAGAGATGGGCTGTGTAGAAGATTTCTGATTGCTTTGATCTTGCATATTAAGCAAATATCAATAGCCTTCATGGCAGAAAGACAGTCTGCAAAGGCTTTGTGTACTGGCACTGCATATCCAGGGGCTGTAAAGGATGCCATCAATTAGACCAATATACAGCGTAGGCATCCGCATCCGCATGCTCTCTCATCCCTCCAGAGGACAGTGAGGCGCCTGAGAAGCCTACTGGCTGTCTTCTTTATTTCCTATCAGGGAAACTTCAGTTTCTCACTTTTGTTAGGGATGTCCAAAGACAGCATTCAGGGTCAATGCCTTTACAGAACACTGTTTATTTCACTGGTATCCTTCATGGCCGTATGTAGCCAGACTCCTTGCTGCGCTGATTTCAGTTAGACACAGTCTCTTGTTAACGACTTTGCAACTTACACAAAACTTTAATAAGCTAAATCTTGTTTGGAAGTCTCTCGTGCACTGAGAGGAGCACCAGAGGGACTGTCGAAGTTGTGATGTACCCGAAACTATCCACTCATCCGTTTGTTTTTTTTTTCTTTTTTGGTTTTTTTTTTCAATATCCCTAGGTTCAAAACCCCAATGGGATAGAGCAACTATTCTTATTTCCAAATCTGTCTTTGAGAAAGCCTCTGGATTCACGGTGCATTTCCAACCAGGCACCTGAGACTTCAGATGCGGAGGAAATAGTGTTGGGTCTGTACTTGCTAGACATTCCATCGGGGAATCATCATACCCAGTCTGTGGCACTTGTCTGGGGTAAGGCACACAATTCCTTCACGTGGATGGAGTCCAGCTTTTGACTCTTACAAACAGAGCCCCTGTGCCTATTTGTGACCACGTCCACTAGAGCCTCTTCTTTTGGGACACCCACGTACCGCCTCACCCCTTAAATCAGAAGGGCCTCTGCCTTAAACCACCCTGTTAAGGTCACTGCCACTGTTACTCATTGTGTGCACCTGGTCAATATCCTAACTCCACTCTGTAATTTGAGATAGAGGCAAGGCCTCGGAAACAAACCAAACCTGTTATTCCATCCTTCCACAAAACCACCATTTATGTTCTTGCGGACTCTGGTTGCTACTTTTGCTGGCAAATTTAGTTGCAGCATATTTAAACGAGTGTAATAAAGCCAGACAAAGTAAAGAATGCGCATGCTTGAGGTCAGCGATGCCAAAGCAAATATGGGCTGCGGGATCCCTGCGCTGACTCAGAGCGGTTCCGCGCTCCCTGGGTTTCCGACTCACATGGTTTTTCCTTGTCTGGTTTCCCTCAAATCTTTCTTCTTCCTCACTTTAACTGGAGTTCCATCCTCCGTCAAGATATCATGCTACACTCTCCTGTTCTTTGTGGGCACAAATTGCCTCTGTCTGCTTTGAGAAGCCCAGTCCTTTGACATCTGGCCAAACAGAGTTCTAAGCTTTGAATACACTCTTTAGTTCCTACCCTTCCCCCGACACACGCCCTTCTGAAATCCTTCCTTGGTTTCTCAGATTCATCAACTCTCTCCTTTATTATGAATGTAATCCTCTAGTTCGTTGGACACCTGGATTTTAAGTCTACTATTTAATATGTGGCCCTCAACAAGTTGGAACAAATTAGAATTTACCATAAATATTTACTGACCTGAGATCTATTATATTATTGCCAGGTCCACCATTTTTCAGACAGAGATACTGAGATGCAAAGGAACCTTCTACCTCATTTGTTATACTAGTGAGAGCAAGCTAAATACTAATCATCTTTCACTCAACAATCCTGGGAAATTATTTAGATTTCTTTCTTCACATAGTCTTACAAGGCCTAGACTGACATCTTCAAAACACTGGTTTTAGGATCTGCCTAATGGTTAACGCCCTGGCTATCCTGAAGAGTTAAGTGTAAAACAATAGGATGCTTTCCTTGATAGATGGAGACCATTTGTTTCCCACAATGCACCTGGAAATGTGATCATCAAACAGAAGAGTTGACTGCAAAAGTTGCCAAATAAGGGACAAGATTCGGGAGACAGAGAATTTTACACAAAATTCAGAGATCTCATAGTCAAAGACAAGGTACACCACCACTTGCCAGTTTGGAAGGACCTTGCATGGCAGCCCTGTGCCATTCCTGCCTGTGCTGTTTTTTGTTAGATCATGATGTGACCTTGAGAGAGGACAAAACCAGCACCTTTCTTGAATAGCACCAGTAAATTCAAACTTTGAGACAAACATTATAGGTACGATGGTATTGTGCACTATGGCTACAAATGAGAAGACCTGCCTGAGGTCCTGCTCCTTCCCTGCTTTCTACCTCTTCCTGGGAGTAGAACACAGCTGTTGTACTCCTCTGCTTTATAACCCATTTGTCCTCTGTGTTCCAACTCCTCTCGCCCCCTTTCTCATTTGTGTATATCATGTAATCATTTGATGAATAAGAAAGAGAGAGAGGGAGGAGATTGGAGTGATGAGGAAAAGAAAGAAGGGAAAAGAGCAGTGATCTTTGCTATGGACTGGTTCACTCTGACTTTTTCCTTCTCTGTAAGCTTCCCCTAGCTCTCTGGCTATGCAAATCTTATCAGACATACAAACATTATCTGGTAATCCACTGCTTTCGTGTTCAGGGCAAATTGTTCCATGGAAGGATTTTGAGGAACAGATGTTCTGTGGATTGTCTTTATCTCTTGCATGGATGGCTAGTTCCTTCATTTCCTTCTTTCCCTTTCTCAGCCTGGGCCCTCATTTTGGTGGCAAACGTCTTTTAGCATATCTCCGAGAAAGGGATCGTGGGCCGAAAGGATTTTGAAATCTCTGCTTGTGATAAAGTGTGTTGCAAGATATTTGATCACATTGTGAACCCCAAGATAGTGAACTGGAAAAACCTTGTTGTTGTGTAATTCAGCCCTACAGGCACCTTTAATCCCAAAAGCTTTCTGTAAATAGGGTTAGATGAAGTCAACCATAGGTCAAGGGGCAGATTAAGGAACCAGTTGAGAGGAGGTGAACCTAAGGAAGGAGGATGGAGGGACATCGAGTTGAACGATATCTCAGAAGGAGAACAAGCTTGTTTTTTCCCCCTGGGACTTCAGTGGACTAGGAAGATCAGGTGGGTACTTTCTCTGCCTCTCTGAGCTGGCAGGTTTTTAATCCCAACATGTGGCTCCTGAGTCTTCATTGGTAAAATTGAACAACTAGGAGTTTTGTTTTTGAAAGCAACAGGAGTGTCTTATTGTGTTGATAGTTAATTGTTCACATTGCTAGGTGCTCATCTGTAAGTCAGAATTCTTCGAGTCATTTTGACTATCTGAGGCAGCGCCCCACTGTTACCACAGGGCAACAGAAAAATTGCAGATGCCTCTGTAGAATTTTTTTTCAATATAGGTTATCATGAAGACTTGAATGGCCTGAAACTCACTGTGTAGACCAAGCTGATCTTGAACTCGCAGAGATCTGTCTGTCTCTGCCTGCAAAGTTCTGGGATCAAAGGCGTGGCCCTCTCTGCAAAGTGTTTTATTTGATTAAGTAGACAAAGTAGAGGAAGGAGTTCTCATGGCCTCATCCTTAACTGGGGAGCTTTTAACAGTTGATGTTTGCTTAGGGAAGGGAACTAATCTTTCTTTAGTCTTGTGGCCGCGAGTAAGCTGCCCATTTCTTAGTAAAAACTTTGCCCATTCTCATGGGAACAGCCCCAATTAAAGTCAGTGGGTCACTTAAAAAGGAGAGGCTCCTGGTCCTGGAAGGGCTCAATGTGGCAGTGTAGGGGAATACCAGGAAGGGGAGGCAGGAGTGGGTTGGTTGGGGAGCAGGGGGAGGGAAGAGGGCTTATGGGACTTTTGGGGAGGGGGGGAACCAGTAAGAGGGAAATCATTTGAAATGTAAATAAAGAATATACCTAATAAAAAAAATTAAAAAAAAAAGGTGTGGAACTGGGAGAGGCACTTGTTCAGCAAAAGAAGGAGTTCCTCAGAAATTTGAGTGGGATGAGAGAGGGCAAATGAGATAAAAAAAGTACAAATTATATACAAGTGTGAAATTGTTAAAGAATAAGTTAAGAAAAAAGATATAAAAGTGAAAATGACAATCCCACAATTCTCTGGATCCTCTTTCCACTTGAAGCTCCCTGGATTCTTTTTCTCAAACTGGGGAGTTTGGTTAAAAATAAATAAATAAATAAATAAATATCCCCAAAGAGTCCATCATCGTCACATCAGAAAGCAGGTGACAGCACAGTTGTATCCACAGAGCAGGTCTTTATAATCAGCTGGATTAAAACAAGTCTATTTCAGGCAAGGCATTTTGAGTTTTTACTATTTGGTGCCCATTTCTGTTGTATGATTGCACACAAGCAGAAAGTCACCAGTTAACTTCCTTTAAATCCTCGTGGGAACCTGGCCCCTTTATCGCTGTGAACTTCCCTGGGTTTTCCTACTCCCTCTCAACTACTAGCTAGTCACACAGAATCTTGACTCTTTTCTCAGTGTCTCACAGCGATGCTACATTTTCCAGACCATTTCACACTTAGAGTGTCCTGGCATTAATAAATGTCCCCATGTAAGACAGGGTTTCCTTCTGGGTCAAAGACTTTAAGAAGAATGTGTTTCTGGGCACACACTTCTAGTTTGCCTGCTGGTTGCTCATGATAACGATGTTCTAGAGGACAGAAATTTCTAATGAGAGAAACATCCTAAGTTATAAATTACTGAAAATCCACAAGTTGATAAACGTTAGAAACACTGGACTCATGTGTGTGTGTGTGTGTGTGTGTGTGTGTGTGTGTGTGTGTGTGTGTGTGTTTACATGTGTTCATCTCTGTACATCTGTGGAAGTCAAGGGTTAACTAACACTATCATCCTCTATTGCTTATGCCTTATTTTTCTTGACCCAGAATCTTTCAGTTGATCTGCAGCTAGGTGGCCAGGGATTCCTTATGATCCACGTGTCTCTGGCATTACAAGCACACAACTATTCTTGGCTCTTAATATGGATCCTGGGAAATCAAACTCTGATTCTTTTTTTCTCTTTCTTTCTTTCTTTTAAAAGACTTATTTACTTATTTTATGTATATGAGTACACTGTAGCTGTTTTCAGACACACCAGAAGAGGGCATCAGATCCCATGACAGATGGTTGTGAGCCACCATGTGGGTGCCAGGATTTGAACTCAGGATCTTGGGAAGAGCAGTCGGTGCTCTTACCTGCTAAGCCATCTCTCCAGCCCCCAAACTCTGATTCTTATGTTTGGACAGCAAGCACTTCCCCCACTCAGGTGTTTTCCCAGCCTAGAAGCCTTAGACTTTTATCTGAACAAAAATTAAACTAATATTTGAACCATTTCATAGCATGGGTCTATTTCATATAACATGTTATCTTTTTAGAGAATGCACAATTGGACTGTCTCTCCAGACCTCATATGCTTTTAAAATATATGTTTGAAAATAATACTGGCAAGATGTTGAGAATAAACACACAGTTTAATGACTAAAGACTTTCCATTTTAATATCTCTCCTTCCATCAAATATTTTCTATGCAAACTGAGTTTTGACTAAAACCATTCTATTAGCGTAAAGAAAAGGCTCCCTGGCTGAGAAAGGGTCAGCTCTGAACTGGAAAGAGACAAGCAGTGTCTGTGTAATGAAACCCAGGACACCAATCACTAGCTATGTCCAGAAGTTCACTGACTGGCCTCTAAAGCTTCATCTCCACTTTTGTCTAGTTAATCTCATCTCTTCACAAGACTGTTACCACACATAATGAGGAAACCTCCCAAGGTACCAAGGCTCACTTCAAAGAAAACGTTAGAAACAAACACTGAAAGATATTAGATTCTACACAAATGGGTGAATATTTGTTATATATTTTAATTTCTAATGTACCTAGTATAATCTTAAATACTTAGGGAAAATGTTGTGATTATTTGAATACATAGAAGCATAGTAGAAAGTCAGTTGCCAGGGGTTGAGGATGAGGTCAGATATACAGTGGCAATGTGTATATCAAAGGGTATAAAATCATAGTTATGAGGGTATTACTATAATACTAACTTACTATTCTGAGAATCTAATGTAGTAGAATGAGGACTATAGTTATTAATATTCTAACCTAATGTTTAATTATTAATAGTATATTATATACCAGGATTATTTGATGACTTTTTTCTAAGTAAAAACCTCCTTTACTCATTTTTTATAAATTATATAAAATATCTAGTTTTTGAAAATAACATTAGTTTTTACATTATGTCTTTTGTCTCTAACTTTTTCTATTGACATTTAATCTTCATGTTATAGAACCAACCAAATTTCCTTGCCAACAGTGTTTCTTTGTAACAATAGGATTACCTCTTTTAGATCTCTGAGTTTTGAGAATCATCAGTAATTAAATCATATGCATTTGAAGTGCTGGCCTTCTACAGAACCCTTTTGTTTGGCTGTGATGCCACCTGGAAATCATTGCAATCAGCTACTGGCCAGAGTGCATCATTATCAGTCAAGGAGCCCCACGAGACAGGACGGTGCTGGGCGTGTTTGGGTACAACTTCTGATGGCATTTCGGAAGCAACAATGAGGTCATATCAGTGGACTGAGTCAGGATTTTCGGAATTTTAAAACAAAATGGATTCATGCTATTGCTACTCCAAGACTGAGGGGAAAACAGTTACATAGGAGCATATAAATTAATGGGCAACAATTTGGTTATAATCTTGCTGATGCTTCAGAGTTTTGTGCCCTGGCTCTAAGGAGCCTTAATAAGTTTATCAAGCAACTTAATGCATTATGTTTTGTAAAGAGAAATACAGTGTATCTAGCTTTTATTAATTTATTTTGTTTTCAGGACACCATAGTTACACACATAGTAGATTCAAGGACTGCTCTCTGTTATTGACAAGACATAGTTGGAAGCCTTAGTTCTGTACCTAAGACTGTGTCTGCTGAGTTGTGACAATGACATTTGTCTGGCCTGAAATAAGCACTTGAGAAATAAAGGTTGACCTGGTGAAGCCAAGGCTTATGAATTTCCCTTTGGGAAAACGGTTCTGAAACCTTGATTTTAGGGTCTTGTTTTTTTGGTGTTTTGTTGGCCTTCAAGTTGAGTTAGAAAGACTATTTTTTGGTAGTTTCCTGAACCTCAGTACATTTGGGGATCTTAAGAAAAGGTCAGATCTATCTGGTGATGGATCTATGATTTGGTCACCAGTCACAAGGGGTATATGACAGCCTAACCTAGGGTTTCCAAGTACAGCTCTCTGCAAAACACGCTTATTAAAGATGTGATAAGCTACCGTTTTTACTGTCCTGTGCAGAGAACAGGCCAAATCCAATAAAACAGAGACCACATTATTTTGTAATCAAGAATGGTTTTGATGTTATCCTCAATCAAAACATGACAAATAGGAGATAATTTTAATTTCAACAGAACATTATAGCAGGCATGTTTGGACAATCAGATTTAGAAAACAATTTCCTTGCCTTTTGACCTACTTTGTCCCTTTTTGTAAATTGCATTTAACTCATAGATAAGGAAAGCGATGTGTGTTTGGTTGAGATTTCATTTTGATTTATTTCCCCATTATTGAAAAACTAATTTTGTCACTTGTGATTAGATGTGATCTTCTTATCGAGAGTGAGCTTACTAGCCTTAACAAATTTTTGGTTTTTCCAATTTTCTTCTGAATCAGTTAGTGTTTCCAAGTTTCTCCCTCTTTGTTGTTTGTCATCACTGAAAACAAAACTATGAGTACTCAAAGAACTCTGATAGTCTCTAGATTGCCTGAAGATGACCTTTCACCCCTAGAGATATGCTATGAAGCAACCCTGGAAGCAAAATGCAACTGACTGAATATATGCCTACGGGACTGACTCATTGTAACAGAAACCCAAACACGGATTTGATTGAAGCATCCAAGACAGCTAATAACAGACAGAAAAATATGTCCTAAAATCTGTTCTGTGTCAAGGGGAAATCATAAAACTGACAAAATTCATCTATTTAAGAGACAGGAACGAATCTGGAAATTAGAGACTACTTCCCAACATCATCAAAATAAGGACCCTACTTGGTCTGGGGCCGTAGTTTTCAGACCTAACCCAAGAAATCACAGAAACTACAATGTGATGACTCCAGATTACACAATCTGAAAAACTGGACTCAGTGGGGCAAGTCGCTGGTTTATATGACTTTAGGCAAGGCACCTTCTATCATCCGCTATTTCTAGTTTTCTTTCAGAAATTTATGCAACCCGGAGAAAAAGCGTTTCTGTTTGCTTAGTTTTTGAGATTGTATTTTAATTACAGTATTTCTCTTCTCCCTGTCCTCCTTCTAAACCCTTCCACGCACCCCTCCCTGCTTTCCTTCACATTCACGGTCTCTTTGGGAAAGAGCTTTTAAGGTACAATAATGCAGCCTTTTTGGCTTGGCAAAACACTGCGGGTCCGCCTAATCATCCTAGACAGTTCTTAACCAGAGAGAGGAAAGCAGTTTTGAAAAAGTGGCAAGACTTAAATACAAGTACAATTTCTATTGGAATCCCATGTCGTTTAAAACATTTAGAGAAAAAGTAATTTTTTCACAAAACTGCTAAAAGTAATTTTAAGGAAAAATGTATATTTTTTTCTTTTAAAAGTGGAATGCTCTGCAATTTAAGAAATGCTGACAAAGATGTTTCAGGACTCATGCGCCAGGACTGGCTATTTTAGATTCTCATGGCGCCATCTAGTGACATAGAAGAGCAATAGCAACTGAATTTGATGCAAACGCTTTCTGCTGCTGAGGCTGTTCGGTGGATTTTCCTTGCAGGGGTGAGTAGAATAACCACCTCCACAGACCTCGCTAATTCTGATCTGGGATAGTAAGAAAAAGATAACATAGCTTTAGCCTTATTTGAATAAAAGGATATGGTTCTCAGCAAATATTTCCATTGTGCTTTTATCTTGAAATTCTTATTAATCTGGTACAATTTTCCTTTAAAATACATTTTGCACAACTTTTTCCAGTTAAAGTTGACATAAGGCACATTGAATTTAATATTAAAACTTGAAGCAGGATACCATGTTACTGTGGAAATCTGTAAGATGTTAATAAGACTACTGTGTATTTTAATTAGAAAGGGGGTGCTTTCTTAGGAAGAAAAAGATTGGACGCTTCATTCAAGTGGTGTTTCTATTGGTGCAAAGGCACCATGTTAAAGAAGGAGCATGAGGTTGGCTTTGAAAAGGCTTAAGAGCCTGAGGGTGTGGGGCACTGACTATCAGAAACTTCTCCTGTTGGTTTTTCATGTTGTAAATATCTTTTCTCAAAGACTTGTAAAAAGAAAATACTGGCGCCTACCTATTTACTTATGATATAGATAATACTGTTTAGGAAGACAAAATGATGTGGAAGTAGAAGATGTCCTGGTTCCTTGGTGGGTAAGCTCTGCCAAAAACCAGTGTCAGATGAGGCAGGGACCGAGCTGTGGAAACAACCAAGGAAGACATCCGAGGGTCAGCCTAGCCTGGTCCACTGCAAAATAGGATGAGTGAGATTCTGGGTCAGGCATGTGGGCATTCATTAGTGATCTCCTATTGAAATCAACTGTGAGTCTTCTTCCTGATTGGAATTTAATTATGTAGGGACACACACATGTGTATGCATGTGTGTATTAAATCATACACACACACACACACACACACACACACACACACACGGTTGGATTTGGATTTCTCCCTTTCTTAATAGTAGTGGCAGTGAGTGGAGAGGGCTTTATGAGTTGAGTTAGTAAAACAACCCATTAGAGAGAGAAATTTAAGCATGAATTTTTTTTTATCTTTATGGTTACAATAGTAGCTTTATGAAATGGGGTAACTCAGACTGGAAAGATGGTTCAGCACTTAAGAATATTAGTTAATTTTCCGAAGGATTCAGATTCAGTTCCCAGTATCATGGTGGCTCACAATGTTCCCTTCAACAGGCATGTATTCTTAAGATTTTATTTATTTTATGTGTATGAGTACACTGTCCTGGTGTCGCTGTCTTCAGTGACACCAGAAGAGGGCATCGGATCCCATTACAGATGGTTGTGAGCCACCATGTGGTTGCTGGGATTTGAACTCAGGACCTCTGGAAGAACAGTCGGTGCTCTTAACAGCCGAGCCATTTCTTCAGCTCTTAAGCCCAACTTTTAAAAAATTCAGTTTAAACTCTTGCAGTGTTCATACTTTATAAAATCAAACATGAGACTTGACCAAAATTTAGAAATCTGATAAATTATGCATATATATTCATACACAGGCAAGTGTAACTGTGGTAGCAATATATAAGTTCAGCTCCCTTTTACAGCTTATAGAATTCTTAGTTGAAACAATTAGAGCTAGAGTTGAAATAATTGGAAAAGGCCTGGCATTTTCTAAGTGTATTATCAATGACAAGGGTGAAATTCACCTATGAACAGAAGCTTCAGAAAATCCTGACAGGTTTGTCATATTAAACCTGGTGTTCAAAATTCATCTGCTAGAAGAATGTTTGCTTTCCAAAAATAGAACGTTCATAAAATTGAAACCTTTCAGGATGTGTTACTGAGTGGCTGAAAGACTGCAAGGTGACCATGACACTGATAAACATTATCCTGAGAACAGATTTGAAACTAGAGCATTTGAGTTCTTATGGAATGAGCCAGACACAAAAGTGGGCTGAAAGAAAATTCTGAGGGTGCTTGAACCAGTCTTCCCTGGCAAACTGCTCTACCAATGAGCAACAATTTAGTCCTCATCAAATTCGGCTTGTGTCTGTTTATTGGTAACTTAGGTACAGAATGAGTGACTGCAGAACCCTGTTGTATCTGTCATATCAGCAGTGACAGTGCCAAGGTAGAATGTCTCCTCATGGCTCCCTGCTGCCCTCTACTGACGCCTGAATGAGGGGACAGGCACAAGTTTCCACTCCCTAGAGGATGGAGAGGTAGTCCTTGACTTTTAACAACTGCGATGGACACGGGACCACAGTTTTGTTCTTTCTATTTGGTCAAAGTCACACAGTGACCTTCTAAAATCTTTCTCTACTGTCTCTTTTCAGTCTCTGGCTAGAAAGAACAAGCTTTTTTAAGGACCTTACATGCCCATTGGCATCTCCAGGAAACCAGCTTCTTCAACGTTATTTACATCTACGATATATGAGGGATTAAAGTAATAAAAAGGCAGAGGCAGGTGGATTTCTGAGTTCAAGGCTAGCCTGGTCTTACAGAGTGAGTTCCAGGACAGCCGGGGTTATACAGAGAAACCCTGTCTCGAAAAACCAAAAAAAAAAAAAAAAAAAAAAAAAAAACAAAACCAAAAAAAAAACCAAAACCAAAACCAAAAAAAACCAAACCAAACAACAAAAAAACCGCAAAAAGCAAAAGAAAACAAAAAACTTTAAACAGACAAACCAAAACCAAACAAACAAAACCAAAAAACCCAAACATACATACATATTCATATAAATACACACATATCCACATATCCACACATAGACATATATATACACACACACGTATACAAACATACATATTCATTCACACATACATGCAAATACACACATATGCTATACACATAGACACACTCTGAGCACACATTGCTAGATTATTCACAGGGGTCCTGTGGTCCCTCTTTGGCCTGTCTTTTTCTCTCTGCCCTCCTGTTTTCTCTGTTTTATAATCAACGCTGAGGGTCTTAGTTGTACTTGGAGGAATAAGTCTGAGAGTGTCTGATTCACTCCTTACAGCTCATCATCAATTCCAATACCATACTGAGAATGTTCTTTGCTATACTGTGACGTTCTACATTTTTTTTCCCTTGGAGAAATCATTAAACATTTTATCAGACACACGAGGGACCTTCTTACTACCTTTCATTTATAAATTTTAAAGGCAAAAACTGGGAAACTAGTCTGCCATGGAAGACAGAAGAAGGGAAAACTTTCAAACATTTCAAAATTGCCGTTTTAGGTTTAAGCCAATGACAAGCAGATTGATGAGGTGGTTTCTTCCCCTATCAGATGCTAAGAGAAGTGCAGGGCAAGAGTGGGCAGTTAAAGAGTCAGATTTCTACTAAAAGCAGCACCGAGGAGAAGCTGTCTACAACCATTCCAGAAGCAGCCCAACATCTGGTAGAACTCAGAAAACTGCCAGCGACAGTTACATGTGCCAAGCAATCTGCAATCAGCTATCACCTGCTAATGACGTGGAAATTACTCCAATGTCCTTGATCCACAGACTCTTGTGGGTTCTGTGGAATAGCTAACCGAATCCTCAATATCATTAACTATCACTTCTCACTCAGAAAATGTAACAGTCAAATTCTATTGTAGGCTTAGTTTCCATCATATAGAAGTCAACAAACTTTTTGTTACACACAGAGGCTTAGGTTTTTGATTTTCTTTTTGAAATACAAAAATCCAATAATTTTTATGCAAATACTTGGGAACAACCTTAGAGAGAATGGAGTTCTGCATCTGAACACTGCAGAATTTAACTAGGCAAACATTAATGTTGGAAATGAGCTGATGTTGAGTCAAGTGTGGTAGTGGTGGTACAGTAAAGACAAGGGTTTCTATGTCTGAAAGGGAAGAGAAATGAAAAGAAAAACAAAGTCACAAGAGTTGCCATAGCACAGGACAATGCTTCTTTTATTTTCTTTACACATTTATTTAATTATTTTATGTATATGAGTACACTATAGCTATACAAATGGTTGTGAGCCATCATGTGGTTGCTGGGAATTGAACTCAGGACCTCTGCTCGCTCTGGCTCAAAGATTTATTTACTATTTTATGTGAGTACACTGCCGCTGTCTTTAGACACACCAGAAGAGGGCGTCATATCTCACTACAGAGGGTTGTGAGTCATCATGTGGTTGCTGGGATTTGAACTCAGGACCTTCAGAAGAACAGTCAGTGCTCTTACCTGCTGAGCCGTCTCAGCAGCCTAGGACAATGCTTCTTGAAAAGCAACATTTAAATGATAAGAGTTTTTATTATGATAAAAATAAGAATCAGAGGTTTAAAAAAGGATTCTCTAATTATTTAAGAGAACCAGCTGCTCTTTGAATATGACCCCTGAACAACCAGAATTCAGTTGAAACACATCAGAAACAACTAACTAGACTTGCAAGTCCTCACCCAACACCCAACCCCAGACCACTGATTCAAATTTTCTGGGGACAGAGCTACACACTCCAGCAATTGGTATTTTGACAAGCCCTGCAGGTCACTTGCCATATATCTATACTACTGAATATTAATATTTCATGTCAAAATAAGAAAAAGTGTAAGTATGTTCCACTGGGTGCATACAATTTGCCTCTGTTAATTAAAAAAATTATCAAATAATCCAGTAGTCTTATTACTTTATTTTATATTATTTTTGGTGTAATTTGGATTTTCAAATGTATACTTAAATTTCATTGAGACTAATTTCTTTTGATTTCCTTACTCATTCGTGTGGTCTTTAGACTATAGGAAAAACTATTTAAAGGAATCTTTATAGAAAGAACACAAAAGCCCAGAGTATCAGAAAAAGCATACATACACTCTGGACAGATAGAGGAGAGTGAAAGGAACATTTGCACCTTCCTGACTCGGACCCAACAGAACCACATGAAAGCTTATAGGGGCCATGCCACCTGATGGGTTTTATATTATCTTTTGGAAATTAAGGGAGGGATAAGGTGATTAGCATTTTAATTCATCAAGGCTAATTTGGCCTGAATAGTAAAGACTCTTTGAGAAAATTCACTCTTTGTGCCATTCAGCACACGTTTACGGAGCCAGTCCTATGTGTATGCATGGTATGAAACAAACAGTTCATGGCAGAAAAGTTTGCACACAAATAAATGTTCTGGTAAGTAAGAAATGATCAGAAAGGTGTTTGCATAAATTGTCATGTCTATAGATAATTAAACAATAACCAATTTGGAATCTAATAATAGAGTATTTACCTAGTGTGGGAAAGGTCCTGGGTTCAGTTTCCAGTATCATGCAAAAAGAAAAACAAAGCAAAGTACATATTTAGTGGAAAGATAAGCAGTTCTTTTCTGTTTCCCAGTAATGGTGAGGATGAACGCGACAAGAAAGTGTAAGATGCTTAGTATACAGTTGTGCCTTCGAAGATTTTTAAGATGCAATTGTGGCATGACTGGCTGTGCAAATCCAGAAGACAAAAATAATCTGAAGATGTATCAGTGTCTATGGGAGTAGTGACCATCTTAAAAGGCATTGGATAATTTACAACTAAATCAAATGAATCCCTTGAAATTAATTCCTGTACTTTCTATTTTTTCCTTCTCTCAAAACATAGCCTACTATATAGCCTAGGCTGGAATGCATTGTAAGCCCAGGCTGACCTTGAACTTGTGATTCTTGCCCTAGCCTCCTGAACAATGGAATTATAGACATGAGTCGCCACTACCAATCCATTTCTTTTTACATGTGCTAAAAATGAAGCAATAGTTATTAATGTGCTATGTCCACTAGACTTTTACAAGCAGTGAAGCTCATTTGTGTAGATGACATTGGATCCCTCACATAGAAATTCTAATGGTTCCATTAAGAACCTATTAGATATTAACCCAGAATCTCGGAATACCCTAGACACAATTCACATATCAATAGATTTCCAAGAAGATGGAAGGAGAGACCCCTGGTCCTGGAAGACTGGATGTAGGGGAACGCCAGGACAGAGAAGCTAGAGGGGGTTGAATGGGAAAAAGAGGGAGGGAAGGGGGCTTATGGGACTTTCGGGGAGGGAGAAAATGGGAAAGGGGAAATCATTTGGAAAGTAAATAAAAAAATTTAGAAAATAAAAAAAAAGAAAATGTTCATCAAAAAAAAATTAAAAAAAAAAAAGAACCCATTAGAATCTGGGTGCAGTGTTACATGCCTTAATCCCAGTACTCAGGAGACACATACAGATATTTGGGATTTCCAGGCCAGCTTAGTCTACATAGTGAGTTCTAGGACACCCAAAGCCAATAGTGAAATCCTGTCTCAAAACACTCTGAATAATTAAAAAAGTACAACAAAAACAAGTAAAACAATAAATCCCACCAACATGATTAGTGAAAGGCTTTTGGAGTTTCATCTGTTGATCTTACTGTCTTATCATTAATCCTGTAAATTAAGTCAACCATTTAACATTGAGGCTGTTTCTCTATATGTTGATGTGGATAAAATATTTGTGAGTAGACAGGTTCATAGGGAAACAAGGCTATCCTTGCTTCAAGAAACATAAGGAGAATTTCTGCTTGGAGTGATGGGCATTTTATATTGCATTTGTCAAGACTTGCGAGTTGCTGATGTCTGTACGATTATGTAGTCTCACAACTGAGTAACTGAAGTCTATACTGCTGTGACAAAGTAGGAGGTGAGGCAGGAGGTGAATGGTGACGTGTGTACATCATCAAAGTGTACATCATCATGCCTCCATTCTCCTAATCATCATTGAATTGAGCATCCTCAAAACCCCCTTGGTATCTTGCAGTGCTATTAAACCTAAATAGATGAACCTTCTAATTTTTTATATTCTATTTAGAAACCATTGGAAATGTTTAATAGAACGATTTCATGGAATGCCAACAATCTCTTGACTTTTTTTTTTTTAATTTACATTCCAAATCACTTCCCCTTTCCCGTTTCCTCACTCCCTGAAAGTCCCATAAGCCCCCTTCCCTCCCTCTTTTCTCCATTCAACCCCCTCTCATTACTCTGTCCTGGCGTTCCCCTACATCCAGTCTTTCCAGGACCAGGGGTCTCTCCTTCCATCTTTTTAGAAATCTATTGATATGCTGATTGTGTCTAGGGTATTCTGAGATTCTGGGTCAATATCCCCTTATCAGTGACTGCATACCATGTGTGATCTTTTGTGATTGGGTTACCTCACTAATCTCTTGACTTTTTAATGTCACAGTGTCAAACATCTTTCCCAGTTTTAGGTCATTCTAATTATAGATTCAGACACTGCCAAGGGAAAAAGGACTGAACTTTAATATAACAAAATATCCGTAAGGGAAAAACTTAACTAAGTCAGTGAAAGAACCCAGATGGTGTAAAAATGCCAAATTCTGGTATTTCAGTTTGGAATATCTTGACAATTTTTGGATGCAGCTTAGTTTTTGATATTCTTGGTCAACAGTGCCTGTGAACTTTATCAGAACAGTTTTCCTACCTCAGGTATCCTTCTAGAGGTTCATTGTGTATCTTGCTTGTTTTAAAATCTTCTGTAACCATCTTTGAGGCTTCATGATTTCTTTCGTGTTATTGAACATTTAGAGTGCAGTTACAACTGCCTTAAGAACTTTATAGAATTAACTCTATGTTTGTGTGATCTCTGAGTCCATCTCTACTGATTCAATACAGCAGTTTTTGTTTGGAGGCCACGAATTTTACGTCCTTGGGTACTGGATGGTTGTGTACTGCTGAAGGTATTACTAAGCCGTGTTCTGGGGCTCTGTCACTCGGATAGCATACAAACCCTTGGAAAGTTGTTTTTATAATTTTCTAGGAAATTCCAGAGCAGCTGTTTTACTAAATCTACCCCTCCTACTCCCATGTTTGAGGAGACGTTATAGTCTGACAACTCTTCCCAACTCTGTGTGAGTGCTAAGATTGTCCCCATGTTTTTCTTTCCAAATGGGGGTGTCCTCACAAATGCACATGCTTACTGGTGCTTACCTGAAGACCCGACGGGGAAACTGTGGATCTCCGAAATACTGTTTTGCATGTCTCTCCTTTTGTTGTGTAGCTTTTTTCTTTTCTAGTACTCAGTATTGAAAATCTTATCCCTTTGGCCTCCTAGGTTCTCAGCTCTACTCTTTTAACTGCAACTCCCTGGTCCCCGTTCCCCCTCCCTGGAAACTAGATAGTAAGTGTAAGTGTGCTGGCTAGTTTTATGTCAACTGTATTCAAGCTAGAGTAATCTGAATGAAGGCAACCTCAACTGAGAAATGTCTCTGAAAGATCTAGTTGTAGATTACATGTCATTTTCGGAGACCTCTGCTTCCATTCTCAATGACCTGCAACAACTGCATTTGTTTGCACATCAAGGAACTTCAAAATGGACAAATTATACAAAAGAAAGATTTTGGACTTTGGACAAGGATCCTTAGTTAGTGATTGATGAAGAAGCAAATCAGTAGCATTGCCCCCATGGCCTCTCCATCTCCTCTCTCCAGGTTCCTGAGCTGCTTGAGTTCCTGGCTTGACTTCCTTTGATGATGAACAGTGATGTGGAAGTGTAAACCAGATAAACCCCTTCCTTCCCAAGTTGCTTTGGCCTTGGTGTTTCATCACAGCAATAGTAACCCTAACCAGCGAAGGAAGGTTGGGCAGATGCACTCTGTGTTGTATTTACCCTACCGGTTCCTCTTCTCAGTTGCATCCTTGTCCTGGACTGCTTATTGTTCAAAGTCTGAAATCTTTCCTTGGTATAATTTGTCCATTTTGAAGTTCCTTAATGTATAAGCAAATGCAGTCATCGAAGGCTATTGAGGCTGAGAGCAGAGGTCGCTGAAAATGACATGCAAACGGAATCACTAGTTACATCAGCCTTAATCTGATCTTGTCATCAGTCAGCCAGTTAGCATGGCAAGTATTAATATTTTTTATCATTTGTACATTTGTTTGACTTTACAAGTATTTCAGTTTAGGTGTCCCTCCATCATTTCTCTCTTGTCATTCTGGAGCTTGAACCCAGGGTCTTATGCACACTAAGCAAGCACTCTAGCACTGAGCTGTGCCTACATCCAATGATTCCAGTTTGGATGGAATGCTGCTTGGTAATTCTATTTCTAGTATTTGTTTTTATTTATCCATTTTGTAACTTGTATGTGTATGCACAAATGTGTGCATGTGTGAATATATGCCACATGTACCCTTGGAGGCCAGAAGAGGCTGTTGAACTTTCCCCAGAACTGGAGTTACAGGTCATTGCAAGCCATCGGAGTTACAGGTCATTGCAAGCCATCGGAGTTACAGGTCATTGCAAGCCATCTGACGTTGGTGCTGGGAACTGAATTCAGGTCCTCTGTAAGAAAAGTATGGGCATACACCCACAGATGCACACACACATACACAAACACACACATACACATACACACACACACACACACACACACACACACACACACCCAGAGAGAGAGAGAGAGAGAGAGAGAGAGAGAGAGAGAGAAGCAGACATACTGTTAGACAGAGACAGAGAAATACTGACAATTAGACAGAGAGGCAGACAAAGAAAGAACTGTGTGTACTCTTAACAACAGAGCCATCTCTCCTGCTTCAAATATGAATAATATATGTTAATGTTATCTGTTAAAACAATTCACAAAATTTTAGGTTAAATTCTTTCTTAATTTAAATAAATGAGGATGTGTCAGATCCTTAGTTCTGTTCACCAGAATTCAATAACAACTCCAATGGTTATGTTTTGAAGTAACATCCTTAAAGTGTCCTCAACTGAGTGAAGTTCTCAGAATGATCCCTGGGGAGATAGATCCTCATAAGGTATGGGCGGTTTTCTGAAGTCTCCACATAATCTCAGAACAGCTCACTTGCCATCACCTTTCCCAGAACCACTCAGGTGCTAGCTGAGAACAACAGAGGGTGGACGCAGATGCTGCCTGTCAGAGTGTCTTCAGTGGCTAAGGTTTCATGTCTGATGACATGCCATCAGCAGGTTTGCTTTCAGAGTCCTCTCTGTCTCTGCCTAGCACCTTCCTTATTTAAATACAGGTGTAGGAAACACTTCAGTGTGTTTCCCCAAGGTTAGCACTCCACCAGTGGATGCTTCTGTATTTATTAGAAGGAATTGTCACATAAAAACATGCCCGCTGAAACCCAGTGAGCTTGTGGGAAACCAAGTCCCTTGTGTAAGCACAAGCTTACCTAAGCATGTTAGTTTATTGGTTTTCCTAACTTGAGTTCTTGATAAGCACCAACCACCATTTTGCTTAATAGTCACATTTATTTATTTTTTTAATAGTCACTCTTATTTTATAGTCACAGCAAAGTAGGCACTTCTCTTCCCATCAGAATGTTCAGATGAACACAGGAAAATTTAAAAGATGCTCCGTTCCTAAGAAGTAGGGCAGAAACTTGAACTGTGACAGTTGTATGATTTATGACTATTAAATACAGTTTTCCTTCACATGACCCTTGGTGAAAGAATGATATGAAAAGCCCTGGAGTAATGGAAAGAATCCTAAGAGCTTAGTACACAAACAGAAGCACAAAAATGGGGAAGGGGCCGAATAAATAAAGATTAGACAGAAGACATGGATGCAGAGTGACTCCAATGGATTATTCAGACAGCAGCTGTTGAGTAATCTTCAGAAGATACACATGAGATTTAAGTTGTATATTGCCATTATATTTGAATATAAAGTGCTTCTTACCTCTTCCCAAGGCCTGTACATTAAAAGTTGGGTTCCCATTTCTGGTAGCATTCAGTGTGGGGCTTTGGAGAAACGGCTGAATCCTTAGGACACGTCTTTCATTAAGGAGCTGATTTGATGGGTTTGAAATGAAAATAATGGTTGGAAGGTGGTGAACTGTGGAAGGTGAGGTTGGGAGGAGGAGCTAGGTAGTCGTTCACAGAGCTCTTCCCCTGAACCCTTCTATTCTTCTCTGTCTGCTTTCTGACTACCATGAAATGAGCTGCTTTGCTGTACCATGGTCCTGCCTCAGTGATACTCACACTAGCCTGAGGCCCAAAGCAATGAAGCTAGCTAATCATAAGTCCATGGTATCAGTATTACCTCTGAAACCATGACCAAAATACAGATTTCCCCCCCTTATAAGCAGTTTGTATCAAAGATCTATCATAGCATCAAAGCCCCACTAATTTGTGAGTCTGTAATTAGCTTGAGGGAAGGATTTGTCTTTATTAGTATTTGTTTCTGGGACGTACTATAGTAGCTATGACTGGAGAAATGGCAGTATTTCTAAGCTCTAAATCAATAAATGCTGCCTGATGAATGACCCGTTATATAATTGTGCCTACAAACATTATTTTATAGCCACAAAACTCACAGTGCCAATACAGAACTTTCTCTTTGATTTTTGCTTTCTCTCTCCATCCTTTTCATTTTATTGATCTTTGAAGTCCTAGATGGCATAAGTATCATCCTGGAAAAGAAATCCCAGCTATCCACCATCTCTTGCATCCATTGACTGGCACACATTGCAATTGATGCTGTGGTTCGGAAGCAATAGCCTTGATGCCCCCTGAGATATGTAGTCTTGATGGAGTCATGCACATTACAACCCACATGCATCACTGAATACTTTCTGTTCCTGATTGTACTTTTCTAGGAGTGTCATCTCCTCTTTGGCTCTCTGGTGTCTTCCCAGGAGTCAAACATTTCAAACATTCCCTTAACACAACTGTAGGCTACACAGACTATGTGCCTTTTCTCAGGTGCCACGGGTAGCCCATCTCTCTACTGCCACCCTGCCACCATGCTTCCAGCATCCCTAGGTTATACACCCTAGGAGATAAAGCATCCTTGTCATTTGGGAACAACGTAGACTTATTCGGAGTTCATCTAACCTCCATTCCTCAGTCTGAGGTTCCCGTGGCCATTTTGCATGCTAATTTTAAATCCACAATGATTCATCTCTTTAGGGTAACATTTTCTAGGGATAAACAGATACATTCCCATTTGAAGGTGATGAAACCTTACCATCTTAACTTCTATATTGGTGTCTGCCCATCTAGTTGGCACTTATTATATATAGCTTCAGGATCTTGGCATATATGCACACACACACACACATCTCCTCTCCCAATAGCATATGATTGTTTTTATCTTTTCAGCAATACATTATTTTTGCAGATTCTTTTTAGTAAGTGCAAACTGCCTATAAATGCTGGTACTCCTTTATAGTTCGCGTGCATCCTGACACTGTATATTGGTTTTGCATTCTTCTCAACCACTAACAGTTTCTGGGTGAATGAAAAATAGCAATTTTATGCTAAATCCCCATTTTCTCAAAAATCTCCACCAGAGCAATGATAATTTCAAAATGTCAAGAACTATTGTTCAGCATTAGCCTGACCTACTTATTTCAAACAGTTCTTGCTTTTGTAAGATTCCAGTATGACAATAGATTTGGGATGATCCTTAGGAATTCATGGCAATTAGATTTGCAGATGCCTTTAAATCTCATTTTTTTTAAATAAAGATTAAACACACTGGGGGAATGAGTTAGATCCTGCATGTCAGTTAGCTCAATTACACTGGAGAATGGGCTCAATTTCAAATTACATAGGCCATCTATCCGTGGGCTTATTCAACTGTAAGAATAGTCTTGCATTTTGTGTTTTTTTAAAAAAGATTTATTTGGGCTGGAGAGATGGCTCAGTGGTTAAGAGCACTGACTGCTCTTCCAGAGGTGCTGAGTTCAATTCCCAGCAACCACATGGTGGCTCACAATCAACTGTAATGGGATCTGATGCCCTCTTCTGGTGTGTCTGAAGAGAGCAATGGTGTACTAATATACATAAAATAAATAAATCTTTTTAAAAATGATTTATTTATTTATTATGTACACAGTGCTCTGCCTGCATATACGCCTGCATGTCAGAAGATCTCATTACAGATAGTTGTGAACCACCACGTGGCTGCTGGGAATTGAACTCAGGACCACTGAAAGAGCAGTCAGTGCTCTCAACCTCTGAGTCACCTGTTCAGGCCCCTAGTCTTACATTTTGTAAAACAAGATTAAGTTGAAGAAAGATTGAGTTGTCCAGTGAAATCAGTATTTGAAAAGAGTTAAAAATGTGACATGTATTTTTCTAAAGAAAGACCTAAATACATGGGCAAACATTCATACTTGAAGATTTAGACTTTTTATTTTTTTTTACTATTCAGATGGTACCACGTAGCAACCTAGCTTCAGTTATCTTGAGCATTTGAGTTATCATTGAGTTTCATCAACACTCTGCTTAGGAAATAATTTCATTCTAAGTTTCTTCCTTTCCATGGGCTCCAAGTTTCTTACTTTCACTTTCTATCCAAGATTGATATTTTCCCCCATTTTTTGAATGATAAAATCCAGTGTGGCCCATTTGGGTTATTGGAGCATAAAAATGAAAAATTATTTCTGCCCCCAAGTTTTGGGCACTCTGGGGATAGTTGACTTACAAAATTATTTTAAAGAGTCAAACATTGTTCAGAATATAACTATTCAAGAAAATCATCAGGGATAAATTCATCAGCAGTTAAAAAGCCATAGAATAAGTGAGTAGTAGATTGAAAGTTGGAAGGAAGAGGTCTAAAAATTGGAGCCCCCAAACTAGTTGTTCTACAAATAGCTTATTAGTTGGCTATCCTCTTTCATACACAGGAAAGGGTTAGTAATAGAAGGCTCTGTCAGTCTGCAGTTTCCCTTTCCCTCCCTTTCTTTTCTAGACAGGGTTTCTCTGTGTAACCCTGGTTGTCCTGGAACTCATTTTGTAGATGAGACTGGCCTCGAACTCACAGAGGTTTGCCTGTCTCTGCCTCCTAAGTGGTAGCTGCCCCACTTCCAAGAGATACTTTCTATGTCCCCTTGGCCTCTTTCACTGTACCTCTGTTCTGTCAGGAAGGAACATCAGGATGAGGGGGAACAAGGGGTAAACCTCAGGACCCACTTCTTCTCTTGTGTCTCATCGAAGGCCACACAGCCTGTGAAGATCTGTGCTGCCCCACAGCAGACATTATTATTGCATTGACCTGTCGCACTGTCTCGTCACTCATTATTTGTCTTGTTCTGGAACTCTTAACAACTGAGAACTTCCAAAGGAGCAACCGCCCTTACAAACTGCGATTGTGATGATAGCAAAGTTTTAGGTTGACAAAATCAACTAAGTTTATCCATATCAGAGAACACAGATAGGGAAGTCAGCCTTGCCTTAGAGGTGACAAATTACATGGCCATTACTGACTACTTGAAGGTCCCTCAACGGGTGAGCTCAGCTCATACAGTCTTGCTGAACACTGCTGGCACGCCGCTGAATTCCCTCAGTCCAGCTCCTATGTGCTGAGTTTCTATTCACTGGGTCTTGTGATCTTCAGGTGGCCACTATACTTGGACTCTTGGAACTCTTTTCTGGAATTCTGACTTAGGTGGGAGAACTGGACTAAGGCTGTGGTGCCCAGATTGCAGTGGCCGTGATAGTACTAACTGGGGATACTTTTATGTAGGAAATGGTAGGATTATATTTTTAATGAAATGATATTAAAAATAAAATTCATATTATAGAACTCTGGAAATTTCAGAGACTCTGAAGTCAATTTTTCTCCAGTCTCCCCCTGATATGTGCCTTACTTAGAAAAATAATCATTGGTTCACCCTGGGTTAAACAATAATTTATGGAGTTTCTTGAGATAAAAAAATTCCATTGTCCTTGAAATTCCATTTTTCCCCACGATGAATTAAAACAAAGTTTTAAATTTCATGCTCAGCAGACTAAACTCTCCAGGTTTTGTTACATTTCCTCTGGTTTTATTTTATTTGGAAATGGAGAACAGTCTGTCATTGTTGTCAGGATAATAGTCTTTCATACCCTGGAAAACTATTATTATGTTGATTTCTCTTGAGTTGACAGTATAATTCCCTCTGTGTAGCTCCTTCCTTTCTAACTACTTAATCATTATGCTAGTTGCAAATTCCTTTCAAATCCCCTTTCTTTTTTAGTATACACCCTAGAACAACATATTAAATAAATGTTTTTCACATATTAAATCAGTAATCAGAGCTTGTAGTTGAGAGTTCTGCTGAACACCCTGGAAGGTTACATTCTGCTTCCCCCTGACCCCCACCCCCGAAGAGGTACATTAATGCCGTGTGTTTCAAGTGTTTACTAATCTGAATAAATACTCGAAAAACTGTATGCATGCATATCAGTTTTGCTAACCCTGAATATGTTTTCTGTCTTTCAAAAAGTAGAGCTGATCTGGCTGAGGTGATGTGTCCCTGTAATCCTAGCACTAGGGAGCCTCAGGCAGGTCGATCTGGAGTTCAAGGTCATCCTCTGCAATGAGGTGAGTTTGATGCTCATCTGAGATACATGGTGCCCTATATATCAAGAAGAAGAAAAAACAGCGTAAACTCATCATTTTATCTCTGAGCTGGTGGAATCATGGAAAGAGAAGAAACTTAGTCTATTGCAAAAAGCATTCAAGACTCAAGTTTGGATTTTACTCATTCTCCCTTCAACTGTAGGCAGGCTTTTAGCCCAGCAGCTTATGTCTTTATGACTTAACCTTTTTACTAATAAAATGGACTTTTGCGTAAGTGTTATGAAAGCTGTTTTGAAGTTGAGTGTCACAGCTCTGCAGCCTGGGATTTTATGTAATGCCACGTAACCTTCAATTTCAAGAGAACTTAGGGTAGTCTCGGGAGCAAGGCTTTGGTTTTCTAGAGAGGATGCTGTCCCAGTAGTGCCTCTGTTTGAGAACTATTTGACTTCCTCGAGTTTACTCATTCATTTGGGATCATCTATGCAATTAGCTACTCAGTCTACACACTGTGCTGGGACTGTCTCTGGAACAATCATGAGCAAGTCTTTCTATCCTCATGAGCTTCGGTTTCTACATCAAAAACAAAATGAGAGAGATAAAACAGAGTCTACTAAGGTACTTTTAAAACTTTGTGGTTCTGGCATTTATTTAGAAGAGATCATAAGAAACTACAGGGAGGAAATAAAAATGTTTGAGATTCAACTGAGATACAAAAAGTAACAAAGAAAGTATAGATTTAGGGGTCGGAATTCATTTGGCAGAGTGCTCACCTCATATACATGAAGCCCTGACTTCAATCTCTAGCATAGATTTGGCATGATGGAATCTTGGACTGCAGAATTAGAAGCTGCAAGTGGATCAGAAGTTCAGGGTCATCTTCAGGCACATAGCATGTTTTAGGTTAGGTCATCTTGAACTACATGAGACTCTGTCTCAAATACAAAAGCAAACAATAAAACATAGCACACAAACAAAAGTTTCGCATAGGATAACTTTCAAAAAAGAAAGATTCTTATAGTTGAACAAAATTAACCTATCTTGGAAATGGGGACTTTATAAAAGTCATTGGTATTTCAACCATCCATACATGTAAACTGCATGTTACTACAGTTGCTTCCAAGGGCATTTGCCTATAACTTTTGAACTAGACAATATTTGGTTGAAAGGAGAAAGAAAGGATACTATGCATATAAGAAGGATTCAGCTGGGGGCTGAAGAGATGGCTCAGTGGTTCAAAGCACTTGCTGCTTTTGCAGAGGATCTGGGTTTAGCTCCCAGCACTCACATGGTAGTTCAGAATAATCCATTTCTAGGGCATCTAATACCCTCTTTTGACCTCTGTGGACACCTGCCATTTATGTGGTACATATACATACATACAGACACAACACTCATACTTATAAAATAAAATGAATACATCTTTAAAAAGTGAAGAAGAAGAAGCATTCAGCTGGTTGAGGTCAAGATGGTTAAAATGCTACTTTTCCCCCCTTTTGTGCTATGTCTTCTGAATCAGATAGGATTATTTTCTAACAGAGATTATTTTCATCAAGTATAGACTCCCCAGGGTCCCTTTTAGGAGACAGAGCATTGAAACCCATACCCTGCTTTCTTTTACCTCTTATACAACTTAAACACCCAAGAGAAACAACTTGCTTCATTTCAGTCCACTATTACTCATGTTACTTGACAGAAAATGTACTGCTACCTAAAGTTGATCCACCATTCATTTTTCATTCAATGGTAATACCCATGATGCAAATAATACAAATTCTCAGCAATATGACTGTGAACCCAAGCACCTCATTTTCTTTTATTACAAACAAGGAATTTGATAATCACACTGTGAGAGAATGCTGTATAGAGAACACATGTAAGATATTGTACGTCTATTGTTATAACACATGAAGAAACAGAAAACAAATATTAAAATTAAAAGTATATTAAAACCTTGTGGAAGTAGTGCTATTTTCCTGTGCATGTTTTGCAGGTATGCAGTTCTCTACCATAAAATAGAGTGGATTAGACAGTTCAGCTGAAAGTCTAAGATACCTGAGATCCATCTACCAATCATAAGAAGGCACAGATGGGGACAGTCAACATGAATTTTGGACTTATTTATGCATTCAAGGCTTTTTACCTCCATTGGATTCTGTTTCCTACTTTCATCACATACCTCACCCAGACAAGTTTATTTGGTACCTCTGACTGTCATTGTACTCTCTAGTAACATGAAGATAATAGTACATAGTTTATTTGGTGGATTACATAAAACCAAGCACATAAAACACGAGGCTTGCTTGGAAGCTTTGCTCCTAGTCTAACGCTAGACCTCAGAGGGAAGATCACCTACTCTTTTCTAACAAATAGATTCAATCATGGTAGTGAGCCTATCAAAAATGCTATTTCTTAGGAATGGTGGCAACTTGTTTGTGAGTGTATTATTTCCCTTATAAAGAATTGTCCATAAAACTTGGGGTTGATGATTTTCAGCCAGTTTTAATCACTAATGAAAAAGTATGTAATAATAAAAAAAACATTAAAAAATATGTGTCTAGTGACTGCCCCTCATATTGTTACTCTTTCCTGAACATGACAGTCCCTCTGGGTGTCTCTCCTCTCCTTGCTGCCAATCCATTCTTCAATGTCTCCCCTTTTCTTTATTCAGGTTCTTACTGTTTCTGACCTCCTATTCCTGGGACTCCATCACCAACAAACTCCCCCAAAGCCTTATTTTTACTTCTTATGTTGAGGTCCCGTGACACCTATTAACATATGGTTTGCCTTTGCCTCCATGTCTGTCAAACTGTGTGAACTAGTGTCATAGAGATAGGCATGAAAACCAAACGAATGTGGGTGAGAAAAGGAGAGAGAAAGGGGATGACAGGAGGTGAGGGGAAGAGAGAAGGCGCACCTTTATTATTATATGCTTCCTATGGGAAAGATGGCTCAGCAGTTAAGAGCACTGACTGCTCTTCCAGAGGTCCTGAGTTCAATTCCCAGCAAACATATGGTGGCTCACAACCATCTGTAATGGGATCAGATGCCCTCTTCTGGTGTGTCTGAAGAAAGTGACTGTGTACTCACATACATAAAATAGGCATTAAGATATATCACACATTTACCATAGCTAAGAAACAGTAAGATTTTTAGCTATATATTGACCGCTGTCTTATGGCATTGTCTGAAGTGAACTAGAGAATATACCAAACAGTGGTTCATGTAGAACCCAGCTCTCAGTAGACACCAGTGATAAAAGCCATCAACCCTCATGTCATCACAGTGACTGTGAAACCATCTTAGTTCTTCAAAGGGGTGATGCTCTCTTATTTACGGTTTTGCTTCCTTGGCCTGGCATCAGGGTGATGTTGGGCTAAAGGTCCTTTAGGGTCCTGTGGATTGAAACAAGGAGTGCCAAGCTTCTGCTTTCCTGTCAGACTCATGCTTGGCCAAGCCAGCAATGGAATGGTGCCAGGGCTCTGGTGATGCTGAGGCTGGAGATTAAAGCTTGAAATTTTCCCTGTAAAGCTGTGGGGTCAATGTTCCAGACACTGAGATGCGAAATGCTTTGATTACTGTACCAGCATGTACCTTGAAAAGAGAAATGAGAGCTGCTCTGAGCTCCCTGCTGTCTGACGTCCTTTACTGACTTGTTTTCTGCGTCTCATTTGAAGGGTGTATGAGGAGCTGCAGCATTCATAAGCTTTGTTGGCCCGAGTCACCAGCCCTTGCAGCTTCCTGTGACTATTCAATCCTTGAATCTCTACACCCCAATTTTTGACTGCTTATTTTCTCATCCCTAGTTCTCTCCCTTGAGGTTCCAGGGAGAACAACTTGGTCCAGTTCAACTTAGAGCAACCCCCTCATGTGTATGGTTATTACTCTTCAGACTGAAACTTAACACTTCTCTCAGATAATATTTCTGCTCATATATCTAAAGGCTCAAGTACTTCTGCTCTATCCCCAATTTGGCCTAGCTCTAGTCCTGACATTTGGTACCTTTATAATTGCTGGCTTTATTGATTCTCCTCTACATTTGCTTTCATGTTCTATGGGAAAAAAAGAGAAAGAAATCTTGGGTTCTTTGTGTCTTCTAGAAAGATCCCTATTTAAATATATCTTAAGTTAATGATACTAACAATGACAAAATTGTACAAACAAAACATAACAAAACAAAAAACCAAAATGAGTAATCAGGAAAGAAGAGAAAAGCAGTGACAGAGTAAATTCATGAAGTCCACAGACTATTGTGCTTTCCCAAAGGGTTGTCACAATGTCAGATGCTGAGAGAGGCCAGGTACGTAGAGGGAGATGAACATACGTTGCTTCAAGCCTCCGAGGTGAACAGGGATTCAAAGGAGAGCCATTAATGGATATGGATGTGGTGGAACAGAAAGAAGAGTGCAGAGGGAGAGGGAAGAAGGAAAAGGAGGTGACACACAGCCCTGTGGATCCTTGTCACTTGAGAACCTGGAGATGGGTAATGTGGCTTTGGGAGAGTAGTGGTGGGGTGTCTATATGTGTGTATGTCTCCGTGTGTCTGGGTTACGTTTATGTACTCCTTTATCTATAGTGTGCATGTCTGTGTTCTCGTGTTTCTCTATTCACTGGTGTGTGTGTGTGTGTGTGTGTGTGTGTGTGTGTGTACATATGTGCATATGTGCATTAAATGTTTAGGTAGAAGAAACTTCTACATATTAGAAGATTTTTGGTCACACTAAGGGCCTAAAGGGAAGCTGAAATTTCTGACATTTGCCTGTGAGAGTATAGTACTAATGTCTTTGATGTCATGTTTTATTTATACCCGATTGTGTTGATTATACATACCATTTCCCAAATTACTTTCTGTATAATTCTCTTGCAACACTTGTAACCCAGATGCTAAGGGTTTGGGAAAGTGAGGACATGTTTCAGTACCAGTGAGAGTCGTTCCTTGAGTCTCATAAACACAACGAACTAACTGATCCATTTTTACATAAAACGCTTTTTATACTGCCATGTGAGAAAAGCCTGGGAAAGAATTGAACAAGTGATCAACTGATCCGTCCATGCATCAGAAGCAGAAGCCCCCTCAGGTACGATGCCATAAATACATTTAGAATGGCCAAATTCAAAATGTATAGGATAATAATGTTGAGATGTGTGCTCTTGGCTTGAAACTTTTGATATTGTTCATTTAAAAGAACATGGGCAAAGTTCATCAGGGACTGTGGAAGAATCCATGTTAAAAAGAATATATAAAGAGTCAGCCACTCTGTAATTTATCATTGTCTAAATTCCTTGGAGAAACAGAGAGTTACTGAATTTATACTTATTAGAATACAGTACAACAGTCTTTAGAGCGATATGTTTTGTAAAAGAATATCCCTGCTTTGAAGAAGGTGATTACCCGTGAAAAGGAGAAAAAGAGAAAAATCTCTCCCCACTACCCCCCCCCCGTTTCATTGCAAATTATTTCTCAGTGGAGCTAATAAAGACATATATGCAACAACTTCAAACCTGGAAAATTAGAAGTCTTTTCACTGAGAAGTATTTAAAAATTTATATTGGATGGAGAACATAGGCACACATAAAACTCTCAAAAAGATAGAAAATAAAATTCAGTTGAGAGGAAATCTTCATTGCCTCTCTTCCCAGTCAACAAGGTCTCATCTTAGAAGCAGCCTCATCCAAGACTCAGTTCCTCAGATGTCTTTCCAGAGACATTTTTTCTTTTGCATTTATAAAATTTCCATATTTATAATTTCACTTCCATCAAGTAGATGTACACTATCATTCACTCTGCTTCCCCTTCTCCAGCAGGGCCTCTAAGTTTAAAAAGTAAAAAGAGCGTAACGGTGGGCATCCTTAGTCACAGAGCTCTGACTCAGAAAGGACCAGTGGTACCCGTCTCTGCGACCTCTGCCATCCATCAACATGCGTGGACATTTCTGTTTTCTGCTAGGATAAGAGGAATTTGGGTTGAGGACGCTGTGGTTGTGGGGAGCTAAGGATAGGAGTGGTTTTGGCCCTATACTACGTTGTACTACCCACACCAGGGAAAGGAGTGGCCGGGGAAATAATGTCACTGTTGTTTGCTTTGGTTTGCTTTTGACTGTGAAGGGATATTAATTTATTTGAAAGATTATGGAAAGTAAGAGGTGGCCCACAGTTCATTTCTGACAAAGAAGAGTCATTTCAGAGTTTTGGTGAGCAGATGTGGCGTGTGATATGTAAGGGGACTATTTCCTCTACAGCTCTTTGGAACCCAGAAATGAGCTGACACCCTTCAAATCTGGAAACAGAGAATGTGGAAAATTATAGGTGAGAGTAGGAAAGGAAGGAAAAAGCAGACACCACACAGTTACAGATCAGGCTGTGGAATGCGTGTGGCACCCTTTTGGTAAACTCCCTAAAATATCTTGGGAACACTGGAGGATGTGGTAATTATTAGTTGGAGATCCTGCCAACATAATTTAGAAATGAGTGGATTGCATGTTTGTTTGGTTTTTTTTTTGTTTCTTTTTTTAATTTTAATTTCCCATCAGGTGAGGCCTGGGACAATTTGGTATATGTAAAAGTGGAAGCTATTAAATATAGAACATTTGCAATCTGTTATAACAAGGTTATAAAAGGGAAGCTCAAGCTTCAAAATAGCAGACACCTATTCCAAGTTGGAGTCATGGACCAGGGCTTCCAAGCAGGAATCTGAGAAGCTGCTAAGTCTCCTCATCCTAATCAGGAACATCCAAGAATAAGAAAAGGATTGAAAATCGAGTTCTCAGAAGATATATATATATATATATATATATATATATATATATATATATATATATATAATGCAGAACTGTGCCAAGGACTCATCACTCTTACAACGGCAAGTTCTGACAGATGCCTGCTCCTCCCGTCAGGACAGTTCTTCAACTAGCCTGCTTTGATGGCCAGATAAGTATTTCTTCAGTTCGAGGTATCTCCTAAGGAATCTCAAGTGTGAAAGGCTATCTGGGCAGTTCTGTCAGAGAGTAGTTATATTTGAGACTCCTCTAGAGATCTTCGAGTTTACATGGAGTAAGACTAGGTAAGCATTTCCAGTGAATGTGACATGGACCATGGATACAACAAAGTCAGCCTTGCATTGTAGGATCACGTAGACGATTAAACAGAAATATCACCATATTGGGAGAGGTTGAGAAAAGTGCGTTAGCAGGTGCCACCCGAGTCCAGAGATCCTCAGGTGTTTTGTTTTTAATTAATTACTTTTTATTTTTAGTGTGTATTATATATATGCTTGTGTGAGTTTATGAGTACAACCTGGGTTAAGGAGACTATTAAGGACAGAAGAGGACTGGAACTGGAGTTGTGGGTGCTGGGAACTGAACATGAGTCATCTGTAAGAGAAGCAATGCTTTTAGCCACTGAGCTGTCTCTTTAGCCCCTTAGATGGATGTTTGTAAGAAATAGAGAGGATTCTGAAGACAACTCACTGACAAGTCCCTTAGCAGAGTCAGCTTTATGCACATGCTAAGGCAAGGGTGTACCGCCATCCTACAAACAAAGAACCTCTGCTGTCTACACAATTCCCATTGCTCTTGACTGTACACCTGGAAGGCCAGAAACCCTGGATGCTGGTAAGCATGAGGAAGGAAGGAAGGAAGGAAGGAAGGAAGGAAGGAAGGAAGGAAGGAAGACGATGATGAAGAGAAATCCTGGGTGAGAAGGGGAGGAGCCTGCCAAAGTCCAGGGTGAGGGAGAGAGTACAATTGTTCAGATTTAGAAGCTTGGAATCCACATGCAGTGTTAGCAATGAGTAGTAACTATAGTAAACAAACATTTTCATTTTTCACTCACCAGCAGGGTAGAAACTAGCTTTGCTAAATACACCAGAGCAGTTCTGTAGGACAGCATCCTTGTGAGCTGTCTGAGACATGCTTGTAGACTAAAAGGGATACAATACAGAAGAAATCCCTGGCATTGTCAGCATCTTCCTTCACCTCTCATGAAGTCTTCACTTGACTGGATTTCTTTCTTGCCAAAACACTAATCCTTTTCATCGTGGCTCCTGTATGGTTTCTTCCCTAAATTCTTAGATTTCTTTCATTCTCTTTAGCATTGCCCTAACAATTCTATTTTCAGCAGGCTAATTTGCTCATTATTCATGAGTGACAGTGACTCTAGTTGTCACATCACTGTTTTCTTCTTTTAAGGCAGAGCCTCAGGAGGGACTGGCTAGGAGTGCCATCCTCTTGGTCCCATGGACACCTGTGAGCTAGGGTGGCTATGCTCTGACAACCTGTGGCAACTTCTGACTCACTGGTGTTTTTTTAGGTGACTTCTGAAAATAGAGAACCCTTAGTTGATGGCACCCAATAGGAGTCACTGTGGATCACTGAGTCAAAGAAGGTATTCAGTTTGATGTATTTTAGGGCACCACATTATAAACCTGAGGAATTATAAAATTGATGCAATTGGCCCTGTACGCAAAGAATCAGGTCTCAGGTTTTCATCTTTACCATAGGGTGTGTTTGTGTTTGCCTTAGGACGATGACTTTATGAAGTAGAGCAGTGATGTCACCCAACTGCTCAGTGAGACCAAATTAATAATATGCTTAGGAAAGTCCTAGTGCTAACTAAGTAATTTGCTAAGTCTAAATTACCACCACCACGACCACCACCACCATCATCATAATTGTAACCTTTACCTACTTTAATCCCTAAATTTCTTTTCTTAAAGATTTATTATACACATACACACACACACACACACACACACACACACACACACACACACACACTGTAGCTGTCTTCAGACACACCAGAAGAGGGCATCAGATCTCATTATAAATGGTTGTGAGCCACCATGTGATTGCTGGGAATTGAACTCAGGACCTCTGGAAGGGCAGTCAGTGCTCTTAAACGCTGATCCATTTCACTAGCTCCAATTCCCAAATTTCTTACTTGTATTCCAAGACTTTTACATACCTCCTCCTCTTCTTTTTATTTCTCTCTTCTTCTTCTTCTTCTTCTTCTTCTTCTTCTTCTTCTTCTTCTTCTTCTTCTTCTTCTTCTTCTTCTTCTTTTTCAATGGTCTTTTGATTTATAAGCCTTTTTTCTTTCTTATGCAGTGGCTCTCAACCTTCCTAATGCTGTGACCCTTTAATACAGTTCCTCATTTTGTGGTGACCCTCAACCATAAAGTTATTTTCATTGTTATTTCATAGTGTAATTGTACTACTGTTATAAATTGTAATGTAAATATTTTTGGAGATAGAGGTTTGCTGAAGAGTTTGTGGCCCACGGGTTGAGAACCACTGTTCCAGTACAGGGATTTTTCCCAAACTATCTTTAAAGACAGATCTCGTGACTGCCAAATAATAATTCAGAAAACAGTCTCCTTGTCATGCACAGAATTCAACTCCCTTCCTAGTACCTTAGCAGTAAAACTATCAACAGGAGGAAACATGACTGAGTTCTAAACTACTGTATCAGTAGGATGTCTTCAGACTTCACACCCTCATTTCACAGGCTTGGCTGTTTTCTCATTTCGCCATACTTTCTTATTGATTCATTTCTGCGTCCATGGAGAGGTTTAAAAAGCATTTTTTGATGTGATAGTGGTTTGGGGCTCTCACTCAGCAGCCTCCACTTATATAGGAATTCTCAGTATGTGGTCTTCTCAAAAGCATGCTAGCACTAGAAGCCTCTGCACTTCTTATTTCAAGTGGAATCAGGATCCCTAGTTTACATATTCTTGATGCTTTGACTCCCTGATATTGGGGAAGAATGAAAGTGACATCTAATAGAGTAGTTCCTTATATCTTCATTGTGGTGGATTGGGTCATTGTGAGGTCAAATGTGGACCACATATTTCACAAGGATTTAAAAAACGCAAACAAGCCCACTTAAGTGCAGAGTCAGCAACCTTTTCGAAAGCGTGCCAATCTGCTTCTATTCTTGCTTTGGATTCTTGATATCAAATCAGAGTATATCAAAGAAGGAAATAAAACTTGGGATTTGTCAATCCTTTGACATTTTAATAACTTACTTTTTTTGGCAACAGGCTCTATTTCAAGGACTTAAAAGGGTTAGGACATTAAAAAAAAAACCTGATCAATGCATACAAACACCCTATCACTTCAATGGGTGACTGTCAGAACTTGTGGATGGATGGGGGATCACTATATTCTGCATTAACTCAAAAGTGCTAACTCTGTTAGCTACTGCTTTTAGTTTAATTTTTACTTTTGGTAAAACTAGTAAATTTGACAAATATAAATTAATGATAATAAAGGTTACGAGTTCTCGTTCTCAGGATGATATTCAAGAATCAGGAATCTTAGGTGAACTGACTTGCAGTTTGGGGACCCATTTCTTTTCTGCTGAATGCTCTGTAGCAGGAAAGAACCTTAGCAATCAAGGCCCGAATTGTGTCTTTGATTGATTCTTCCTACTAGTCAAAGATTGACTTGAGTCTTCCCTCTTTACAATTCAAAGTCTGTTTAGTCAATCAGACATGAGAAAGAATGAAAGTTTCTATGGTGTTTTTTTTTTTTTTTAAATTCAATCTGTATTCAAAGCATTTCATTGTACTTCTTTAAGCTCCAAAGTTTGGAGGAAAATGTTCAGCAGCAGGAAAACGTACACACTATAAAACGCCAAGACAACAACAGGACTGCCAGCCCCCAGTTCGTTATCAAGACGGGATGGGCTACTTAAATTAGCTTTCAGAGAGAGCTTCTATGGGGCAAATGCACTATTTCATAAACATTCTACTAAAAAAGAAATTTAAACAAATTAGCATTGGGGTAACACAGATTAAAAGTTGAGAGATAAAAGCTATAAACAAACCTAAAACACTTTTGTAGCTAGTTAGAGGGATTTCAGAAGAGTGGTGGTTTTTTTTGTTTGTTTGTTTGTTTTGTTTTTTAATTATTGATCAACTCAAAGACCAAGACAAGGGTAAGTTCAAGGGTCCACTCACAGCAAAAGGATAGAGGGAGCAAGGGAGTGTGTTTAGATTTAGATATTATTACCTAGACAATGAATAGGAAACTAAACCAAAAATGAGAGCTCCCATGGTCCTTGTACACACTGAAATACGCATACGTTTGTGAATGCACGAACACACACACACACACACACACACACACACACACACACCATCCCTGGAAACATCCACATAAGGGGATAGGTCAGTACAATGTGAAATGTAGCTCATTGCATTACTTCTTCATCTTTATTTTTCCGAGAGCAGAAAGGCAGTGCTATATACTTCCTGAAAAGGAAGCTAATGAAAAAAAATCTATTATGTAACAGTCTGTTAGGGGAGACAGATGAGTGTGAAGTGGCTCTGAGGCCACCCCTCACCATCTGCCACATGATTCAAGGATTCAATCTTCCCTGATAGAAACATACAGAAACCTAGTCAGGGGATCAAACAGGCAGATGCTCTTCCTACATACATCAGGCAAACACATTCTATAGAGATTTGGTATGGACAAGATATCAATAAAAGTTTAATAAATGTTAATGGTACTGGATTTCAAAGCTGCTCGCTAGGGCTTTTCATGCTGTTTACGACCTTATGGTAACTAGAATGTAAGTATTATTCATTCTTGTACCCAGGCTACAGTGTAGACATTCTCATGACTTCAAATACCCATATTTCCTCTCAGTTCGTTTCCTCACTAGCTGCCACTGGGATTTGTGGTCTTATCAAAAAATTCTAAATCAACTTTGAATTAAAGAGATTTTAAGTTTGTAATACTTGGTTCTACACATATTACACCAAGTCACATTTTCATGAATGGAATGCGAAGCAGAAAACTTTAAATTTTTTTTTTCACTAAGCATGCCTATGTTTATTTCTGTCTCCTCCTGGGTGGATATGTCTTTTCTCTCTCTCATATATATATATATATATTATTGAATATAATCTTCATTTACATTTCAAGTGGTAAAACCTTTCCCAGTTTCCCCCTCCCCAAAACCCCCCAACCCCTCCTCCCACTCCCTGCCTCCAAGTATATGCCCCTCCACCCAACCCACTCCTACCTCCCCCCCTCAATTTCCCCTTGTTGGGGCATCTATTTAGCCTTCACCTAACCAAGGACCACTCCTCCCACTGATGCCCGACAAGGCATTCCTCTGCCACATTTTTGACTGGAACCATGTGTACCCTTTGGTTGCTGGTTTAGTTCCTGGGAGTCCTGGAGCGTCTAGGTGGTCAACATCGTTGTTCTTCCCATGGGGCTGTAAACCCATTCAGCTCCTCCGGACCGCCCTCCAATTCCTCCACTGAGGACCCCACTCCCAGACCAATGTTTGGCTACTGGCATCTGCCTCTGTATGTATAAGGCTCTGGCAGGGCCCCTCCGAAGACAGCCATGACATGCTCCTTTTGATATGTGCTTCTTTCCATAGTAGTGTTGGGGTTTGGTAACTGTTTATAGGGTGAATCCCCAGGTAGGGCAGTCTCTGGGTGGCCTTTACTTCAGTTCCTGCTCCACACTTTGCCTCCATTATTGCTCCTGTAAGTATATTGTTCCCTTTCTCAGAGGAACCCAAGTACCCCCACTTCAGTCCTCCACCTTCTTGAGCTTCCTGTGGTCTGTGAATTGTAACTTGTTTATTTTGAGCTTTTGGGCTAACATCCCAAAACTTATCAGTGAGTGCAAACCATGTGTGTTATTTTGTAATTGGGTTACCCCGCTCAGGATGACACTTTCTAGTTCCATCCATTTACCTAAGAATTTCATGAATTCATTGTTTTTAATAGCTGAATAGTACTCCATTGTGTATATATACCACAGTTTCTGTATCCATTCCTCAGTTGAAGGACATCTGGGTTCTTTCCAGCTTCTGGCTGTTATGAATAAGGCAGCTATGAACATAGTGGAGCATGTGTTCTTATTATATGTAGGAGCATCTTCTGGGTATATGCCCAGGAGTGGTATAGCTGAGTCCTCAGGTAGTACTATGTCTAATTTTCTGAGGAATTGCCAAACTGATTTCCAGAGTAGTTTTACCAGCTTGCAATCCCACCAACAATGGAGAATTGTTCCTCTTTCCCCACATCCTCTCCAGCATCTGCTGTCCCCTGAGTTTTTCATCTTAGCAATTCTGACCAGTGTGTGGTGGAATCTCAGGGTTGTTTTGATTTGCATTTCCCTGATAACTAAGGATGCTGAACATTTCTTTAGGTGCTTTAGAGCCATTCGAGTTTCCTCACTTGAGAATTCCCTGTTTAGCTCTGTACCCCATTTTTAATAGGGTTATTTGACTCTCTTGAGCCTAACTTCTTGAGTTCTTTGTATACATTGCATATGAGCCCTCTATCACATGTAGGATTGGTAAAGATCTTTTCCCAATTTGTTGGTTGCCTTTTTGTCTTACTGACCGTGTCCTTTGCCTTACAGAAGCTTTGCAGCTTCATGAGGTCCCATTTGTTGATTCTTGTTCTTAGGGCGTAAGCCATTGGTGTACTGTTCAGGAACTTTTCCCCTGTGCCCTTGTGTTCAAGATTCCTCCCCACTTTCTCCTCTATAAGCTTTACTGTGTCTGGTTTTATGTGTAGGTCCTTGATCCACTTGGACTTGAGCTTTGTACAAGGAGATACGAATGGGTCAATTTGCATTTTCTGCATGCTGACTGCCATTTTTTAAAAGCACCATTTTTCAAAAACAAGTCTTAAGTTTCAAAGCTTTCAATAGTTTATAGATTTAATAAATGTTTCCCCCTCCCTTAGCAAATCATTTGCTCTAACCTTTAATACAATAAAACTGAGTGTTTTTTTTAATTTAATGGTATTGCTTCTGTCTTTGAGTTACAGAATCACAGGATATAACAAATATGCATTTCCCAGTTCATCTGAGGTATTGCTAAGTGGCTCCTTCCTTCCTTCCTTTCTCCTTCCCTCCCTCCCTCCTTCCCTCCCTCCCTCCCTCCTTCCTTCCCTCCCTTCTTCCATCCCCTGTCCCCTCTCTTTCCTTTCTTCCCTCCTACTTTTCTTCCTCCTTCTCCTTCTAAGATTTATTTATTTCAGGTATATGAGTGTTTTGCCTGCACACCAGAAGAGGGCACAAGGTCCCATAAGACCACAGTTATACACAGTTGTGAGCTATCACGTTGGTTGCTGGTAATTGAACCCAGGACCTCCGGAAGAACAGCCAGTACTTTTAATTACTGAGCCATCTCTCTAGCCCCTAAGTGACACTTCTTAACAATGACCAAAGCTTGGCAGGAACACACTTTAAATCCACATTCTTTGTGGAGAAATTTAAGATGTCAACATGGCCAGTTTCTTCCTTGTTTATGGGCAGCTAAAATCTCTCACTGTGTTCTTACAGGACTTCGTTTTTTATGCATGCATGGGAAGAGGAGAGGGAGAACAGGAAGGAAAGAGAGAGAGAGAGAGAGAGAGAGAGAGAGAGAGAGAGAGAGAGAGAGAGAACTCAGAGGAGCAAAGGGCATACACAAGTGCTCTGATCTGATACCCTGTCTTTTAAGGACACTGGCCTAGTGACTTTAACTGTCAACTTGACACAGCCTGAAGTCAAGTGAGAGGAAAGGCTCTATTGAGGAAACTGTCTTGATTGTTAACTGATAGAGGAGGGCTCAGCCACCTACGGGAGGTCCCACCCATAGGCTGGTGATCTTTGGATGTGAAAGAAAGCTAGCTAAGAATGATTTTGCAATTGAGCCACAAATGACATCATGTTTTTCCATTTTTTTTGTTTGTTTCTAATTCAAATTCTTGAATTCCTGTCCCCACTTTCTTCAATGATGGGCCATGGTATGGAAGGATAAACTGAATAAATTTCCTCTTCCCATAAGTTGCTTTTGTCCATTCACAGTGTTTTATTATGGCAACAGAGATAAATACACACGTATCCCATGATAAAAGCTCATTTCCTAACCTCACCTAACATTACTTCCCAAGGGTTCATCTCTAAATGCTATTGCCTCAGGGTTAAGGCTTTGACATGTATATTTTGGGTAGAAACATTTAGCTCCTAGCCCCCTATCTCACTCTGGCTCAAGGGTCAAACCTTTACTATGAGAGGTATTTGACTCTAAAAAGTAGCAGGGGTTGTTTTATTTATATTTTTGAAAGGAAGAACAATAACTGTGGAACTGTGGAGAATCCTCAGCCCAGGAAAAGCCAAATGGTGGTGTGGAAGCTGTGGCTAGGTGAGGTTGCCCACCTGAAGAATCGCTGCATCTGTGGTCAATGGTAAGCCACACACGGTCCTGGGTCCCGAGGTGGTCAGGTGAAGCGCATGCGCGTGTGGTGGTGGTAGGGGATCCAGAAGAGCTGCCTTTGAGCTGTCAATCAACTCTGCTTATACAGGGGGCTTTTAGATTCAAGCCACACATTTCGGGGACTGCTGCACCCCACTTCCTATCCTATGCAGATACACTTTGCGACACAAGGTTGGAGGCCGCTCCTGTGTTTCCCCGGAGCTTGTCTTTGAGAAGATGTTCAGAAGAGGACAGTGAGTGAGAGGAACCACAACAGAAAGCTCCTCCGTGAGTATTCTCGTTCACCTCACTAACTTCATCTCCTGATATTCGCCTTCTCCGTGTGTGTCCTAACCGTTTTAAATCCACCTCTCCCCCCCGCCCCCCCCCCAATTTCAGTTTGCACTTGGCAGGTCGAGCCCTTTATCTGGTGGTAAAATTCTCCTTCAGTTGAAGGAGATCATGGTCCTTCCATAAAGTGATTGAGAATGTGCATTCTAGGAAAAAGGGAGTGCCAGGAACACCTATGGAGATCAGTTCTTTGAGGATTCTTTCCTGTTCCTGCTGTGTAAAACAATCCCTCACTCTACTGGCTGGTTTTACATGTCAACTTGATACAAGCTGGAGTTATCATAGAGAAAGGAAATGCCTCAATGAGGTCCAGATGTAAGAAATTTTCTCAATTAGTGATCAAGGATGGGAGGGCCCATTGTGGGCAGGGCCATCCCTGGGCTGGTAATCCTGGGTTCTATAAGAAAGCAGGCTGAGCAAGCCAGGGGAAGCAAACCACTAAGCAGCATCTTCCATGGCCTCTGCGTCAGCTCCTGCCTCCAAGTTCCTGCCCTGTGTGAGTTCCTGTCCTCACTTCCTTTGGTGATGAACAGCAATGTGGAAGTCTAAGCAGAATAAACCCTTTCCTCCCCAACTTGCTTCTTGGTCATGATGTTTTATGCAAGAATACAAACCCTGACTAAGACACTCATCTCCCATAGTTGAGACCTATTACTCCTAAGGAGACAAACCCGGAGCTATGAAAAACTGTATCTGTCTGAATGATACATTTCAAGAGACTTTTAGCTTTGTGATATTTGGAAACAACCAATTAATATGAGAGTCCTGATCGTGTGAATGAGGGGGAGCTCTGGTTCGTGTGCCTTCTCTTGGGCTCTTTTCCTTCTACTGACTTGTCCTGTCCACCTTTGATGTGATGGTTTCTGTTTTACATTTTAATATATCCCTTAGAAGCCTTTTTTTTTTAATAATAATGAGAGACAGAAGAGAGTGGATTCTGAAGAGAGGGGAGGTGGGGAGGAACTGGAAAAATTAGAGGGAGGGAAAACCATAATCAGGATATAGTATGTTAGAAAAGAATGTATTTTCTTTCTTTTTTTTAAAGTCTCTAGACTAATTTTTTTAAAGATGTATTTATTTATTATATGTAAGTACACTATAGCTGTCTTCAGACACCCCAGAAGAGGGCATCGGATCCCATTATGGATGGTTGTGAGCCACCATATGGTTGCTGGGAATTGAACTCAGGACCTCTGGAAGAGCAGTCAGTGCTCTTAACAACTGACCCATCTCTCCAGTCCTTGTTATGACTCTTAATGTAAATATCTGATATGCAGGATATCTGATGTGTGACTTCCAAAAAGGTTACAACTCAGAGGTTGAGAACCACTGAAAAGGTCAGGATAACATCTATTTGAAATCTTCAAGTATGTTAGTGGTAAATCTACCCGATTTTTTTCTTCCATTTTTGAGTTCATCATGTAAGTTTTCTGTGCAGTCCTTTGTACTAATTACTTGCTGAAGGGAAAACAACAACAACAACAACAACAAAAAAAACGAATAACAACCGACGTTTGCATATGTGAAGCCCATGTGAGTCGAGTCAGAGCCATGACTAACTGTACTTGCCGATGACCACGGGAACTGAAGTATGTTCATTTCTGGTCAATACTGAGCCTGGCCTACCGGGATAGTCCATATTCAGAGCCCACCCTACCTATCAAATTGCTTTACTTTAGATCTGATTCTTATGTCTGTTTCAAATAAGAGGGTTAGACCCATAACTGGAAGGGCCGACTGCGTCAGGACTTCAGGAAACTGCTGTGGATTATCTAGCAATTAAGCACACTCCATTGATAGAGTCTGAACTCCACATCAGCCTCGGGCTGTTGTTGCCTTCGGATTGGCAAAAAGAATGTCCAAGGAGCCTGAGATTTTGTTCTAGGGCCTTCTTTCCCATCTCACCAGCCTCTGTAATCCCCTTTCAATGGGAGGCAGCGTCAGAATGCCACTTCCTCCACCACCACCCCCCCCCCCCCCCCCCCCCCCCCGCATCAGGAAGCAATGGTGTTCTCCGTGTTTATCCTGTGTCTTCCGAAACCAAGTGGCTCCCATTCTAAGACATTCAAACAAAATTCAAAACAGTCCCCTTGGAGCAGAATTTCAAGGAAGGCCCCTGCTCAGCCCGCCAGCTTCATGGTTTTCAGTCAAAGGATCTCCAACTTTAGTCTTTTGAAACCTGGTTCAAGTAAAATACCATTCTCATACCGGTTTGAATCGCATTTCCTCTGTCCACACGGCTTCTATATAGCCTTGCCAGAAAGAGCACTTACCCTCTATTTCCTGATTTAAAAAAAAAAAAAATCTGGCTGGCCTATTTTAATATGCTAATTATCTCCATCTGTAAGTGCTTCCTAGCCTCTTTAGCTTTTTTTTTTTTTTTTTGGCTCAAACTCGAATCCCAACAATTCTTCCAAGAGGCTGGGGGAAGTAAGAGTCTTACAGTCAAGAAACCAAGGTGCATAGAGATGGATTAGAACCTTTCTATGACTAAATGTAGGCGTGGGCATCACATAGTAGTCAGAATGTTAACACCAAATATTTTTAAGCATAATGAATTTTCATGGACTTTTCCCTCTTTCTTTCTTTCTTTCTTTCTTTCTTTCTTTCTTTCTTTCTTTCTTTCTTTCTTTCTTTCTTTCTTTCTTTCTTTCTTTCTTCTTCTTCCTCTCTCTCTCTCTCTCTCTCTCTCTCTCTCTCTCTCTCTCTCTCTCTCTTTCTTCTTTTTAAAGCTATGGTAAATGTTGTTGAGCATACTTAAATCAGGAGAGTCCTTCTTATTCTGTTCCAGACGTGAAGAAACTCGGCATGCTATCCTGTTTAATGCTTCAGGCTTTCAGCAGACCACAACTATATTTTGTTCTCAGACCATGTGTTTAGCTGTAAAAATTGCCTGGGCTACCACATGAAACCTCATACTGTGTGAGGAAAAAAATAATAACATCCTTGAAAGACGAAGTACATTTTCAAAATAATATGTTTTTGTTGGCCTTTTGGAATTTGTTTTTAAAATTGAGAGAGGCGGGATTAAGCCAAAGCCCAGACATCCTCAGTAGAAGCAGCATTTCTTACTTCCGGCTGGGCCAGGAGCCGAGCCGACAGACTAAATATAAAGATTGGCATCACTGATTGACATGTATGTGAAATAACAGTTTCGAAATCTTTTTTTTTAAGATAGGGTCTCACTTTTTAGCCTAGGCTGGCCTGGAGCTCTCTATGTAGATCAGGTTGGCCTTGATCACACAGATTACCTTCTGCCTCTGCCTTCCAAGTGCTTAGATTAAAGGCATGTATGTATTAGCAGGCCTGGCCTCGTTTCAAGGTTTTTTAATCCATTTCACGAGAAACAAACTTTTGTTTTTCCCATATTGAAAAATTAGGTAACACTTTATTCCTGCTGTTTTATAAAATTAAAATTAAGTGTTTTAGCTGACAGGTACACATATAAAAATTATATGTCAATGAGTATAAAATAATGTGTTGATAAATCCATGCATTAAAAAAATGTTTACGTATGGTTAAACAGATCTGTTTCCTCAAACTGTCATTGGTTTGTGGTAAAAGTAGTTTTTAAGGTGCGGTTTCTAATGTGGATTCAAATTTACCTTAATGTTCAATTAGTGCATCAGAATTCCATTCTCTTTGCAAACCAAAGCTTAGTTATGCACTGCCAATCTTTCCATGCCTCAGTCTACTACTTACTCTTTCCTGCCTTCGGTCACTAGCATTCTTCCCACGAGTCCCAGGAAATCAACTTTTTACAACACCCCATGTAAGTGAGACCATGCATTATTTACATCTAGTGTCTGGCTTATTTTACTTACCATAATGTTTTCCAAACCCGTCCATGCAGATGCTAATGACAGCATTTCTTTCTCTTTGCAGCTGAATAATCTTCCACTGTGCATATGTACTGTATTTTAATAAACATGCCCATTCCTTTACTGGAATTCATTGGAATTCCTTTAGTGGACATTGAGGTTGTTTCTGTTTCCTGGTTATTATAAGTATTGTGCTGGTTAGTTTTATGTCAACTCGACACTAGCTAGAGTCACTTTGGAAGAAGGAAATTAACTTAATTAAATGCCCCTTCCAGATTGGCCTGCAGCCAAACCTGAGGTGGATTTTCTTGATTGATCGTTGATATGGCAGCTCTCAGCTCACGATGGGTGGTGCCATCTCTGGGCTGGTGGTTTTGGGAACTGTTAGAAAGCCACATGGACACTAGGGACCACTCTACCTCTGAGCTGTATCTTCATCCCTTCGTTTTTAAATAAACATTCTTGCTGTGTAACTGAGCAGTCTTAAACTCTTGTTTCTCTTGAGTATTGGCTACAGAGGAGTACATCAATATGCCTGGCAACAAATACTTTGATGAGAATGCAATCATATTTTGAAATGTTACTTTAGGAAATAGCAGGAGCAGGTTTACTGCTCTGTAAGGTCGTGCCATCCATGCTGTCTGCGAAGGAGCTAAGTGGTTGCTTTGTCTTTCTTTTCTCTTAGCTGAGTAGTCTCAAGTCACGTGTGCCTCTTCTCTGGAGTATTGTTCAGTGGCACAACCCACAATCTTTGAGCTTAAAATGCAGCTCTTTTTTGTTTTCTGGAATATAAGTGCATGTATGTGTGTGTGTGTGTGGGGGGAGTGGAGGGGGTGTGTGTGTGCATCAGAGGGCTGAGTCGTTGGGCCTCAGGGTCCTGAACACGATTACTCATCACACACAGCAGATCCTGGGTAGAGGCCACTGTGCTGAGGTACTGATTGATCCCGTGTAAATGCACACTCATGTGTAAGTGCACACTCAAGTCTTCCTGAGTACGTTTACTCTTTGCTTGCTTGAGTTTGTATTATGAGACAACTGAAAGTAAGGAGCCTGTAATCTGAGCACAAAGGCCGTCATTCCTTATCTGTGCTTTAGTTTAGGAAGACCACGCATTATCTCACAATGAAGGAAAAATGACAACATGCTGAACTTGTATTCTCTAGGTGTATTGGTCACTTTTCTTAAAGCTGTTGAAAAAAAGTCTTATTTAAGAGCTACTTAAATATTACTGCTCACAGTTTGAGGGTACATGCTATCACTTCTGGGAAGTCACAGTGGCAGGAGTGTGAGGCAGCTGGTCACATTTGTTCACAGTGAAGGAACAGATGGAGGGAGATGTTAGCATTCAACAAGCTTTGCTCACTTTTATACTTAGTACAAGACCCAACCTTGTACTAAGGGAAGGGTAGCATCCACATTTCTGTGGGTATTACCGTATGCTTCCTTCAGTTAACCCAACCTTGACATTGCTGAGATGTTTGACATCTAGGTGATTCAAGACTGAATCAGGTTGACAGTCAATGTTAAGCATCTACTAGGCAATCTTTGTTGTAACACATTTTGCCCATAACTGCATTAGTGTAGAGTCAAATACAATTTGAATTTGCTCTTCTCTGTGTTAACAATTGCTTCCTGCATGTTTACCCTTCCGAGATGCACAGCGGGAATGTATAATATGTTCCCTTGATAGATTCTATTTGCATTGTATAGCAATTTAAGCACACATGTGAATTAATATAAAAGAAAGGGCCATTGTGGATATAAACACCAGATGGATTCTATATAAAACCTCACCCTACAAGGGATTTATTTTGGAATGAATCAATTATCTAAAGCATGGTGATACATTCCAATTTGTTGCTAGAGCTTTTGATTCTCATAGAATTTGTTCCTTTCTTTGGCCCTATTACTCAATACTCATGATGCTATTACCTGTTAAATTCACCACAATGTTGATGTTCCTATTTTGTATTATTATACATTTTATAAGAAAGCTGAGTAAATTTAAATAATATATTAACTGTATAATGGCCTGTTCTCCTGGCAATTTTTGTTGGTTTGCAGAAAAAAAAGTTTGTATTTGCCACAGAACTCAATCCCTCATCTGTTAATATATCCTTGGTTGTTAATTTTGGGGATAAGTGTGTCCTGGGTGCTCAGAGAAAGGTTGCAAGGTGTAAAATGTATGGAGCTGGCTAAGCTTGGCAACCGGGAACCACAGTTCCAGTTCTAGTTGTATCGCTTCGTGTGGTTTGGCCCAAGTCATATATTACTTCCATTTATATGGTAGGTTTCTGGAAGATTTCCAGGTCCGGCTGAGTAACCATGTCATTTGTGTAGGGAGGGTCATGGAAGCAAGCTGAACAGCATCACTAGGGATGGACTGGGGTCTGCTGTAATGTGCCATCATTATCAGATGTGGCTGCTTGTAGATGTTGAGAGGGAGAGAGAGAGAGAGAGAGAGAGAGAGAGAGAGAGAGAGAGAGAGAGAGATTGAGAGAGAGAGAGATTGAGAGAGAGATTGAGAGAGAGAGAGAGAGAGAGAGAGAGAGAGAGAGAGAGAGAGAGAGAGAGAGAGAGAGAGAGGTGTAGAGGAGGAACAGAAATAAAACAAAGCCAAATGGTCCCAGTGCAGAACTCTTACTATCACCTAAGTTTATATGGCAAGGAATTAAATCTCGGGTTCTTTTTACATGTGGATCTGATTTATTTTGTATACAACTCAAATGACTTCTTTTCATGCCACATTAACATTACCTCTCCACTTCCAACATCATGACTTGACTTGGTACGTTGCTTACTATTCCCCTTGGGAAGAGAGATTTTGGGACTCAGTGATTAAGAGTACTTATTACTCTTGCAGAGGAGCTGAGTTTCATTCCCAGCATCCACATGACAGCTCCCAACCATCTATCACTTCAGTACCAGTGGATCCAATGCTCTCTTCTGACTTCCTCAGATACCAGGTATCCAGACACGGACACAGATAAAACATTCATACACATAAAACAATAAAACGAATAAATCTAAAATAATTAAAAAAAAACCAAGATCTTTTAGAAATACAGATTACCCAATAAAAGCAATTTAGGGGAGAGAGGGGTTATTTTGGCTCAGGGTTTGAGCCAAATCGCAGCAAAGAAGATGTGGCTACAGGGGCATAAGGAGGCAGGCTGCAGTACGTCTGTAGGTAGAGCGTAGAGGGATGAATACTGAAGCTTAGCTGACTTTCTCTTTTTCTGTTTTATTCAGAAAGTCCATCTTGTGGGTTAGTGCCATTCAGTTAAGCCCTCTGTAATACCTTTACAGATTCATCTAAGGGTGTGCTTCACTAATGTCTCAGGTCTTTTACTTCCTCCTTCCATCCCTGCTTCCCTCTGTCCCTCTGTCCCTCCTTTGTTCCTCCTCCTTTTCCTCCTCCCTCTTTTCCTTCCATCCTTCCTTCCATCCCTCCCTCCCTCCCTCCCTCCCTCCCTCCCTCCCTCCCTCCTTCCTTCCTTCCTTCCTTCCTTCCTTCCTTCCTTCCTTCTGACAGGGTATCATGTCTCTCAGCTTAGCCTCAAATTAGCTGTGCAGTCAAGGATGACACTAAATCCTTAAGGTTTTAACCCTTTTGTCTCTACTCCTCTATTCTTGGATTATAGGCACACACCCCTCAGTTGTGGGATTAAACCCAGGGTTCCATACATGTTATGTAAGTACTTCAACAATGGAATCTCATTCCTTTTTTTTTGTTTGTTTTTTTTTTTTTTTGTTTTGTTTTCGAGACAGGGTTTTTCTGTGTATCCCTGACTGTCCTGGAACTCACTCTGTAGACCAGGCTGGCCTCGAACTCAGAGATCCTCCTGCCTCTGCCTCCCAAGTGCTGGGATTAAAGGTGTGTGCCACCACTGCAGGGCTGGAACCTCATTCCTATCTATCTCCTAGGTATTCCCTAATCCAAGGAAATCACTAGTTTTAATATTCCATAACACTTAGATTGGGACAGAAACATGAAAATTGGTAGAAATAATGTTTGCACACTAAAGATAGAGGAAAATACAATGGCAACAAAAGCCTGTGGTGGTTAAAGAGTTGTACATTTGATTTTGCTAGCAACAGCCAGTAAAAATAAGTTAAAACTCTAAAGGAAAATAAGAAGCCATGCATGTCCTCTAATCTTTGGGGAAATGTGGAAGGGTGTAATGGGAGATGCAGGCATTTTGCTTCAATGTTCTGTTGATGGTGCCACCTTAGGTGGAGACACTTAATGCTCTTCATCAGATACACAACACAGACGCCTCTATGTGACACATCACACTTTGAAATTTGAGATAGCAGACTGATTTATAGAACTTTGTCCTGTTCCCAGCATTGGAAAAAGCCACCACACCTACATTTTGAATAGGACCCCTTTGCGGCTCTTGTGTGGAAGTTTTGGTAAAAATCATTCCAGGGCAAAGATGCTAACTGTCAGGCTGAGACTCAAATTCTCGATTAAATATTTTGTAGATCTCTATTGTTAAACATTCATGAAATTTATATTTTGGTTAACCTGCATCCAAACTGACTTCCCCAGCATAGTTGACACCAGTCACTGTAACCAGTCAATGCCTCAAGTGCAAGGACACCGGCCAGCCACAAAACCTTTGTCCTACAGATTGTCCTACCTGCAGAGTGTGCAGGGACTGGAGCCAAGCAGAATCATCGGAGTCCAGAGAGACATCATCTAGGAACTGATGGGAGCTGATGCAGAGTCCCAGAGTTCAACATTAGGTGGAGTGCGGGGAGTCCTGTGGAGACTAGGTAAGAAGGATAGGAGGAACCAGAGAGGTCAGAGACATACCACAAGATCACAGGCCCACAAAATCAACTGACCAGGACTCATGGGAACTTGCAGAGATCAGGGAGCCTTTAGGTCCTCTGCATGTATGTCTTGGTTGAGTGGCTTGGTGTTCTTGTGGAAATCCGAACAGTGGGAACATGGGTTGTCCCTGACTCTTTTGCTTGCTAGGGACCCCTTTCTTCCTGTTGTAGATCCTTGATGTAATAGTATGTGCCTGGTCTTACTGTAGCTTGTTATGCTATGTTAGGTTGATGTCCCTGGGAGGCCAGCTGTTTTCTGAAGAGAGGTAGAGGTGGATGGATCTAGGGGAAAGAGGAGGTGCACAGTGGCAGGGGAGGGAAAGCAGAAGAGACTGTTTTAATGTATGAGAATTGGAATTTGAAATCTGCAACATTGTACCTTAGCTTCCTTGCTTTTTGCTAGTAACTACTTTATTTTGTACTGAAAGGACTTTTTACTTAGAGCTTTAATTTACGTTGCTTAAAAGATTTAAAAAATGGTTTGTGGCTATATTTTCTGAACTCTTCAAGGTGACAAAACAAACGGTGTCTATATGGCTTTTCAGCAGCCTTGATATTAGCCTCACGAAGATTTAATAATTTGAATATAATATAAATACAAAAATAATTACTTTTTTTCATTTACTGGCAACTGTCTGGGCCTTGAACTCTTAAATCCATCTAACTCATGTGCCTTGAGACCTCTGGGAAATAAAAGTCTCTCTACTTGCTGCAGTGGTCTCAGAAGTCAATTGCTGTTCTAGTTGTAGTTCCATCTCTGACTCTCAACACAGGATGGCTGCCCTGATAACTTCTCTCTTTGTTATTCCCTTCTGGTTCCATGGTCTGCCTTTGGTTTTGAAGACCACTTGAAAGAATTTGGATTTTGGTTGTTTTTGGAAGGTTTGGCTTCTGTTTAGCTGGAGTTCTTTAGTATCTTGTTCCTCTAAGTACAGAACTTCATCTCCGTCAGTTTCAATTTTCAAGACACAAACTTACCATGAACATCCAAGTAGGGACCTACTCTCCTTATTCGAGAAATATGCCAGGTGATTCTGAGGTGATTTGTATTTTACTCCGAGTTCAGAACAATTACGTATTTGCAAAGAGTTGAAGATTATTCTTTTAGAAGGAAAAAAATTCAAGCTCTAAAACAAGCAAGATGCTGAATAATGTGAAATCTATAATCATAGGAAGCTTTTACAGACAGAAAATAGTGGTGAAGACAGAGAATGTTTTTTTTTTATTTTCTATATTTTTTTTATTGACATTCCGAATGATTTCCCCTTTCCCGTTTCCTCCCTCCCCGAAAGTCCCATAAGCCCTCTTCCCTCCCCCTGTTCCCCATTCAACCCCTTCTCACCTTTTTGTCCTAGTATTCCCTTACATCCAGTCTTTCCAGGACCAGGGGTCTCTCCTTCCATCTTCTTGGAAATCTATTGATATGCGGATTGTGTCTAGGGTATTCTGAGATTCTGGGTTAATATCCCCTTATCAGTGACTGCATACCATGTGTGTTCTTTTGTGATTGGGTTACCTCACTAAGGATGATATTTTCCAGTTCTGACCATTTGCCTAAGAACTTTGTGAATTCATTGTTTTTAATTGCAGAGTAGTATTCCATTGTGTAGATATACCACATCTTCTGAATCCATTCCTCCGGTGAGGGACATCTGGGTTCTTTCCAGCTTCTGGCTATTATAAATAAGGCTGCTATGAACATAGTGGAGCATGTGTCCTTATTGCATGCAGGTAAAGCCTCTGGGTATATGCCCAGGAGTGGTATAGCCAGATCCTCTGGGAGTGTCATGCCCAGTTTTCTGAGGAACCTCCAGACTGCTTTCCAAGTGGTTGTATCAGCTTGCAATCCCACCAGCAGTGGAGGAGTGTTCCTCTTTCTCCACATCCTCGCCAACAACTGCTGTCTCCTGTGTTTTTTGAACTTAGCCATTCTTACTGGTGTGAGGTGGAATCTCAGGGTTGTTTTGATTTGCATTTCCCTAATGACTAAGGATGATGAACATTTCTTTAGGTGCTTCTCAGCCATTAGATATTCTTCAGGTGAGAACTCTTTGTTTAGCTCTGTACCCCATTTTTTAATAGGGTTACTTGGCTCTCTGGAGTCTAACTTCTTGAGTTCTTTGTATATATTGGAAATTAGCCCTCTGTCAGATGTAGGGCTGGTAAAGATCTTTTCCCAGTTTGTTGGCTGCCGCTTTGTTCTTTTGACAGTGTCCTTTGCCTTACAGAAACTTTGCAATTTTATGAGAATGTTTTCTAATTGCCTGATTTACTAATGCCTGTTTTCTAATCACTTGATGTACCTGGAATGGTAAACTTTACGGCCAAGCAAAACTGTGTATTTCCTGCACTGAATTCATCAGAGCAAGTACTTGACTTTACCAAGAGAAGTCATATGTGTTCACAAGGTCTTTACATAGTTCAGCTAGGGCATGATATTTGAATTTTCTCTGCATGACTTCAGGTGTAATGAACAAAGACTAGACTAACACTTTTGTTCATTTAAGCCAGAGAAAGTGGCTCTGAAGAACCAACATGGATGCCCGCTGAGTTCTCTGCTACTTCACCATCAGACACATGGATGGAACACTAGGATGAGCTCGACAGAAACAAACTCTCTGTGATGGGAACAAGTTTCTGAAACTTACAAATCATGGTTCAGAATAAAGGAGAGGAAACAATGTCTGGTACTACTCCCAGAGAGCAGTTGGTGAGGCCAAGAGCTCTGTTTTGACCTCCACTAATATATATTGTGGAGAAGAGATGCCACCCCTGCATCCCATTCTTCTCATAGGAGTTTGAGGAACCTATGGTCTGCTTGGGAGCATGGTTATAGGTATTCTTGAAGAGAGATGGCTATTTCATGCTGGAAGGACTTAAGGCTTCTGTAGAGGGGTAATTTCTCCTCCTGAGAGAAGAAAGCCATCAGTCTCACAAAAAGCTGAAATTGGGTTCCTTTCTTCTGACAGCTAAACGTCTCAGTTGATTTTCTTGACAACTCTGGAGAGATTCTAAGTTATTTTTAAATAACCTTGAATGTCACTCCAGACCATCTGCGTTTAAACAGACAAATGGTTAGATTTGTAGATGACCATGTAACAGAACTTTGTTTCACTTTAGTTTCATGCTTTCTATCACTCTGATTTCTACCACCAGGAATCAGAGCATAGGAATCTTTGTGCAAATGTGTGTCAATGTATTCTTTGTAACAAAAGTGGGTATGAATGAGGAGATGTTTAATGGGATATAAATGTATTATGCCATTATTTCAGTGCTGAATGGGGTAGCTTGAACTACTGGTAAGTGACAAATTTTACAGCATATAAAAGAGGACTATAGCACATAATTGCGGATGTATACTCATATTTACTTCTCTGACCAATACATGACATGCTTCAGTCATGTCCCAAAAAGCAGTGTGACTCAGTACTTTTTAACTGCAGCAATAGCAAATTAACTCAAACTGTTTGGCCTAAGGGAAGATTTTTTTGTTTGTTTTTTGTTATTTTTGTTTTTAGGAGGACAAATAAATAGCATTAAAGCCTTCTGAGAACTGTCTGGTACCGACTGTCACAAGGACTGTCTGTCTTTATAGCTCTTGCCCACTCTGTATAATGTGTTTACTGCTCCCATAGAGTACTCTGAGTATGAAAATCTCTCCTCCCCAAGATTCAGACAAGATTTCTTACTAATGCAAAAGAAAATCCCTTTCCTTTGTTCCAATAACTTAAAAAAATAAATTCAGGGATGAATTCTAAAGGACACATGTGGAGATTTGTACTCCTGCAGTAAAAGAATCAAGGAAAGATGGTGTTTGTAGCAACAGGGGAGGAAATATGTGGCTGTACCATGATGGAAGGACAGAAAAGAAGACAAAGGGGAAGGCTTTATATCACAAAAGGAAGTGCCTAGCAAGGGAACCCTACACATTTACTGTGTCATGTATGTCAAGCACTTCATTCAAAACCCCCCTCCTAGTAATAGGACCTTTGTCTACCAAAGTCCATGAACAAAAGATGAATCTCTACAAACCTAGAAGCCCCAGGAAGAAGCGACTTCCTATGCAAGGTTTTGCTATCATCAAGAGGGCTTTTCCTCTCCCTTATGAAGTCAGTGTCTCCTAAGGGGCTAAGTTTTTTTTTTTTTGCATGGATTTCATTTTCCAGTTTTGTCATTCTGCTGGACTGTTACTCCTTTAATTATATTTCTTGGGAGTTCATTTAAATGTCCATGAGCTCGATTAAAGTTTCTTTCTTTAATGTTTCAAAACAAACTTCAATCATATTTTTTTCACGAAGACAGCTTTTGTAGCACTCCCTGAAGCTAGGCAGTGTTTTTTATAAAAAGATTTGAATTGCAGATGAATCTATGGCACAATTTTCTGGAACATTTGGATTTAAAAATACTCACATGTGAGTATTTTGTTGATGTTTTTGAACTTTGGGGTGTGTTAATTAATGAAAATGAATAAGTCCCTGTCCAATGTTGTGATATAAAATTCTTTGAATGGTATGAGGAAGGAGTACTGAGAAAATGGTAAATAGAAAAATAACCATAAACTCACCAAAGTACAGTTATCTCCTCCTCCTCCTTCTCCTTCTCCTCCTTCTCCTCCTCCTCCTTCTCCTCCTCCTCCTTCTCCTCCTCCTCCTCCTCCTCCTCCTCCTCCTCCTCCTCCTCCTCCTCCTCCTCTTCTTCTTCTTCTTCTTCTTCTTCTTCTTCTTCTTCTTCTTCTTCTTCTTCTTCTTCTTCTTCTTCTCCTTCTCCTTCTCCTTCTCCTTCTCCTCCTCCTCCTTCTTCTCCTCCTTCTCCTCCTCCTTTTCCTCCTTCTCTTCTTTCTCCTCCTCCTCCTTTTGCTCTTCCTCCTCCTCTTTCACTCTCTAATTGAAAATAAATTCTCCTATACAGTACATCCTGACTACAATGTTCCCCTCCTCCACTCTTCCTAGCTACATCCCCTATCTGCCCTCTCCCCCAGATCCATCTCCCTTCCATTACTCTTCAATAAAAGAGCATGTCTCCAAGAGAAAGCAACCAAACATGACAAAATAAGACAAGGCAAAAGCCCTCACTTCAACAAGGCAACTGGACAAGGAAACCCAACAAGAGGAAAGGGGGTCTCAAGAGCAGGAAAAAAAAATCAGAGACACACACCGCTCCCACAGTTAGGAGTCTCACAGATTCACAGCCATAACATATGCACAGAGGACCTAATCCAGACACATGAAAGTCCCAAGCTTGCTCTCTGAGTCTCTGTGAGCCTATGTGAGCTCTGCCTCAATGGGTCATGTTCTCCTGGTGTCCTTCATCCTCTCTGTCTCCTACAGTCTTTTCTCCCCCTCTTCCTTGGTGTCCCCAAACTGTGAAGGGAAGGACCTAATGGAGACATCCAATTTACACTGTCTCTCAGAAGAGTGCCTGGATGTGGGTCTCTGCACCAACTCTCATCTGCTGCTGGAGAAAGCCTCGGTGACGATGACTGGACAGGGTACAGACCTGTGGGTACAGAAGGTTGTCATTAGGAATCGTTTCATCCATTTTTTTGACAATCACCAAAGCACAATTTTCAAAACTGTTGTCAAAGTAACTTTCACACAAATCAGTAAAACTCACATGTTTTGGGACCCATAAACTGAATCGAGGATCAAGATCATGGATGAAGCCTTTGGTGGTACTTGGGTACACATTTCTCACAAGCTTTAAACAGTGTGCTCACTTCTGAATGATTTGTTTCTATGTTATGAGAGCCAGGAAGATAGTTGGCACTTACAATATGAAGAACTGAGTCTTTACATATGTGCCATTAGGTAGTCGATTAGCCAAGACTGTCATAACCATTATTTCCAAACCACTAATTTTCTCTCTCTCCCTCTCCCTCCCTCTTCCTCCCTTTCCCTCCCTTCCATCCCTCTACATTCTAAGTTAATCCGCTTGTTATGTTTTAACCAGGCACTTTCTTAACATTTATGCATTTTTGCAAATCCTTCTGTCTCATTCTCTAGTCTGTAGCATGAGGCAATTAGGAAAGGCAGGTGTCACATTTACTGATTTGCCCCCCCCTGCTGTCAAGAGTTGGCTGTATGGATGTGGGGCCCAGGCTTTCCTCATCAATACTTCGACAAGCAGCTGGGCATTTGCCCATCTGCTAACACCAAGTAAAAGCACATAAGTATCTCATAGGCAATGCGGGGGGCCATGACAATGAGAATGCGCTTGGGAAACGAGGTGCCCTTCCCCCTCACTTATCTTAGCTTTATGAAATATTTATTGGTATGAAAATACCATGAAAGAAATGTAAATATGTAACAGATCCCCACGAAAATGTTTTTGAGAAGCTGGAACCTCCTAGGAGAAAGATAACTCTCCAAATTGGAAAGAAATATTAGTAGTTGTTTGATTCATCCTCTCAGATATATGAGTTTCAGAGTGTGCTAGAAAAGTGCTATACAGTCTCAGTCTGAACTCCCTCTTGAGATAGAAAACTAGCCTTTTTGGTAGGAGCATAGTTAGAAAGGCTGGGAATTAGGATGGAAAAAAAAATCACAAAAGTGCTTCCAAAGAATGATGATTAGAGATTCACCACCACCTCCACCTTCATTTTGCAGTGATTCAAAGAAGAACCTCTGTCTTTGATGGTGTGGTTTGAAGGTAGAGAGGTTAAGTCAATTAAGAGATCTTCCAGAAGTTCTGAGATAGAAAGATAGGGTGGTTAAATCAATTAAGAGATCTTTCAGAAGTTCTAAGGTAGCCAAGAATTTCCTTTTGGGATTCAAAATGGGAAAATATTTTTTTTTTATTTTATTTTTTTAATTTACATTCCAAATCACTTCCCCTTTCCCGTTTCCTCCCTCCCCGAAAGTCCCATAAGCCCCCTTCCCTCCCTCTTTTCTCCATTCAACCCCCTCTCATTACTCTGTCCTGGCGTTCCCCTACATCCAGTCTTTCCAGGACCAGGGGTCTCTCCTTCCATCTTTTTAGAAATCTATTGATATGCGGATTGTGTCTAGGGTATTCCGAGATTCTGGGTCAATATCCCCTTATCAGTGACTGCATACCATGTGTGTTCTTTTGTGATTGGGTTACCTCACTAAGGATGATATTTTCAAGTTCTGACCATTTGCCTAAGAACTTTGTGAATTCATTGTATTTAATTGCAGAGTAGTATTCCATTGTGTAAATATACCACATCTTCTGAATCCATTCCTCCGTTGAGGGACATCTGGGTTCTTTCCAGCTTCTGGCTATTATAAATAAGGCTGCTATGAACATAGTGGAGCATGTGTCCTTATTGCATGCAGGTAAAGTCTCTGGGTATATGCCCAGGAGTGGTATAGCCGGATCCTCCGGGAGCGTCATGCCCAGTTTTCTGAGGAACCGCCAGACTGCTTTCCAGAGTGGTTGTACCAGCCTGCAATTCCACCAGCAGTGGAGGAGTGTTCCTCTTTCTCCACATCCTCTCCAACAACTGCTGTCTCCTGTGTTTTTGATCTTAGCCATCCTGACTGGTGTGAGATGGAATCTCAGGGTTGTTTTGATTTGCAAGGGAAAATATTTTTTAAGGTAGATTAAAAGTGTGGTGTGATGGCTCCAGCCTGTAATCGCAGCAGGTGGCAGGCTGAGGCAGGAGGAACATTCACAGCTTTGAAGCTAACATCTCTTATATAATAAGTTCTAAGCATCTGTAGTTAAAGAATGATAGTGTGCCACAAAAAGCCAACCAACCAACCACCACCACCACCACCACCACCAACAACAACAACAAAAATGTGGATTTAAATACCACTGACCAAGACTTAGGAGTAGAATATATGTATACATATATGTATATGTACATATGTACTTTATATATATATAAACATATATGTATGCCTATAAATACCCAGTTTAGATCTGCATTCTATTCCTAAGACATCTCATTATATAAATGAAAGTATTCCAGAATCTAGGAAATTTATATGTATACATATGTATGTACATATGTACACACACACACACACACACACACACACACACACACACACACACACATATATATATATATATATATATATATATATATATATATACACACACACACACATAGTTTCCATAATAGGAAGAGCTGGCATCTCCTATGATAGAAAGTGGGAGACGGAGATGAAGCTGAGGATGTGTAATCTACAACTTGCTTCTGGTGAGCATTAGGGGGAGACTGTAGTTCTACATTGTCCCCTCCCATTCATTTTACATTTTCACATGTCATTTACCACAGACATAAGTCATCTTACCCTTCTTCTGGCAAGCATTTACATATGGCACCTTTCTAACTAAAAAATCCAAAAGCATTTGAAATGTTCAAAAATCTGAAATATTTAGGGTGCCAATATGATAATAAATGTGGAAAATTCAATGGCATTTTTAAAGTATTGATTTTTATTTTTAAAGTATTATATAAAATTATATACAAAAATATATGAAATATATAAAAATATTTTAAAGTATATAAAATGACATTAAAACTATATACATAAACTATACACAAAGCGTAAATGGATTCAATACATCTCATTACATAAATGAAAGTATTCCAGAATTTAGAAAAACATGATAGAGCAAACAATTCTACTCCCAGAAGAGACACTAACCCTCCGATGCAATTATCCTTTTTTTTCATCTAAACTTTTATTCTACTTAGAATTTTTCTTTTTGTTTTTTTTTACTTTTTGTTCTTATTTTAAGCAAATGAATGAAGAAACATAGCTAATCAGCTTACTCTTTGCTGGTGAACTCAAATGATCTTAGAACAGTAATGCTTTCCATTTCCAACTTGTTCTTTATAATAAAATATCATCTTTGCCTTTACAAATTAAGTGGCTGTCATCTCTCTTATGAATATCGATGCAAAAATACTCAATAAAATTCTTGCCAACCGAATCCAAGAACACATCAAAACGATCATTCACCACGATCAAGTAGGCTTCATCCCAGGGATGCAGGGATGGTTCAATATAAGGAAATCCATCAATGTAATCCACTACATAAACAATCTCAAAGAAAAAAACCACATGGTCATCTCATTAGATGCTGAGAAAGCATTTGACAAAATTCAGCATCCTTTCATGCTAAAGGTCTTGGAAAGATCAGGCATTCGAGGCCCATATCTAAACATAGTAAAAGCAATGTACAGCAAACCGGTAGCCAGCATCAATCTAAATGGAGAGAAACTTGAAGCAATCCCACTAAAATCAGGGACTAGACAAGGCTGCCCTCTCTCTCCATATCTTTTCAATAGAGTACTTGAAGTTCTAGCTAGAGCAATTAGACAACAAAAAGAGGTCAAAGGGATACAAATTGGAAAGGAAGAAGTCAAACTATCACTATTTGCAGACGATATGATAGTATACTTAAGCGACCCAAAGAACTCCACCAGAGAACTCCTACAGCTGATAAACAACTTCAGCAAAGTGGCCTGATATAAAATCAACTCAAGCAAGTCAGTAGCCTTCCTATACTTAAAGGATCAGCAGGCTGAGAAAGAAGTAAGAGAAATGATACCCTTCACGATAGGCACAAACCATATAAAGTATCTTGGCGTGACTCTAACCAAACAAGTGAAAGATCTGTATGACAAGAACTTCAAGTCTCTGAAGAAAGAAATTGAAGAAGACCTCAGAAGACGGAAAAATCTGCCATGCTCATGGATTGGCAGGATTAATATAGTAAAAATGACCATCTTGCCAAAAGCAATATACAGATTCAATGCAATCCCCATCAAAATCCCAACTCAATTCTTCATAGAGTTAGAAAGAGCAATTCAAAAATTCATCTGGAATAACAGAAAACCCAGGATAGCTAAAACTATTCTCAAGAGTAAAAGAACCTCTGGGGGAATCAGTATCCTGGACCTCAAGCTGTACTACAGAGCAATAGTGTTAAAAACTACATGGTATTGGTACAGTGACAGGCATGTAGATCAATGGAACAGAATTGAAGACCCAGAAATGAATCCACACTCCTATGGTCACTTGATCTTTGACAAAGGAGCTAAAACCATCCAGTGGAAAAAAGATAGCCTTTTTAACAAATGGTGCTGGCTCAGCTGGAGGTCAACATACAGAAGAATGCAAATTGACCCGTTCTTATCTCCTTGCACTAAGCTCAATTCCAAGTGGATCAAGGACCTCCACATAAAACCAGACACACTGAAACTAATAGAAAGGAAACTAGGGAAGAACCTTGAACATATGGGCACAGGGGAGAATTTCCTGAACAGAGCTCCAATAGCTTATGCTCTAAGATCAAGAATTGACAAATGGGACCTCATTAAATTACAAAGTTTTTGCAAGGCAAAAGACACTGTCAAAAAGACAAAGCGGCAACCAACTAACTGGGAAATGATCTTTACCAACCCTACATCCGACAGAGAGCTAATATCCAATATATACAAAGAACTCAAGAAGTTAAACTCCAGAGAGGCAAGTAACCCTATTAAAAAATGGGGTACAGAGCTAAACAAAGAGTTCTTACCTGAAGAATATCGATTGGCTGAGAAGCACCTAAAGAGATGTTCATCATCCTTAGTCATTAGGGAAATGCAAATCAAAACAACCCTGAGATTCCATCTCACACCAGTCAGAATGGCTAAGATCAAAATCACAAGAGACAGCAGTTGTTGGAGAGGATGTGGAGAAAGAGGAACACTCCTCCACTGCTGGTGGAATTGCAGGCTGGTACAACCACTCTGGAAAGCAGTCTGGCGGTTCCTCAGAAAACTGGGCATGACACTCCCGGAGGATCCGGCTATACCACTCCTGGGCATATACCCAGAAGCTTTACCTGCATGCAATAAGGACACATGCTCCACTATGTTCATAGCAGCCTTATTTATAATAGCCAGAAGCTGGAAAGAACCCAGATGTCCCTCACCGGAGGAATGGATTCAGAAGATGTGGTATATCTACACAATGGAATACTACTCTGCAATTAAAAACAATGAATTCACAAAATTCTTAGGCAAATGGTCAGAACTGGAAAATATCATCCTTAGTGAGGTAACCCAATCACAAAAGAACACACATGGTATGCAGTCACTAATAAGGGGATATTAACCCAGAATCTCAGAATACCCAAGACACAATTCGCATATCAATAGATTTCTAAGAAGATGGAAGGAGAGACCCCTGGTCCTGGAAAGACTGGATGTAGGGGAAGGCCAGGACAGAGAAGCGAGAGGGGGTTGAATGGGGAAAAGAGGGAGGGAAGGGGGCTTATGGAACTTTCGGGGAGGGAGGAAACGGGAAAGGGGAAATGATTTTGAATGTAAATAAAAAAAAGTTAGAAAATAAAATTAAAAAAAAAAAAACCAAAAACCAAATTAAGTGGCTATCAATGACAAGCAAGGCACAAGGGAAGTGGAACCTTCCCATGTGTGAATATATAAACACACTTAGTATTTGATAATTCCCACTGTTGCCTTATATATTCATTGTACTTCTAGTTAATTGAGTTGTGGAGCTTTGAAAAGCATTAGATTATGGGTTAACCTTTTTTCCCTAACAATAATTACTTCTTCACTATTTCTGGTATATATTTAAGTAGTGCTATGAAAATATAGATGCTAAAAATAATTTATATTTTTCAAACTCTAACCAGGAAATTTCATAATGACTAGATGGCATGGCTCAATTGTTCTTAACAATCGGGGGGAGGGCAAGTTTCATGTATTATTTTTAGGGTGAAAGACAATGACCAAAGACTCAACTTGGCACAGAAAAATTGGCTTATCTAATATCCAGTCAAAGTAACCAGTGGCTTTTTTTAAAAAAGTATTTTCAGTGATTTATCAAGCAATTTATTTGCACAGCATCACTGTATAGATCAAAACATTATCTCAACTGAAAACAAATTAGAATAATAATCTATCCCATTGATTGCCCAACATCATATCAAACACATTATATCAGCATTCACTAAACAGTTTCAGTGTGTAAAATAGTAAAAGAACAGATACCACATATATTGTTCCATACAATGCAGGCTCCTAGAATCATCATTGTCATCGTCCTAGCTCTGAAATCAGTGTTCATATTTTCTAGTGTCAAAAAAGACAGAATAAAAAGATAATTTCCAAAAGTGCATAAGCAATAAGATGGAAGGTCAAAAACAAGTCAGGGACATTGAGTCTCAAGAAGCATCATCACTCAGCACACACAGCTCATAGATATAGAATTGACTCAAATGCCAGCCTTCACCTAATGTCCTAGGAAACTTAGCAAAATTCTCTCCATTTCAGTTCCCTCAAATTGATAGAAAACACTTAATATGTAGTCGAAGATTAATAAACAATAGCTGAAACAAAGCAACAACAAAGCTAAGATTAAATATTTTAACACACTTTTGGGATGGCTATTCCCCCTAAAAATGCTGCTGAAAATATAAAGATATTGCAACCTTTGTATACTATCGGTATATGGACGCAATCTTGTTCCTATAGAAGAGAGAATGGTGGTTCTCAAAAGTTGAAAATACAACCAGCACATGATTCACCAGCTTCATATCTTCCCAAACTTGAAAGCAGTATCTCAGCAAGGCATTTGCACATCTGTGTCCACAGAATCCTGAAGGTGGGAGCAAGCCAAAAGTCATGTAAAGATAAATGGATTAACAAAATGCGTTAAGTGTGCACTAACTTCACAGCATTCTTTTTTTTTAAATCCAGCTTTTCCAGTAGTGTTGAGTATAGGCTTTTGTTTTTTTTGAATTTCCTAGTTTCTGTTGTTATGTCTCCCTTTCATTTATGATTTTATTAATTTGGATACTGTCTCTGTGCCCTCTGGATAGTCAGGCTAATGGTGTATCTATCTTGTTGATTTTTCTCAAAGAACCAGCTCCTGGTTTTGTTGATTTTTCGCATAGTTAGTTTTGTTTCTACTTGGTTGATTTCAGCCCTGAGTTTGATTATTTCCTGCCCTCTACTCCTCTTGGGTATATTTGCTTCTTTTTGTTCTAGAGCTTTCAGGTGTGCTGTTAAACTGCTAGTGTATGCTCTCTCCAGTTTCTTTTTGGAGGCATTCAGAGCTATGAGTTTTCCTCTTAGCACTGCTTTCATTGTGTCCCATAAGTTGTGTATGTTGTGGCTTCATTTTCTTTCTTTTTTTCTTTTTTTTCTTTTTTTTTGGTTTTTCGAGACAGGGTTTCTCTGTGTAGCCCTGTCTGTCCTGGAACTCACTCTGTAGACCAGGCTGGCCTCGAACTCAGAAATCCGCCTGCCTCTGCCTCCCAAGTGCTGGGATTAAAGGCGTGCACCACCACTGCCCAGTGGCTTCATTTTCATTAAATTCTATACAGTCTTTAATTTCTTCCATGACCAAGTTATCATTGAGTAGAGTGTTGTTCAGCTTCCATGTGTATGAGGGCTTTCTGTTACTATTGAAGACCAGCCTTAATCTGTAGTGATATGATAGGATGCATTGGATTATTTCAATTTTCTTGTATCTGTAGAGGCCTGTTTTGTGACCGATAAGATGGTCAATTTTGGCAAAGGTACCACGAGGTGCTGAGAAGATGGTATATTCCTTTGTTTTAGGATGAAATGTTCTATAGATATCTGTTAAATCCATTTGCTTCATAACTTCTGTTAGTTTCACTGGGTCTCTATTTAGTTTCTGTTTCCATGATCTGGCCATTGATGAGAGTGGGGTGTTGAAGTCTCCAAAATTATTGAGTGAGGTGCAATGTGTGCTTTGAACTTTAGTAATGAATGTGGGTGCCCTTGCATTTGGATCATAGATATCCAGAATTGAGAGATCATCTTGGTAGATTTTTCCTTTGATGAGTATGAAGTGTCCTTCCTTATCTTTTTTGATAACTTTTGGTTGAAAGTCCGTTTTATTCGATATTAGAATGGCTACTCCAGCTTGTTTCTTGGGACCATTTGCTTGGAAACTTGTTTTCCAGCCCTTTACTCTGAGGTAGTGTCTATCTTTGACACTGAGGTACGTTTCTTGTATGCAGTAAAATGGTGGGTCCTGTTTATGTATCCAGTCTGTTAGTCTATGTCTTTTTTATTGGGGAATTGAGTCTATTGATATTAAGAGATACTAAGGAAAAGTGATTGCTGCTTCCTGGTAATATCGTTGTTAAAGGTGGAGTTATCTGGAAATCAGTTGGTCGGTTCCTCAGAAAATTAGACATAGTACTACCTGAGGACCCAGCTATACCACTCCTGGGCATATACCCAGAAGATGCTCCAACATGCAATAAGGACACTTGCTCCACTATGTTCATAGCAGCCTTATTTATAATAGCCAGAAGCTGGAAAGAACCCAGATGTCCCTCAACAGAGGAATGGATACAGAAATTGTGGCATATATACACAATGGAGTACTATTCAGCTATTAAAAACTATTAAAAGCTATGAAATTCTTAGGCTCATCCTGAGCGAGGTAAGCCAATCACAAAAGAACACACATGGTATGCACTCACTGATTAAGTGGATGTTAGTCCAAAAGCTCAAAATAAACAGATTACAATTCACAGACCACAGGAATTTCAAGAAGAAGGAGGACTGAAGTGGGGGTGCTTTGGTTACTCTGAGAAAGAGAACAAAATATTCACAGGAGCAATAAAGGAGAGAAAGTGTGGAGCAGAGACTGATGGAAAGGCCACACAGAGACTGCCCTGCCTGGAGATTCATACTATAAACAGTCACCAAACCTCGACACTATTATGGACCACAAGAAGTGCATACCAAAAGGAGCATGTCATGGTTGTCTCTGGAGGGGCCCTGTCAGAGCCTTACACTTACAGATACAGATGCTAGCAGCCAACCATTGAACTGGGCATGGGGTTCCCAATGGAAGAGTTGGAGGGCAGTCCGGAGGAGCTGAAGGGGTTTACAGCCCCATGGGAAGAACAATGATGTTGGCCACCCAGACGCCCCAGGACTCCCAGGGTCTAAACCATCAACCAAGGGGTACACATGGTTCCAGCCAAAAAATGTGGCAGAGGAATGCCTTGTCAGACATCAGTGGGAGGAGTGGTCCTTGGTCAGGTGAAGGCTCAATAGATGCCCCAACAAAGGGAAATCGAGTGAGTGGAGGTGGGTGTGGGTTGGGTGGAGGGGCATATACTTGGAGAAAGGAGGTGGGAGGCGGGGTTGGGTGTTTTCGGGGAGGGGGGAAACCAGGAAAGGTTTTAGCATTTGAAATGTAAATGAAGATTATATTCAATTAAAAAAAAAGGTGAAGTTATGTTTATGTGACTGTCTTCTTATTGGCTTGTTAATGGAAGATTACTTTCTTGCTTTTTCTAGTGTGTAGTTTTCCTCCCTGTGATGGCATTTTCCATCTATTATCCTTCATAGGGCTGAATTTGTGGAAAGATATTGTGTAAATTTTGTTTTGCCATGTAATATCTTGGTTTCTCCATCTATGATAATTGAGAATTTTGCTGGGTAGAGTAGCCTGGTCTGGCATTTGTGTTCCCTTAGAATCTGTATGAGATCTGCCCAGGATCTTCTAGCTTTTATAGTCTCTGATGAGAAGTCTGGTGTAATTCTGATAGGTCTGCCTTTATATGTTACTTGACCTTTTTCCTTTACTGCTTTTAATATTCTTTCTTTGTTTAGTACATTTGGTGTTTTGACTATTATGTGATTGGAGGAATTTCTTTTCTGGTCCAATATATTTGGAGTTCTGTAGGCTTCTTATATGTTTATGTGCATCTCTTTCTTTAGGTTGGAGAAGCTTTCTTCTATAATTTTGTTGAGGGTATTTACTGGCCCTTTAAGTTGGGAATCTTCACTCTCTTCTATACCTATAATTCTTAGATTTGGTCTTCTCATTGTGTCCTGGATTTCCTGGATGTTTTGGGTTAGAAGCTTTTTGCATTTTGCATTTTCTTTAACTGTTGTATCAATGGTATCTTCTGTACCCGAGATTATCTCTTCTATCTCTTGTATTCTGTTGGTGAATCTATGACTTCTGATCTCTTTCCTAGGTTTTCTATCTCCAGGGTTGTCTCCTTTTGAGATGTCTTTATTGTCTCTATTTCCATTTTTAGATCTTGGATAGTTTTGTTCAATTCCTTCTCCTATTTGGTTGTGTTCTCCTGTAATTCTTTAAGGGAATTTTGTGTTTCCTCCTTAAAGTCTTCTTCCTTTTTATCTGTGTTCTCTATATTTCTTTAAGGTAGTTATTTATGTACTTTTTAAATTCCTCTATCATTATCATGAGATGTGATTTTAAATCAGAGTCTTGCTTTTCTGGTGTGTTTGGTATACAGGGTTTACTGTGATGGGAGAACTGGGTTCGGATGCTGCCAAATAGCCTTTGTTTCTGTTGGTAGTGTTCTTGTGGTTGCCTTTCACCATCTGGTTATCTCTGGTGTTAGCTGGTCTTGCTGCCTCTGACTGTGGCCTGTCCCTTCTGCAAGCCTCTGTATCAGCACTCTTGGGAGACCCATTCTCTGTGGGAGGAATTTGGATATGGAGAGCTGTGTCAGTTCCAGACCCAGTCAAAAACTGGAATGATCCTGTATCCTGCTGTTCTTTGGTTCCTGTATCCTGATGGCTCTGGGAAGGTCCCTCTTGGGCCAGGAATTTTGAAGAAGTGGTGGTCTTACCTGTGTTTACAGGTGTGTCGGCACTTCTGGGAGACCAGCTCTCTTCTGGCTGTATTTGGGTATGGAGTGCTGTGGAATAGGATCAGCCCCTTCCCTCTTCTTAACCAGCATTCACCACCATATATAGATTTTGGTTGACCTGTACCATAAATGTTAAAAAAATGGACAAATAAATCTATGTTCTCCACCTTCAGTTTGCTGTTGGCCCCTCTTTAATATCCTAGGAAGTGGAGTGAGCTACCCTGATAGTCAAGGAAATACATTTATAGAGACTGCATAGGCAGCTCCCATCTGTTTTAGGCAGACACCATTTACTTGGCATACATGATTTCAATTCCTCTATTAGTCATAATTGCACTTGGCTCCATCTGGCATAATCCCTAGCAAGTCCGTGCCTTATTCAAATAACAGAGAAACAAAGACAGGAAAATCAAGTGCCATGGTACTCAAAAATTCTGGCTCTTAAGATTTTTGTTCCATCAAATCTAGCAGCTAGCTCATGGTTACAAGATGCCTGTCACACATTCATTATTCCTGTTTACTTTCTATTTTATGTATATGAGTACACCACCCCTGTCTTCAGGCACTTCCGAAGAGGGCATCAGATCCCATTATGGATGGTTGTGAGCCACCATGTGGTTGCTGAGAATTGAACTCAGGTCCTCCGGAAGAACAGTCAGTGCTCTTAACCGCTGAGCCATCTCTCCAGCCCTCCTGTTTACTTTCAATATGTGAATAAAGGCAAACTATTTTTGTTAAAAGGGTGCATATGAAAAGTAGTAATGGAAGTATTTTGTTAGTGTCCAATAGTTTGCCTGTATCTTACATTGGTAGACTTTTACTCTCATACCATAGCCAAATATGCATCACATGGTTATTTTCATTTTTAGAAAAGACAAGAGTTTGAGATTTTAGCTGAAGACACCTCCACATAAAGCAAAGTTTAAAAACACTAAAATGTTGCGTATAATTTTAATAGTGATCAGCAGCTGCCACCTGCTGTGTGTTCAGCTAGCTAATGCTTTTCCCACAAACAGCGATTGCTCTACATGGACCATCCACCCCCTTTCCCCCATGGCTGGCTCTGCTAACTGCCAGTGACCACTAGGTGGCTGCACCCTCTCTTGCCCACCTGAGTCATGGATGGAAAACACCAGACAATCTTAATATTTTAAAATCAGCCTGATGACGCAACTGTGGGGCTCAGAATCTATTGTCCTAAACTCATCAGCTATTCTATATTGGAATTTATCTGGTGGTGGAGGCCACCACTGGTTCTAAAGTCCCCAGGCCTACCTGTTGTCCATGCTTCTCCCTCCAAAGCCTGACCCCAAAAGTCCTTTCTCTATCTCGGCTCCTCTTCTTCCTCCTGGGACCCAGAAAACCCGCCTCTATATCTTCCCCCAGCTATTGGCTTCTGCATCTTTATTGACCCAATCAAGAGACAATTTGGGAACTTCCACCTACACTAAAAGGCTTTTGGAGGGCAGCAATCAATGTACATTAAAATTTCTGAAGAAATGTCACTAGACCAGACTGAAGAAAGTATGAAGAGAGCAAATTCAATATCTTCATGACTATTCTCTGTAAATATTTATTTATGAATTAATATGTAAAAATAAGCAGAACAGAAAGACATATAGGGACTGCATCTACAAATTCAATAGTTGCCAGTGTTATAAAAACAGACTTTTGTGTGAGTGGCATGTGAAGTCACAATGAAGACCCTGAGACTATCTCATCTCGTTCCCTACCACTGGCACTTCAATTCTACTCCAGTTATCCAAACGTAAATTTAGAATGGGAGTCAAGTAACCTCCTATCTTTGCTTGCGGTGTAATATGTGTTACAATGGGGGTGCTATTTAAAATATTTTTAAAACTGATAAGGCATGGGTACTATCTAATCAAAATACATGCTGAATGATAAATAGAAAAAAACACAAATATTTTGGCTGGGCACCATTGTTGTAGTTAATGGATTCATCTTTGAATGCTTTGATTTTATTGATCTTCTTTGAGGCCCCAGAGCGAGTTTTTCTCAGTCACTTACCAGATGATTTGTCCTTTTCAGGCAGAATGAGAATCCGTTTGCAGAAGAGAGATGATGGAACACTTGAGTATCCCCTGACTTCTACTGTGCCACACACCAACCAGAGGGAGTTCAGCCACAATATTTTTTTTAAAAGCTATGAAGGAAAATTTCCCACAAAAACGATTGATTTTAGCTTGGCATATTTAAGTACTGAGGTACCAGGGACATAAAGAAAACATATTTTTAAACCATTTTTACAGCATGTGAGGTCATGAAGTATGAGTAGTTCTATAACATTGATACCAAAGGCACTCAAATCAAGCGCTTTTAGAAAACAGACAGGACGAGTTCTATATGAAATCATTAAATTGTGCATTCTTGCAGCCAACAGGCATTAAGTTAATGGCTGTACTAATTTAAGCAACAACCTCCAGAGGATTATGCAAAGTTCAAACAGCAAGTCTCCACAGGTTTCATTTATAGTACATTTTTGAAACATCATGATTTTTGGATAAATTAATGGTGGTCAGATGTAATCAATAGTGGGCTGGGGAAGAAGACACAGACAACCACTAAACTCAGCAATATGCAGACTCCCGGCATCCTGCTGATGTGGGTAAATCAGTTATTTTAACATTGTTAAAAGGTACATGAATCAACATGGCTGATTTAGAGAGAATTTATACACACACCAACACACACAAAGACAGAAGTAAAACTAAAAACTCTAGAAAAATAAATCAGACCAACCCACTGTGACAGAAACCAGAATCCTGGCTGTGGTACTGTATGAAACCACAGCACAATTTTTCTAACGTTTCCTTCTAGGAGAATCTTGTAAAGGGTCCCTCTGTGTTACTGCTTATGACTGACTGTCAGGGGACATCTTTCTTAATAGAACTTTCTATTAAATTTCTGAAAGAATGTTGGGAAGAAGCAATATGAGACAGAGTAGATTAAAGGGATGGAAATTAAATTTCTCAAAGGTGACAAGCATGAGAGGTTGGGTAGGAAAAGAAACTGGACACAATGAGGACAATAGAACTTGCCAGAACTCTCCGAGTATTAGGCAGTTGCCATGAAACTGGATGCCTCAGAATGAGGAAGAGCCTGTAGACCTCTGAATTATATTCACTTGCATGATCATTTGATTGATGAATGTGTGATTCACTGTGGTGACATCAGAGACCACCACAGGTGCCAAGATAAATTTACAAAAAGGTTTATCATCACATATCAGTTACATTTCTTGTGACTAATAAAATAGCCAAGGACAACTTAAAAGGATTTATTTTACTCTTAATAGTTTCAGAGGATTCAGACAATGGTCACTTAATCACTCACACAGGAGCAGGACATCATGGAAATGGAAATATATGACAGAGGGAATTCACCTATGCTGGACATGAAGCATAGAAAGGGAAGGAGCCCTGGTAACATGTACCCCCAAGGACACACCCCAGTGACCCACCTACTTTCTCTAAAGGTCCCACCTTCTATTTTCCCTCCACCCTCACTTCTCTTTATTTTTGGTTTTGAGCCTAGCCTTTAATGGCTGAGACATTTCTCTAGCACTACCACATCTCAATAAAGCCACCAAAGTATGAATTCATCAAGGGTTTATTACTAGGCTATTAATTAGCCTAGTATCTTGGTATCTGAACATCCCTGGAAACTCCCTCACAGATGCAAGAGGCACACTTTTATAATCTCTTTAGTGTTCTTTAATCTGACTGAGTTAGCAATTACAATTAACCATCATAAAAGATTATAAGAATGAAAGTTGAATGTGCTTAAGTCCGTTGATTTGGTGTTGAATGTGATGGGCAGAAATTTCTCAGGCTTCAAAAAAGAATTCAAAACATAGCTTCATTTTCCTGTGTTCAAATTAATTTCTATCTCCAGGAAATGATGGAAGATTCTTAGTCTATGCTACAGATAGACTCTATCAAGGATTCTCTATAAACCCATTCTTCATAAGTTCACAGACCTGCTCCGACACAAGCAAGCATAGGAACAGCTTAGCAGCCTGTGACTTCGCTAGGTCTCAGCTACCTCCATTCTCTTTTCTCTAACAAAGTGCTTAGCAACCTGGAACACTTGCCCGCATCAAACTCCACCTAATTTCTGGTAGTCGAGGTGGTAAACATGGGTAATATTAGTTTTTGGTTGTCAATTCTTCACAGTACTGGATGCCACAACCTTGTTCTTCCTAATTTTCCTTCTGAAAGAGTACAGGACATTTGGATGGCCCCTGTCCCATGAAATCATGTACTTGCGTTTGCTTCTATGGTTAGCTGCAGGGTTTAGCTGTAGCCCTAGGTTCATATGGGACTCGAAGTACAGCTCCATTATACTGAGCAATCACAAATACTGAAATCTTTTACTCACTTTCAGCTAATAAGAACTCCTAGTTTACAGTTGGCTAAGATTACGTTTCTCCTCCTGGGGCATGCATGGCTCTTTCAAGCACTGTGAAAGCTAGCTAATGGGGGTGAAGCTTCCCATTTGTGTTTGTGATCCCCATGTTCTATGACTCAAGTATGTGGTCATATTAATAATGGCATCTTACTGTGAAGTTCTAGACAATAACAAAGAACAATGGCAATGACCTGTAATACCTGTACTATTTTGGGTCTGTGTGACTTCATCGGTCAACAACTCCAGAAGAAGTAACCTATTCCTGCTACTGGGCTACTTGGTGGCCTCTGGTGTCTAGTAAGGGCAATGTTGCCTCACTATAGGCTAACTCTGCTTGACTTTTTTTTTTTTTTGACGTCTATGTAAAGATTTTAGGGAGCATACTACTACTGCTATTTATTATTATTATTATTATTATTATTATTATTATTATTATTATTATTATTGACAGGGTCTCCCTAAGTAGCTTTGGATATCTTTGAACTTACAATGTAGGCTACAGTGGCCTTGAACTCATGGAGATCCACCTGCATGTGCACCCTGAGTGCTGAGAATAAATGTATGTACTAACATGCTTTGTTTTTTCCAATTTCTTTAGTGCTCGTTATCCCTTTTCATGGTCTTTCCTCTACTTTGCCCTCCCCTCTGCAACTCCATTTAGCCTTTTCTGTTCCCTTCCTCCCCTTTAATACTTACATTATTGGTTCTATATCCTATCCCTTTAAGCCCCCTGGCACTTTATTAATTTTTCACTTCTGTCGGTATTTCATATGAAACATACATACCATATCCATTCCTCTGTTGGGGGACATCTAGGTTGTTTCCAGCTTCTGGCTATTATAAATAAGGCTGCTATGAACATAGTGGAGCATGTGTCCTTGTTATATGTTGAAGCATCTTTTGGGTATATGCCCAGGAGTACTATAACTGGGTTCTTATTTAATATTATGTCCAGTTTTCTGAAGAACCACCAGACTGATTTTCAGAGTGGTTGTACCAGCTTACAATCCCACCAACAATGGAGGAGTGTTCCTCTTTTTCCACATCCTCTCCAGCATCTGCTGCCAACTGAGTTTTTGATTTTAGTCATTCTGACTAGTGTGAGGTGGAATCTCTGGGTTGTCTTGATTTGCATTTCCCTGGTGACTAAGGATGTTGAAAATTTCTTTAAGTGCTTCTCAGTCATTTGAGATTCCTCAGTTGAGAATTCTCTGTTTAGTTCTGTACTTCATTTTTAATAGGGTTATTTGGTTCTCTGGAGTCTAACTTCTTGAGTTCTTTGTATATTTTGGATATTAGCCCTCTATTGGAAGTAGGGATGGTAAAGATCTTTTCCCAATCTGTGGATTGCCGTTTTGTCCTATTGACAATGTCCTTTGCATTACAGAAGAAAATGTGGTACATTTACACAATGGAGTACTACTCAGCTATTAAAAAAAATTTCATAAAATTGGCAGGCAAATGGATGGAACTTGAAAATATCATCCAGAGTGAGATAACCCAGTCACAAAAGAACACACATGGTATGCACTCACCGCTAAGTGGATATTAGCCAAAAAGAAGCCTGGAATACCCACGATACAATTCACAGACCATATGAAACTCAAGAAGAAAGAAGATCACACCAAAGTGTGGATACTACAGTACTACTCAGTAGGGGGAAAAGAATAATCTCCAGGAAGTAGAGGGAGACAGGGATCTGAGAGGGAGAGAAGTGGGGGAAGGAAAAGGGTGCCCGTTCAGATATGGGTGGACATGGGGGAGAAGTACAGAGGGTCAGGAATTTGAAAGGAGGTGTGTAGCAGTGGGGGAGGGGAACTTGGGGTAGCCACTAGAACATCCCAGAGGCCAGGGAACCAAGAGGTTCCCAGAACCTAACAGTGAAGAATTTAGCCAAAATACCCAATAAAGGGGAGATAGAACCTGTAGAGACCATATCCAGTGGCTAGGCACGGCAATTGAGGGATGGGGACACCCACCCACCTCAAAAATATTAATCCAGTATTGCTCTTGTCAAAAGGAAATGCAGGAACAAAAAGTGGAGCTGAAACTGAAGGAAAGGCCATCTAGAGGCTTCCCCACCTAGGGATCCATCCCATCTGCTGACACCAAACCCAGACACTATTGCTGATGCCAAAATGTGCTTACTGACAAGAGCCTGGTATAGCTCTCCCACTGAGAGGCTCTGCCAGAACTGGACCAGTACAGATATGGATGTACACAGTCAAACATTGGACTGAGCACGGAGTCCCCACTGGGGAAGTTAGGGCAAGGACTGTTGGACCTGAAGGGGTTTACAACTTCATAGGAAGAACAGCAATATCAACCAACCAGACCCCTCCCCCAAAGCTTCCAGGGACTAAACCACCAATCAAAGAATACACAGGGGGTACCCATGGCTCCAACTGGATATGTAGCAGAGGATGGCCTTATCTGTTATCACTGGCAGGGGAGCCCTTTGGTCCTGTGGAATCTTGATGACCCAGGATAGGGAATGCTAGGGTGTTGAGATAGGAGTGTGTGTGTGTGGATTGGTGGGGGAGCACCCTCATATAGGCAGGAGGAGTGAGGAGGGGATAGGGGGCTTGTGGAGGAGAAACTGGGGAGGGGGATAACATTTGAGATGTAAATAAATAAAATAACCAATAAAAAATGAAAAAAAGAAGAAACACACATACCTAAAATTTCAAAGATGGCATTCTCCATTGAAACTATGAAGTTTTCTTTTTGTAACTGGGTTGCCTCACTCAGAATAACTGTTTCTAGCTCTGTGTGCTCTGAAGCTTCAACAATGACCAGCCTGGCAAGACAATCCAGTGGTATAATGATAATAATGTAATAATCATATATAATATTATTATATAATATGATAATAATGGCATGGATATCACCCACTTTCTGATTGGATTTAAGGTCATTCCATAACTTGAAACCCACATCTGGCACAGACATCAGGGCTAAAAACCTATGGCTAGATAGGACTTTCTACTATCACTCTACCATGTGGCTGGATCAGCTCCTAATGATTTATCCTTACACCTGTAGATTAATTTGCCTCTCAACCCTCAACCAGGGAAGCTTATTTTTGCAGTGGATGGTTATTGACACAAAGTCTTACATTGATCAAGGTGCAGAGAATAAGAGACCCAGAAATGCTTGGCCTCAAACGGGGTATTTATATCACACAACCTGTTCCAAGGCTAAGGGCTCATTCTGGAAGAGGGAGCCAGAAGCAATGGAAGTCTATAAGACACGGTATTTTCCCTATACAGCAGGATAGTTGCATATGTGAATTCACAAGAGCTTCTAGAGAACCCACGAGAACTGTGCAAGCTAAACCACACAAAATTCAAGTATCAAGGTAGGTGATGGGCAGCCCCAGCTAAGGAGCTATTGGCCATGGATATAAGCAATGGAATCAGGAAAGGAAGTATTGGCTTTATTTATGGTGCAAGTTGATTACAACTTAATTGTCTGTCTGTCTGTCTGTCTGTCTGTCTGTCTGTCTGTCTGTCTGTCTGTCTATCTATCTATCTATCTATCTATCTATCTATCTATCTATCTATCTATCTATCTATCTAGACTGTATTTGACGTATCTTTAAAAAAAAAAGAAGTCATAAAGTTGGGTATGTAGGGAAGGGGGTGGATCTTGGGAGGAGTTGGTGGAAGTGTGATAATGACCAAAATACACTATATGAAATTGTAAAAGAACAAATAAAAATTGAGGAAAACAAAATTGTGTGGTTAGTGACTATTTCCAGTCCAATGTACTCGTCACAGATGTAATAACTTCAGCATCTCCCATCCTGGTGTATAATTATTTCTGTCTCTCAAGTTACTGTAGCAGGTTTTATTCCACCAAAGTCCAAGTGAGCCCAAGAGTAAGAGAATAAAAGGAGACAGATAATACCTATATAAACAGCACTGTACCCTGGATAAGACTCCCTTTGGAATTGAATTGTCATCTTTCAGTTACAGATTTGGGATGGAGTAGACTGGGTGGGGGGCACTCCAAACTCCCATTACAGCCCACCTTGGAAAGTTATCCTTCTATATTTCCATGAAAGGGAACCATCTTTCTTTGCTCATTTTTGGGTATTTCTTAGCTCTAGACATACGAGGATACCCTAAGATTCTCTCTCAATTGTCTGTCTATTCTTAGGCAGATTTTGGGGAAGGCTCCAAGACTATCCCTTGCTAACTTCCTCTTATTTTGAGCAAGAGAAACATCAGCTGCCTCCTTCTTGTCCTCTTCTCTTCCTTTTCTTCTAACCTGTAACATACTGGGACACTGGCTGTTCTCAACACAAGGGTTATGTGTTCTCATCAGAGAAACAAACCCAAATCATATTTTTGCTCCTTTATTTTCCCCAGGCAAGGGTCACTATAACCTGCAAACACTAGAAATGTCTGAAAAAAATCTCCCAAAGGCTCCTCTATACTGTGTAGAGTCTGACTGGGAAACATTTTTATCTCCCTCTGCTTCAGAAGCTAAGAAAGATCAATATCTTACTAATTCTTATTTCTTTCACTATCCATATATTCCAGACTTACAATATAACCTTAATAAGGGTGAATGTTTAAGAATTATGTGTATTTTAGAACTCTTGACATTCTTGTTGCACAGCCTAGCACTTGACTTTGGAATATTGCATCACTAGAGTCAGTGTCTCAGCTGACACTGAGCAAATATTCACTCTGCTCTAGATTCCTCAGTGTTGGTCGGAATTTTCCCCGTCATGCTATTCTAGTATGGCTGAAAATTCAAAGCATCTTCCAAGATTATTTATGGTGTTGTGACTTGAAGATTAGGAGGGAAAGCATGACAGAATCTGCAGGTACTTAAGCTGAAGTGGCATCAGTTTCAAGTAGGATCCTTTCCACACTGTTAGAGATTTTCAGTAGACTGTTTTTGATCAGATATTCAGAGACAATCAAATGTTATGACTGGCCCCCTATTGAGTGCTCAGACATTTTAAAAGCAGAAATACTTCACTTCCCTCTAAAGCATTTACCTTTTGTGATGTGTGCAGAAAGTATGTACAGAATGCTAGTCTTATAAATAGTTTTTATACTTCAATGTAATAATGCTGACATTTTCTTCACATGGATTAGCATAGCAATCTTTACATAAAACATGCAAAATTGTATTTTATTTCATGTGCTGTGGTAATTTTAATCCATCACATCAGAGAAATAATAGGTTAGAAGCTGTGAGGGTAACTTAATTCTTTTGTTTTACATAGCATCTATTGCATCTCTGATTTGGCCTCCCAGTTTATGCTTGAACACTAATGGCAGAGAACCTATCATCTCTGGTTACCATGATATTGAGTGTAATAAGGCAGTTTAGTCATAAGATGAATGATTAGATTAGGTGGGTTATTTCTGTGATTGTTTACAGCCATGGAATGTATTTTTGTATCTTTTGTGTTTTTCTAATTATATTTTGTTAATGAGACTGTTTTCCATCTGCTGGTCACATTTTGTATATTGTTATTGATGGTTTCCTACTGAACTACACACTCCCAAACTAAACAGCAAAAATGTTCACAGTTGTAGGTCTAAAGGCTATTCAACAGCAAGCTCTTTCTTTGTGTTACTTAGGTGCTATGCATTAATGGAAACTATAAAAATGCGGATATACCACCTTCAAAAACTTTCACATATCTCCGCATTCAAGTTTTGACCTTTTGTCATAAAACACTTAAATTTGTGCTAAAAGAATCTGTTTTTGGCTCTCTTTTGTATACTTCATAAGGCAAGGAATATAGTTTTCCTTTAACCTGAGCAGAAGTGAAATTCCAAGATAAGTTCTAGGTCACACAAAGAGAGAGCAGAAGAGAATGCCAGTGCAATGATGGCAGAGGAGGCTCTGCATGCATCTCTGCTTCTATACTGCTATATATCTATCCATATCACCTCTATTTATATCAGCCTGCATATATACATAAGCATTTTGATAACTAACTTAAGTATCAGGTATAATCAAGCAAGAAAAAAGACTGGATCATGTATGACATCATTATGCCTGTCTAACGAAATGACAGTCATTTTTTCAATGCCATGGTTTACTTGCACTAAAGTTACTGTGCTATGTAACTATTAAAAATTTCCCTTACAAATTTAATATGTTACTCTTATTACATTTATTAAACATAAGCTGAAAGTATGTACTCACTTATAAGTGGATATTAGCTATAAAGTACAGGATAACCATGCTATAATCTACAGACCCAAATAAGCTAAGTAACAAGGAGAGCCCACGGAAGGATGCTTGAGTCTCACTGAGAGGGAGAAATAAAATATATATAGGGAACAGAGGGAGGGAGGTGATAGGGTGAGAGAGGGAATAGGGACAGAACAGGAAGGTTTGAGTCTGGAGAGGATGGAAGGAGACAGAACTGAGAAAGAGAACTGGAATCAGTGGGCATGGGGATCTCTTGGACCAGCTAGAAACCTAAGACAATGGAGATTACCAGGGTCGCTGTAGCTAATGGTCCCTAATAAGGAATATGGAACCTGAAACAGCCACTTCCTATAACCAGAAAGATTTTCATGGAGGGATGGGGACACCAAATTAGCCGCAAAACATTGGACACACAATTTACCTGTTTACAAGACGTTGAGGTATAAAGATGGAGCAGAAATTGAGGTACTGGCCACCCAATGGCTGGCTCAGTTTAGGCCCACACTATGAGAGAGGGCCCACTCCTCCCACTATTACCAGCAGTTGATGGAAACAGATGCAGAGGCACGTAGCAAAACATTAGGTGGAGCTCCAGGAATTTTGTGGAAGAGGAAGAGGAAAAGTTGAAGAAGCCAGAGAGGTCAAGGACACCACAAGAAGACCTACAGAATCAACTAATCTTGGCCCATAGGGGGCTCACAGAGACTTATCCACCAACCAGAGAGCATGCATGGAACAGACCTAGCCCCCCTACACATCTGTAACAGATGTTTAGCTTGGTCTTCAGGTGGGACTCCTAACAGCAGGGACAGGAGCGGTCTGACTCTCCTGACAGCCTTTGGATCCCTTTCCCCTAACTGGGCTGCCTTGTCTATCCTCAGTAAGCACAGATGTGCCTACTCCTACTGCATGATATGCCAAGGAGGGTTGATATCCATGGGAGGCCTTCCCTTCTCTTAAGAGAAAGGGAAGGGGAAGGGGGAAAGGTGCGGTGAGAGGGAGGGACTAAGAGCTGAGGAGAGAGGGGAAGCTGTTACGTGGGTGTAAAGTAAATAGAAAAATTAATTAATGAAAAATTATTCTGTGTAACTCAATAGATACTTTGTTCCAGCCATTGATATAGACACTAAAACAAGGACATAAACGTTTATAGTGTGGTAACTTAAGTAAATTCTAAAAACTTGTCCATTTAATTGTTTGTAGACACAAAGTATTTAATTTTATCATAACACATTAAGGTCATTATATCTTTCTCATTAAAAATAAAATTTATGCCTTACAATACCACCATAATAAAGATTTTATTTTATTTTCTCTCTTTTTTTTATTGAATATATTCTTTATTTACATTTCAAATGTTATACACTTTCCCAGGTTTCCTCCCTCCCAGAAAATCCCCAACCTATCCTCCCATCCCCAGTCTTCAAAATGATGCCCCTCTGCCTAACTCATTCCCACCTAGTCCCCCTCGATTTCCTCATGCTGGGGCGTCTATCGAGCCTTCATAGGACCAAGAACCTCTCCTCCCACTGATGCCGGACAAGGCATTCCTCTGCCACAATTGCGGCTAGAACCATGTGTATCCCTTAGTTGATGGTTTAGTCCCTGGGAGCCCTGGGGGGTTTGGCTGGCCAACATCATTGTTCTTCCCATGCGGTTGCAAACCCCTTCAGCTCCTCCAGTCCTCCTTCCAACTTCTCCTTTGGGGAACTTGCACTCAGTCCAATGGTTGGCTGCTAGCATCTGCCTCTGTATCCGTAAGGCTCTGACAGGGCCCCTCAGGAGACAGCCATAACAGGCTCCTTTCAGCAAGCACCTTCTTAACATCCATAATAGTGTTGGGGCTTGGTGACTGTTTATAGGATGAATTATATTTGATGATCAGTCTTAGAAAAGACAAGACTCAGACTCCTATAGCTAATTCAAAAGAACAGCATAAGTGGAAATAATAATATTGGTTTATTGATATACTTGATCTTCAGTTTTCAGAATGTTGCTAGATAGAAAATTTCAATTAATCATAAGTGCTATCCAAGAGTCACACATTGTTAAAATGAAAGAAGAGCTGATAGTCCTTATTTTAAAGTGATATGGAGTATACAAAATAAAGCCAGAAGGTAAAAAGACACTTGAATGCTTTAAAATAAGAAAAAAAACCAACAATAAAGGAAAATGAAATCAAAGCCTTGTTGTTTCACAATGATGAATACTTTGGCTATATATCTCTGCAAGAAGCAAAAGAATGAGGTGGGTAGGTAGTCTTTACACTTAAATATATTACACATAAATATTAAATAAAATTATTCAAGTTTGAGAAAATATTAGAAACTTGTTTTTATAGTGAAGATACTTTAAACTATTTTTATCACATATACATACTATTATAGTGTGTGTGTGTGTGTGTGTGTGTGTGTGTGTGAGAGAGAGAGAGAGAGAGAGGCAGCATACCTACTACAGTGTGTGTGTAGAAATCTGAGGAGAGCTTGTGGAGAGAGAGTCTATCCTTCCAGTATGTGGGCCCAGAGTCTGAACAGAGGTAATCAGACTTGGTGACTAGTACTTTTACCATTGAGCCATCTTGCTGATCTTGAGTATACTTGAAAAATTCTTATTTACCTAAATTTTTATAGTTTTGTTTGCAAATTACCAGAAGGTTCGCTATTGTTTATTACAAGGAAGTCAAGATATTCCACAATTTTCATAATATCATTAACGGTAAAGGAACATTTTGTTGTTTTATTGGTACGAACTCAAATTTAATGAACTTTTGTAGTAACCACATTTTATGTAAATAAAAATTTCAAAGTTAATCAATTTGAAAAGCTGTGCCTTAATATCATTTTTCTAGTTTAGATGTTTGTAGTTAAATAATACAAAAATTTTGTAAACAAAAAGAGCTTTACATTTAAAAGTATTTAAAGGTATGTCCTGTTTGTCTCACAAAAGCTTGAGGCTTAAACTTCAGATTGCACATTACCATACTTTAGCTGGGCAATTTGGTGCTTCCCAGTAATTGTTTGGGAGGCTGAGGAAGAGTGACCTTTTCATAGGATTGCCTAAGACTATCAGAAAACACAGATATTTAATTATAATTCATAACAGCAAAATCACAGTTATGAAGTAGCAGTAAAAATAATTTTATAGCTGGTGGTCACCACAGCATGAGGAACTGTATTAAAGGGTCACAACATTAGGAAGGTTATGAACCATTGGTCTAGAGTTTGAAGCCAGTCTATAATGCCTAGTAAGTTCTGGGGCCAGCCTGATCAAACTAACGAGTGCCTATCTTATTTCTTTCTGAGATTATAATATAATCACATCATTTCTCCCCTCTCATTCCTCCAAACCCTGCCATATAGCACTCTCTGTTCTCTTGCAAACTCATAGCCTATTTACTAATTGTTGTTACATACATATGGGTGTACCTATTCCTAAATAAAATCTGCATAGACTGTATCATGTTTACTTGTATGTATGTTTTAAGGGCTATTTGGTATTGGATAACCAATTGGCATGCTCTTTCCTGGTGAAGATTGTTTCTTCCATTCTCAGGATTCCTTTGTTGTTGATAGTTCTTTGTGTAGAGTTGAGGTCTCATGGCTTTTTCTTCATCCACTTTGGCATGCCTATTGTTCTTGTTCTTGTTCATTTCATGTTTAGAAAATCATGTTGGTGAGAGTTTATGAGTGTAGCTTCTGACATTACTAGGAGAAACAATCTCACAGAAAACTCCCTGATCATCTGCTTCTTACAATCTCCCTGGCCCTCTTAAGCAATGACTCCAGAGCCTTGGGTGAAGCAGTTGTTATGTGGATGTATTCATGGGACTGGTTTCTACAACTCATGGTTTTGATTGGTTGTGGTTTTCTGTAATGGTCTCTATCTGTTGGTAAAAAGTTTCCTTGATGAGGGGTGAGGATTTTACTCATCATTGTGTACATATTTATAATGTAGTAAAGAAATTATGCTAGCTTATTAAAGTGATGGTTGTAGGTTCTCCTTTAAGGTCTGTGATTTCACTAGTCCTGGGTAGTTGACTAGGTTTCCAGTACCAGGCATAATTTTCCTCTGTTGAGTAGGTCTTAAGCCCAATGATAGTGCTGTTGGTTACTACCAACGTATTTGTGCCACTACTATATGTTTAAGGTTATTGTGCTAAGCTGGTTGCTGTTGTTGTTCATAGGCACCATAGTCAAGTTGGTTGCTCTTCTGATACTGTAAAAGCTGGTCCATAGGGAGGAGACATTCAGTTCAGTGGCCCCTAAGTCCTGTGTCTGAAATGAGTGGTGTTTTCAGTGACAAGAATTTACTTTCTACCTCCGGGGATCAACCAAGGCCAATAACAAGAAGCTTTGGGAATTGCAAAAACCTATCTTAAAAATGATGTTCATTTTGTCCTCTGAGAGGCTCCACCCAGCAGCTGACTCAGACAGATACAGACACTCACAGCCAAACAGTGGATGGAGCTTAGGGACTCTGATAGAAGAATAGGAGGAAGGATTGCAGGTCCCAAAGGGGCAGGAACTCCACAGGAAGACCAACAGAGTCAACTAACCTGGACTCTTGGGGCTCTCAGAGTCTGAACTGCTAACCAAAGAACATACATGGACTGGACCTAGGCCTGCCCACACATATGTAGCAGATGTGCAGCTTGGTCTTCATGTGGGTCCTGAACAACTGGAGCAGGGGCTATCCCAAAAGCTGTTGCCTGTACATGGAATATGTTCTCCTAGGGATGCTGCCTTGTCTGGCCTCAGTGGGAGAGGAAGCACCTAGCCTTGCAGAGGATTGAAGTGCCAGGGCAGGGGGGGGATACATATGGGGCCCCCACCCACTGAGAGGAGATGAGGGGATGGGGGAAGGATTGTGGGAGGGGTGACCAGAAGAGAGGCAGTGAGCAGGATGTAAAGTAAGTAAGTTAAATAAATAAATAAATAAATAAATAAATAAATAAAAATAGCACTTCTGGCCACTATCTGCAGGAGGAAATCAGGCAGCTCCAAAGCCTTCTGTGCTTAGCCCACCAGGAGAGAGTGATCTCCCAGCAGCAACTGATTTCACTTCTGAGTGCAGAGGTGAGATCTCCACCTTCTCTCTGGAGAGGTGCAGCTAGGAGCACACAGGGCATAAGATAAGTGGAGCTGCTGGGACAGGAGTCTTTCCTTCTGGCCGCCATTTGCAGCAGGGAACCAGACAGCTCCACAGCCTTCTGTGCACAGACCCTGCCAGAAGAGAGTTGGTCTCCCAGGAGTACAGACACAGGTTTACAGGCCCATAGGAGGGACAAGCTCCAGTCAGAGACAACAAGACCAACTAACACCAGAAATAACCAGATGGCAAAAGGCAAGAGCAAGAATCCTATCAACAGAAATCAAGGCTACTTGGCAGCATCAGAGCCCAGTTCTCCCACCACAGCAAGTCCCAGATACCCCAACACACTGGAAAAGCAAGAGTTGGATTTAAAGTCTCTTCTCGTGATGCTGTTAGAGGACATCAAGAAGGACATAAATAACTTCCTTAAAGAAATACAGGAGAACATGGGTCAAATGGTAAAAGCCCTTAAAGAGGAAACACAAAAATCCCTTAAAGAGTTGTGGGAAAACACAAACAAACAAGTGAAGGAACGGAACAAAACTATCCAGGATCTTAAAATGGAAGTAGAAACAACTAAGAAATCACAAAGTCAGACATCTCTGAAGGTAGAAAATCTTGGAAAGAATTCAGGAGTCATAGATGCAAGCATCAACAACAGAATACAAGAGATAGAAGAAAGAATCTCAGGGGCTGAAGATACCATAGAAAATATTGACTCAACAGTCAAAGAAAATGCAAAATGCAAAAAGCTCCTGAGCCAAAACATCCAGGAAATCCAGGACACAATGAGAAGACCAAACCTAAGGATTATAGGTATAGAAGAGAGAGATTTCCAACTTAAAGGGCCAGTAAATATCTTCAACAAAATTATAGAAGAAAACTTCCCTAACCTAAAGAAAGAGATGTCCATGAACATACTAGAAGCCTATAGAACTCCAAACAGATTGGACCAGACCAGAAATTCCTCCAGGCACATAATAATCAAAACACTAAATTTACTAAGCAAAGAAAGAATATTAAAAAGCAGTAAGGGAAAAAGGTCAAGTAACTTATAAAGGCAGGCCTATCAGAATTACATCAGACTTCTCACCTGAGGTGATGAAAACTAGAAGATCCTGGGCAGATCTCATACAGACCCTAAGAGAATACAAATGCTAGCCCAAACTACTACACCCAGCAAAACTCTCAATCACCATAGATGGAGAAACCAAGATATTCCATGATAAAACCAAATTTACACAATATCTTTCCACAAATCCATCCCTACAAAGGATAATAGATGGAAAATGCCAACATGAGGATGGAAACTGCACCCTAGAAAAAGCAAGAAAGTAATCTTTTTCCAACAAACCCAAAAGAAAGTAACCACACAAACATAAAAATAACATCAAAAATAACAGGAAGCTACAATCACTATTCCTTAATATAACATCAATGGACTCAATTCCTCAACAAAAAACATAGTCTAACAGAAATATTTTTCATGCAAATCTTCAATTTTATCAGAAAATGTTTGTGATTCCTCTTTCAATTTATTAATGTTTTTTATGTCTACCATTTTGGCTGTATTATTTTCCATTATAATCTTTAATTTTAACATTTTTTCTGTATATTTCTTCAATTTTATCAGAAATATTTTCCATGTAAAGTTTCAATTTTGTCAGAAAATGTTTATAATTCCATTGTCATTCAACTTAGGAATATTTTTATGTCTACCATTTTATTGGTATAATTTTTCCATGAAATAGTCAATCTTAATGTGTTTTTCTATATATTTCTTCAATTTTATCAGAGATATTTTCTATGTAAATCTTTAATTTTATCAGAAAATGTTTATAATTCCACTTTCAATCAACTTAGAAATATTTTTATGCCTACCATTTTATCTGTACAATTTTCCATGATAATCCTCAATTTTAATGTTTTTCTATATATTTTTTCAATTTTATCAGAAATATTTTCCATGTAATTCTTCAATTTTATCAGAAAATGTTTATAATTCCACTTGTAATCAACTTAGAAATATTTTTATGCCTACCATTTTATCTGTAATTTTCCATGATAATCTTCAAATTTAATGTTATTTTATATTTTTCTACAATTTTATTAGAAATATTTTCCATGTAAATCTGCAATTTTATCAGAAAATATTTATAATTCTACTTTAAATCAACTTAGAAATACTTTTATTCTTACCATCTTATCTGTATAATTTTCCATGAAATAGTCAATTTTAGCATATTTTTCTATATATTTCTTAATTTTATCAGAAATATTTTCCTTGTAGATCTTCAATTTTATCAGAAAATGTTTATAATTTCACTTTCAATCAACTTAGAAATATTTTATGCCTACCATTTTATCTGTAACTTCCATGATAATCTTCAATTTTAATGTTATTATATATTTTTCTACAATTTTATTAGAACTATTTCCCATGTAAATCTTCAATTCTATCATAAAATGTTTCTAATTCCTTTTTCAATTAATTTAGCAATGTTTTTATGTCTACTATTTTATTCTTTAATTTTCCATGAAAATTGTCAATCTTAATGTGTTTTTCTATATGCTTCTTCAATTTTGTCAGAAACATTTTCCATGTAAATCTTTAATTTTATCATAAAATGTTTTTACTTCCTTTTTCAATAAAAAAAGAAAAGATCATCCTGAGTGAGGGAACCCAGTCACAAAAGAACAGACATGGTATGTACTCACTGAGAAGTGGATATTAGGCACAAAACAAAAAACAAAAAGCAAACAAACAAAAAAACTCGGAATACCCATGATATACCTCAACACCATATGAAAGCCAAAAAGAAGAAAGACCACACCAAAGTGTGGATGCTACAGTCCTACTCAGAAGGGGGAAGAAAATAATCTTGGGAGGTTGAAGGAGAGAAGAATCTGGGAGGAAGAGAGGAGGGGGAGGGAGAATGGGGGCTGGTTAAGATATGGGAGGAGACTCAAGAAAAGTACAGAGGATCAGTAATTTGAAAGGAAGTGGGGAGGGGGAACTGAGGGTAGCCACTAGAAAGTCCCAGATTCCAGGGACCCAAGAGGTTTCCAGGACCCAACAGAGAGGACATTAGCTGAAATACCCAACAAAGGTGAGATAGAATCTGTAGAGACCATATCCAGTAGATAGACATGGTCCCTGGTTGAGGGATGGGACCACCCACCCACCTCAAAAATAATAATCCAGAATTCCTCCTGTCAAAAGGAAATGCAGGGACAAAGTGGAGCAGAGTCTAAAGGAAAGGCCATCCAGAGACTGTCTTACCCATCTATCCCATCAGCAGACACCAAACCCAGACACTATTGCTGATGCCAAGGAAAGCTTGCAGACATGAGCCTGGTATAGCTCTCCCCTGAGAGATTCTGCTAGAGCCTGACCAATGTAGATGTGGATGCATGTAGCCAAACACTGGATTGAGCACAGAGACCCCAATGGAAGAGTTAGGGCAAGGACTGAAGGAGTTGAAGGGGTTTGCAACCCCATAGGAAGAACAACAATATCAACCAACCAGATCCCCCCCCCCAAAGCCCTTAGGGACTAAACCAGTAACATCTATATTTCTATCATCTATGAAAGTATTAAAACTTCTACTTTTTTGTTTGTATGTCCATAAACATCCATATAAAAATAAATAAATAAATAAATATTTAGAAAAAAAGAGAAAAATCTCAAAAAGAAAAACATTATGTTTAAAACTTCTAATCTTAGAATTTATTACATATGTGTTAATAGGAATTTATTTTTAGGACACATAAAAATACAGAAATAACATGTAGTGGATTTAATGTTACACTTTGCCAAACTGTAGAAATTATCTAGTATTTTTATATAGTAAACTAAATAGTATTACCATTGGCATGGTTAAAATTTTCATTTGTGCTGATAAATTTGATTTGAAAAGATTTCTTATTTGGAATGGCTGAGTAGGATATGGACAGAATTAGTCTGTCGAAGAAGAGGGAAAAGGAAAGCTTCATGGCAAAGGAGAAAATTTAGAAAATGACTAGAAATGAGGAAATTCTATTTTTAGGTCAAATAAATCTGATATGGAAAATGCTGTGGTAAACAGAAAGTGAATTGTTAGGTTTGGAAACAGCAGTTATTGTTCAAATGCTTGGCTCTAAATGTCAACAGTCAGTATGCAGAGATAGCATACAAATTATACATTAGCCCATTCATCTGCATTTAAACATCTGGGAAGCGGGAGGGGCATGCTTTCTGTGTGACAAAATGTCTTGAACTATTAGAAAATGCATCTGACTATTTGAAAAAAAATTCTTCACTTTATTTTTGTCTGTAGACATCTGATATTTTATGTCTTGAAATTATAGTATATGAGAAACTAAAAATGTCTCTATATGTCTTATACAGGATCTGTCTATCCATCTACACACATGCATGTATGTGCATGAACACACACACACAAACACACAAACATACACATGCTAGAGGAAGTAGTGAGTACCAAGAACCATGAATGAAAGTTAGCTGATACTGTAACTGTTACTTCATCCTTGATAGATATGAAAATGAAGAAAGAACTTCTAGGAAATTTCTAGAAAAACAAATTAAAGTGTCAAAATATAATAAGTTCTTCCTCCTGATCTCTAGAAAAGACAAGTTATTTTCTGCAAACTATCTCTAGAGATGGTGTTGCCACATTTTCCAAAAGCATGTGTCCTGGTTTGCCTGAATTCTGTTGGTATCCTTCTTGCTCTTCAGCGTGCATGGGTTTAGTGGTTGGACAGAGGAAGAGACTGAGCAAGACAAACTGTTCTTAATTCTAATTCTGTGCTTAAAATTATGCTGTAAGAATTATTTCAAAATATTTGTAAGGTGGACAGTGGTGATACATGCCTTTAATCTCAGCACTCAGGTGGCAGATGCACGTGAATCTCTGAGTTTCAGGCCACAGAGTGAGTTCCCAGGCAATCAGGGCTACATGAGAGACCTGTCTCAAAACACACATACACACGTGCACACACACACACACACACACACACACACACACACACACACACACGCACACGCATGCGCGTGTGCATGTATATATATATAAATATACATATAAATATATGTATATATAAATATACATAAATATATGTATAACTAAATGTATACATATAAATATATGTATATATCATTAAGTTAAAAATATATATTTAAGAAATCAGCTGGGGGAGATTGTAGGACATACTGGGTCTCTCTTCTGATTGGTTTGACTTGGCCTAACATTCAGGCATTTGCAGTGGGGAGGGAGGGACACTAAGGATGTGGTAATGAGAAGAGTTGGGTAAGGGATGTTCTAGTGAATCAATAAGCTTTGAATTGATAGAGTAAATGATGTAGGGAAAGTCTAGTGACCACAAGACCAGAAGCCAGCCTGGGATCCTTCTCTGACTCTTGTCTGAAATGCAGCACCACCCCTCCATGTTTGATGAACAAGGATCTATTTGGAAAAGGCAGTGACAAGTGTTCCTGGAGAGCGGCCATGGGAAAAAGCGCTATTTGCCCATTTCCATTTCTGAGTAACTAATTTCAACATTGTGCCCGTGTGAACCATTTTAAGTATTCAAAATGATGACAACTTTCCTTTGGAGATTTGTTGAGAGCTGTACATTCTAGTGATTCAGTGGCATGTGACATTTGAGTTGCTACCACCGTGACTCACTTGTTAAATATGTAGTAGACGTAGCTAGACAGAGATCACCAAAGCAGACTTTTGGCTCCATTAGAGAATAACAGAAATAGAAATCCTAAGGCAAGCCGCTTAGGAATTTGTTTGAAAACATTTTCCAAGAACTGCAGTCTTGCTATGAGATAGCTGATCTATGTTATCAAAAATTCAGAAATTTTTAAAGAGAGAAAAATTTATTCATTTATTTAAATAAAGATTAGAAATTTCTGCCCTGTAGCAAAGGCAAATGAAAACAAGGAAAGCAAAAAAACCATTGGGAAATAAACCCAAATGGATGAATAGGCAATATATATTAATGAGACACATGTTTTGAACAGCTCTTAAACCTGAAAATACATTAAATTTCATTCATAATGATGTAGTTATAAATTCAAAATACACTGAGCAAGCATTGAAATGTCTACAATTCCAGTCTGCTAGCACACTGGCTTGACTCGCCTGCCAATCAATCATCACCTCTCATACACAAGGAGAAAGTCAGCAGCAGTGATTTCATTATTTACTCAAATATTATACCCTTTATCGTTCCCATTCCAGCTTAACTTCTATTATTAGTTCCTTTGGTTCCTGTGTTTCCATATTCTGCATTTTCTACTTTTCTCTTTGCATTTTTCTTTTTTTCCAGTTTTTTCTTTTTTCTTTTTTTTCTTTTATTTACTTTCTCTCTCTCTCTCTCTCTTTTTATAGTCCAGATTTTATCCCCTTCCCAGTCCACCCCTGGTACATTCTGGAGAGTCCCCCCACCTCCTACCTCCCGAGGTTGCCTGTTTCCATTCTTTCTGTTGCCCTCAGGGCTTCAGTCCTTTTCCCCCCACTCAATACCTGATCAGGTTCACCTCTTCTTCCCCTCCCTGTCTCCTCCCTCCCGCCTCCTGTGATTGCTTTCTTCTTCCTGCTAAGCGGGACTGAGGCATCCTCACCTGGGCCCTTCGGCTTGTTAGCCTTTCTGAGTTCTGTGGACTGTATGTGTATTCTCTACTTTTTTTTTTTTTGGTTAATATCCACTAATCAGTGAGTACATACTATGAGTGTCATTTTGGGTCTGCATTACCTCACTTAGGATGATATTTTCTTTTCTTTTCTTTTTTTTTTAACCTTCTTTCATTTTTCTTAGATATTTTCTTTATTTACATTTCAAATGCTATCCCCTTTCTTCATTTCCCTTCTGAAAACCCCCTATCCCATTCCCCCCCTTACCTCTGCTTGCCAAATCACCCACTCGTTCTCTGTGCTGGCATTCCCCTACACTGGGGCATCGAGTCTTCACAGGTCCAAGGACCTCTCCTCTCATTGATGCTCACAAGGCCATCCTCTGCTACATATGCAGCTGGAGCCATGGGTCCCTCCATGTGTATTCTTTAGTTGGTGATTTAGTCCCTGGGAGCTCTAGGGTTACTGGTTGGTTCATATTGTTGTTCCTCCTATGGGTCTGAAAACCCCTTCAGCTCCTTGGGTCTTTTCTCTAGCTCCTCCATTGGGGACCCTTTGCTTAGTCCATTGTTGGCTATGAGTATCCACTTCTATATTTGTCAGGCACTGGCAGAGTCTCTCAGGAGACAACTATATCAGGCTCCTGTCAGCAAGCACTTGTTGGCATCCGTAATAGTGTCTGGGTTTAGTAACTGCATATGGAATGGATCCCCAGGTGGGGCAGTCTAGGATAATATTTTCTAGTTTCATCCATTCACCTGCAAAACTCAGGGTGTCCTTGTTCTTAATAGCTGAGTAGTATTCTGTTGTGTAAATGAACCACAATTTCAGTATTCATTTTTCTGTTGTGAGACATTTGAGTTGTTTCCAGCTTCTGCCTATCACAAACAAGGCCACTATGAACATAGTGGAACATGTACCATCTTGCATGGTGGGACATCTTTTGGGTATATACCCAAGAGTGGTATAGCTGGATCTTCAGGTAGATCTGTTTCCAATTTTCTGAGGAATCTCCAGATTGATTTCCAGAGTGGTTGTACCAGTTTGCAATCCTACCAGCAATAGAGGAGTGATCCCTTCTCCACATCCTCGCCAACATGTGTTGTCACTTGAGGTTTTGATCTTAGCCATTCTGATTGGTGTAAGGTGAAATCTCAGGGTCATTTTGATTTGCATTTCCATGGTCATTAAGGACTTTGAACATTTCTTTAGTAGCTTGTCAGCCATTCAAGATCCTTTGTTGTGAATTCTCTGTTTAGTTCTGTACCCCATTTTTGATTGGGTTGTTCGATTTTTTGGTGCTTGACTTGAGTTCTTTATATATTTTGGATATTAGCCCTCTATTGATGTGGGGTTAATGAGTTTTCTTCACAGTCTGTAGGTTTGGAATCTGTCCTATTGGCAGTGTCCTTTGTCTTACAAAGCTTTCCAGTTTCATGAGGTCCCATTTATCAATTCTTGATCTTAGAGAATGAGCCATTGGAGTACTATTTAGGAAATTTCCCCCTGTGCCAATGAGTTAAAGGATCTTTCCTACTTTCCCTTCTATTAGATTCAGTGTGTCTGGTTTTATGTTGAGGTTTATGATCCACTTGGACTTGAGCTCTAGACAAAGTGACCAATATGAATCTATTTTCATTCTTTTACATACAGACAGCCAGTTAGACCAGCACCATTTAATGAAGATGTTTTATTTTTTCCATTGGGTATTTTTGGCTTCTTTGTCAAAGATCAAGTGGCTGTAAGTGTGTAGTTTTATTTCTGGGTCTTCAATTCTATTCCACTGATCAACATGTCTCTCTCTGTACCAATACCATGCAGTTTTTATCACTATTGCTCTGTAGTACAGTTTGACGTCAGGAATGGTGATTCTCTCCAGCAATTCTTTCATTGTTAAGAACTGGTTTTGCTATTCTGTTTTTTTTGTTTGTTTGTTTGTTTTTTGTTTTTTGTTTTTGGTTTTTTTTTTTTGCTTTTCTAGATGAATTTGAGAATTGCTTCTTTTAAAAATGATTTTCTGCTGAATTTGGGTAGCTTGAAAGGTATACTGTTACCAGTCAAATGTCCTAACTCAAAGCACCTTGTTTTTCCCCAAACTTAGCCACAGGTTTTGGTTGGAAGGGTGAGTCATGTTCTTCTATCTTCCATCTACTGTTTCACCATGGTATATTGAAAGGAGGGAATAGGAGCTTGGAATAGTACAGGCACTAGGCTACTCGTTGTTCCTGCAGAGTCAGCCACACTAGAGCACAGGCATAAAGAAACACTCAAGGATCTTATCAAGGTTCTCTTCCCAAGCAGAACAAGTGTACAATTGTTACGTGTGGCTAGTTAGTGTACCTACAGCTACTAGGTGAACCAGTCAGGACATTGGATGTATTGTTACATAGTTTCAGGATACAGAATGTGTTGGAAATGAAACCAGAAGGTTTAGGTTCTTTGTGTGACAGTAGACAATGATTAGATAGATACTGCCAATGTGGGGCGTGGTGCCTCTCCAACTCTAGTTACTATGCTTTGAAAGAAAATCTCAGATTGAGCTGTGTTTTTGAAGTGTCATCTTACAAGTCCAATAGCAGTATTTCTAGGGAGGTCAAATGGAAGATCATAGCCTCAGGGGACAGGAAGTACTGGCTGGTGATAATTGCCCTGTTTTAGCAGACAATAAATAAGAGTAAAAACTTGCATTAAGTTAGCTATTGAATATCTATAATATATTATCCACTGTATGCAGAGTGCCCCAAATATACAGTATTCAAAATAAGCACTACCCTTAAAGATCTCATGTTCTAAATATAAGACAAATCAAGTCCATAAAGTGCTTCATGGAGCCAAAGTCAGAGAGAAACTGAAGCAGTGCTAGTCTGTTGTAGAAAGATTTCTTACTGTTTCTATAGAGTAAATCCAAATGATCTCTTTTCTTCAGCTCAAATCATTTCAATTCCTACACAGGCTTCCGAGTTTATCTCCTGCCAATTTTCAAACAAGCTTGACAGTCTAGCAGAGAATGCAGACAGTATCGAGGCTGTGTGTGTGTACAAACCCAGATCTCAGCAGATGAAGTCCCACAATACTGAGGACCTTCTGTCTCCTGCCCATTGCTTCTTTTACAGCTCAATGAAAAGAGCAGAGGATGCGCCCTTTCCCAAGGAAATGATGCACTGTGCTCCTCACCTGACTCTTTACACTCCTACTTTAGGATTTAAATAATTGTGTCACATATGTTTGGACATAAAGAAACAGTCAAGTCTATTCTATTTCTACTGAAAACGTCATTATATAGATATGTGTGCATGTTTGTGTGTGTGTGTGTGTGTGTGTGTGTGTGTGTGTTTGTATATGAATGAATGGAGGTGAGGGGGTCACTTTCCAATGTCATTTGTCAGGATGGCCAATCCATCTTATATGAGGCAGAGTCCCTCCAGCCTGTAGCTTGTCAATTGTTGTAGGCTGGCTGGCTAGCAAGCCTCATACATCTTCCTGTCTTCCCCCTCCCCCTCCCCATCATGCTGAGATTGCAAGTGTGGGTCACCACTGGGCTTCTAACGTTTGCTCTAGGGACAGAACGTGGGTCCTCATGCTTGCATGCCAGGCTCTGTACAGTCTGTACTGTCTGCCCTTATCAGAGTATTCTTTTAGTTAAAGGAAAGCAACATACAGAGCTACACTTACTTTGTTTCTTGAGTGGGTGGGGCAGAGTTCCTCTCTCCCACTTTGTGGGAATGTTGCTAAGAAGGCATAGCCAAGGTCTGCTGCTATCCTTGAAAACAGCCTAGTGAATTGACATCATGAGGATTTGCTGAGCCTGTTTTGTGGGGATCATCTAGTTCTTGGCATGAGGGTCCTGGGCAGGAAATCTTCTATATTTATTTGATAATGAATGAAAAATCACCAGCCCCAAACATCAAGACTGCATTTCATTAAGACAGCCTTCTCAGAAAATAGCCTGTTGCCAGACAACCACTGGTACAGCATTTTATATTCTGCACTGGCTCATATAACCTCTGTGTGTCCCAAGTGTGTTATTATCTAACACAAAGCTCTGAACCTGCAGGATCAAGCAATTTTTAAGTTTTCCTCAGCAAAACGTTTCTGTTTCCATACCAATTGTAGATCACTTCTAAATCCCAAAATGAGGACTACAATTCTCAATCCTGTGAGAAGTGGCAAAAATTTTAATGTAAGTACTGTGAAATTTTTATTTATTTTCAAACATATCATGAGCCATGGTCTTAGAAAATATTATAAGTATTCTTGTACTTATTGATGTTGTATTAACTTTCGAAGTCTTCTATATAACAAAGGTGGTTTGTTATCTATAGCTATTATTTGTCAATTAATATATGCTGGAGGGCATTTTCTTAATTAGTGATTGATGGAGGAGGGCCCAGCCCATTGTGGGTGGTGCTGTCCCTGGGCTAGTAGTCCTATGTTCTATAAGAATGAGGCTAAATAAGCCATGATTAGCAAGACAGTAAGACAGGAAGCAAGACCATGGTCTCTGTGTCAGCTCCTGCTTCCAGGTTCCTGTCCTGTTTGAGTTCCTAGTCTGACTTCCTTTGATGATAAGCTGTGATATGGAAACATAAACCAAATAAACCCTTTCCTTCCCAAGTTCTTTAGTCATGGTGTTTCATTACAGCTAGAGTAACTCTAACTAAGACAATTATCTTTTCTGTAATTTTGTTTTCAACCTTTCTATGTGGTTTTTGTGTATGTCATTTCAAAATAGAATATAGGAGGATTGTTTTCACACAAAACAGTTTGGTAATTACTGTTCTTTGGGGTGACAGATAAATAAATGTCTATTATACAAGTATATCACATATAAATATGATATCACTATTAATACAGCTTAACTTATTTCTGTAGTCCTTTAGATGTTTGAGTTCCCATCCATTTTTACAAATATCTTCCCCTACTCATTGCATATATTTTGTTTATATTGTGTTTTTTTCTTCCTTGACTGGAAAGCCACAAATTTTATGCTATTAAAATCATTAAATTTTAATTAATAATGAACTATATTCATTGACTCTAAGTCAGTACCAGCATGAAACACTGATCATCTCATCTAGCTGCATGTACATATATAATTTTAAATTGAAGTTCTATATACAGAAATGTAACAGGGCTTCAAACATTAGTAGGCATCCAGACATTAGCTCAACTGACTCTATAAGTACCATTCAGCCCCTTCCCCCCCCCAAAAAAAAACCCCTCAGCACATAGACAGCACCACCTGCTGAAACTAAAATAAAGACCCAATTCATCAAAGTTCATGGTTATGGGAAAGTCTCTAAATGTGCTAACCTTGTTTTTGGATTTCTGTAGCTTGCTTCTAGATGACTGTTCTTATTAACTGAAAGTATGTCAACTCAGGACTTTTGTCTTAGTCAGGATTTCTATTCCTGTACAAACATTATGACCAAGAAGCAAGTTGGGGAGGAAAGGGTTTATTTAACTTACAGTTCCAGCTTGCTGTTCATCACCAAAGGAAGTCAGGACTGGAACTCAAGCAGGTCAGAAAGCAGGAGCTGATGCAGAGACAATGGAGAGATGTTACTGACTTGCTTCCCCTGGCTTGCTCAACTTGCTCTCTTATAGAACCCAAGACTACCAGTCTATGGATGGCACCACCCACAAGGGACCTTCCCCTCTTGATCACTAATTGAGAAAATGCCTGATAGCTGGATCTCATGGAGACACTTCCCCAAATGAAGCTCCTTTCTTTGTGATAACTCCAGTCTGTGTCAAGTTGACACACAAAACCATCCAGTACAACTTTGTTGTCTTGTTTTTAAAATCTCACCCTGAGAAAATCTTGGTGCTACACTGGTATCCTGAACACCCAGTGAAGTCACCAGCTGGCTAACAAAAACTTCCTATTGACTTAAAGCAATGTTTGAGCAGTGTAGAGGTTGGTTCTGATGCTAAGGTCCTGTTCTCCAATTGGATGATGATCAATCAATAAAGATGTCAGGGGCTAATTGTTGGGTCCAAGGAAAGAGGTGGGACTTCCGGGTCCCTGGAGGCAGGCTAAGGATGCAGGGGAGGAAGGCAGATTTTCACCTCGCTTTAGAGGGAGAAAGAGTGACCAGCCATGGGTGGAGAGGCCATAGGCCAGTTCCAGAGGCAGGAGATTAGAAACATAATTAAGCAGAGGGCAGTTTTGGGTTGTTGAACAAGGAGAAGGTAACTGAACAACTAAAGATGAGGGTAGACTTAGAGTGCTGAACTAAGAGTATTGGAAAGTGACACTAGCCTTGGGAGATTAGACATGCCCAGCAATTGAGACAGTAAGGCAGGTTAAAAAATCAGTTAATGTGTGTGTGTTTCAGCTGCAGATCCAAGGGAACCTGGGCAGGGCTGGTAGCAAGGTCTGCTCAGAGCTTAGAGCAGGATAGCAAAAACTACATACTACAGAGCAGTCTTCTCTGATTAATACCCCACAACAGGAGAAAATATGTAGTATTTGTTCTTTAGCCTTATTCTTTTTAACACTATTTTCAGTTGTATCTATTTTCCTGATAATTCATTTTCATTTTCTTAAACTCCATGACAGCATCTGTAAATTTGCAAGTCTCTGGCCCATTTTTTAATTGAGATTATTTCATTATGACTGACTTTTATATTTGTTTGTTTGTTTATTTATTTAATAATAATAATTAATTATACACAGGGTTTCTCTGTGTAGCCATAGCTATCCTGAAACTTGCTCTGTAAACCAGGCTGGCCCTGAACTCACAGAGCTCCACCTGTCTGCCTTCCAAGTACTGGAATTAAAGGTGTACACTACCATCAACATTGCCAGGAGCCAAATTGACCTTACTTTATGTTTAGATTCCATTTTAAACATAGGCTTAGGTTTTGACTTCTCCTCAGCAACAGACGTTGGAGAAATTGGGTGGTCAACGGTCACTGCACCCTGCCAGAAGAAGAAAACATCTTACAACTGCCAGAGATTCACCTTGGCAGAATACCCAGGCTTTGTGGAAAATCCCATTTGCCTTACTTCTTCCCCTACTTGTATATATTCCCTGAGAAAATACAGTTTGGGGTGGGCTTTGAACTGAATCTGGTCTTGGCCTCATTTTTTCCATGTCTCCTGTCCTTTCTCTGCCCTTCTCTCTTAGGGTCTCCAGTTGAAAACTCTCGTAGGCCGGGGCAGCTGGCGCCCAATGTGGGGCCCTTTCCTGAATAGGGATCACAGAGAACGTCTCTTAAAGAGCGGCCGCTCATCATTTAGAACCACTGACTCATCAGGTCATTGATCACCACAGAAACGCCCGTCTGTGGGAGATCTGGGGTTCATCATTGATCACCACAGAGATGGTGGCCTGTGGGAGATATGAGGTAATTGATCACCATGGAAACACCCCTCTGTGGGAGATCTGGGGTAAGTAAGGTGATGCATTATGGGACAGGCATTAAGTAAGCATGAGGCTTTTCTCTATGGTCTTAAGGAGGCCCTCTAGACAAGGTGAATAGGGTTAAAAAGAAAGAACTTCACAAGTTTTTTATTTTCTTTTGAAACAGAATGAAATAAAATAGAATAGAGGGACTAAAGGGCGAAGAATGGCAGAGATAGACAACAGATGCTAGAAAAATTCTTAGTTCAAGTATATTTATACTTTACATGACTCTCAAAAGTAGAAATGGTAAATATATAAATAAAAAATTATACATGTTGAGGAGGAATTAGAGAGGTTAGAAAAGCAGGGCACTGGTTAGCAACTATTAGTGGCTGCCACTGTGCCACCTCTCCCTTCTCTGGCAGAATTCCCAGAAGAAGAAGGAGATAAAGAGTTAGATCTTGAATAAGAGAGAGAGAGTATGTTTCAGAAAAGCAGTTGTTCCGTGTCTGGGACATTGAATTAAAAAAAAAATGGCTAAAAGCTATTTCAGAGGTCTCCTAGGGATGACAGGAATCGGGAAGCTTCCTGCTTCCTCTTTGTATCCTACTGGAGATATCCTTAGTTCTGGTTAGGATATCTGGATCTCTTTGGGACATCAAGTTCTTTTCCCTCTCTATCTATTGTCTGTTCTTGGTGCACCAATCTATCCATAAGTCTGTCAATTTATGTTTGTTTTTGTTTTGCTGTTTGAATGATTGTTGTTTTGTGTTTCTCTCTGTGATTGTGTTTATTGGGTTCAGCAATTGACAAGGTGCTTTTCTCTTGAAATTACAGTTAAAAAATGTAAGAAACTTTTATCTGGTTTAAATAAGTATATGTATATAACCATTTCACTTTTGTTTCTGACTGGTTTTTAGGGTATAAATATGTTCTACATGTCTTAGTTATAGAGTATTGACTTATAAGTTATTAGGTATGATTAAAAATTTGTAACATTGGTAACAGAAAGTTAGCTTAAAATTGGTAACTCAGGGTTGGCGTCATACTAAAGAACACGTGACATGACCCAACCCAGAAAAACAGGTCTCTAAAGGACACTTCTAAGTTGAGACAATATTTATGTAATTCTTATCCTAAAGACTAGAGTTATAAAAGATAGAATTTAAAACAATGTCTCTTTACTGATACATTAAAAGCTGCACTGTCATGTGTTCATATGTAAGAACTGGCAGTCAAACTTTGTATATGAAAATAATGCTTTTGATATTGATTTAAAAAATAGATTGTTTAAAACTGAGTGTTGTTCTTCAAAATTATAGACATGCTCTAATATTGCAAAAGAAACTTAAAAATATAGGTAAACTGCCAATGTTCCATTAGTTACAGTTTACAATTCAATCACAAGCTCAAGATTTTAACTCATCCATATTTGTAATTAAGAAAAAAAATCAGACAAGTGGATCAGTTATATCCTAAACAAATTGTGACACAGAAAATTCAAATAAAAAAGATACTTTATTTAATTTAAATGATTTTCAAAAGCTTTGAGGAAATGTTAATTTGTTAGGACTTCACCTTGAGTTTGCCACAGGAGAACTTTAACTTCTGTTTGATAGTCTCAGGGAGAATACAAATCCTAATCCCCTAGACAATTAACTGATGAGAGATAAATAACTTTACAGAAAAGTCAATTGTTGGCTGTTTCACAGCAGTCCTTTGGCAAAAGAGACCATTAATGTAAATTCATCTTTCTTCATCTCCAAGTTTAAACACCCTATTATGAGTCTGTTGCTATGCTAATACAAAATTGTAAGATAAAATGATGAAAATGTTTTGTAAAAACTTGATGAAATATTTATTCCTTGGTCCCAACAACAATTACATTGGTTATTGCAGAATACTAATATTTGGCCTATTGCATACCAAACTTTTTAAGCAAATTTGATAACCATTATTCCAAAGACAAGTTTTTAGAGTTTGCCTCTATACATACTTTTGTAAATATATGCGTGCAGCCAATAAAAAATACATTTACTGTATTTGTAATCAACTCATCTAATGGTAGAGAAATATATATAATTAAATCACATGTTTATTCTCTTAAATTTTTCTTCCTCTTCACCCAAGTGATCACCACAGTTTTGCCTTTAGCCTTCCTGTAATTAATTTTAAAGGACCTATGCCCCAGTTCCAGTGGTGCGTTCTTCCACAGGGGATGGTTAACAACCCTACCCTTTGCCAAAAATTTTTTGCTTTGGCTGTTGGCCCCCTTTGTGAGACTTGGCCTTCTATATGTGTTATACATACAGATGATATTCTTTTGACTGGCTCAAATACATCAGAACTTTTATTATGTTATGAAGATTTAACAGAAAGGCTTCAGCTTCATGGCCTCCAAATAGCTCCTGATAAGGTTCAGTTATATGACCCTTATTTTTATTTGGGCTTTGAGTTAAGAAGTTCCAAAATACTTCCTTAAAAAATTTACTTAAATGTTGATCATTTAAAAACAATAAATGATTTTCAAAGATTATTTGGAGATATTAATTGTATCCATCCTTACTTAAGATTGACCACTAGAGATCTTAAGCCTTTATATGATATCCTTAAAGGTGATACTGACCCAACTTCTCCTTGAATTTTAACACCCTTTTTCAGGGAGGCCCTAGAACTAGTAGATTCTGCCATTCAGCAACGAGGTGTTTTCTTTACTGATCAACAGTCCTTGCTGTTTATAATTTGTGCAACATCCTTTTCACCCACTGGAGTATTTTGGCAGTCACAGGGGCCTCTCCTGTGGACATATCTCCCCGTTTCACCCTCCCATGTTTTGATTCCCTTTCCATGTTTGGTTGCTTCCCTTATTCATTGGGCAGAGAACAGAGCGACCAATACTTTGGCAAGGATCCTGATAAACTAATTATTCCCTTTACAAAGGGACAAATAGATTAGTTGATGCAAACCACTGATGATTGGCCAATTGTTTGCACTTCTTTTAGAGGAGAAATAGATAATCACTATCTTGCAAACAAACTGTTACAGTTTGCTAAAATTCATCCCTTTGTTTTTCCTGTTAGAACTCGTTCAAAACCTCTTCAGGATGCTCATTTGGTTTTTACTGATGGTTCCTTCACCAGCAAAACTGCCCTTGTTATAGATAGTCAAACTTTTACCTTTAAAACGCTTTATAAGTCTGCCCAACTGGTTGAATTATTTGCCATTATACAAGTGTTTTAAAAATTACCTAATGATGCTTTTAATTTATATGCTGATGCTGCTTATGTTGTTTTTTCGGATCCCTTATTGGAGACTGTACCTTTTATTAAACCCTCTACCAATGCCACCCCACATCTCCAGGAATTTTAAGATTTGATTGTTACTAGAAGTCTCCTTTTTTTTACTGGTCATCTTAGAGCCCATTCTGATCTGCCTGGACCACTTGTCCAGGGCAACGCTCAGGCAGATGCTGCCACTGAACTTACTTTTCCAGTTTTGATTGATTCCTTGGAACAAGCCCCAAATGCTCATTTATTACATCATCTAAATGCTCAAACTCTTCACCTACTTTTAAAAATTGCCCAGGAACAGGCACGGCAAATTGTTAAAAGTTGTCCAGGCTGTGTTACTTTCTTGCCTACACCTCATTTGGGAGAAGAGAGAAACGTGCATTATTTTTGCCCTTTGTAGTCGGCCTTTCCCTGACTACCTCTGTGGTGGCTGCTGGATTGGCGGGTGGATCATTGGGACATTCCATTGTAATCACCAATAAGTTAGCTGAACAATTTCAATTAGCTATAGAGGCTTCTGCTGAATCTCTGGCTTCTCTGCAAAGGCAAATAAACTCACTTGCCCAAGTTACCTTGCAGAATCGCCATGCCTTAGACCTTCTCACAGCAGAGAAGGGTGGAACCTGCCTTTTTCTTAAGGAAGAATGTTGCTATTATGTTAATGAATCTTGCCTTATAGAATTGCAGGTGCATAAATGCCATAAGCTGAGTGAGGATCTACAGAGACAGAAATTTTCTAGAGCTGCCAATGATTGGTGGGAATCCTCCATGTTTTCCCTCTTTATGTCCCTTGTTGGGCCTTTGCTTCATGTGCTTTTGATAACCATTTTAGGACCCTTTATTTTAAATCGGTTGATAGGATTTATTAGACAACAGGTTGACTCCATGGCATTCAAAACCATACAGGTACATTATCATCAACTTGATTTGGCTGATAGAGGCCATAGAAACTCAGAACTATGCATACTGGTTTGGCATGGTGCAAACTCAGTGTGGGCACCTGCAAGGGGTGTAAGGCAAAGCATTGCAGGGGGAGGACCCAATTGTCCACTTCTGAGTCCCCTGTGAAGTAAACCTGATTTGCATAGGGGTTGGTGTCAGTCCTTAAATCACTCTACACTATGTGGGGGGGTCTATCACCAATTATGGCTCTGCCCCTCCTCTCCAAAAGACACAAAGAGCCACCTAAGATGTGAGAAGAACAATCCTCTGTTCCCCACGAGAGGAATCAGGTCAATGCTTCCACCCTCTGGTTAAAGCCTGCTTGTGCATCAATGAGACCTGTAGATGTCCGCTTCTGACCGGCCTCACAAAAATTAATAAAGAGGGAGGAGATGCTAGGAGCCAAATTGACCTTACTTTATGTTTAGATTCCATTTTAAAGATAGGCTTAGGTTTTGACTTCTCCCCAGCAACAGACCTTGGAGAAATTGGGTGGTAGATGGTCACTGTGCCCTGCCAGAAGAAGAAAACATCTTGGCAGAATACCCAGGCTTTGTGGAAAATCCCATTTGCCTTACTTCTTCCCTTACCTGTATATATTACCTGAGAAAATACAGTTTGGGGGGCTTTGAACTGAATCTGGTCTTGGCCTCATTTTTTCCATGTCTCCTGTCCTTTCTCTGCCTTTCTCTCTTAGGGTCCTCTGTTGAAAACCCCCGCAGGCTGGGGCAAAGCATAACTGATTTGCAAGGGTTCTTTGTATATCTTCTGCAAGTATTTTCCCCCTAGTCTTTGGCTTTTTTTAAATTTTTGACCATGTTATTTTAATTTAAAATACAACCAGCTCCTTTCTACTTTCATTAAGTCCATCAGTTCATCCATGTATCTTGTCTTTGATGTTATCTTCCTTTGCCATCTTTCTTATGGAATTTCCCAGGGGACATTTTCTCTCTCTTTTTTTTTCTTTTTTACAAATTTTCACTTTACATCAGTGTACACTGATGATCCCTTTGAATTAATTTTTATGAAGTATCTAGTGTCTGAATTATTCATATTAGGAAGCAGAGCCCTGCTGGAAGAAGTACATCCCTGAGAGTGGGTATTGATGATTTATATCTGTGACCCTACTGTATTCTTTCTCTGTCTCTTATGTGCAGATCAATTTGGTCAGCCAACTTCCTGTTCCTGGTGTTGTGCTATACTGTCCCTGCCAAAATGGGCACTAAACCTCTGAAATTGTAACCCCCCAAAAAGCATTCTTCCTTTTTAGAAAAAATGTAGATTTCTAGATGTCCTGGTATCATTTGTTCAAAAAATAATGTTTTCTTGATTATATTGCCTTTTATCCTTGTACAGCTAGCATTTTGAGAGATTATTCAAGTGTAAAGTATACATCAGGAAAAAAGAGTAAGAGCAGGAAAAACGGGATGAAACAATGCACACAGAAGACATCAAGACTGTGGGCTTCTGACACAGTGCTAGAATGGGTTGGCATTCTCTCACTTCTGTCTTTTCATTTCATTTTATTATTTTATTGTCACTCTTGCTTTTTTTGACAATTTTCTACAAATTTTTATTTGTGGTTTGAGTGAAAGAAAATTGCTGTACAAGAGGTCTAAAGATGAAGGGGTTTAAGTAAAACAGATGATTCTTTATATGGTACCAATACTGCTCATTGAACCCACCCAGAAACAGATGGGATTTTACACTGTGAGTCTTTAGAATGGGACTTCCATCTCTCAAAGGTGCCTATTCTTCTTCTTATATGAGAAGAGAGAAATGAGAGTAAGTGGACATACAAGTACATTGGAAAAGTACCTGTTCTAGTAGTCCACATTCCCTTGGGAGGAATTTGATCACGATTGCCTTAGTTAGCTATAAGAAAGGTCAGGGAATTATCACCTGGTCATATGGTCTTGCAGCAGAGGTACTTTGAGTGTGAGACTGTGCACTATTTATTAATAAAAGAGAATAGAATGACGCACTATCCAGTTAGTACTACCTACTACAATACTAGGGCAGAATTTAGAATTTAAGGAAAATATATACATATTTTACATATATGCATTCTTCTACTGGCTATAAATAAAGAAATGCATGCAACTAATCCTTGGAGTTAACATTTTAAGGAAAATAAAAATGGTGATACAGATTTTAAAAAGCAAACCCAGAAATGGATTAGTCTTTCTTTCTTCCTCACTTCTGTTTTCCATGTGTACTCCTCTCTGCAGCTCAGGGAAGAGGCAAAATTAGGTTATAGCATATAAATTTTTTCAAATACAAACACTTCTTGATGATTAAGGTATCATCTACCTTAAACAAAATGATCTACATTTCAATTTAGGGGCATGTTAGCAGAGGAGCCTTATTGCAATTAGTTGTTCTATGTTCATTTATAAAAATATCACTTATAGAAATGTGAAGTCTATATGTATGGTTATAAAATCAACTAAACATAACCATCCCTTGATATCCATGGGGGATTTGTTCTAGGTCCCTACTGACAGAAAACATATAGATGCTTAAGTCCTTATACAAAATAAGATTATTTGCATTCATCCTGTCTATATTCTTCTGTATATATTAAATAATTTCTAGATTAAGTAATTAAGTACCTAACAATTTAAACATTGGAGTGCATTGTTAAGGGAGTAATGTCAAGAAGAAAAGTATGTACATGTTCAGCACAGGCTGTTATTTTTTTAACAAATATTTTTGGTTAGTGGTTGGTTGACTCCATGGTAATTGAAACCTATGGATGCAAAAAATAGTATCTTTATATAACATATAAACTGATAACCTCATTTCCACAGACTATAGATATCTGAGTCACAAGAGCAGTTTTAGGATTCTTCTCTAACCTTTTCTTTCATTTTTTTTTTTATCTACAGTGAATGCCAGTATTCTAAACAGATATTTCTAGAGTTTATGAAGTACTGCCAATAGCTTTCTTTTGTGGAAATTTTTGAAGTCTCTGCTCCCCTGTGAGATTTTTTTCTGCACTCTTAGAACTTCTCTGCATTTATTACCAACTTCTTTCTTCCCTTTAAGCTAAGGTGTAATTTTTTTGTAAACTGATGTTAAGAAAGGATGAAGCTGTAAGTTTCTGCAGGCTCGATTTCTCTGTACTTTTAATAGCCTCGGTAGGTCTACACTAGCCCATCCGAGTTAGCTCTCCTGATAAGTAGGTTGACACAGCTATTGAATACCCTGTATTCTGGTGACTTCCTTTCTGTAACTGGTACTTGGCACGGGTCAGAAGGCTTTGCTGGTCTATATTACTGGGGTAGGTCTTTCAAGAAGGCCTTCCATAATGTTTCTCTCTGATTTCCCTTGATCCAAATACAGCTCACTATTTAATGAATCCTAGGATCATGTGTTATACTGATTTGTTACTTATGAGATTCTCTCTAAGAAGAACTTCTTTTATACTTATCCAAATCATCATTATCACAATATGTTCTGTAGAATCTCTATGTGACAGTCATGAAAATGACTACTATGTCATGAATATCATTAGTGACATCACTTATTTTCCTAGTTTCAGGGTACTGCAAACTCATGAAAAGGATCCAAAGAGCAGTGCCACTGTAGCTGATCCACTTCCATCACAAAGAGCTTCCTCCATGCCCTTTGTGATCTACTGCTATTTTGAGTGTCCACTGGAAATGTGGAGAGATATCACATTACGTTTTTGTCATTCTATTTTTAAGATAGACTTCTGTTCTTGAAACTAGGTACATTAGGGAAAATTTCTGGAAAATGAACCAGTATACATAACCTGACTTATTTAATCTATGTGATGTTCAAAGTGCACCATTTGGAGGATATAGTTCTTAATTATTTATTATTTGTCCATTTTCTTTGTGTGTGTGTGTGTGTGTGTGTGTGAGTGTGTGTGTGTGTGTGTGTGTGTGTGTGTGTGTGTGTGCTGTCTGTATGCTCATGTGCCATGGCATAAATGTGTAGGTCAGAGAACATCTTGTAGGAGTTAGCTCTCTCCTTCAGCCATGTGGATCCCAGGGATTGAATTCAGATCATCAGGCTTGGCAACTTGATCCGCTGATTCATGTCACTAACCCTGATGGGGTTTGAACAAGAAATGTCACACATAGGCTTAGGCTCTAGAACCCTTGTTCCCCAGTTGCTAGGGCTGTTTGTGGAGGATCTGAAGCTTTTGAGACGTTCAGTGCAATCTTGCTGGAGGAAGTCCATCACTGTGTGGATGTGGGGATGGGGGATGAGGCTGTACAGCCTCACCCAATGCATACGTGCTCTTTGCTTCCTGTGTGCAGCTGAGATGTGATCTCTCAACTCCCTACTCCTGCTGCCATGACTTTCCCAGCAATATGGATTTCCCTTCTAAAAGTGTAAGCCAAAGTAGATTATCTTCTATAAGTTGCCTGTGGTCGTGTTTTATTACACTAACAAAGAAATACCTAATATAGGTCCCTAAAGGTGGGAGGGGAGTTCTGAACAGAAGGTATAAAACTCCCTTCAGCTTACACTGACATTCCTGCAGATATTATATATGCTTATGAGGCTACATTGTTCTCTCTGCTTCCATTATTGCTTTCAGCCCTCTTCTCTTCTTCCACGTAATTACTTCTTTTTGTTCTAGAACTTTCAAGTATGTCTTTCAGTTACTAGCATGAGAGCTCTCCCATTTTTTTTTTAAATGCAGGCACTTGGTGCTATGAAATTTTCTTTTAGCACTGCTTTCATTGTGTTGTATAAGTTGGGTATGCTGTAAATTAATTTTCATAGAATTCTAGAGAGTCTTTAATTTTATTCTTTATTTCTGTCTTGATCCACTTTTCATTCAATGGAGCATTATTTGTTCAATTTCCATGTGTTTGTAAGTTTTCTGCTGTTCTTGATATCTGGCTTTAATCTATGGTGGTCAGACCGCAGGGAATTGTTTCAATAGTTTTTGTTTCTGTTGAGACTTGTTTTGTGTACAAGTATGTGGACAATTCTAAGAAAGTTCCATAAGGTTCTGAGAAGAAAGTATATTCTTTTGTGTTTGGGTGAAATGGTCTGTAAACACCAGTTACGTCCATTTCTTTACCAGGCCTGTTATCTCCAGTATTCTGTTTAGTTTTTGGCTGGATGACCAGTCCCTTGGTGAAAGTGATGTATTGAAGTCTCTCACTTTCAGTATGTGATGCTCAGTATGTGATTTAAGCTGTAGCAATGTTTCTTTTACAGAGTTGGGTTTCCTTGTGTTTGAGGCATAGATATTCAGAATAAAAATGCTATCTTGGTGTATTTTTTCTTTGATGAGTTTGCAGTGTCCTTCCTTGTATCTTTTGACTAGTTTTGATTTGAAGCCTATTTTGTTGCATATTAAAATGGATATACTAGATTTCTTCTTAAGTTCTTTTGCTTGGAATATCATTTGCAAATCATTTACCTTGAGGTAATGTCTATACTTGATATTGGAGTGTACTTCTTGTACACAGAAGAAGATGGATTCTGTTTTTAACATCCATTCTGTTAGTTTGTGCATTTTTTGAGAAATTATGCCTGTTGATTATTGAGAGATACTAATGATTGTTAATCCCTATTATTTTGTTGTTGTTGGTGGTGGTAATGGTAGTGGAGGTGGTGTTAGTGTGTGTTTGCTTCTCTTGTTCTAATTTTGCTGGCGTGAGATTATTTATTTCCTGTGGATACTTTTTGGGTGTAGTTAATTTCCATCAGCTGGAGTTTTCCTTCTAGCACTTCCTATCGGGTTGGATTTGAAGACAGTTATTGTTTAAATTTAACTTTATCATGGAATATCATGTCTTCTCCATCTATGGTGATTTCTAGTCCTATTTTTCTAAGTTTGGTTTTGTAATAGTATCCCAAATTTCCAGGACATTTTGTATGAGGAGTTTTTAAGATTCTACATTTTCTTTGACTGATGTTTCTATTTCTTCTATCGTATCTTCAGTTTCTGGGATACTGTCTTTAATCTCTTGTATTCTGTTGATGAATCTTGCCTCTGTAGTTCCTGTTCAAATTTCTAAATTTTTTCATCTTCAGATTGTCCCCAGTTTGTATTTTCCTCATTGCTTCTATTTCCATTTTCAGGTTTTGAACATTTTTATTGATTTCTTTCAGCTGCTTGTGTTTTCTTGGCTTTTAAAAAGGGATTTATTTATTTCCTTCAGTTGTTTGTGTTTTCTTGGATTTCTTTAAGAGATTTATTTTTCTCTTTAAGGACTTTCATAGAGTCTTCCCTTCCAGCCACCATCTGCAGCATGGAACCACAGCCTTCTGTGCTTAGTCCACCAGGAAAGAATGATCTCCCAGCAGTGATTTCACTTCTGAGTGCAGAGATGGGATCTCCACCTTTTCTCTGGAGGGATACAGCTAGGAGTGCACAGGGCATATGATCAGTGGAGCAGCTGAGACAGGAGTCTTCCCTTCCAGCCACCATTTGCTGCAGGGAACCAGACAGCTCCACAGCCTTCTGTGCACAGACCCTGCCAGAAGAGAGTTGGTCTCACAGGAGTACAGACACAGTTTTACAGGCCCATAGGAGGGACAAGCTCCAGCCAGAGACAACAAGACGAACTAACACCAGAAATAACCAGATGGCAAAAGGCAAGAGCAAGAACCTTACCAACAGAAACCAAGGCTACTTGGCAACATCAGAGCCCAGTTCTCCCACCACAGCAAATCCCGGATACCCCAAGACACTGGAAAAGCAAGAGTTGGATTTAAAGTCTCTTCTCATGATGCTGTTAGAGGACATCAGAAGGACATAAATAACTCCCTTAAAGAAATACAGGAGAACATGGGTCAAATGGTAAAGGCCCTTAAAGAGGAAACACAAAAATCCCTGAAAGAAATACAGGGGAGCATGGTGAACAGGTAGAGGCCCTTAAGGAGTAAACACAAAAATTCCTGAAAGAATTACAGGAGAACACAAACAAACAAGTGAAGGACCTGAACAAAACCATCCAAGATCTAAAAATGAAAGTAGAAGCAATAAAGAAATCACAAAGTGAGACATCTCTGGAGATAGAAAATCTTGGAAAGAATTCAGGAGTTATAGATGCAAGCATCCACAACAGAATACAAGAGATAGAAGCAAGAATCTCAGGGGCTGAAGATACCATAGAAAACATTGACTCAACAGTCAAAGAAAATGCAAAATGCAAAAAGCTCCTGAGCCAAAACATCCAGGAAATCCAGGACACAACCTAAAGACTATAGGTATAGAAGAGAGTGAGGATTTCCAAATTAAAGGGCCAGTAAATATCTTCAACAAAATTATAGAAGAAAACTTCCCTAACCTAAAGAAAGAGATGTCCATGAACATACAAGAAGCCTACAGAACTCCAAACAGACTGGACCAGACCAGAAAGTCCTCCCGGTACATAATAATCAAAACACCAAATGCACTAAACAAAGAAAGAATATTAAAAGCAGTAAGAGAAAAAGGTCAAGTAACCTATAAAGGTAGGCCTATCAGAATTACACCAGACTTCTCACCTGAGATGATGAAAGCTAGAAGATCCTGGGCAGATCTCATACAGACCCTAAGAGAACACAAATGCCAGCCCAAACTATTATACCCATCAAAACTCTCAATGATCATAGATTGAGAAACCAAGATATTTCATGATAAAACCAAATTTACACAATATCTCTCCACAAATCCAGCCCTACAAAGGATAATAGATGAAAAACGCCAACATGAGGAGGGAAACTACACCCTAGAAAAAGCAAGAAAGTAATCTTTCCAACAAACCCAAAAGAAAGCAACCACACAAACATAAAAAGAACATCAAAAATAACAGGAAGCAACAATCACTATTCCTTAATATCTTATAACATCAATGGACTCAATTCCCCAACACAAAACATAGTCTAACAGAAATATTTTTCATGTAAATCTTCAATTTTATCAGAAAATGTTTGTGATTCCTCTTTCAATTTATTAATGTTTTTTATGTCTACCATTTTGACTGTATTATTTTCCATTATAATCTTTAATTTTAACATTTTTTCTATATATTTCTACAATTTTATCAGAGATATTTTCCATGTAAATCTTCAATTTTATCAGAAAATGTTTATAATTTCACTTTCAATCAACTTAGAAATATTTTTATGCCTACTATTTTATCTGTGTAATATCCATGATAATCTTCAATTTTAATGTTTTTTCATATATTTTTTCAATTTTATCAGAAATATTTTCCATGTAAATCTTCATTTTTATCAGAAAATGTTTATAATTCTACTTTCAATCAACTTAGTAATATTTTAATTCCTACCAATTTATCTGTATAAATTTCTTCAATTTTATCAGAGATATTTTTCCATGTAAATCTTCAATTTTATGAGAAAATGTTTTTACTTCTACTTTCAATCAATTTAGGGATATTTTTATGCCTACCATCTTATCTGTATAATTTTTCATGAAATAGTTTTAATGTGTTTTTTATATATTTCTTGAGTTTTATCAGAAATATTTTCCTTGTAGATTTTCAATTTTATCAGAAAATGTTTATAATTCCACTTTCAATCAACCTAGGAATATTTTTATGCCTACCATTTTATCTGTATAATTTTTCCATGAAATAGTCACTGTTAATGTGTTTTTCTATATATTTCTTCAATTTTATCAGAGATATTTTCCATGTATATTTACACAATGGAATACTACTCATCAATTAAAAACAATGAATTCATGAAATTCTTAGGTAAATGGGGAACAAGGGGAGGGAAGAGGGCTTATGGGACTTTCGGGGAGGGGGGAACCTGGAAAGGGGAAATCATTTGGAATGTAAATAAAGAATATAGAAAATAAAAAAAAGGACTTTTATAACCTTTATATCCTTTTGACTTTTATGACTTTCATATTCTTTATAACCTTTATATCATATTTGTAATAACTTTTATATCATTGATAACCAATTTTATCTAGTTGGTTTAAAGGTCTTGTGCTTCATCTATGTTGGAATAGTCATGGCATGCTTTGGGAAGATAGCTGGGTTGGAGAGATGACTTATTGCCCTGTTGTTTGTAATTTTAAGGTAGCACCTTAGCTTCTTGTTTGGGGTGATTAAAGGTCTGCTGATTGGGGCTGGTGAGATGGCTCATTGTTTAAGAGCACTTACTGCTCTTCCAGAGGTCCTGAGTTCAAATCCCAGCAACCACATGGTGGCTCTCCACCATCTGTAATGAGATCTGATGCCATCTTCTGGCAGCTACAGTGTACTTACATATAATAAATAAATAAATCTTTGGGCCAGAGTGAGCGGGGCTGTAGCAAGTACTGGAGAGTTGGCTCAGTGGTTAAGAGCACTGACTGCTCTTCCAGAGGTCCTGAGTTCAAATTGCACCCCCCTCCAAAAAAAAAATCTGCTGATCTGTGGTTTTGTCTTTGTCAGTCAGTGTTTTGTTCCTTGGAGTCTGTTTCCTCTCTAGATTTTCAACGTGTGTTAATAGCTGTTTGATGCCTGCTTTCCTTGCCTGTTCAGCTGGTGTGATCACAGTGACTGCTTACTGGTAATTGGGATGAATTGGGGGGGGGGAAAGATTGGAGGAGAAGGTCTTTGTAATCCATTGGAGTTGGACTCAGTGAGGAAGAAGAGATCACAGCAGGTTTCCGGAGACAGAGCTGGGGATGAGATTAGGGTATTGGATCTCAGAAGTAGGAGAGATATGGTTCTTCCTTCAGTAGACTTGTTGCCCTGGGAAAGTTCCCCTTGAGTTTGCAGGGGTGTCTGCTGGAATTGGAGTCTGGGCAATGCAACAAGAGCGGGGGAGGAAAGTTATGTAGGGATAATCTGTGGGATCTACAGGAGATGTGGTGTGGTGAGTGAAGGCTGCAACTGGTGTTCTGTTGTAGTGTTAGGGATGAGACTAGGGGATTGGGTTTGGAGAAAGACAGTGAGAGAGAGGAGACAGCTTATGGGTAGCCTACCTGATTTTCTGGCAGGAATGGACTGTGGTTTAGTATGAGGTATCTTCTGGAGTTGGGGTCTGAGATAAAGTGATGAGGAGGGAAGGAAGGTTATGAGGGGGATGGCCTGTGGGGGCCACAGAAGATGTAAAGAAAGATGAAGGAAGGCTGCAGCTAATGTTCTGTTGCAGTGCTAGGGATGAGACTCAGGACTTGGAGAACACAGAGAGAAGAGTCTGCAGGTAGCCTACCTGATTTTCTGGCAGGTGTAGGCTTGGTCTGTCTTATATTAATAAGAATAGTCTGCCTATTCTTGCTTGTTCTTTAAACCTGAGTTTAAGCACTTATTCTTTCTAAAATTCAGCTTGGGCTCACATAAAACTAAATTATTTATGGGACATCTATAGAATCAGCAACATATTATACCCCTAAAGGCAGGATTTCACAATTTAGTTTCTTTAACTTTTGCAGTAGCATAAAAAATTCTCATTGTTAATACTCCAAACATGTTTTTACTAGGACTCCTGAGTTTTAAAATTATATCTCAGATGTCCTCTTCCTCCAAGAAATTGTTCTTGTGGAACTTTGTCTGGAAATCCAGAAATTCATATCTATAGAGAAGAAACATGACTCACTGGGGAAAGTTCTTAAGAAAATGGAATACTACTCAGCTATTAAGAACGAGGACATCCTGAGTTTTGCAGGCAAATGGATGGAACTAGAAAATATCATCCCGAGTGAGGTAACTCAGATCCAAAAGGACATGCATGGTGTATACTCACTAATAAGTGGATATTAGCCAAAAAAAGTACAGAATATCTGAGATAGAGTCCACAGAACTCAAAAAGGTCAACAAGCTGAAGTGCCCAAGTGAGGACGCCTCAATCACACTTGGGAGGGAAAAGGAAGCAATCACAAGTGGGGAGGGAGGGAGAGGGAGGGACCTGGGAGGGAAAGTGGACAGGGGTGGGTGAAACAGGGGAACCTGATCTGGTATTGGGTGAGGGAAAAGGATTGAAGCCCTGTGGGCCAACAGAAAGAATGGAAAAAGGCAACCCTGGGGGGGGTGGTAGGAAGTTGGGGGCACCCTCCAGGAAGCACTAGAGACCTGGGAGGTGAAAGACTCTCAGGACTCAAAGGGAGGGACCTTAGATGAAATGCCCAACAGAAGGAGAGGAAACTTAAAAAGCCTACCTACCTCCAACAGGAAGCCAGGGCATCAAATGAGGGATAGGGTTGCCGTTCCACAGTCAAAACTCTGACCCATAATTGCTCCTGTCTGAAAAAAACTGCAGGGATGGAAATGGAGAAGAGTCTGAGGAAAAGAAGGTCCAGCAACAGGCCCAAAGTGGGATCCAGCTCAAGGGGAGGTTCCAAGGCCTGACACTATTACTGAGGCTGTGGAGTGCTCACAAAAAGGGACCTATAATAACCGCTCTCCTAAAGACCCAACAAGCAGCTGAAAGAGTCAGATGCAGATATTTGCACCCGACCAATGAACAGAAGCTGCTGATCCCTATAGATGAATTAGTGAAAGGCTGGAAGAAGCTGAGGAGGAGAGCAACCCTGTAGGAGGACCAGCAGTCTCAATTAACTTGGACTCCTAAGATCTCTCAAACACTGGACCACCAAATAGCCAGCATACACCAGCTGATATGAGGCCCCCAACACATATACAGCAGAGGACTGCTGAGTCTGGGTTCAGACAGAGCAGATGTACCTAACCCTCAAGAGACTAGAGGCCCCAGGGAGATTAGAGGTCTGGTTAGGTGGGGGCTGGGAGGTGGGGACATCCTCGTGGGGAGGAGGTATGGTATGTGGAACAGTAGGAGGGTGGACCGAGGTGGGGGAATAAAATCTGGAGTGTAAATAAATAAATAAATAAATAAATAAAGTTTTATGAATAAAAAAAAGAAAACGTTTCCTAAACATTGCTGAGAAATGTTTTTAGACTCAAAGAATGTAAGACTCTTTCCTTTCTCCCATAGCTCACAAATGGGTAAAAGGAGTTGAGTTACACTTGTCATAATCTGTGACTACGTTTGCTGACTACTATAGACTGGCTTCAGTTCTCTTTACACCTGTCATCAAGCCTTCAGGATAATATCTTAGTTTGGCCAGTGTGTTACATTGTTTGGATTAAATTAAAGAATTATGAGTGTGCATGAAATGGGGAGTATAACTCTGAAACTGGAAATCACTTTGGAACTAGAAGCATACACATGCAGAACTGGCCCAGATGCATGTGAGATAAAACAGAGACCGCTAAAAGGTACATTCTTATACTCTGCCTCTCCCCCTTTTTGTAAATGTCTGAGAATAATCGATTGTTTTCAGGAGAGTCTGGTGGAGACAGTAGTCATCCCTTTACTGCCCATAAGGTTCTCTCTTAGCTGTCAGGAAGACTCTCTTCAGGACAGGCAAGTCCACGGTGCTGAGATGAGATGCAGCAGGTGAGTTGTTCTGATCTCACAAGGGTTCTCCTAGGGCTGCGAGTGGAGGAGGGGAAGAGTCAGCGTTGGCTAGCGTGCTTTCACTGATCGCTAGTTAAGAAGATGAAGACTAAAGAGGCTGGAGGAGGTGAAGATGCTAAGAGTGAACATAGCTTTCTTTTTTCCCCACAGTCATACAAAGGTCAAAGGTAGAGTCACAGGACACGAGAACATTTGTACATTATGTACACACATTTCCCCTCCTTCTGCCTCAGGTCTCATTACATTTACTGTTTTCTTCTTTCTTCATATGGCACCTTAAAAACTCAGATCCAGGGCTGGTGGTACACCCTGGACAGAACCAGGATGGTCATGAATTTAAGGTCAGCCTAAGAAACATTAAAATACACTGTCTGAAAAAAAAATTCCAGTATTCTGGGGAATAGGTTATGAAGCCCAGAAGAAGGTGTCTGAACCAGAAGGTTAAATAAATATTGAACAGCCTGGGTGTAGAATTAACCTTAAGGAGAAGACTAGCCATCAGAAATCAATCAATCACATCTCTCATTTGCTACCATGTCCACAGCCAATTCTCTAGTGCCAGTTACATGAAAGGTCATCTATAAATAGCTCTTGAGTGAGTTAATAAATTAATGAATAATTGATCAAGAAATTTAAAAAGTCATTCCTGGAATGTCCAGTAGTAAAACAAATATTGCAGGCGATGTGGTAGTTGCTAAGTTATTGGTTTTAAACCCTAAATCATTTTTTCCCTTGTGTTGTAATTCTGAAGACCAAGACTGCAAGCATCTTTTTGCCAATATGCACACCATTAGGTATAAGTAGAGGGTACGATGCCTTGTTCCTTTCATGGGTGTTTATAGAAACTTTTTTCCTTCTAGATTATCCATTGTATGGCTGGATGTGAGTGGCATTCACCCTTCCCCAGATACTCAGTGAACTTTGTCAATATGCAAACTCACCACATCACAGTAAATCAGGGCTGCATTTTACCACTTAGCTTCTCATAGGCATTCTGGAGCTGGCTTCATTGTAAATCTCCAGCACCTTCATGAGTGACTTCCTGAGAGGTGTAGGTTTGTCTTACCTGACTCCTCTGCTGGCTTCCCACTGAGGCTTACTTTTGCCCCATTGAAGAGCCTCTTAATGAGTTTTCACAGCAACCCAGCAGCAATGCCATGCTGGGAGCATGTGAGCAAACCACTGTCACTCAGGAAAGACACAGCTCTGCAGAGAGGCTCAGGAATGGGTCTCTTTACCTTCTGATCCTTCCTTGGGTTTTCTGTCTCCGTCATTACAGAGTGACTGTCCTGTTGCAAGTTCATCATTCTATGTGTTAAAATGTTCTGCTCAGACTGATACTGGTTTCTCAGATCCAGTCATATGGGTGTGGTGTGGGCACATCCCCCATTTAAGACTCCAGCTCTTCTTCCTGTAGTACACCTTCATGTGATGTCTCTTCCTATTACCAAAGCTCCATGACTGAAGACCAATTTCAAACTTTTCTGATGGAAGGATAGGTGTTATTCATACAGTGTCTGCATGAATCTTCAGTGATCATGGAGGACAAGCAATGTAACCTATATATAAACAGAGTTCCACCTGTAACATTGGGATGTAGTTAGAATAGAGAGGTACTTTCATCTTTCAACAAAGTCACTCTGAACTACTAAAACACAGGGAAAAGGAGTATCATTATGGAGACAAAGTAGAACAATAATTTAGGAGTCAGAAAACAGTGCATTTCAAATCTTGCTGTAGGGATTAAGTGCCATTTGCTTGATAGCAACCATTTCAGGCATTTGATTTAAAAAGTGCTTACAAGAGACAAACTTTTCAGGCTAAAATAATAGAAATGGACCTTGCTTTGCCTCCTGGTACATCTGAAGTAATAATTAGGCCATGCTAATGAATGAAACTCAGAATGGCCCCAAAGCAATTGATAGTACAATGCGCTCTGAGTTACTTTATCAATATTCTAACAGAATGTGTTTCCCAGGCAGATGAAATTCTGAAACATTGTGTTTTGTTATTTTCCCCCAATGGCTTTTAAATTAAACTTTACAGTGTGTCACAGCCATCAGCATCCTCACAATTATCATTATCAGTAAACATTCTGTGCATACCCGCTGGGTACACAGCACCGAGGGACTCATTTAGGGCAAAGAGCAGTAATTTCCTGCCCTTGAGACAGTGGAAGGGTAATTATTTATTCTGCATACTGCAGTCATGAATTCACGAAGGGACAGGAGGTCTTGGAACGGTACACTCTGACATTTTCAAGCACCTTGCTCCCCATTAGGCAGTAACATTGCTAGATTTGGCCTTCTTCCTTTTTGATTGTAAAAGAATGCAACATTAATGCATTGCATGAGAGCTAAATAGAACATCAATTACAGGATGAAAACTAATGCTTTCCTAAAAATATCAATGAACATCTGCTTAATGCTTGCTAATTGGCATAAGGATAATTGTGTCCCAAGTTTATTCAAGTCAGTATTCACAGGCCTTAAAGATGCAGATATTGGAAAGGAGACAGTTAAATGTTCACACTAAGATCCAGTTTGGTTTAGCTCCAAAGGCCATGTCATTCAATAGTGCATCATGCCTTGATCCTTCCTAGTAACTCTTCCAGTGGATAGCCCAGCTAATACATGGTAGGATCCTTCTAACCATATTCTATATTCTTAGTGTGCTTAACAAATTTATCTTTTAAAACATAAATGGAGCTGGATAGAGAGGCACATACCTGTAACTCGCACACTTGGGAGGATGAGGCAGGATTATCATGAGTTCAAGGCTGGCCTCGACTACACAGTAAGGCCTTGTATACTTGGGAAAGAAATAGTGGATATTTTTAATTGGTTTCATAAGAAGTCCCAGATATATTATTGTATATGAGTACATGCATGTTCATCGTATTAGATGTGTATGTATTCTATAAGTCAGATACATCATTTGAACATTCTAAAATTAATGGTTATTATAGATAATTCCTTTTCTGATTTCACTTATTATAATACAGTAACCATTATTATATGTGTATATTTGTAGAAGTATAGAATTTGGAGAAAGAGCCCTAGTACTTAGTATGTTGGGTAAAAAGTTATGTAGAGCTCTTTTTCTTCTTTTCTTTTTTTCTTTTTTCTTTGTGCTGGGAGTTGAACTTAAGGCCTTACACATGCTAGGCAACCATGGTCCCACTGGACTATATTACCAGCCTCTAAAGTAACATGTCTGGTACTTCTTTCATCCCTAAGAGACTATGTTTTGACTTCATGTAGTCTAAGTATTACATTCTTGGTAGATGTTCGCAGTATTTATTCAGGATGACTGATTATAATTTATTTGATTGAATCTGTGTCAGATAATTAAAGGAAAAAATGTCTTTTTTTCTTGATTTAAAACAAAATCAGCTCCCCTCCCCTTTTTTTTTTGTTTTGCTATTTTGTTTTTGGAGACAGGGTTCCTCTATGCAGTTTTTGTTGTGCTGGAAATCACTAAGCCACTCTGTAGAACAGGCTGGCCTTAAACTTGGAGATCTGCCCACCTCTGTGTCCCAAGTGCTGGAATTAAAGGTGCATACCACCACTGTCTGGCATCAAAATCAGTTTTGAATAAAATTTTATTCTACCCTATAATGAATTCATCCACAAAAACAATATAATCTTATCCTTATCTTTGGTTCACTTAACAAAATTTCCAGACTTGAAATCAGTGATTTTATTTGAAGTGTTTTGGAAGTCACCTCTGACTTTCCTTTATCTAAAGTTATTATTACCCATTGTTCATAAATAGATTGGCTTTATGATACATCCTTGTTGCTGCCATATATGAACTCTACTTTATTCACATAACAATTTTCTTTTGTAATACAATGTTTCATAAGATAATTAGTGAATAATGGGCCTTCTCTGGATTCTTCCTGGATTTGTAAGTACAATGCATTAATTTTTTTCTCTTTCTCCCACCACTTTGGTTCCTTCCAAGGTAAATCCCAAAATAAAAAAAAAGATTTTAGAGCTGTAGTTTGCATGATAATGTATCAATTCATGTATGTATGAAGTTACTGTCTGGCCTTGAGTAGCTTTGGGGACAGGAATCAAAGCTTACCTTCTCTTCTCTCACACAGCTTATTGTATGGTTAATATCTGTCACCTATTTCTAACTATATGAAAATGAAGCATAATTCCTTGGTCTAGCAAGCACTGTGTTGACATTTCCAAAATTGAGTAACTCCTTTGAAGTAGTTAAGAATAATAAGAAAATTAATTTGTTTTTTTCACTCACTATAAAGAATTGGCTTGTCAAGTAGGTTATGCAAATGACAAGTGAAGACAATACCATGGACTTGCTTACTGTTCCATAAATTATTCTTCTCATGATTATATATATATATTTGTGTGTGTATGTGTGTGTGTATACATCTTAAATGTAAAGTTTTAATTAAAATTTATTATTATTGAATGTGTGGAGAAGTGTGTACCTCCATGGTGCATGTGCGAAGGTCAGAGGACAACTTTACAGAGTGGGTTCTCTCTTTCCATCTTTATGTAAGACTAGGGATTGTACTGAGTTACCAGGGTTGCACAGCAAGTGTGTTAACTCATGATCCACCTCACAGCCCAATACCAAGTTTTATAAGGAAAACAAGAAGAAGAAAAGAGTAACACAGACTTCTCCCTTTTGGAAGAAATCTTCGCATCAATTTTGGTACTCATTTTGGTATTTGTTCTTTGTACCATTTCAGGATGATCACCCTTCAATGTATACTTAATGACTTCTCCTCTGAATGTCTCCTGCTGTCTCCAAGAAATAGTCCCTTCACTCTGACAACTCAATGTACTTTCACTAAATATTTGCATTACCACAGTGGTGCAAACAAACTTTAGTAACAGTGTAGAGCAATTATCTCTGTTTACCTTCCTGGGTGTTTATTTTATTTATTTTTTCTTCCATCCATCTATCTATCTATCTATCTATCTATCTATCTATCTATCTATCTATCTATCTATCTATCTATCTATCTATCTATCTATCTACCTATCTACCTACCTATCTATCTATCTATCTATCTATCTATCTATCTATCTATCTATCTATCTATCTATCTATCTATCTATCTATCTCCCTATCTATCTATCTATCTATCTATCTATCTATCTATCTATCTATCTATCTATCTATCTATCATCTCCTTATCTATCTATCTATCTATCTATCTATCTATCTATCTATCTATCTATCTATCTATCTATCTATCTCCCTATCTATCTATCTATCTATCTATCTATCTATCTATCTATCTATCTATCTATCTATCTATCAATCTATCTATCTCCCTATCTATCTATCATCTATATGCTGTTGTTGCTTCTGCTGCCTTTTGTTTGCTTTTTAATGCACTCTCTATATATTTACTCTTCACTTAACCCCACTGTCCTTGGCATGTATTTTGCTATTTACATTTAGGTACAACTGTATTGTGCCCATTTTATCTTCCTAAAGAAGCCACTTTGGGAAGCCTCAAGCATGCACAATCTGAAAATAATCAGCTCTAACCCACGACGCCTCTGTTGTTCTGGATCTATCATGTCCTCTGGGTTGTCAATCCTGAGCCTGGGCATCTTGCGTCCTCTGGTTCCCCCCTATTATGTCAAGGGGAACATTCAGGGCAGTGCTTCTTGAGGTAGAATACTTGAGAAGTCAGTGTTCTGAAACTCACTCTCCTGAAAGCATCCTTATTCTCTTCTTGCCTGTGGTGGTTTGAAAGAAAATGACCCGATAGGCTCACAGGAAGTGGCATCATTAGAGGGTGGCATCATTACTTGCTGGAGTAGGTGTGGTGTGGCTTTATTGGAGAAAGTATGTCATTTTCTTTTCCTGCTGTCTATGGATCCAGATGTAGATATTTTTTTTCCTAACCTCAAGTTTATCTGTAAAAACAGCGTAGAACACTGGTCATCTGCAAATACTGTGTTGGTAGGTTGTCACAGCCGTTCATCTGTCTTCACATTGGCAGGAGCCTTTTCTATGGGGCCTTCACAGGGGCCTGGGCACCTTTGGGAACCTGATCTGGAGCTGAAGCCTGGCCTTAGCTGGAGTTTGGCCTCTGCCTTCGTTTGAACCTTGGGCTTTGGCTGGCAGAGCCTATGCCCCTTGACCATGTAGCTTCGTGTCACTTCCCAAGCTTGGGGTGAGCGATGAAAGTCAGGCGGCTGAGTTTGCGGGTGGGGCCCTTTGGCATCTTGGGCCTGATGGCCGGAGGCTTCACAAGGGCCTTGATGGCCTCTGCGCGCGCACTCACTGCCCTTGCGTTGTTGGCCTGCATCTTCTTCAGGCCTTTCTTGTTGTGCTTCTTGGCAAAGCTCATGTTCCTCAGGAACTTGGGGTCAGTCCCCTTAAGAGATTCATATCTTTGTCACCGGGGTTTCTTGATACCATTTTTGTGCCATTTACGGGACTGGTTGTGTATGACGTGGTTCCTGGAGTTGGCCATGTCTGCCCTGTAACCCGAGGTTCCCGCAGCACCTGGGACAGAAAGAGAAAGAGAAAGGTCCTCAGATGTTGATCTTTCAGCTCCTGCTCCAGCACCGCGTCTACCTGCGTGTTGTCATGCTTCCTGCCATGACAATAATGGACTAACCTTCTGAAACTGTAAGCCAGCCCCAGTTAAATGTTTTTCTTTTAAAACAGTTGCTGTGGTCATGGTGTCTCTTCACAGCAACTCTATCTAAGATATTGTTCTTTGACAGTAGTTAGAGAACTATGCTTTTGTACTCTGCAGCTTCTGGTACAGATGTTAAAAAATACTTTAAGCATATTTTGATTTTCATTCATTTAAATGCTGGGGACATGCCCTGGTCTTTAGAATGAATGGTACGAGGTAGGACACAGCATTGGGTGAAGAGACTGATGATCTCTGGCCTTGTAACTCTCTTTTATTTATTATTTTTTTGTGCTAATAAGTGCTGGTTTCTTACTATTCTGTAATAAACTTCTGCTGACAACAACAGGGAATTAAGAAGAAAAAAAAGGCTTAATTGCTAGTGTTCCTTTCTCTCTGGCTTAAGGACCTGTTTCTGTTCTATAGGTTTGGAATTCCTTAACTCTTTATGAACTGGAGAGAAGAGAAAGGAAAATAAAAAGAAAAAGGAAAATCATTTACACAGAGAATACGCACCTACAAAAACACACTCATACACACACACACACACACACACACACACACACACACACACACACACTGGTCAAGTCCAGCCACCTGACTCATCAGCTCCATAAGTGTTCATGCATACTTATATACATACACATATACCTACACATGTATTTATGTACATACATATAGATAACCAGACATATACATATATATATATTTGGTGGCTGGGACTGAGCCCCAAGTGCCACACTTTATTTCTTCTCTCTGGCCTTTTTACACCTTCTTAGACAAAAATTCTTTATAAAGTTATCTCATAGATAAAATGTTACACAAAAGGGGAGTTGCAGAAGGATGTTGATAGTTCAAAACAGTGTTTCATTTTATGTTTATTTTAAATTCAAAGCAACAGTTTCAAGTGCCTTCGCTTTATCATAGTGCACGGTTGTGGCTACATCCTTGGACCTGACCTAGAATGAATGTTTTAAATTGGTCACAAATTTGTCCCAAGTCTATTTCTTTTTTTTTGTATAATTGTGAAAGCTCATTATATTCCTTATTGTGCAGCCTTTTCTTACTACTCTATGAGGACTGGGCACATTCTATTCTTGATTCTAACTTTATCTTTCTAGGAAAATAACTAAAACCATCTCCTAAAAGGTTCTTCTTAAAATTATTTGAATCATGTCAGGAATTCAATAGCATCATTAATTTATCTAAACAACATTAGTTCATGAAAGTTCATCTTCATGTTGATCTGCAGGAAATTTGCTTAATAGGATAGGCTGATGCCCAGGAATCATCAGGCTTTGTAAGTGACAGGAAATATCACTAACAAGAAGACATCCAGGGACGAAATCTCTAAGGGCCCTACATTCTTAGAGCTTACCTATCTCAGGCTGTGCAAAACAGTGGGACATCTCAGGAAACTCACTTGCATGTCCTAAGCTTTTCCTAGATGGCTTCCAGTAACTCAGCTCTTCTACTTCAAGATGTCTGTTGTGTGTGTTTGCTTTTTTTCTGTACCATGCAGACAGTCACTGGACTCTCTTAATGAGAAAAGTTCATATAGCACAGTTTTAGAGATGATTGGATTTATTGATCATTTGTATTCTTTAAAGTTTGTTTTCTTTTCAGTCTGTGTATAACTCAGATATTTGAGTTTTTCAATTCAGTGCTCTCCTTTTGTATTTTATTTATCTGCCCTTTTAGCATTAATCTCAGATTTACTCAGCATTTACTTTTTCAAACCCTATTGCATTTTAGCGTTAGTTTCACATTATTACATAATACTAAGAGAGTTATATTTGAGATATATGGTACATAGTCTATATATGATTTTTAAAGGCCTCTTTATTTTCTAAATATCTCTTTTCATGATTAAAACATCTTCTGGAAGGAGGTCAGAGGGACTGAGTAAGAAAAAGTGGGTGCCGAACGTGGTACAAAATGTGATAGACATTTATGAGATTGTCAAAGGTAAAATGCTGATTAATAGAAACAGAACCAGAAAATGGCTCAGTGAGTAAACACACTCGTCAGGCTCGAGGACCGTATTCAGTTCCTACAACTCACAGGTTAGAAAGACAGAACCGATGCCCACAAATAGTCCTCCATACACATGCGGTCACAGTTGCTCATACGTGTGCATGTGTGTACTCATATTCATATACATATTTATTGTTTTTATGTTCCCAACACTTTATTTACACACCTTTTTTCTCTTGCCTAGCAATCTTCATGTGTTTGTGTTTCCATGTAGAAAACAGGAATCTGCTTGGAAAATCTTACACAGTGGGAGAATATGGTTTTGACTAAAGATTACTGTCAGGGCTATGTGGTTGGGAAATCATGATGTCATTAACTTTCTCTTTTCCTACTACAGTTGTGATCCTAGGCTCACCAGAGAAGAGACTGCCCCTCCTATTCACGGGGAGGAAGCTGTAAGGGAGGGAGAACCAAGTACAGAGGCTGCACATGTTTAAGCTTTGGTGCACAGATAATAGCACTCATTTCTTTAGATTTTTTTTCTCTTTGCAGTTTGGGGAATAATTGCACAGATACCTCACAAAACTATGGTAAAATGTAAATGAGTCAAAATAAGTAAATGCATAGAAGATAATGAGTACGTAGTAATTGCTACCCATGTGTAGCTGTCATTTCTTTCCCCTATTTGGAAGTCTAATGATCCTATGGTAAAAATAAACTTTATTTATTTGCTTTTTAAATAATTTACATCCCTGGGGGTGATGATATAAAGATGTGACTACTTACTACTATACCAGACTCTCCTTCAGTTGGGGAACAGACCTAGAGGCTTGGAATTGCTAGGTTAGTGCTCTGCCGAGGGGCTGTGACTCTGTCCTTTCAAACACACACTCTGCTCTTCTCCACGTCCACAGAATGTTGCCATGTAGTCCTGAAACTTCAAGATTGTTCTTGATTCTCACGTAGCCACCCTAAACTTCATTTTGATGATGGTGTTACTATTTTCTCAGAATTGTATTACTATATTACTATTTTCTCCTTTCCAATTCTTCATAGTTTTATGAATATATATCATCAAAAATGTTTGTATCGTTGTTTTAATGAAGTCAAGAGGAAGTAAATGTAAGTGTTGTGTGGAACTTTTCATCACTATGTCCAAACACCTGACATAAACTGTGCTTAAGGGAGGAATGGTTTATTTTGATTCACAGTTTCAAAGACTTCGGTCCATAGTCGAGCTTGTTGATTGTAGGCCCATGATGAAATAACACATTGTGTTGGTGGTAATATGTGGCAGAAGCTGCTGAACTCACAGTGGACAAGAAGCATAAGGAGTCTCTTTTCTAATGACATGATGTACTTTGTCCACCTAAGCCCCACTTTTAAAGTTTTGACACTTTCCAAAATAGAGTCACCAGGTAGGGATCAAGACTTCAAAACATGAGCTTTTGGGGAACAATGCCTGTGTTCTATCATTATATTTTTCCCTAAGTGCTTAATGCCTAATTGTGTGTGTGTGTGTGTGTGTGTGTGTAAGAGCTAACACCAATTTAAATGTGTTCAGTTCAGTTGTTTCTATTAACTATTTTCAGCTTATAGGTCCTGAGAATCTAAGGATAAACAGCTAATTCTATGAACAGCATCTTGCTGCATTCATGTGACAATCTTCTACTTGCTTGTACATCTGCTCTTATGAGATCATGAATAAAACAAAAAGTTGGTGTCTGGAAATTGCAGTGTGGCAGTAAAAGTGAGGATATACTCCATTATCTCCAGTATCTTCAATATTTATTGATATTACATTGCAGTTTTGACATCATTGAAAAGGAAGTTTTCTCTTGTCATGTCCTAATTCCATTGAATGACAGCATCCCCAAGGTTAAGGGTTTTTTTCAACTTCGTATCTTCTGAACTTTTCACATGGACAGGAGGATAGATTACCCTGAATAATGATTAATGAAAAAGACTGAATAGTTCTCATTCCCATAGAAATAACTTTCAGGGCAGTCAGTATAAAGGCCTGTATCATACTTTAAAGAAAATGGTTAGTGGCTATTGATTTTGGCAGTGCTAATACATGCTGAAGTGTGTGAACTTGGTTTAACCTAATTCCTTCACTTCAGACTATTTAGAGTTGATGTGAATCATTTACATGGCTGATTCAGATGTGATGATTAATTTTACAACTTTGTAAAAACAGGGATAAATGGGAGATTCAATTTAGAGCTGAGGTGAGAATTATTCATCTAAATGTACACACACATACACACACACACACACACACACATACACACACACACACAATCTTGACATGACCAAATCCTTGCTCAGCTGATAATATTTATTTCAAAGTAAAGAGTGGTTACTAAAAACAATCTAGAGGCAAGACATTTAGAAGGGAAAAGTAAAATTACAAATAGGCAATAAATCACAAGAACATTACAGTGCAACAGGGCACATTTTGAACATTGGAGGAACAAAATTATTGCTAAAAACGTAAGTCTTTTCCACAGATTCTTTTCTTCTTTCAAAGGGAACAATGTCTAAACATTGGGACAATACCACCCTTGAAGAAAATCATGAGAAAAGTCATTTTTTCCCCTACACTGACTAGCAAATGAGGAAGCTGGAATGTAGAGTGTTGGTTTTTCAGTGATATGGCTGTTATGTTGCAGTCACATGGTAGATTGCTGGAGAGGGGATAGTGACAAATGTTCAATGGTAACTGTCATTTATGCTCCCAAGAATGTTACATTTTCTACTAAAATGTGAAGAACATATGATTGGATTTAATAATAAAGACAAGTATAATAAATTAATCAAATATTACAGAGAAGAGAGAGTTAGGGATTTTGTTAATCTCTTTTGTAGATAGAAGTCCAGTGAGAAGGCTTTACAGAGTTATTATGATTTATCTAAGTTACTAACCCCCTGAGATGCACAATTTTATGATTTGACTGTAGGGTCACGTAAACTTTACTACAGTCTGATTTTAGAACACCTTTATTACCCCTTAAAGTTTATTGTACTTATAATCAACTGAATATTTTTATCTTCAGGAAAATAATGATTGAATTTCTTTTTATACAGATTTGACATTTAAAAAAAATTACAGGCAACTAGAATCAGACAATATATAGACCTTCTCTGTTTCTTTCTTTCTTTTTTTTCCATTTTTTTAATTAATTTTTTTTGAGTTCCTCAATACTTTACTTATTTATTGACAATTCAGTTACTGGACTTTTATCATAGTGTTTCTTTTTTCTTTTCTTTTTTTTTAACTAGATATACTCTTTATTTACATTTCAAATGATTTACCCTTTCCTGGTTCCCTCCACCACCACCACCACCACCAGAAGTCCCATAAGCCATCCCCCCCCCCCCCCCGCCATTCCACAATCAACCCTCTCCTGTTTCCCTGTCCTGGTATTCCCCTACACTGCTGCATCGAGCCTTTCCAGGACCAGGGGCCTCTCCTCCCTTTGATGTCCAACAAGGCCATCCTCTGCTGCATATATGTCTGGAGTCATGGGCAACACCATGTGTAATATCTGGTTGATGTTTTTGTCCCTGGGAGCTCTGGGAGTACTGGGTGACTCATATCGTTGTTCCTCCTATGAAAAATATATCTTTTTAGTTTTATAGAAACTGTGAATATCTGAGATAAGTTTTACTCATTCATGGATATCCAGCCCTTTTTATATGTTTTTGGATTCTATTTGCTAATAGTCTAAAAGAGACTTTAACATTTATTTCCATTAATGACTTTAGACTTTCTTCAATATCATTATCCAAATATTATTGGAATAATAGTTGTATCATAGAACGAAGTAGAATCTATTCACTTAAGCTATTTTCCTGAAAAATTTTGTTTTGTAAATACTGAATCTTCCTCACAATGAATGCGTCAGAGCCTGTCATTTATTTTGTACTGAAAGATTGTAGTTGTGGGTCCCTACTTCACAAACATTGGTTTTTATTCTATTTACTTTTGAGAAAGTTTTGAAATTTTTATCTTTTAAAACTTTGTCTCTGTAATCTATTTTTCTTAGTTGTGGGTAGCATAATTGTTGGTTATAATCTCTCAGTAGGCTCTCGTCCCTCTTGCTATCCTTAGCCCCTATATTGGCAGCATACTGTGATTCCTCATTTTGATAATCTGTATTTTCATTTTCCCTTATCATGTCAAATGGTTTTCGATCAATCATGTTTGGTTTTACAGTTCTTTACTATCATGCCCTCCTTTCTTTACATTTCTATTACAAACTTCTAAATGTAATTCGATTTTGAGTTTAGTTTTTCGTAGTTTCTTAAGATACAACCCTACAGTTATTTTTCCAATATGTTAATGTGCTGGTTGAACAACAAACATCCTGATACAGTTAATTTTTCATCTTTACTTTTCATTCTTTTAAAATACTGGATCACTTCTATTGATCCCCTTTAAAAATTCTATTTCAAGAAGATTATTAAATCTCCTATTGGATATGCTGCAAATCTGTCTACTCTGCAACTGTATTTTAATATGTTAGTATCAGTGCAGTTCTTCTCTTGTGTGTCTTTCTCTCCTTTTACGTCCTAAGAATGGAGTCATGATGCCGTATTAGCCCATCACTCTTTAAACAGTTTCCTTTTAACTCTTTGCTTATGTCTCTCATAGTTGCCTTGAGTCTTTCTTTTATGACATAGTTCATGTCTTCCTTACTTGAAATACTCTATTCTGTAAGAATAAAGGATTTCCAGTTTATTGTCTGCATTACACGATTATTTGTTATTTGTTATATTTTCCAGTTTTTAAAATTCGTTTATTTTTGCACTTGTTGACTTCTTCATGCCAGAACCTCAGACATTCTCATACATTTCTTCTTAGCTAGCGTAATCCAGGCTTACCTACTCTGTAACCCAATCTGACTCATTTCTGATCTTACATGGTACTTTACCCTCTCTTATATTCCTAAATAACAAAAGCAAACAAACAACAAGTGGAAAAACCACTATGTGTCCTTCCATGTAGGCTTGTCTTCATTTACTGGATTTGAATAAGGAGTAGAAAACTACCTCTGCCATTTTTCTTGACAATTTCTCTTTCCCCTCACACCTAAGGACTACATTTTTACAACAAAGACATTAAAACTATCTTCCCATCTTTGTCACAGCAGCACTGTGAATATTAACCAGTACTATGTAACACATGACTAAAAATGATATGCACATATACACTGAGAAGCAAAGGATTTAATAATTTCTGAAACAGTGCTCATGTGCTAAGTGCACTCATTTCTTCCCACTCTCCATGATACTTAACTAAATTTGTCACTTGCTTTCAAGAAGTATATATAACACATAGCATTTGTCACATAGTTTGAATCTGAGAACCACAGAGATAAATTCTGGAAGCCCAGGAAGGATGAGGCAGAGAGCAGAGGGGGTAAGGACAGGCAGAGGAGTGTAGTTAGGAGCAAACCCCAGTTCCACTGCTGTGTCATGAGTCACCGGTCTCTCATAAAAACACTGATGGAGACATTGAAGAAGTTCTTCAAAATGGAAGAATACTGCATTATCATCCATCATTCCTGGTGGACCTTTGCAGAAATCCTTGAACCATAACTATAACAAATTACATGCCTCTCCATTAATGTAGACTCTTATTTTGAATTGTGTTCCTCTACCTACTTTTTGTATTATAAAATAACTATCTGAAGGATAGGAACCAGTACTGTCAAATCTAGTTTTCCAAAACATCTAACACAGTGCCACAAATAACAGATGCCTTATTCTTTTCTGATAATGATAAATTTAACAACACTTTCTTACATAAACTCGAGCATATATAGAGATGAGGTCCTCTATCAATGACAGAACAATTAAGTCACATGGAATTCTGGCCAACAGAATGAAAGTAGCATTTCTAATTGAGAATCAGGGGTATAGGATGGGGACTCAACTTAAAGATGTTATCTCAGGAATATGAGTACCTGAGCCAAGCTTAAATATCTCCTTCAAATGTGGGAAGGAGTAAGCTAATTCTAGAAGCATATAAGCTATATCTAGAATATAATGTATAAAATACAAAGATGAGAAATGTATCAAGCAAAATCCAGACTTCCTACCTATGTTATACAAAGATGGACAACCAACAAATGAAAAATTCCAAAAGAGATACAGACAGAAGAAGGTGGGAGAAATCTGGAAACATATGCCAAAGTCTCTTGGTAATAGATGTACAGACCAGGAGAGTTACTAGTGAGGATGTCATTTCCTTGCAGGTCACCAGGAACCTCTTAAAGGATGACAAACCAGGAGGAACGATAGCTGTGGTATTATTTGAGGCAAATTGAATATCAAGAAAATACTTAAAAATTGTTTCCACTGACTTCTACTGAAGATATCTCTGTTCTGTTATTTACTCCTGCTACTAGTATTATTTAATAGAATTCATAATTTTAAAAGGGTTTTGTTTATAGCAAAATTGAGAGGAAAATATATACGTATCTCTTTCTCCCATAGCTGAACAACCAGCCTCATTCGCAGACATTTCCCCATGGGGAAGATGGTACATTTGTTACAAATAATAAAACTTCTATACATGTTGTTATCACTCCAGAACCAAAGCTCATCTCAGAGTTTTTTCTTAGTGTTGTATCTTCAGGATTTTAACAAATGTGTAAAGACACAATTCTACCCTTTAGTATCATAGAGTTCCCCCCCCCCTTGTAAAATGTACTGTACCATACTTCTTTGCTCCTCTCACCAAATAGCTCACTGGCAACCACAGATCTTATCACCTAGGTAGTTTTGACTTTTCTAGACTATCATTTTGTTCCAATTCTAGAGTATTCAATAGTTTCAAAGTTACTTTTTTATACTTATAACAGGGACTTAAGTTCGGTTGTCTCAATACTTTTATGATTTGACAGCACTTTTTTATAGTGAATAATAACCAGTCATTTATCCAAGTATATTTTTGATTTCCTCCAAGATGTAGGAACTACAAAAAATCCCTGCATGCAGATTCTGTATAGCCATAAATTTTCACCTTTTGGGGGGTAGATACCAGTGGATGCTCTATGTTGGGGTGTAGGAGTTAGAAGGGAATGCTTATTTTATAGGACATACTTGACTTTTGTAAAGTTATTTTCACATTTTACTTTTGCATCAATATTGCATGAACATTGATGTGGTCCACGTCATTGTTATCATTTTGTGGCTTTGGTGTTAGGGATTTTAGCCATCCTTATAGATTATTTCTCTCACTCTCAATATTCCTCTGTTTCTTGTAATTCATTGTCTTGGGTTGGGGACCTATGAAATTTCCTTCTTCTATGTTAGAATGTCTATTGCTGTCATACATGTTCATGTCTTATTTAGGAAGTCATATTGCTAGGATATATAGATGTTGTCCAGTTTTTAATTGGGTTGTTTAGTTTTTAATTATTTGGTTTTTAAAGTTTTTTATATATTTGAATAACAGTTATTCATCAGAATCACCATAATTGCAAATATTATTTCTTGATGTGTGGCTTTTCTTTTTATTTTCCTGACATTGTCTTTCTCGGGAAAGAAACTTATAATTTCAAAGATCTTTGCTGATAGTTTTTCACTGTTGGCACATTGAAAAGTAATTGAGTTCTCTGTAGTAACTTTCTTCTGTAATTATTTCCTAACTGCTTATTAGCTCAGGAACTGGTTTGGATGATTAGTTTGAATTTTCTACATAGGTAATCGTATTATCTATGAACAAAACTGAATTTCTTTCTTCTATAACAAGATCCCTTTAATTACTCCAGTTCTCTGCTGCATTAGGTGTGGCTCCCTTCTCATCTGAAGAGTGATTTTGTTCCTCCCAGAACACTGTTTTAAAAAATTCACCTTGCTTTTACTTTTATTGTGACTACAAGCTTTCTGAGAAGCTAGATGTAATTTTCTCCAGTGATATATCACAAGAGAAGTAAATCTTTTTTCTTTCAGGAGTTTTTCTGCCTAATTGTCAATAGTTTGAATCATGTACATAGGTACTGTTCTCAGTTTCTGTGCAACATGTGTGGGCACTATGTAGATTAGGTATTCTCTGACTCTCCCTACCCTGCTGTATGTTGGTACCAATACTAATTTAGGACAGCTCTGAGTCATTTCTTCCAATAATCTCCTTTTGGGATTCAATTTCCATTATGAATATATTACATCTTGTTTTTTCTTGCCCCATAGATTTTTGATAGTCTGTTCTTTTTTCTCTCTTTACATTTTAGTCTTTGTTTTTAAAAGTTTTAAATTAAATTTTCATTTATTTAGTGGTGGTGGGATGTATGCATACCAAGGTGCATGTATGGAGGTCACAGAACAACTTTGATTCTCTCTTTCCACGACAAGGGCCCTGGTTTTCCAACTTGAGCTTTGCATGTTTACCCACGGAGCCATCTCACCAGCCCATCTCATAGCTTTTCAGTTTGGGAAGCATCTCTTGAGCCATTGTTAAACAGAACTTATTTTTTTCAAGTACATTCTGTCCAAATTATCCCATCAAGTGCATTCTTCCTTTTTTTTTCCTAAGTTTTTTTTTATTTACATTCCAAATCATTTCCCCTTTCCTGTTTCCTCCCTCCCCGAAAGTCCCATAAGCCCCCTTCCCTCCCTCTTTTCTCCATTCAACCCCCTCTCGATTCTCTGTCCTGGTGTTCCCCTACATCCAGTCTTTCCAGGACCAGGGGTCTCTCCTTCCATCTTCTTAGAAATCTATTAATATGCGAATTGTGCCTAGGGTATTCTGAGATTCTGGGTTAATATCCCCTTATCAGTGACTGCATACCATGTGTGTTCTTTTGTGATTGGGTTACCTCACTAAGGATGATATTTTCAAGATCTGACCATTTGCCTAGGAATTTCGTGAATTCATTGTTTTTTATTGCAGAGTAGTATTCCATTGTGTAGATATACCACATCTTCTGAATCCATTCCTCCGTTGAGGGACATCTGGGTTCTTTCCAGCTTCTGGCTATTATAAATAAGGCTGCTATGAACATAGTGGAGCATGTGTCCTTATTGCATGCAGGTAAAGCCTCTGGGTATATGCCCAGGAGTGGTATAGCCGGATCCTCCAGGAGTTTCATGCCCAGTTTTCGGAGGAAACGCCAGAGTGCTTTCCAGAGTGGTTGTACCAGCTTGCAATTCCACCAGCAGTGGAGGAGTGTTCCTCTTTCTCCACATCCTCGCCAACAACTGCTGTCTCCTGTGTTTTTGATCTTAGCCATCCTGACTGGTGTGAGATGGAATCTCAGGGTTGTTTTGATTTGCATTTCCCTAATGACTAAGGATGATGAACATCTCTTTAGGTGCTTCTCAGCCATTAGATAGTCTTCAGGTGAGAACTCTTTGTTTAGCTCTGTACCCCATTTTTTAATAGGGTTACTTGCCTCTCTGGAGTTTAACTTCTTGAGTTCTTTGTATATATTGGATATTAGCCCTCTGTCGGATGTAAGGTTGGTAAAGATCATTTCCCAGTTAGTTGGTTGCCGCTTTGTCTTTTTGACAGTGTCTTTTGCCTTGCAAAAACTTTGTAATTTAATGAGGTCCCATTTGTCTATTCTTAATCTTAGAGCATAAGCTATTGGAGTTCTGTTCATGAAATTCTCCCCTGTGCCCATATGTTCAAGGTTCTTCCCTAGTTTCCTTTCTATTAGTTTCAGTGTGTCTGGTTTTATGTGGAGGTCCTTGATCCACTTGGAATTGAGCTTAGTGCAAGGAGATGAGAATGGGTCAATTTGCATTCTTCTGCATGTTGACCTCCAGCTGAGCCAGCACCATTTGTTGAAAAGGCTATCTTTTTTCCACTGGATGGTTTTAGCTCCTTTGTCAAAGATCAAGTGACCATAGGAGTGTGGATTCATTTCTGGGTCTTCAATTCTTTTCCATTGATCTACATGCCTGTCACTGTACCAATAACATGCGGTTTTTAACACTATTGCTCTGTAGTACAGCTTGAGGTCTGGGATACTGATTCCCCCAGAGGTCCTTTTACTCTTGAGAATAGTTTTAGCTGTTCTGGGTTTTCTGTTATTCCAGATAAATTTTTGAATTGCTCTTTCTAACTCTATGAAGAATTGAGTTGGGATTTTGATGGGGATTGCATTGAATCTGTATATTACTTTTGGTAAGATGCTCATTTTTACTATATTAATCCTGCCAATCCATGAGCATGGCAGATTTTTCCATCTTCTGAGGTCTTCTTCAATTTTTTTCTTCAGAGACTTGAAGTTCTTGTCATACTGATCTTTCACTTGTTTGTTTAGAGTCACGCCAAGATGCTTTATATGGTTTGTGGCTATCGTGAAGGGTATCATTTCTCTTACTTCTTTCTCAGCCTGCTTATCCTTTGAGTATAGGAAGGCTTCTGACTTGCTTGAGTTGATTTTATATCCGGCCACTTTGCTGAAGTCGTTTATCAGCTGTAGAAGTTCTCTGGTGGAGTTCTTTGGGTCGCTTAAGTATACTATCATATCGTCTGCAAATAGTGATAGTTTGACTTCTTCCTTTCCAATTTGTATCCCTTTGATCTCTTTTTGTTGTCTAATTGCTCTAGCTAGAACTTCAAGTACTATATTGAAAAGATATGGAGAGAGAGGGCAGCCTTGTCTAGTCCCTGATTTTAGTGGGATTGCTTCAAGTTTCTCTCCATTTAGATTGATGCTGGCTACCGGTTTGCTGTAAATTGCTTTTACTATGTTTAGATATGGGCCTTGAATTCCTGATCTTTCTAAGACCTTTAGCATGAAAGGATGCTGAATTTTGTCAAATGCTTTCTCAGCATCTAATGAGATGACCATGTGGTTTTTTTCTTTGAGATTGTTTATATAGTAGATTACATTGATGGATTTCCTTATATTGAACCATCCCTGCATCCCTGGGATGAAGCCTACTTGATCGTAGTGAATGATCGTTTTGATGTGTTCTTGCATTCGGTTGGCAAGAATTTTATTGAGTATTTTTGCATCGATATTCATAAGAGAGATTGGCCTGAGATTCTCTTTCTTTGTCGGATCTTTGTGTGCTTTTGGTATTAGTGTAATTGTGGCTTCATAGAACGAGTTGGGTAGTGTTCCTTCTGTTTCTATTTTGTGGAACAGTTTGAAGAGTATTGGTGTTAGGTCTTCTTTGAAGGTCTGATAGAATTCTGCACTAAAACCATCTGGATCTGTGCTTTTTTTGGTTGGAAGACTTCCAATGACAACTTCAATTTCTTCAGGGGTTATAGGATGGTTTAGATGGTCTATTTGATCCTGATTTAATTTTGGTATTTGATATCTGTCAAGGAAATTGTCCATTTCCTCAAGATTTTCTAGTTGTGTTGAATACAGGTTTTTGTAGTAGGATCTGATGATTTTTTGAATTTCCTCAGTTTCTGTTGTTATCTCTCCCTTTTCGTTTCTGATTTTATTAATTTGGATACTATCTCTGTGCCCTCTGGTTAGTCTGGCTAAGGGCTTATCTATCTTGTTGATTTTCTCAAAGAACCAACTCCTCGTTTTGTTGATTCTTTGTATGGTTTTATTTGTTTCTACTTGATTGATTTCAGCCCTGAATTTGATGATTTCCTGCCTTCTACTCCTCTTTGGTGTATTTGCTTCTTTTTGTTCCAGGGCTTTCAGGTGTGCCATTAAGCTGTTAGTGTATGCTGTCTCCCGTTTCTTTTTGGAGGCACTCAGGGCTATGAATTTTCCTCTTAGCACTGCTTTCATTGAGTTCCATAAATTAGGGTATGTTGTGCCTTCATTTTCATTAACTTTCAAAAAGTCTTTGATTTCTTTCTTTATTTCCACCTTGACCAAGTTATCATTGAGTAGAGCATTGTTCAGCCTCCATGTGTATGTGGGTTTTCTTTTGTTCTTGTTGCCATTGAAGACCACCCTTATTCCATAGTGATCTGATAGGAGGCATGGGATTAGTTCTATCTTCTTATATCTGTTGAGGTCTGATTTGTGACCAAGTATATGGTCAATTTTGGAGAAGGTACCATGAGGAGCTGAGAAGAAGGTGTATTCTTTAGCTCTAGGATGAAATGTTCTATATATATCTGTTAGATCCATTTGGTCCAAGGCTTCAATTAGATTCACTGTGTCCCTGTTTAGTTTCTACTTTCCTGAATGATCCATTTCAGAGAGCAGGGTGTTGAAGTCACCCACTATTATTGCGTGCGGTGCAATGTGTGCTTTGAGTTTTAGTAAAGTTTCTTTTACAAATGAGGGTGCCCTTGCATTTGGAGCATAGATATTCAGAATTGAGAGTTCTTGATGGTGGATTTTTCCCTTGATCAGTATGTAGTGTCCTTCTGTGTCTTTTTTAATGACTTTAGGTTGAAAATCAATTTTATCTGATATTAGGATGGCTACTCCACCTCGTTTCTTGGGGCCATTTGCTTGTAAAATTGTTTTCCAGCCTTTTACTCTGAGGTAGTGTTTGTCTTTGAAACTGAGGTGCGTTTCCTGCATGCAGCAAAATGCTGGGTCCTGTTTACGTATCCAGTCTGCTAGTGTATGTCTTTTAATTGGGGAATTGAGACCATTGATATTACGAGAGATTAAGGCATAGTGATTATTGCCATCTGCCATTCTTGACGCTATCTTTATGTTTGAGTGGTTATCTACTTTTGGGTTTGATTCAAGAAGGTTATTATCTCATTTTTTCCAGGGTGTTGTTTCTCTCCCTGTATTGGCGGTTTCCACCTATTATCCGTTGCAGGGCTGGATTTGTGGAAAGATATTTTGAAAATTTGGTTTTATCATGGAATATCTTGGTCTCTCCATCTATGGTGATTGAGAGTTTTGCTGGGTATAGTAGTCTAGGCTGGCATTTGTGCTCTCTTAGTGTTTGCATGAGATCTGCCCAGGATCTTCTGGCTTTCATAGTCTCTGGTGAGAAGTCTGATGTGATTCAGATAGGTCTTCCTTTGTATGTTACTTGGCTCTTTTCTCTTACTGCTTTTAGTATTCTTTCTTTGTTTAGAACATTTGGTGTTTTGATTATTATGTGACGGGAGGTATTTCTGTTCTGGTCCAGTCTGTTTGGAGTTCTGTAGGCTTCTTGTACGTTCATCGGCATCTCTCTCTTTAGGTTAGGGAAGTTTTCCTCCATAATTTTGTTGAAGATGTTTACTGGCCCTTTAAGTTGCAAATCTTCACTCTCATCTATAATTCTTAGGTTTGGTCTTCTCATTGTGTCCTGGATTTCCTGGATGTTTTGGGTTACAAGTTTTTTGCATTTTGCATTTTCTTTGACTGTTGAGTCGATGCTTTCTATGGAATCTTCAGCACCTGAGATTCTTTCTTCCATCTCTTATATTCTATTGTTGATGTTTGCATCTATGACTCCTGATTTCTTCCCAAGGTTTTCTATCTCCAAAGTTGTCTCCCTTCGTGATTTCTTAATTGTTTCTACTTCCTTTTTTAGTTCCTGGATGGAGTTGCTGAGATCCTTCACTTGTTTGTTTGTATTTTCCTGTATTTCTTTAAGGTATTTTTGCATTACCTCTTTCAGGATTTCTGCCTGTTGCCCCAAGTTCTCCTTCATTTCTCTGAGCGATTTTTGTGTTTCCTCCTCATGGGAATCCATCTGTTGATCCATCATCTCCTGCATTTCTTTAAACAGTTCTCGTGTTTCCTTTGTAAGGGCATCTAACCGTTGATTCATTTCTTTAAGCAATTTTTGTGTTGCCTCCTTATGGGCATCCGTCTGTTGACCCATATTCTTCTGCATTTCTTTATGCAATTTTTGTGATTCCTTTGTGAGTGCATGTACCCGTTGATTCATCCCGTTAAGCGATTTTTGTGTTGTCTCCTTGTGTGCCTCCATCTTTTGATCCATGTTCTTCTGCATTTCTCTAAGTGATTTTTGTGTTTCCTTTGTAAGGGCTTCTAACCGTTGATTCATTGTCTCCTGTAATTCTTTATTAGATTTATTTGTGTCCTTCTTGTGATCCTCTAATAGCATCATAAGAAGTGATTTTAAATCCAGATCTTGTCTTTCGGGTGTGGTGGGGTATCCAGGACTTGCTGCTGTTGGAGAGTTGGGTTCGGATGGTGCCATATTACTTTGATTTCTGTTAGTAACATTCCTACGTTTGCCTTTGGCCATCTGCTTACCTCTGATGTTAGTTGGTCCTGCTGTCACTGGCTGTTGGTTGGACCTCCTGTGAGCCTGCAAAGCTATTTCTGGCCCCCCTGGTCTACCAGGATTCCCCTGGTACAGATTTCTGGGGCCTGCCCTGCTCCTGAGTGACTTTGGAGCCCTGATGTGCCTTGTCCCAAGTGATGTTATATTGGGGAGTCCTTGCACATCCAAAGGCTCAGCGTAGTGGATTCCTGGAGAAGAGGTTGCCAAAGGGAGGCTGGTAGGCTCCTGCCCTGTGCAGGGGTATGTGATCTCTCCTAGAATGGGAGGGGGGAGGGGGCGTCCGTCTGCCAGGCAGAAGTCCAACAGCAGAGCTAGCACGCTGGTTACTGCAGATCTATCCAGCTCTTGGGAGCCACGTATACACAATCCGCCCGAGACCCAAGCGATATTATGCCTGTCTGTCTCAGAGCCTGGCAGTCCCAACTTCCCGGCCACTGGAGCAAAGATGGCGGAGGCGATGGCCTGCAGATCTGGCACCCAGACGACCACAGCGCTGTCCCATTCTTGGGCACAGGCGGAAGCCCCAACAGGCCGTGTCCCAAGTGATGTTATATTGGGGAGAGCCTGAGTACCTGTCTCTTCAGTGCAGTCTACGGGAACAGAGGTCGCGGAAGGGGCATTCTTCCTTTTTGCTACAATGTTTTTGTTTGTAGCATTAAGAAAAATTCTTCCTTTGAATTTCTCTTTTTCTGCTTACATGGTCTACTTGTTTTTACATAGTCTGTGATGGTTGATAATGGTTGTCACGAAGGTTTAGAATCACTTCTGCATATACTTCTGCATCTATGAAGGTGTTCTTAGAAAAGTTAAGTGAAGATGGAAAACCCAATCTGAATATGGACAGCATATGGGTGGCCATAGCCTATAGTCACTGAATACAGAGAAGAAAGTAATTCATGCAACAGTATTTACCATGCTCCATCTCCTGCCTGCATGTACCATGTGCCTTTTCTCCTTGGTACACCATAGCTGCTACTTCTTGTACAGAAAGCTTATCACTCTCTGGTGAGTTTTAGCTGATCCTGATGACTGTACCCTAGAGATCAGAATAACTTCATCTTGTGTTCAGACTCTATCTTAGAGAACCTGACCTAAGGTTGAACTTGAGTTAACCAGCCAGCCTGCATCTAGCACTGGTCTCCAGTTCACCCCCTAACAACCTCCATTCAAGGCAAAAACAGAAGTTACAGTTCTGCCTACAGATATTTACTTATGAAAGTGTATGGTTTGGCTCCCAGCACCAGCAAATCATCTTAAAAGCCAACAAATTCCATAATAACCCCCCGATCAGATGTGTACCAAGCTGGATACCCCTTGCTTGTTTGCTTGCCTCTATAAATGCTTGCTTGAAACTGGGCTCTCGGCTTCACCCTCCTGTCCTGTTGCGTCAGTGATGACAGTAGGGCCCCAGCTTAAGCTTGAATAAAGACCAATGTGTGATTGCATTGGAATCAGCTCCTTGGTAGTCTTTTAGGGCTCACAAAATGGGCACAACATACCCTTTCCAATTTCACATTATCTCCCATGCTACCTAGACTTTAGTGAGCCTCCTAACCCCAGCAGCTTGTGGCCACACTGCATATCACTGTAGAGAAATTTAAATCCAGCTACAGGGCTGCTCTGGCAAGAATTCACATCCAAAGTCCTTCTAGGTCTGTATGATATAGTTAGAATGCAGACATTCCCTGGATTACAGTATATCTGGCTGGAATACAGACACACTCTTAGTACATACCTTTAATCCCTAAAGGTTAATTTGTACAAGAAAACAGCCATGCTTGAAAGTGACACCTAATTGAGGAGGAGTACAGTGAGTACAGTTCAGTTTAGTGCAGTTGAGTTTACTGAGTTCGTGCACAACAGGTCACTTCTGTTCATGCAGTTAGTGCCATTCATTTTTTGGAGTTCAGAGGTAGTTTTTCCAAACAGAGCAATTCAGTGAGAAGCTAAGAGAAGCCAATTCGAATGAGTCAGCTTGGAGAAGCGTTTGAGCCCTAACAGCTAAGTTGAACCAGACAGCCAGAATTCAGAAAAAAAAGAAAAAAAAAACTAGAAAGAGTGAGTTTATTCAGCAGTTAAGAGTTTGAGATGACAATTACATCTGGTGAATAAAGTTACATTTTTACATACCACCTTCATTTGATATCTTCCCAAGTGTGTAGCTGAATGTTTAGTAGTTCCCGGGTGGTTCTTTCCAGATACATGTACACATTTACAAACACAAATGCATTTCAATGATAAACATAAACTAATAAAATATATATTTACTAGTATAGTATAATCCACAGCATAGACATTCTTGAAGTCTAGAAGATAAGACAACTAAACTAATAATGATTTGATCAGTAAAATAAGTCTCTAACAAATGTTGGGATAATCTCTTGTGTATTATGTATGACGCATCATATGTCTTGGTGTTTTGTAAACACCTTCTCTATCACCTTCTGATTGGTTTAATAAATAGCTGAACAGTCTATAGCAAAGCAGAAGAGGATATGTGGGATTTCCAGACAGAGTTAGGAACTGTGGGAAAGAGTATTAGGGGAGAGATTCAACAGTCAGACACTGAGGTAGGAGATTTGCTAGGAGGTAACTAGCCATGTGGAAGAACATAGATTAGTATAAATGGGCCAATGTAAGTATAAAGCTAGTTGGGAATAAGCCTAAGCTAAGGCCAAACTTTCATGATTAGTTGCAGAGAGAATATCTTGTGTATTGTATGGATGCACTGCCTGTCAATTAAAAAAAAAAAAAACTCATGGTCTATGGCTTAGGCAGAAAGTAGAGGTGGGACATCTGGAAGAGATAAAGAAATCTAGAGAGAGTCTAAAAGGGAGATTTGCCAGGAAGATGTAACAAGAAGGATGCACAGTACCTGAGCACAGGTAACCAGCTATGTGGCAAAATATAGACTATAATAAATGGGATATTACAAGTTACAGCTAGTTAGAGAAGAGCCTAGCTATATGGCCAAGATTTTTGTTAATATATATATACATACATATATATATATATATATGTATATATATATATTTTTTTTATAAAATTTTTTTGTTTTTTTTTATTTTCTAAGTTTTTTTATTTACATTCCAAATCATTTCCCCTTTCCCGTTTCCTCCCTCCCCGAAAGTCCCATAAGCCCCATTCCCTCCCTCTTTTCCCCATTCAACCCCCTCTCGCTTCTCTGTCTTGGCATTCTCCTACATCCAGTCTTTCCAGGACCAGGGGTCTCTCCTTCCATCTTCTTGGAAATCTATTGATATGCGAATTGTGTCTAGGGTATTCCTAGATTCTGGGTTAATATCCCCTTATCAGTGACCGCATACCATGTGTGTTCTTTTGTGATTGGGCTACCTCACTAAGGATGATATTTTCAAGTTCTGACCATTTGCCTAGGAATTTCGTGAATTCATTGTTTTTAATTGAAGAGTAGTATTCCATTGTGTAGATATACCACATCTTCTGAATCCATTCCTCCGTTGAGGGACATCTGGGTTCTTTCCAGCTTCTGGCTATTATAAATAAGGCTGCTATGAACATAGTGGAGCATGTGTCCTTATTGCATTCAGGTAAAGCCTCTGGGTATATGCCCAGGAGTGGTATAGCCGGATCCTCCGGGAGTGTCATGCCCAGTTTTCTGAGGAACCGCCAGACTGCTTTCCAGAGTGGTTGTACCAGCCTGCAATTCCACCAGCAGTGGAGGAGTGTTCCTCTTTCTCCACATCCTCGCCAACAACTGCTGTCTCCTGTGTTTTTGATCTTAGCCATCCTGACTGGTGTGAGATGGAATCTCAGGGTTGTTTTGATTTGCATTTCCCTAATGACTAAGGATGATGAACATCTCTTTAGGTGCTTCTCAGCCATTCGATATTCTTCAGGTGAGAACACTTTGTTTAGCTCTGTACCCCATTTTTTAATAGGGTTACTTGCCTCTCTGGAGTTTAACTTCTTGAGTTCTTTGTATATATTGGATATTAGCCCTCTAACTGGGAAATGATCTTTACCAACCCTACATCCGACAGAGGGCTAATATCCAATATATTGTTAATATATTTTGAGTCTGAGTCTTATATCTAAAAGCATGGGACTGGGAGGAACAAAAAGCAAGGATTAATTAATAAAACATCTTTGTGTCATTACTAGGGCAGCGGACAGATCTGAGACAGTCCATTATAAATAAAACAAAACTGAGTACCTGGTACATAGCCATTCATTTAAAAGGAATGTTACATTTGTGAGTACATTAAAAAAGATCACTTCTTTGGAAAAACAAATAGCACTGGTGCAGTTGCAGGGCCTGGAGGACCTGGGGGCTCAGGATTAGGAGACCACAGAGGTCTTAGAGGTCACCGTCCTAGTTGAGGTTACAGTGTTCTTGAAGGTAAAGCTGAAGACAAGGATGCCCATCATCAACCTGGGCTACCTGATTAGGACATGAAGATCAAGTCCTTGGAAGAGTTGTACTTGTTCTCCCTCCCCACTAAGGCATCCTAGAATATTGACCTTTTCCTGCGCAGATTCATAAAGGATGAGGTTCGAAAGCTTATGCCAGTGCAGAAGCCAGCTCTGACTGGCTAGTGGAACAGGTTCAAGGCTTTTGCTACTATTGGAGTCATGTTGGTCTTGGTGTTAAATGCTCCAAGGAGGTAGCCACTGCTGTCCACGGGGGCATCACCTTGGCCAAGCTTTCCACCATCCCTGTGTGGAGAGGACAATAGGATTGGCAAGCCCCACAGTTTTATGCAAGGTGAGAGGCAGCTGTGGGTCTGTGTTGGTGCATCTCATCCCTCCACCTGGAGACACTGGCCTTATCCCTGCCCTGGGACCAAGAAGCTACTCATGATGACCAGTGTTGATGGCTACACATCAGCCAGAGGCTGCATGGACACCTTGGGCAGCCTTATCAGGGCCACCTTTGATGTAATCTCCAAGAACTACAGCTATCTGAATGTATTCACCAAGTCTTCTTATCAGAAATTCACTGATCATCTTGTGAAGACCCACACCAGAGTCTTTGTTCACAGGACCCAGGTTCCAGCAGTGGTGACCACAGAGGCTTTTATATTAAAAAAAACTAAAGTGAATTAAGTCTGTTAAAAAAACCCAAGAATCTTTATTTATAGATAAAATAATATATATGATAATTAAAAGGATATGAAAAATTTCCAAAAATATCTATGACCTTTGAAAGTTAAACTCATGAAAAGAGATATCTATAATCCCTGTAAACCTTATTTAAGCCTTGCAGAAGATGGAGCTCTAACTTGCATTAATCACTATTCTTATCCTCCTGGAACATTTCATTTCTTATAAGTCCCTACATCAAACAACTGGAGAGATAGTAATGGTGGGGCCAATAACCTAGATTTCTGATGACTCAGGTACACAAAGCAGACACACTTGCTAGCATGTCACTGCTGCAGCTCTGGGGGTATTCATACCACTAGGCTCTTAAAAGGAGTCAAAAGAGGGTAGAACAGCAACCCCCTCTTCACCTGACTTCTCAGAACTTAGTAGAGGCTAGATATGCATGTCCTCAGAAATGTGAAATGGCTCCACTAATTTTGAGCTTGATCCAGTTGCTTTATTTAAGAAGAAGCATCAGTTTCATTATACAATGTATACGCTGTGCATGCATAGGCAAAGAAAATATAAGAGAGGAGTTCAAGCATTAGGTAAAGTAGATATTTGAGCTATAGTACCAGTCTTTGTAGTTCTTCAAAATCTATGCAGCATGTAGTAATACAAGATTTTGCATATAGTATACTATATATAGTAACACTGTATATGCACATATGTGTATGTATATATACTGTATATACTACAAAATACATATGTGTATATACTCTATGTATATGCTATATATATCTAGTATATATATATGTGTGTGTGTGTACATGCTTTATATATAAAATGTACACATATCATGTACTAAATGTAAATATAGAACATTTAGTATGTTTATTTTAATGTATTTATTTATTCATATTTCAAATAAGAACAAAAGAAAATTACAGTCCTGATCATTGTTCTGACTGGTAGTTTGTTTTCTTGTAAAGAAAACACTTAGAGTTTCTCTCTCTGTCTCTCTCTCTCTGTCTCTCTCTCTCTCTCTCTCTCTCTCTCTCTGTGTGTGTGTGTGTGTGTGTGTGTGTGTGTGTGTGTGTGTGTGTGTGTGTTCTTATTTCTGTTTATTTGGAAGCCAGAGGTGGATGCTATGTGTCTTTTCTATTACCCCTCTGCTTATTCTCTTGCACCAGGATTTCTCTCTGAACTTGAAGCTGAACTGGCTCAGCAGGTTCCCCAAATCTTCCTGTTTTTATCCCTGGAGCTTAGGGGCAGAGATATGCACATGCACATGCCTGCCTCTTTAACCTGGTTTTGGGGGCTTTGAACTCAGTTCTCATGCTTTGTAGCAAGCATTCTTACCTGCTAAAGCATTTCCCCAGCCTCTCAATAAATTGGTAGATGCTTAACTTCTATTTAAACTCTCAACAAGGGGATTTAATAATGACTTATTTACTTTTATAGTATTTATTATGTTCCTATATACTGAACAGAGACCTTTCATTATGAGTACTAGAACATCTTACCTTATTTGGATCTTAAAAAAAAACCACATTAAAGAATTCATCTTGTCTTTATAAACTACGAATATTAAAGTGACTAGTTTTGTTGCATTTGTTAAGAAAATGTAATTTCCACTTTCAAAGTAACAACCAGATATTTTTATGTATCAGGCAGAGAAAATTTGACATGCTCCTGTCTGGAAGAGTGTCTAATCTGAATGGCACACATGTGGGAGAGAGAAAAGCAAAACACAGCGTCAAGTCCTTGTGTTTCTGACATAAACATGTTGGAACTGCCTACTCCTCCTGCGGCTTAATTTCCTGCTTGCAAACACGGCAATTTGTTTTCCTTGTGATATCATGCTTTACCTTTCAGAAGATAACGCCTCACACAAAACTCATTCTAGCTAAAGCGGATTTTACATTAATTAAGTCAAGGCTTTAGGAAATATGAAAAGATGGCCAAGGGCTTATCCACCAAGAACAGTTTTAAAAATAGAATTATATGAATTAACACATGCAAGGAATGCCATACAGCTATCCCCTCTTAAATGATTAAAATAAACCTCCCCCTTCATTCCCTTTCTACTTGCTTGATGCACCTTCTTTTTTTGTTTTTTTGTTTTTGTTTTTCGAGACAGGGTTTCTCTGTGTAGCACTGGCTGTCCTGGAACTTACTTTGTAGACCAGGCTGGCCTCGAACTCAGAAATTCTCCTGCCTCTGCCTCCCAAGTGCTGGGATTAAAGGCATGAGACACCACCGCCCGGCTCTACTTTCTTTCCCCTTTCTTTTTGAATGTTTTTCCTGAGATAGGGTCTATATTGCCCTGACAGATCTGGAACTCTCTATGTAGACCAAGATGGCCTCAGATTCACAAAGATCTGCCTGTTTCTGCCTCTCTCATGTAGGGAGTATAGGTACCTGCTCCCATGCCTTGTGAAAGTGCATTTCTTTTTTTTATTAGATATTTTCTTTATTTGCATTTCTAATGTTATCCCCTTACCTCCTTTCCTCTCTGAAAAAACCCTATCCCATCCCCCCTTCCCCTGCTTACCAACCCACCCATTCCCACTTCCCTGTCCTGGCCTTCCCCTATACTGGGGCATCTAGCCTTCTCAGGACAAAGGGCCTCTCCTCTCTTTGATGTCCAGCAAGGCCATCCTCTGCTGCATATGCAGCTGGAGTCATGGGTCCCTCCATGTGTACTCTTTGGTGGTTTAGTCCCTGGAAGCTCTGGGGGGGGTACTGATTTGTTCATATTGTTGTTCCTCCTGTGAGACTGAAAATCCCCTCAGCTCCTTGGGTCCTGAAAGCATATTTCTTAAGGTTTAAAATAATTTGTACAGGAGGAGATATTATTCTGAAAAGCATACACTGAATTTTAATAGCTTCTTGTCTAGTACTAGGGCCTGACGGTGCTTTCCCTGGGTCTGAGTTCGTTCTCACACCTGAAATCCATTCATGTTATTCTGTGAACAAAGCCCTGAGTTTATTCGCTGGTTGACACAAGTTATGATAAAAGATGGTCCTAACAGCAATTCATTATAAGGTGAAAATAGAGCATCAAGTTTGACCAAAGGACAAAGAAAGTTATGGCAATAAGCCTTGCATGCCACCAGCCAAATATTGCATGTCACCACTGCTACCCTGGGAGCAGTGCATGACTGATTTATGAGGCACAGGTGTGGCACTCCTGTGGAACTTACGTGGAACTTAGCTCTGAAAGTCAGTTTAATTCTATAGCTTTCATTCATCAGCACAAAGCGGAAGCCTCAGTGGGGGAAAAAGTGACTTGAATACAGTCGAAAACACAAATTTCAAAATGAATAAACCTGCCACCTGATTGGCTCATAAACCACTCCGGCTCAAAGGTGACTCTCAGCGATCCAGCCTTAACACTGCACTAACCAGCATCTTTAGAAGACCATGAACATGTGTATAACTCAAGATGTTGGCTGAACACTGTGGTTCTAAGGAACAGGGAGAAACAGCCTCCAAGACAATGGGCCCTGGAAAGACACGAGCCAGTAAATATAAAAGAAGTCATCAATACTTCTGATTGTCTTTTCCTTGTAAAAGTTTTCTTCCTTGGTGTGATTGTGTGTGCCCTCAAAGATTGTGTGAGCTGGATAAAAGTTTGCATTTGTAGTCCTTCTTAAATGGTAGGCCGCTCAGGTCTAGAAGATGCTTTACTATTACTGTTGCAAGTGTTAACGTTTGCCCCAGCTTTTCAGCTCTAGGCACGAATATCTTCTATACCCACCCCTTTCTCTTTTCTCTGCTTTAGTTCATTCCCTCAAGGATGATCTCTCAATGTATGCATCCTCTTTAGTTCGCAAGCCTCTCATTTCTACATATGGAATCTTATACTTGAAAGCTCAAGCCTCGTTTCTACTTATCCGTTGATATAAATCCATTTTTGCAAACTTTCTGGAAAGGTGCATTTTACAGGCTCTGTTTGATAGCCACGTCTTCAGCCTCTTCTGGTCTCATTCTGTGTCCACTGTTGCTCCTGGTTCTCAGGTATGCCTCTTCTTTTCTTGGAGTACATGTTGACTGCTTTATTTGTGAGAGTTTTAAAGGCTTGATGCATTTCTTCTTAGAGACTTGGTTTTTGTGTTTGTTATTTTGTTTGTTTTCTCCAAATACTTAGAAGCATTGCCTAGAACCATATCAAATCAAATTCCAGCTGATAGAGAATCAAGAGAATTCAAGCCAAATGTGCCATAAAGTTAGGTTGTTTTCATTCGTCCTATGACACATTGAATCATCACCCTATCTTGCCTAGGGATTACATTTAATTTATCAGGGATTTTTTCTTTAGCTGTTTTGTTTTGATAAAACAAAGAAAAAACAAAGATGGGCTGATGTCTTTCCAGGGCCCATCATCTTGGAAGCTGTGTTTCCCTGTTCCTTAGAACGACAGTGTTTAGTCACCATCTTGAGTAATGCACATGTTTATGGTCTTCTAAGGATGGTGGTGAGTGCAATGTTAAGCCTGAGTCTCAGAGTTCCCTGGAGCCAGATTGGTTTATGATCCAAAGACAGCCCAGGCTGGTCCCAAACTTGATTATTTTGTGCCAGCCTCCCAAGTGGTTGTGGCCATACATCTATGCTGGGATTACCCAGGGATTATCAAGTGTTTGAAAGAGGCAAATTTAGTGACTTATCACTCTGATATTTCTTAGTGTCTTGACAGGATGTTGTGGCACATTTCCTTCTCATTTTCTCTTTGGCTGTGTTTGATGTTGAAAAGCTGTCATCTGTCTTGGGTTTTAGCAGCTCTATACCTCAAGTGGTCATGAAAACCAAGACTCAGATTCCCAAAGCTTAGTAATATTTACATGGCCAAAGCTAGTTTGGGTTCTCTCATAATTGTTTGGGCTTGGATTTTAATTTAAGCTATGAACTCTTGAGAGTTTTCCTTACAAGTTCAGGTCATTGGTGGAACCAAGAACATATTTGAAAATATATTATCTAGTGTTTTTGACTTTCAGATGAAAAGGTGGTTAATATACCAAGTCTGACATAGTGCAAGACAGGAATTGGGTTTAAGACTCAAGAATGGTGTTGAAATCACATAATCTGTCACACGGATAGCCCTTGCAGCTCTTTGCCTTTGACAAAATAGACTCTGTTAGATCAGCCTATGTGCATGTTAAAGTCCTTCAGAAGGTGACATCAAGAGAGAATAAGTATCAAACATTTCAATATTTCATACTGAAATGAAGCACGAAACATGTGATAATGTCCTTATGTAACAGAGTATTGTATACAATGAATATACACAATAAAATTGTGCAATAAATAATATTAAATAAACAACAATACCAATAACAATGATGATGAAGTTGGGGGAATAAGGAGATATCTCAATGGTTAGGGCTTGTTACACAAGCATGAGGACCTTGAAGTTTGGATCCCTAGAACCCATGTAAATGCTGGATGGGAGTAGCCGCCTTTTAGCTCTAGCTTTCTAGTAAGGTAGATCTCCAGAGAAAGCTAGCCTGGTTAGCTATACTAGCCATGAATATCTGTTAGTTCTGGGTTTGATTAAGGATCTCTGCCATATGGCCTCACACAATGATAGTGCGTCCAACTCCAAGAGTCAGTGCTTCATTGAGTAAGATGTAGCTTGGAAGGACAAATCCCAGCATCAACTTCAGGCCCCTGCACATGCTGCCATATACATCAATTGACATACACATGTGCCCAACCCATGCAAATGTACACACACACACACACACACACACACACACACACACACACACACATCACAAGCATGCATTCATGCACACAAAAACTGGAAAAAGGCAAGAGAAATAAAAGCCTACCAAAAATGAAGTAGTAATGATTTATTGGGGGGAAACTTCTAGAGAGAAAAAGCAGGTGCAGAGACGGGGCATTCATAGTGTGTAGTGATACATAAGAAAGGAAAGAATAAAGGAAGAGAGGTTCGGTAAGATGTTCTGACTGCTCCTAGAACATCTCTTCTAGGTCCAGGGATTTCCTGGAAATGCACTGGGCGGAATATGGCCATCATACTCAGTTATTGGCTAGACGAATCTTGAGGACAGCATGACCTTACCTTCCATGCTACAGTAGCTCCTCTGTGGCACAGAAGTTGGATGCGGTTAGCTTAATGCATCCCTCATAAGAAAGATCTCTCATCAATTCACACCTTCGCAAGGATGAAATAAGGCTCTGGTGTCCCAAAGAGTTTGCACAGGGCTTCTTTGTAGCTTTTTACTGGAGCTTTTCAGGTTTCCCCTGTGAATGCCTTAGATTTAAGATGCACTCTAAGAGTCCTTTCTTTCTCTGGGTAATCTTACCCCTGAATGCTCATTTCTATACAAGCCATTTCATATTACAAAACAATTCTTATTAGCATATAAATTATTCTGAATTTAACCTGTATTCCTGCTAGGAAAGGTACAAGTTCAGTATGTCCTATTTTTCCTTTAGCACGATGAAAGCTCAGAATACTAATGGATCTCCCTCTGACTTTCCATTTTCTCCTACATCCCTATTATAAACCATGCAAATATTGATTCTTGGCATCATCGATTGCTTTTGCTTGCTCACGCTTCTTTCCTTCTCAAGTTCATGTGACCCTCTTATAAAAGGTGTTAAATGGGCTTGACTTCTGTTTTGTCCTAAATTTAAGCTAATTTCCAAATCGCTGTGTTTGATCAATCAGCCATTCTCTGAAGGTTTGTAGGCAGTATAGGAAGAGGAAAAGGGCTTAGTTTGATGGCAGGCAAACTTTTCATTTGCTGTCCAAGGTCAAAGAACAAGAAAGGACCTGAGGTAGTAACGGCAAAGAAAAAGACTGGCATCTCATGAGCAGTCAGGGTCCTTTCAGAATGGGTGGTGAGTTGGGCCAGCTCTCAGGTCACCAGTATGGATTTCATGTAAAAAAGTAGAAAGTAATTATTCTTGCCTGGCTAGTCGAAGCCTCCATATCCATCCATAGAAGTCTAGCATGTTAATCTCAGTTTTAAACTGAGTTTGGCTTCATCTGCATTGGGCAGAATCAATGGCATCCTATTCCCAGTCTTCCTTTAACACCTCCCTCACTGTGTCCAAAACATTTAGGAAACATCACTTTACCCATTAGTTGAATATTATCATCTATTTATGGGAATCTGGAAAAAGAATCTTAAGGTTTCCCCTGTACTTTATGACATAAAATGTGTTACATAATATCATAAGCCAAGTAATATAATGAAATTATGAATACTGACTCTCACATTTAGGTATTATATAGACACTGCTGATGACACTTGCACACTGAACCATTTGAGTCCCCAAATCCATCATTTATTCAGTCTCCATTCATGAAAACACATACCCCAACTTCGGTATGATCTGCAACTGTTAGACACTTTGAATAATTTTTGTTTAAATTAGTTCAGAAGTCTAAGTTCTATTTTAATGACAGTTATTTAAAATTCTCCTTTAGAGTCTTAGTTTCAAATGCCAAACCAATTAAATAAAACATTTTAAATAGTTGCTTGTATTCATTACTGAATAATTGTCTTTAATCTATAACTATTTTCAAAGTGCTTTTCTTAATTACTGGCTATGCAGCAGCTGTGTTATAAGCTAAAGCTTTTTTATTTATTTTTTTTAGTTACTTGTTTTAATGTATTAAAGTCCATACTAATCATGCTTAGTTTAAAAAATAAAATACTTTCCTCTATTTTAAAATGTGTTCAAGACAAGAATTCATAGAGAAGATAATTTTGGGGAAGAAAAAGACCCTAATTACATTAACAAGTTTTTTCCTTTTTTAGATTGTATAATTATTATTTTTACATATTTTATTTCCAACCACTAGAATTTTTTATGTATCAAATGAAATAGGCTCATGTTCACTAAATTAATTTGTTTCTCGTGTAAACTTCCTGAAATGTGAATAAAGAGAAAGATTTCGTCTCATGTGGAGATGAGTATGAGGATAGAGTCCAAATCCAAATATTAAAGAAAATTATAGAGAATGCCCAGTTCCATTTCCCCTGTTTCTTCTCATATATATATATAATGGGATATCCTATGAAAAAATTTTAAATGGATTTCAAAAGTCTTCCTCATATTGATTTATTACCTTAAAATTTAATATGCTATGGACTGTTCAGAACCAAGTTCTGTCACCATAGTTTTATGTGAGAATTTTTCTTGTTCTCTTTTATTCTTTTTCTTTGAAATTTGATAGGAATTTTGACACTGGGGCTTAAACTTTTTAACCTTTACATTGTCAAGTATAGACAGTGGGAGAATACCAGATAATATATGGTAGACATGAGTAGAAGGTAAAAGACTGGGTTGTTGATTGAAAGAGTGTTTTGATAGGTTCTGTCGGTAATGAAATAAGGAGTGTGAATAGAACTCTCTGGACACCAGCTCTGAAACAAACAAAACCACTGCAACAAATATAAAGAAATCACCATTAAAGCCAGGAAAAGGACATGATTTCATTTTTTCCTTCTGCGATGGCTATCCTTGATTGTCAACTTGGCTACACCTGGAATTAACTAAAACCCCAAAATGGAGGGCACAACTGTGAGGAATTTCTGATGAATTCGGAGTGGAAAGATTTACTTCTATTCCAGACTTTGGAGGTAGGAAATCACACCTTTAATACAGACTTCTAATCCAGATCTAATCTGGGTCATGCCTTCTACTGGAGAACTGTATAAGGACATGGAAAGAAGCCTTTGCTCTTTGCCTGCCTGCTCTTGTTTTGCTAGCAAGTCCTTTCCTTCACTGGTGTTAGACCCTACTTCTTCAGGATTCTAGTCTGAAGACAAGGTGAGTCATCCAGCCTCTTGGTCTGAGCAACTACTGGGTCCTTGACCTTGCCATTCACAGCCAGCTATTATTGGACTAGCTGGGCCACCACCTCTTAGTCATTCTAATAAACCCCTTTTATATAAGTTCCATATATTTTATATGATGTATTGTTATATATTTTATTTAATATATTTCTAAAGAACACAATAATTTATGTAATAAGCCTATATATTCATTCATTCATTCTATTCATTCGTTCTAGAGAACCCTGACTAATATGCTCTTTTTTCTTTTTCTTTTTTTATTCTTTTTTTTAATTGGATACTTTCTTTATTTACAATTCAGATGTTATCCCTTTTCCTGGTCCCCTCTGCACCCCCCAAAAATTCACCTATCCCTTCCCTCCCTCCCTGCTTCTATGAAGGTATTTCCCAACCCACTCTTGCCTCCCTGCCCTTGAATTTCCCTACACTGGAGCATTGAGCCTTCACAGGACCAAGGACCTCTCCTCCCATTGATGCCTGAAAGGCCATCCTCTGCTACGTATGCTGCTGGAGTCATGGGTCCCTCCATGTGTACTCCTTGGTTGGCAGTTTAGTCCCTGGGAGCTTTGGGGGATCTGGTTGGTTGATATTATTGTTCTTCCTGTTGGGGTTGTAAACCCCTTCAGCTCCTTCAGTCCTTTCTCTAACTCTGCCCTTAGGGACATGATTGGGGACATCATGCTCAGTCCAATAGTTGGCTGCAAGCTTCCACCTCTGTACTTGTCAGACTCTGGCAGAGCCTCTCAGGACACAGCTATATTACACTCCTGTAAGCATGCACTTCTTGGCATCCACAATAGTGTCTGGGTTTGGTGACTATATATGGTGGGGACAGTCTTTGGATGGCCTTTTCTTCAGACTTTGCTCCTTGCTTTGTCTCCATATATCACCCTGTGAGAATTTTTCCCCCTAAGAAGGGCCAATGCACCCAAACTTTGGTCTTCCTTCTTCTTGAGCTTCATGTGGTCTGTGAATTGTATCTTGGGTATTCCAAGCTTATTAGTGAGTGCATACCATATGTGATCTTTTGTGATTGGGTTACCTCACTCAGGATGATATTTTTTAGTTCCATCCATTTGCCTAAGAATTTCATGAATTCATTGTTTTTAATAGCTAAGTAGTACTCCATTACGTAAATATACCACATTTTCTGTATCCATTCCTCTGTTGAAGGATATCTGGGTTCTTTCCAGATTCTGGCTATTATAAATCAGGCTGCTATGAACATAGTGGAGCATGTGTCCTTGTTGGCGAGTCTTTTGGATATATGCCCAGGAGTGGTATAGCTGGGACCTCAGGTAATACTGTGCCCAATTTTCTGAGGAACAGCTGAACTGATTTTCAGAGTGATTTTACCAGCTTGCATACCACCAACAATGGTGCAATGTTCCTATTTCTTCACATCCTCACCAGCATCTGCTGTCACCTGAGGTTTTGACATTAGTCATTCAGACTGGTATGAAGTAGAATCTCAGGAATGTTTTGATTTGTATTTCCCTGATGACTAAGGATGTTGAACATTTCTTTAGGTGCTTCTCAGCCTGGTATTCTTCAGTAGAGAATTCTTTGTTTAGCTCTGCGCCCCATTTACTGATAGGGTTATTTGATTCTCTGGAGTCTAACTTCTTGAGTTCTTTGTATATATTGGATATTAGCCCTCTATCAGGTGTAGGATTGGTAAAGATCTTTTCCCAGTCTGTTGGTTGCTGTTTTGTCTTATTAACAGTGTCTTTTGCCTTACAGAAGCTTTGTAATTTTATGAGGTCCCATTTGTCAATTCTTGATCTTCGAGCATAAGGTATTGGTGTTCTGTTCAGAAAAATTTCCCCTGTGAACATGTGTTCGAGTCTCTTCTCCACTTTCTCCTCTATTAGTTTCAGTGTATCTGGTTTTATGTGGAGGTCCTTGATCCACTTGTACTTGAGTTTTGTACATGGAGATAAGAATGGGTCAATTTGTATTCTTCTACATGCTGACCTCCAGTTGAACCAGCACTATTTGTTGAAAATGCTGTTTTTTTCTCACTGGATGGTTTTAGCTCCTTTGTCAAAGATCAAGTGACCATAGGTTTGTGGGTTCATTTCTGGGTCTTCAATTCTGTTCCATTGATCTACATGCCTGTCACTGCACCAATACCATACAGTTTTTTATCACTATTGCTCTGTAGTACAGCTTGAGGTCAGGGATGGTGATTCTTTCAGAAGTTCTTTTATTGTTGAGAACAGTTTTCATTATCCTGGGCTTTTTGTTATTCCAAATGAATTTTCAAATTGCATTTTCTAACTCTATGAAGAATTGAATTGGAATTTTGATGAGGATTGCATTGAATCTGTATATTGCTTTCAGCCAGATGGCTATTTTTACTATATTAATCCTGCCAATCCACGAGCATGAGAGATCTTCCAATCTTCTCAGATCTTTAATTTCTTTCTTCAGAGACTTGAAGTTCTTGTCATACAGATCTTTCACTTGCTTGGTTAGAGTCACACCAAGATATTTTATGTTATTTGTGACTACCGTAAAGGGTGTCCTTTCACTAATTTCTTTCTCAGTCTGTTTATCCTTTGAGTATAGGAAGGCTACTGATTTGTTTGAGTTAATTTTATATCCAGCCACTTTGCTGAAGTTGTTTATCAGCTGTAGGAGTTTTCTGGTGGAATTTTTGGGGTCACTTAAATATACTATTATATCATCTGCAAATAGTGATATTTTGACTTTTTCCTTTCCAATTTGTATCCCTTTGACCTCCTTTTGTTGTCTAATTGCTCTAGCTAGAGCTTCAAGTACTATATTGAATAGATAGGGAGAGAGTGGGTAACCTTGTCTAGTTCCTGATTTTAATAGGATTGCTTCAATTTTCTGTTCATTTAGTTTGATGTTGGCTACTAGTTTGCTGTATATTTCTTTTACTATGCTTAGGTATGGGCCTTGAACTCTTGTTTTTTCCAAGACTTTTAACATGAAAAGATGTTGAATTTTGTCAAATGGTTTTTCCGCATCTAATGAAATGATCATGAGTTTTTTTTCTCTGAGTTTGTTTATGTAGTGGATTACGTTGATGGATTTCCCTGTATAGAACCACCCCTACATCCCTTGCATGAAGCTTACTTGATCGTGGTAAATGATTTCATGTGTTCTTGGAATCAGTTGTGAGGATTTTATTGGGTATTTTTACATTGATGTTCATAATGGAAATTGGTATGAAGTTTTCTTTCTTTGTTGGGTCTTTGTGTGGTTTAAGTATCAGTGTAATTGTGGCTTCATAGAATGAGTTGGGTAGTGTTCCTTCTGTTTCTATCATGAGGAATAGTTTGAAGAGTATTGGTATTTGGTCTTCCTTGAACGTCTGATAGAATTCTGTGCTAAACCCATCTGGTCCTGGCCTTCTTTTGGTTGGGAGACTTTTAATGACTTCTTCTATTTCTTTCGGGGTTATGGGACTGTTTAGATATTTTATCTCATCCTAATTTAATTTTGGCACCTGTTATCTGTCTAGAAAATTGTCCATTTCATCCAGATTTTCCAATTTGGTTGAGTATAGACTTTTGTAGTAGGATCTGATGATTTTTTTGAATTTCCTCATTTTCAGTTGTTGTATCTTACTATTCAACACCTTCCCCCCCTACCCCCCTGCTCCACCATTCCTGGAGTGTGGACTTGATGTCTTTTCCCACATCACTAAGCTAGCTTTTATTTTTGACATGGCAGACTTGCTTGTTGATTGTTCTTTTCATTTCTTCACTAGTGCTGTGGAGTTTATACACACAAGACTTGCAGACAGGACACTCAATGTGTTCCTGACCCCGGATTTGCATGGAATATTCTTATCGTACTTCTTTCTTACTGTTGGCTGGTGCAAAGTGGGAATGTTTAAGAACCTTGGATTCTTAAGTCACTGCTTTTAATAATATCTAAAAAGTGGGTTTCAAATGCCAGCTTTTCACAGAAGGCCATGATCTCCATTTCTAATATCTTCCAGAAAAATTCTGTTATTCAAGCACTTATAGAATTATGTCTGATGTGTTTGGACCAGCTGAAGAGCTCTAGAATATCACAAAGGACAATTGTCCCCTCAGAGAAGAAAACAATGTTTTCCAGAGGAAAAAGAACTGCTGAGAGATTTTGTAGATCTGGCTAATTCAGACTCACCGTATGTGAGTGGTTGAGATTCTAGGTTGAATTTAAAAGGGAAAAAAAAGAAAAGGAAAGGTAAAAAAAAAAAAAAAGATCTGAGCATTGTCTGCTTCCTGAATGGAGAAGCAATGTGACTAGCTGCCCAAGCTTCTGTCACCATGGTAGACAGCACCATCCAAGAGCATCCCTTCTTTTCTGAAATTGATTTTGTCAGGTACTTCATCACAGCAGTTAGGCAAGTAACTATGACAGAAAAGGTGTACCAAGAAGTGGGACCGTTGTTGTGATTAACTTGGTCATGTGATTCTTGGGCCTTTAAGATTGTTTTATGGGGGCTAGAGGGATGGCTCAGTGGTTAAGGGCACAAACTGCTCTTCCAAAGGTCCTGAGTTCAATTCCCAGCAACCACAGGGTGGCTCACAACCATCTGTAATGGGATCTGAGGGTCTCTTCTGGAGTGTCTGAAGAGAGCATCAGTGTACTCATATAAATAAAATAAATACATCTTTAAAAAAAAGATTGTTTTATGGGAAGACTGTGGAAGAGTTTGGGAATTTTGGTTAGAAAACACTTTTAACAATGTTCTTTCTCATGGAAACTAAGAAAATAACGCTGAGATTAATGAAGACAGTGGGAGATTGACTTATAACATTTTAGAGAGGAATAAGAACTCTATCAGGAGCCTGTCTAGGAGCCTCTTGTGTGCTCTAATAAGGCAAATAAGTTGGAAGAACTCTGTTTATGTCCTGAAAAGTTGAGTGGGGTTGAATTAAAAAGTAATTTATGAGCATATCATTTGGAATTCAAGGCATCACCCTGAAAGCAAAGCAAACCAAACCAAACCAAAATCCTGTCATAAGTAATGCCTAATTTTTAGATCAAGATACACTGCTCTGTTTCACTTTCAAAGAACTAGTATAATGGTAGAAATGGGCGCCTTCTTATAACTGTTAATAAGGCATTGATTTGTGGGGCAAGCCTACACAGTTCCATCTATCAGAGGGGATTTCTGAGATGTGGACTGGCAAGAGTGGCCCTATACATCAGATAATTTAGCCCTGTCCTCATGACCTCCTTTTTCCATCTGGGGTGGCTGAGCTTAGGATATGGGTAGTATGATCATTGCCTGGATGCCTGAATGTTTGCTCATTGTTTGACCTGGGTAAATGCTGAATTCATTTAAGGTGGCCTGTATATCGAAACATATTGTTCTCACTCTTCAAGCTACATGAGAAATGACTAATCTATATTTTTCTTTAAACTTTAAGGTGTTTAAAAATAAGTTTGTTACCAGCAACTTTTAGAGCTGCATCGACATGAGAAACCCAATTTCACATCACAACTTGGTTTTCACAGTAATATTTTGTTGGTTTTAAGAGATAGGATAGCAAATAGTAGTTGAATTTCATTATTCAACAGGTGTAGCAAAGGACTTACCTTAGAATTATTACAAGAATTCTGAATCTCAGTATTGAGTAGTTGTCAACCTGATATCCACTGTTGTCTTGACCTAAGGTTTATTGTTACATCCACTATGGATACAGCAGAAAAAAAATTCAAGTTATTTATCTATTTTTCAAGAATATTCTAATGAAAGGCTATAACTTAGCATAAAGTTTAGTCAGTAGGATTAAGACTTTTTATATAATTCTAATGCTATAATAGTAATCTCAGTTGGGATTATTTTTGCAAAATTACTCATGAAGCGTCTGTTAGTTCATCTGTCATCAAAAGTAATTGTTTGCTCAAGAGGGCAGCCTTGTGTCATTGTCATATGACAGTCAAAGTAAATATGTGGTTGTCTGTATACTCTACTATTATATATCAAAACCAATATAATCTTTAAGTCTTTTGAAATAGTAACAACTTTAGCATTGCTTGTGTGTTCATATATATTTATCGTTAATGACTACTATTTCTCAACAGGCAAAATTGTGCATGGTTGAGCTACTGTAGTGAAACAGAGATACCCTCTAACACTGAAATGATTACAAAATTACTCAGTCATCACTTCTTAAAATAACTACAAGTTTGAATCTCTCCTCCATAAACTGTAAGTTTCTGAAAGCTGAGGTCTGTTTATCAATACACAAAGCAGCATAGTTTAACATAGTACCTAGCACACTGTCAACAATCTGAATAGGTTTGTAGGGTAAAAGAATTGAACGCTTGGTTAGTGGCAAGCCTTGTCCCACTAAATTCATAGATGGGGAGAGGTGCTATGGAAGGATGAACATAAACATGGTTGTTCTGGAATACTAAATAGGATTGTTGGGTTTGGAACCAATGTTTCGGAAAGGAAGGATGTTCCAGGTCTATGACTTTTTTTTTTAAAAACAACAACAACAACAAAAATCCCAAATCAACAATGAAAAAAGTAGAAAAACATGAGCAAAAAGTTATTGGATATAAAATGGGGTGATGTGCATGAGGCATTTGGGTGACAGGAAAGGGACTAGTTGATAATTTAGAACTAATAAAGACTAAAGTGAAAGAGACTAGATTTATGTCCCTGATGTTAAGACAAGAAAATTGAAACTGTATAATAGAGAACAGGGAAATGTTATGTACAACAAGGGGGACATCAATCAATCAGTCATCCAATCAATCATTTCAAGTTGTATTCAGTCTTGCAGGTTTTAAATAAATTTGTGAGAATTTACACAGTTCACATGTTTAAGGAATGAATTTAAGCCATAGAATTTGTTTTAGAAAAGGTTAAATATTGAATTCATATAGATAACGTAAGGATCTGAGAATCACTGGAGAATAATACCCCAAACTCAAATAGCATGCAAAAGCAAACAGTACTTATTCAGCAGAACTTCCTGCATGCAGAGGTCCCGATTCAGGAATGGAGGCACCTAGTGGACTTAAAGGCCCAGATTTTATTGTCAGTTAGGGGAATTCCAGGGCGCAGTATGCACCCTTTTACCTTGATTAGTTAGCTGTACCTGTAGGGGTCTAACTGATTCTATAATTGGTTAGGCTCTGGGGACTTTTCATATGTTGTTTACTTGTTCTAGCTACCTATTCTTACTTCAGGCCAGATGACAAGGTGTCCTTGGATTGTCTGTTCGTGGCTGTGGTTGGCTGGCCATAGGTTCCTGGATCTGGGTTCTCATTTCTGGAAAACAGCAATTTAGACCTACTCTCCTGAATTATGCTGTTACAGTCTGTCATGGAGTCATCTTAGCCTGAGCTTAGTCCCTTCAATACAAGGTGAAGCAGGAAGCTAGAGAAAACTCAAGGGTAAAAATTACATGAATGGATCATTTTTTAGCTGAAAATTTTTGAATCTAGTGATGGATTGTCTGCTGAGTTATAATGAGAAGCTGTAAAGTATAGAAACTTCAAAACACGTCAACTGTTTCACACAAAGCAGGATGCCAACATTGATATTCATCCCTTGATAACAGGAACTGTGTGTCCTTGTTCTGTACCCCAAGCACAGCTTCCAGATATGGTAGGTGCTGCAGCTATTTGATGAGCAAGTGAGAAAATAAACAAATGCTAGTACTTACACTTAGTCTATAATCTGTTGCTATAACTGAATATCACAGGTTGGGCAATTCATAAATAGAAAATATATTCAATTTATAACTCTGGGGTGGAACAGCTGTATGCTGTTCAGATCCTTCCTTATAGTGGGGACTCTCTTAGAGTCTGAGGGTACCACAGGGAATTAAGGGCACCTATAAGAGCTAGAGGTAAACTGACTTATAATACCCTTAGTAATTTTGAGATAACCTAGTAACCCACTAATTCATGAGTGGATTCAATATAATAAGAACCCTCAACCCAATTATATCTTGAAAATCCCTCGCAGTTCATTCTCTTAATAACCCACAATTTGGATGAAAGCCCAACATGATCTTTTGTGAGAAGATTCAAACTACAGCTGTTATTTTTATCAAAAATCTCAATTGTTCGATTTTACCAATGAAGATTAAGGAGCCAGATGCTTGCTGAACGTCTGCTAGCTCAGAGAGATAGAGAAAGCTCACAGCTGATCCTTCTCCCTAGTTGACTTCCCAAAAGGAAGTTCTCCTTCTCCACACCATCTTAAAATCCCCTCAAACTAAATGTTCCTCCTTTCTAATTCCTGTGAGCCTCTCTATCTGTTCTAGCATCTTACTTTTTATGGTATCTTCTATGTTCACTCCTGTCAATTGATTGCTTGCTCCAACTCTTGACCTATGATTGACTTTATTTAATCCTGTTTACAATAAACAGAAAGCTCTTGGACTAAAGGTGTGCGCTAGGACTGAGGCAAGAAAGAGGAAGAGTCATTTCTAATTACAGAAAGACCAAATGCCCACACAACACAGCAAGACAGCATGAAAGAGTGGGATTCTAGGGTCAAAGCACCTCAGACTTTAAATGTCCCTCCAGTGCACTTGGGTCTTATTTTTTGGAAAATAGTGGCCTGGAGAAGAGGAGGCAGATAGACATGAGGTCCTGACCTCAACACAGTCACTGTTTCCTCTTCTGCCATCTTTGAGTGAAGGGATGTTGTTACTATTACTCAAGAAAAGCATGAACTCAGACCTTATTTAGCTAGCTAGTTAGCTTAACTGATTCTGGTAATAATTATATTTTTAGCAGATAAAAAGTGAATGTGGTGTGAGAAGTCAGTCAGCATGATGGTTCATCAAGTTAAAACTGTACACTGGATAAGTTGAGTAATAAAAGAACGGAAAGGTCTTAAGAAAGTAAACCAGAGACAGTTCTTGGCAGGTTAGCTCACCAGCGGTTTTTCCAATTTTCTTTACATTTTCCTTTCTCTATACATCTCAAATGAAAAAAAACAATGTGTTAATTCTTTATTAAGCAATATTTAAAGATTAAATAATAGATGCCTACCCTTCAGCTTCTACTTGAGCTGGACAGATTGCCTAAGTCATTGATCTACTTAATATTAAAACTGTCATCTGGAAAGTCAGTCATGGTGAATATTCACAAAAGAAAATGAATGTATTTGTGGGGTTTTCACATTCAGAGAGGTCCACATTTCCTCATCTTCCTCAAGTTTTCTTATCAGATTTTTATATTACAAAACTTTCTTTTTATTAGATATTTGCTTTATATAGAAAAACATGTTAAAATTGAAGATTATCATGGAAAATAATACAGATAAAATGGTAGACATAAAAAACATTAAATTAATTGAAAGAGGAATTACATTTTCTGATAAAACAATATTTATATGAAAAATATTTCTGTTAGTCTATGTCTTTTTATTGGGAATTGAGTCCATTGATGTTAAGAGATATTAAGGAATAGTGATTGTTGCTTCCTGTTATTTTTGATGTTATTTTTATTTTTGTGTAGTTACTTTCTTTTGGGTTTGTTGGAAGATTACTTTCTTGCTTTTTCTAGGGTGTAGTTTCCCTCCTTGTGTTGGTGTTTTCCATCTTTTATCCTTTGTAGGGCTGGATTTGTGGAAAGTTATTGTGTAAATTTGGTTTTATCATGGAATATCTTGGTTTCTCCATCTATGGTGATTGAGAGTTTTGCTGGGTATAGTAGTCTAGGCTGGCATTTGTGTTCTCTTAAGATCTGTATGAGATTTGCCCGGGATCTTCTCACTTTCATCATCTCAGGTGAGAAGTCTGGTGTAATTCTGATAGGCCTGTCTTTATAGGTTACTTGACCTTTTTCCCTTACTGCTTTTAATATTCTTTCTTTGTTTAGTGCATTTGGTGTTTTGATTATTATGCGCCAGGAGGACTTACTGTTCTGATCCGGTCGGTTTGGAGTTATGTAGGCTTCTTGTATGTTCATGGGCATCTCTTTAGATTAGGGAAGTTTTCTTCTATAATTTTGTTAAAGATATTTACTGGCCCTTGAAGTTGTAAATCTTCATCCTCTTCTATACCTATAATCCTTAGGTTTGGTCTTCTCATTTTGTCCTGGATTGGTTGGTGGTTTAGTCCCTGGGAGATCATGGGGAACTGATTGGTACATATTATTGTTCCCCCTATGAGGCTACAAACCTCTTCAGCTCCTTGGGTTATTTCCCTAGCTCCTTCACTGGGGACCCTATGCTAAGTCTATTGGTGGACTGTGAGACATAGGTATTTTGTTCACCCTTATAAGAAGGATCAAAGTATCCACACTTTGGTTTTCCTTCATTTTGAGCTTCATATGTTCTGTGAATTGTATCTTGGGTATTCTGAGCTTTTGGGCTATTATCCACTTATCAGCAAGTGCATACCATGTATGTTCTTTTGTGATTAGGTTACCTCACACAGGGTGATATTTTCTAGTTTCATACATTTGTCTAAGAATTTCATGAATTCATTACTTTAAATAGCTGAGTAGTACTCCATTGTGTTAATATACGACATTTTTTATATACATTCCTCTGTTGAGGGACATCTGGGTTCTTTCCAGTTTCTGGCTATTATAAATAAGACTGATATAAACATAGTGGAATATGTATCCTTATTACATGTTGGAGTATATGCCCAGGAGTGGTATAGCTGGGTCCTCAGGTAGTACTATAGCCAATTTTCTGAGGAACCACCAAACTGATTTCCAGAGTGGTTGTACCAGCTTGCAATCCCACCAGCAGTGGAGGAGTGTTCTTTTTTCTCCACATCCTCTCCAACATCTGCTATCACCTGAGTTTTTCACCGTAGCCATTCTGACAGATGTAAGGTAGAATCTCAAGATTGTGTTATTTTGCATTTCCCTGATGACTAAGGATGTTGAACATTTCTTTAGGTGTTACTCAGCCATCTGGTATTCCTCAGTTGAGGATTTTTTGTTTAGCTCTGTACCCCATTTTTAATAGGGTTATTTGGTTCTCTGGAGTCTAACTTCTTGAGTTCTTTGTATATACTGGATATTAGTCCACTGTCGGATGTAGGGTTGGTAAAGATCTTTTCCCAATCTGTTGGTTGCCATTTTGTTCTATTGGCAGTATCCTTTGCCTTACAGAATCTTTGCAATTTTATGAGGTCCCATTTGTCAATTCTTTATCTTAGAGCATAAGCTATTGATGTTTCCTGTTCAGGAAATTTTCCACTGTGCCCATGTGCTCCAGGCTCTTCCCCACTTTCTCCTCTATTAGATTCAGTGTATCTGGTTTTATATGGAAGTCCTTGATCCACTTGTACTTGAGCTTTGTACAGGGAGATAAGAATAGATCAATTTGCATTCTTCTACATGTTGACTGTCAGTTTAACCAGCACTATTTGTTGAAAATGCATTTTTTCCACTGGGTGATTTTAGCTCCTTTGTCAAAGATCAAGTGACCATAGGTGTGTGGGTTCGTTTCTGGGTCTTCAATTCTATTCCACTGATCTGCCTGCTGGTCATTATACCAATATCATGCAGCAATGTACTATTGCTCTGTAGTATAGCTTGAGGTCAGGGATGGTGATTCTCCCAGAGGTTCTTTTATTGTTGAGAATAGCATTCGGTATCCTGGGTTTTTTGTTATTCCAGATAAATTTGGAAATTACTCTTTCTAACTCTATGAAGAATTGAATTGGAATTTTGATGGGGATGGCATTGAATCTGTAGATTGCTTTAGGCAAGATGGCCATTTTTACTATATTAACCCATGCTAATCCATGAGCATGGGAGATCTTTCCATCTTCTGAGATCTTCTTCAATTTCTTTCTTCAGAGACTTGAATTTCTTATTATAAAGATCTTTCACTTGCTTAGTTAGGATCACATCAAGGTATTTGATATTATTTGTGACTATTGTAAAGGGTGCTATTTCCCTAATTTCTTTCTCAGCCTATCTATCCTTTGAGTATAGAAAGGCTACTGATTTGTTTGAGTTAATTTTATATCCAGCCACTTTGCTGAAGTTGTTTATCAGGTTTAGGAGTATGCTGGTGGAATTTTTGGGGTCAATTAAATATACTATCATATCATCGGCAAATAGTGATAGTTTGACTTCTTCCTTTCCAATTTGTATCCGTTTGACCTCTTTTTGTTTTCTAATTGCTCTGGCTAGTACTTCAAGTACTATACTAAACAGGTAGGGAGCAAGTGGACAGCCTTGTCTAATCCCTAATTTCAGTGGGATTGCTTCAAGTTTCTCTCCATTTAGTTTGATGTTGGCTACTGGTTTTCTTTATATTGCTTTTACTATATTTAGGCATGGGCCTTGAATTGCTGATCTTTCCAAGACCTTTAACATGAAAGGGTGTTGAATTTTGTCAAATGCTTTCTCAGTATCTAATGAAATGATCATGTGATCTTTTTTCTTTGAGTTTGTTTATGTAGTGGATTACATTGGTGGATTTCTGTATATTGAACCATTCCTGCATACCTGGGATGAAGCTTACTTGATTGTGGTGGATGATCATTTTGATGTGTTATTGGATTTTGTTGGCAAGAATTTTATTGAGTATTATTGCATCAATATTCATAAGGGAAATTGGTCTAAAGTTCTCGTTCTTTGTTGGGTCTTTGTGTGGTTTAGGTATCAGAGTAATTGTAGCTTCATAGAACAAATTGGGTAGTGTTTCTTCTGTTTCTATTTTGTGGAATAGTTTGAAAAGTATTGGTATTAGGTCTTCTTTGAAGGTCTGATAGAACTCTGCATTGAATCAATCTGGTCCTGGGTTTTTTTTTTTTTTTTTGGTTGGGAGAGTATTAATGACTGCTTCTATTTCTTTAGGGGTTATGGGAGTGTTTAGATCATTTATCTGATGCTGATTTAACTTTGATACCTGGTATCTTTCTAGAAAATTGTCCATTTCATCTATATTTTCCAATTTTGTTGAGTATAGGCTTTTGTAGTAGGATCTGATATTTGTTTTTGGATAGCCTCGGTTTCTGTTGTTATGCCTCCTCTTCATTTCTGATTTTGTTGATTTGGATACTGTCTCTATGATCTCTGGTTAGTTTGGCTAAAGGTTTATCTATCTTAGTGGTTTTATCAAAGAACCATCTCCTGGTTTGGTTGATTCTTTGTATAGCTGTTTTTGTTTCTGTTTGGTTGATTTCAGCCCTTAGTTTGATTATTTCCTGCCGTCTACTTCTCTTGGGTACATTTGCTTCTTTTTGTTCTAGAGCTTTCAGTTGTGCTGTCAAGCTGCTAGTGTATGATCTTTCTAGTTTCTTTTTGGAGGAACTCAGAGTTATGAGTTTTCCTCTTAGCACTGCTTTCATTGTGTCCCATAAATTTGTGTATGTTGTGTCTTCATTTTCATTAAATACTAAAAAGTCTTTAATTCCTTTATTTCTTCCTTGACCAAGCTATCGTTGAGTAGAATGTTGTTCAGTTTCTATGTGTATGTGGGCTTTCTGCTGTTTTTGTTGATATTGAAGACCAGCCATAATCTGTGGTGATCTGATAGGGTGCATGGAATTATGTCAATCTTCTTATATCTGTTGAGGTCTGTTTTGTGACTGAGTATATGGTCAATTTTGGAGAAGATAACATGATGTGTTGAGAAGAAAGTATATTTTTTTGTTTTATGATAAAATGTTATATATCTGTTAAATCCATTTGGTTCATAACTTCTGTTAGTTTCACTGTGTCTCTGTTTAATTTCTGTCTCCATGATCTGTCCATTGATGAGAGTGGGGTGTTGAAGTCTCCAACTGAAACCTTCTGGGAGTTACATACCAGCCAGTTCTCTGTGGATGGAGAGCAGGGAAAATGAAATGACGGGGGATGAGAGAAAGAAACACAGACACATTAATGTATGGCTGTACAAAGTCTCTCTTTACTTGGGGGTAAAGGCAGCAATACAAGCTTTGGTGGCAGGGACCCTCTGGACAGAGTTGCCAGCCTGGTCAGCGGGACTTTGGCTCCACTGTTGAAGGATATTGATCCCACAGCTCTGTTAATGCAGGCAGCTAGCTCTTTGAAGAACAATAGGTGTCATCTTGGCTCTGCCAGGTGGGGGAGGTATGGCTCACTGAGGTCTGGTAGCTCCTGCTGCTCTGCAGGAGATGTAGGGAGCTGAGCTGGTCAGCTGCTTCTCACAGACTGGGAGAACAATGTTTCTGTCAGGTGACATGGCTCTCTACATATGACTCTCTACATTCAACTATTATTGTGTGAGTTGCAATGTGTGCTTTGAGCTTTGGTAAACTGTCTTTTATGAATGTGGGTGCTCTTGCATTTGGAGCATATATGTTCAGAGTTCATCCTGGAAGAGTTTTCCTTTGATGAGTATGAAATGTCCTTCCTTATCTTTTTTGATTACTTTAGGTTGAAAGTCAATTTTATTTATATTAGAATGACTACACCAGCTTGTTTCCTGGGACCATTTGCTTGGAAAATTGTTTTCCAGGCTTTTATTGTGAGGTAGTGTCTGTCTTTGTGTCTGAGGTAAGTTTTCTGTATGCAGCAAAATGTTGGGTTCTGTTTACATATCCAGTCTGTTAGTCTGTGTCTTTTTATTGGAGAATTGATTCTATTCATATTAAGAGATATTAAGGAGAAGTGATTGTTGCTTCCTGTTATTTTTGTTATTAGAGGTGAAGTTATGTTTGTGTGGCTCTCTTCTTTTTGGTTTGTTAAAAAGAGATTACTTTCTTGCTTTTTCTATGGTGTAGTTTCCCTCATTTTGTTGGTGTTTTCCATTCATTAAACACTGAAGAGTTGGATTTGTAGAAAGATATTTTGTAAATTTGTTTTTGTCCTGGAATACCTTGGTTTCTCCATCTACGGTAATTGAGACATTTGCTGGGTATAGTGGCCTGGGTTGACCTTTGTGCTCCCTTAGGATCTGTATGACATCTACCCAGGATCTTCTGATTTTCAAAGTCTTTGGTGAGAAATCTGGTGTAATTCTGATAAGTCTGCCTTTATATGTTACTTCACCTTTTTCCCTTACTGCTTTTAATATTCTTTCTTTGTTTAGTGCATTAGGTGTTTTAATTATTATGTGAAAGGAGGAATTTCTTTTCTTGTTGAATCTATTTGGAGTGCTGTAGGCTTCTTGCATGTTTGTGGGCATCTCTTTCTTTAGGTTAGGGAAGTTTTCTTCTATAATTTTGCTGAAGATATTTACTGGCCCTTTAAGCTGGAAATCTTTACTCTCTTCTGTATTTATAATCTATAGGTTTGGTCTTCTCATTGTGTCCTGGATTTCCTGGATATTTTGGGTTAGGAGCTTTTTGCATTTTGCATTTTCTTTGACAGTTGTGTCAATGTTTTCTATGGTATTTTCTGTACCTGAGATTCTCTCTTCTATGTCTTGTATTCTGTTGTTGATGCTTGTATCTATGACTTCTGACTTTATTCCTAGGTTTTCTATCTCCAGAGTTGTTTCTCTTTGTGATTTCTTTATTGTTTTTACCTCCATTTTTAGATCCTGAATGGTTTTGTTCAGTTCCTTCACCTGTTTGGCTGTGTTTTCCTGTAATTCCTTAAGGGAGTTATTTATGTCCTTCTTGAAGTCTTCTATCAGCAACATGAGCTGTGATTTTTAAATACAGATCTTGCTTTTCCAGTGTGTTGGGGTATCTAGTACTTGCTTTTGTGGGAGAACTGGGTTCAGATGGTGCCATGTTGACTTGGTTTCTGTTGGTAAAGTTCTTGTGTTTGCTTTTTGCCATCTGGGTCTCTTTGGTGTTAGTTTGTTCCGTTGTCTCTGGCTGGAGCTTGTCCTTCCTGTGGGCCTGCAAGCCTGTCTCAGCACCCCTGGGAGACCAGCTCTTTCCTGGCACAGAGGGTTGTGGCTCAGCCCAGCTGCTGGGTTCAGATGGAGCCCAGAAGGACCCTGTTCCAGCTGCTCTGCCACTCCCGTGCTCCCTGAGCTCCTCACTGTACCTGCCTTGACAGTCACTGGAGGGAAAATGGCCTTGTTATCTGATTCCTCTGAGAAAGGGAATTAAATAATCACAGGAACAACTATGGAGATAAAGTGTAGAGCAGAGACTGAAGGAAAGGCCACCCAGAGACTGTCCTACCTAGAGATTCATCCTATAAAGTCACCAAACCCCGAAGCTACTATGGATGACAAGAAATGTGTACTGAAAGGAGCCTGTTATGGTTGTCTTTTGGAGGGGCCCTGCCAGAGCCTTACAAATACAGAGGTGAATACTAGCAGCCAACCACTGGACTGGGCACGGGGTTCACAATAGAAGAGTTGGAGGGCAGACTGGAGGACCTGGGGGAGGGTGTTGCAGCTCCATGGGAAGAACGACAATGTCGGTCAACCAGACAACTCAGGGCTCCCAGGGACTAAGCCATCAACCAATGGGTACACGTGGTTCCAGCCAAAAGATTGGCAGAAGAATGTCTCATCGGGCATCAGTGGGAGGAAAGGTGCTTGGTTCTGTGAAAGCTCAGTAGAGGCCCCTGTGTGGGGAAATCGAGTGAGGATCATGGGAGTGGGTTGGGTGGAGGAACATATTCTTGGAGGCAGGGGGTGGGAGGATGGGTTGGGGTTTTTGGGGAGGGGGGACTGGGAAGGGGTATAACATTTGAAATGTAAATGAAGAATATATTCAATAAAAAATATTTTTATTGATTCTTTGTGAGTTTCACATCATGCACCTCAGTCTTGCTCATCTTCATTCCCTCATATCCACTCCTTGTCCTTGCAACCTCGTCCCTCAAAATAATACACACATATACACATACCACTACCACTACCACCACCACCACCAACAACAACAAAAATAAAAACATGAACATAGAAAACATCTCATGGAAGCTGTAGTATGTTACAGTGTGTCCCTCAGTGTATCCTCTGGACACACATCTTCACTTACAAATGTTCATTGCAATGAGTCATTTTTCTGGTTCGAGGTCTCTGGCTTCTGTGACACCATGAATATTGGTTCCTCATCAGAACTCCTCCTGGTTATCCTGTTGTTGCCCTGAGATCCTGCAGCTTTGAAACAGCAGAACTGGCCCTCTTGGACATCCCAAACATTCATAGATGATATAGATTTTGGAGTGGGCCAACTCAGAGCTCTGAATCTGAGACCCTGTGGTATCTGGTCAGCCCACAGACTCTCTCTTATCTTCCCTACCAGAATGAGCTCTCCAGCACTGCTCCAGGTAGGCCACTCAGTTGTGCCATTGGCAAGAGTCAGGGTCAACTCTCCTGCTCTCGTGCCCTCAGGTCTTGTTCACCCATCATGCCTTCACCATCAGAGGCAGCTCCACTGTGTTTCTCAGTCAAGGTGTGGGGCCCACTCTCCCAAGTGCTACAGCCTAAGAGGACCTGGGTCAGCTTTCCCACTCTCATGCCCTTGGGGCTGGCTCATCCATGCCTTTGCCATAGGACCTGCAAGATCATTCAATGATAGATACTTGGCAAAGAATCTGAAGAACATCTCTATATGCTAGCATTACTCCAAGCACAGTTGAATCTGCTTGAACGTGTGAACAAATTGATAAAGTCACTTTATAGTCAGTCATAAAGCCTTCTTCTGACTTGTATTCCAGTCCATTATTGCATCTTTGTTAGGTCACTTTGACACAGTCTCAAGTAATATCAAGTAAGGACCATGTTTCTTCCAAACCTCAAGGAAGCTCACTGTTATTTTTTTCTTTAATGGTTGTAGGAGGGTCCAGATGAAACAAATTGTACTTCACTATAGAGTGAACATCTTGATAAGTTCCTTGAAGATTCTCACTCTCTCATATGCAAATGCCTTACCAGTAAGTTTACAATATTATGTATTTTTTACTTACTGGGGCTAACCATTCTAACACCATCAATGTGGTATCCTACAGAAGGGAAAGATGATGATCAATTCCTTGTGAACTAACAACAAATTAAAAAGTTGATATACTTGAGGAATTACCGGGTAAGTGGACAGATAGATTGTCCAGCTGCAACAAGCCTTCTCATGGAATTCTTGTTCAAAGATATGCTGTAAGAACAATTTAACAGATGACCATTATCAAGAGATGAGTTAATTGTGTCAGGAAATAAAGTCATGCCTGGTGGCGTAGTATCCATATTTAACTCAACACTTAGTTAAGGTTACATTTATAGTCTCTAAAATGCATCTATCTTCTTGATAGGTCAATTGAACAATTTGATGTGGATACTATGAGAATCATCACTTCGCATCTTTTGTGACCTTGATGGTCACACTAGACACTTCCAGCACTCCATGAAAGCAGTCTTGACTTTATTAATATCCTAGGTAAAGCTTATGCTCAGTCTTTTCTATAGTAGCAGAATGAATTCTACAAGTTACAGAATGAATGAGTGGGTTCTTTCAGTTTCTGAACATGTTCGTTGGCTCTAATTCTGTCTTCCTAAACTGGGGGAAATGCCACAGGATATGTTTTGGACCAACTGAGTCCATTATACACGGGCTTTAACTACAATTCCATTGATTGCCCAAACTTCATTAGCTACTGCTATGAGTAGTGGTCTTCTTACAGCCACATAGTTATATTTGGGGTCTATTGGTCTATTGGAATTAGTATGAGTTTAGAGCTAAACTCCTGAAGGTCTCATTAGTTCCCATTTGCTAATAAACTTGCCCTGGAATAAAGTCATCAATTTCTTTGAGGGAAAACTGAGGGAGAGATTAATGGTGTAATTCTTTTGGCAGTATCCCTAGATCTATTTTAGTGGAATCTCATTCTTCCTTTCATTGAGAGTGTGATAGGTCTATAAATTGGTTAATAATGAAAAGTTGATTGAGGGGCCCTGACTTTCTGCTTTTTATGATTCAGGTCAGAATTTCATTTACTCAATGTAGATATTTTCTGTATGTACAGAGCAGCTGAGAACTTAGTAGGCTTCTTGTCTGTTTTACTTTTAGAATCACCATGAGCAACTAGTAGCTGATGCAGGGTGTTTTGTTGCTGCCTTGACTCTTTTCTCCATCATAGCAACTTTGCTTCAGAGATTGAATACAATCACTCTGCCCCTCATACCTCAGGATCGAATGAGAGAAGATAACACACAGAAAGGTCTGGTTTACTAAAAAGAATTACAGAGCTGTTGGAGGAAGCCAAGGTGCCTCTCCTAAAGCTATTACTCATATAATGCTGTCTCTGGGCTCACAAGTGTAAATGAAAATGCTCAAATGACAAATCTACTCTAAAACTTTTATCTCTCCCACATCCGAATCTTCCTCTAAACTGAACCAAGGTATTGCCAATTCACTGTGGGCCACCTTTGGTCTGTGTTTTGGCCAAGAAGCCAACCAAAGTGCTAGAGCTGTTTTTACCTTCCAACATTACATTAGACGTAGCATCTCTGCTTAGTGGGTCCAAGGCCATGATTTTGGACTGACCTAACTATGTCTATTCCACCATTATTCCACACGTATTTAGTATCCATTCCTACACAGGTTTCTCAGACTTATCTCTACATGTATTTAAAATGAAAATAGTTATATTGTTTTCTCATTTTGTCCATTAACAATAGAACAATAGTCAATTTCATTATACTTGTTAATTTGTCAGAAAGTTTAAAATATCGTAGTTGCTCAGATCCTTACTTCTTTTGAATCACACAAAAGTCTGTCTCAGGACTCACCATGTCTCACAGAGTATGACACATAGGAATCAAGGGCCTGAGAGACTGTGGTCATATATTAATAATTTCAGTAATCTTCTGAGATAGTCTATTACTTATGTGGGTTATAAATTAAAACACAAAAATAGGAAAATTTCCCACATTTACACATGTAGGGAAAAGATGCCGAATTTGAAATGAGACAGCCTGAGTATAGTCTATACTTGTATGCCAAGTAGAATTTTCTCTAATTTGGAGGTATCACCCATGGAAAAATATTTTTTATGAATAATTTTACATGAAAAGCTATTTTAAAATGCATTATATTTGTCTTTTTGACAGTGTCTTTTGCCTTGCAAAAACTTTGTAATTTAATGAGGTCCCATTTGTCTATTCTTGATCTTAGAGCATAAGCTATTGGAGTTCTGTTCAGGAAATTCTCCCCTGTGCCCATATGTTCAAGGTTCTTCCCTAGTTTCCCTTCTATTAGTTTCCGTGTGTCTGGTTTTATGTGGAAATCTTTGATCCACTTAGAATTGAGCTTAGTGCAAGGAGATAAGAATGGGTCAATTTGCATTCTTTTGCATGTTGACCTCCAGCTGAGCCAGCACCATTTGTTGAAAAGGCTATCTTTTTTCCACTGGATGGTTTTAGCTCCTTTGTCAAAGATCAAGTGACCATAGGAGTGTGGATTCATTTCTGGGTCTTCAATTCTGTTCCATTCATCTACATGTCTGTCACTGTACCAATACCATGCGGTTTTTAACACTATTGCTCTGTAGTACAGCTTGAGGTCCGGGATACTGATTCCCCCAGAGGTTCTTTTACTCTTGAGAATAGTTTTAGCTATTCTTGGTTTTCTGTTATTCCAGATGAATTTTTGAATTGCTCTTTCTAACTCTATGAAGAATTGAGTTGGGATTTTGATGGGGATTGCATTGAATCTGTGTATTACTTTTGGTAAGATGCTCATTTTTACTATATTAATCCTGCCAATCCATGAGCATGGCAGATTTTTCCATCTTCTGAGGTCTTCTTCAATTTCTCTCTTCAGAGACTTGAAGTTAGACAAAGCGGCAACCAACTAACTGGGAAATGATCTTTACCAACCTTACATCCGACAGAGGGCTAATATCCAATATATACAAAGAACTCAAGAAGTTAAACTCCAGAGAGGCAAGTAACCCTATTAAAAAATGGGGTACAGAGCTAAACAAAGTGTTCTCACCTTAAGAATATCTAATGGCTGAGAAGCACCTAAAGAGATGTTCATCATCCTTAGTCATTAGGGAAATGCAAATCAAAACAACCCTGAGATTCCATCTCACACCAGTCAGGATGGCTAAGATCAAAAACACAGGAGACAGCAGTTGTTGGTGAGGATGTGGAGAAAGAGGAACACTCCTCCACTGTTGGTGGAATTGCAAGCTGGTACAACCACTCTGGAAAGCAGTCTGGCGGTTCCTCAGAAAACTGGGCATGACACTCCCGGAGGATCTGGCTATACCACTCCTGGGCATATACTCAGAGGCTTTACCTGCATGCAATAAGGACACATGCTCCACTATGTTCATAGCAGCCTTATTTATAATAGCCAGAAGCTGGAAAGAACCCAGATGTCCCTCAACGGAGGAATGGATTCAGAAGATGTGGTATATTTATACAATGGAATACTACTCTGCAATTAAAAACAATGAATTCACGAAATTCCTAGGCAAATGGTCAGATCTTGAAAATATCATCCTTAGTGAGGTAACCCAATCACAAAAGAACACACATGGTATGCAGTCACTGATAAGGGGATATTGACCCAGAATCTCGGAATACCCTAGACACAATCCGCATATCAATAGATTTCTAAGAAGATGGAAGGAGAGACCCCTGGTCCTGGAAAGACTGGATGTAGGGGAACGCCAGGACAGAGTAACGAGAGGGGGTTGAATGGAGAAAAGAGGGAGGGAAGGGGGCTTATGGGACTTTCGGGGAGGGAGGAAACGGGAAAGGGGAAATGATTTGGAATGTAAATTAAAAAAAAAATTAAAAAAATGCATTATATCTTACAAACTTTTTTCCCTAGTCTTTGACTGTATCCCATTATTAGAAAGCAGAACTCATTGTGCAAAGGATATTATAATGCTATGTGTTCAGTAGTTGGATACCTGCAGGAGTCCAAGTCAGGAAAGGAATTATTCACTGTGTCCTTTAAAAATGATTAGAAAACTAATCTAAAATATAGTTTTTGATTTTCCTCTGAAGGTCATCAGAGCATAGGGAGGGTTAAGGGAGTGACAGAGATTGTAGGGGGTTTGACACCGATGTCAATTAAATGGCATTTAACCATAAGGAGTAAATTGACATCGTCTTTCTAGGTTCTTGGTTTTGTGTACCAATTAATGAGACTGTGCCTTTCTCATAAGCCATGAAGAGCAGCTCATCTGTATTCATGAACTAGATGAAGTCACTGTGGAAATTCCATTAAAGCTTTGAGAGAGCTAATAATTAGGGAGTAGAATGTAAATGTTGTTAAATTATGTAAGCCACAACAACAATAACAACAACAACAACAACGACTCTAATAATTCACCCAGGTGACTCCCTGTGAACACTCTTTTTGGCTGCCTTTCTTGAAATTTTATGACCTCTTGGAATGAGGAAAACCTCCTTTGTCTTCTATTTTATCCATTTTCTATACTAAACTATACTAAATAGAGTTTTTGGATTATTTGTCCTTGGATAGTAAAATGACAACATTAGACCTCAATGAGTTTAGCTGTTTAAAACAAATATGTAAAAGTTCTGAAAAGTCTAATGAAAATGTTGTTCTCCTTACGGCAATTATATATAAACAACAACAACAACAACAGCAAACCCAGACCTTCCACAGGTAATGGCTTCTCTTCTCATTCACTTGGAACCTTCCCTTCTTTACTTTTAGTACAACTATCCCCACTTTACAACTCATCCTGTCCTCTTCCTGCTCCCTCATCTGCACTGCACATCTTATTGCTTATGTCATAGGCACTGAGGCCATGCTGCTCTGATTCCCCATTACCATTCATCTTCCCCATTGCAGAAGCAGTTTTCCTTCACTCCTTTGCTGCAAGCTTTAACATCCTGAGATAATTGTTTCAACACTTGTTTGCTTAAAACATCTGAAGACTTTGTGAATAAAATGCAAGCTACACACCTGGACCCCACTGGCATGCCACCTGAACTTGTGTATCAGCCTTCTCCTGTCTTAGTTACAGTTACTATTGCTGTGATTGAAACACTAAGACTAAAAACAACCTGGGGAGTGAAAAAATTATTTGCTTACATTTCCATATAAAGGTTCACAATTGAAGAAAGGTAGGGCAGGAACTCAAGGCAGGGACCTAGGGGCAGGAGATGATGCAGAGGTCATGGAGGAATATTCTTATTGGGTGGTTCCTTACAGCTTGAGTTTTCTCAGCCTGCTTTCTTGAAGATTTCAGGACCACCAGCCTAGCAATGATCCCACCCACAATGGACTGAGGTCTCCCACACTCATTAGTGATAAAAAAATGTTCTAAAGACTTGACCACAGCCTAATTTTATGGGGGCAATTTCTCAGTTGGTGTTTCCTCATCTCAGATGACTCTAGCTGTGTCAAGTTGGCATAAAAACTAGTCAGGACATCTTCCAACTTACTATCTGGTCGTGGAGTCTTTTTGTTCCTGAAGCACCTCATGCTTTCCTTCCTTGTAGACTTGTCCCCTTTACTTCCTCTACCTAGGAAGTTCTTGCTCTGGATTTTCATAATAGTTCTGTCATCATCCAGACTGTAGCAGCTTCAGCTTCTCTCCACACTGATGGTCCTCAGTTACCCTCTGCCTTCAGGCTCACCAGAACATTTTCTCTGTATGCATAGATTTTCCATGTTTTTCCTTTTTTTCCCCCGGAGAAATACACTAATCATTGGATTTGGAACACACCCTATTCTACTTACTAATGAAATTACCTTCTCGGGGGCTAAGAATTAAGACTTTAACATGTGAAGCTTATGAAGACAATGGTATTTGGAAGAAATTAGAGTTATTCTTTAAGAAAAGTCTAAGATTCATGCTTCAAGAAAGTAAGTTTAGCTTTTTGAAGTTATTATAAATATCATTAGTGTATTTCTTTTTTATATAAATACATTTGATTGTTGGGAGCCATAATGGGACAAGCTAATATACTAGCAGGTGATCATCCTGAAATGGCCTGTTTTGGATTATTATATATCTGCGACAGGTGAGCCCTTATTCAGCAAGGCTATGGGGGACTAATTTTAGGAAAGATTCCTGTTATTAATATGCTTTTCCTGTTATTATTAAACATGTGTAATAATCAATAAGTAATAGCACACCCCTTTGGAGCAGATCTCTGCAGATTCACAAAGATGTACTGTCTTATAGTGATGCTATGTAGACAAATAGATGACTTAAGTTTAATGATGATCCTATAAGAATTCCTAAAATTATATCTATGATTATTAAGCTCTTTTATAATGGGACTGCTACTAGGTCTTTTTCTGATAGTCAAAACTGCAATGAGAACTCTGCCAGTCTCCCAAGTGTCACAAGTTAATTGCTCTTAAATGGCAACCAGACTTTCTCCTACTCAGAGCACATTCCAAGAGGTTGTAAAACAATTAACCAAAGGTCATAAAAAGGGAACCAGCAATTTATTATAGGTGCTAGGACAGAAGATAAAATATTGACTGGGTTTATCTATACAAAACTTCACTTATAACTTAGTTATGGTGTTAAACTTTCCATGAACCGGTAGAGAAGACAAATGGTAGATGTTTAGCTAGATAATTACTCCTAATGGATATGCATGTAAACATTCTCTGTTGTAAACTTCTATTTCAATTTATGGTTTGATTTTTGTGTGAACTTGTGATGAACTTTGTAACATGTGATCATGTATTCTGAAAGATGTATAAGTACTGAAGACAAAAGAAAGATCTCATCTCATCTCATCTCATTTCATCTCATCTCATCTCATCTCTTCACTTTCTCTCTTTCTTCCTCTCTCTCACTTTTTGTCTTTCCCAACTTAGAATTTTTCCCTTTCTCCACTTAGGATCTTTCCACTTTTCTCTCTTAGATAACTTTCATAGGAAACTTTTTACTACTTTGTAATAAACTCATTAACCACTTCTCTAAGTGTCCCAATTTTTTCCCTGTGACTTCTGACTAGCATGCTGAAAGTTAGAGCCCAGCAGTTCCTGTGGAGACAGTACAAAGGCAATTTACCTAATATTTAGGAGTTTGAGAAAGAGGTGCTAAATGCCAGAAACTGCAGTTTCTGGCCTCAGAGGATTATAGAAGACAGGTCAGCTATAGTAGCATAGTAACTTAGACTTAGATAAGTAAACTTCTTATTATACAGCAACCCTAAATTTTCCGTAAGACAAAGTCTTACCCCCAGAATTTCTTAAGACAGAGTCTTACCACTGCTGATGCTTTTTCCCCCTCCACTCTCTCAAAAAGAACCAAGAAAGAAGACCTCTGCCGGGGCTGGCTCCCTGCATTTGTTTCCTTCCTACCTTTTTCCTTCCTTCCTACATCCCAGTTGTAGTTTTCCATACCTTTTGTCCTCCAGTCACTCTCCCGACCAGACCCTCTGCTCCCATCCAATTCTTCTTTCATTTCTCTTCAGAAAAGGTTGGGGATCTCATGGATATCAACCAACCATGTCATATAAAGTTCCAGTAAGACTAGGTACCTCCCCTCTTACTGAGGCTGGGTAAGACAACCCAGTAGGAAGAAAAGGTCCCAGAAGCAGGCAGGTGATGTATGCTCCTGTAGTTCCTGTTTTCTTACCTAGGATTTCTATCTCCAGGATTCTCTCAGTTGGTAAGATTTTTTTTTCTTTTGCAGAGGTGGAAGGTGGATAGAAAAGGATGTGGAGAATAGTGGAATTGGGTTCCATGATGTGAAATTCACAAAAAATATTGTTCATATTTATAGACCATATTTCAGATTTTAAAATAAATCTACAATACTCTGTTCTTCAGGGGAAAAATAAGCAGGAAAAATAGGCTATATACCTTTCTGAAGACAAATGAATGGCAAGGCCATTTTGATGGTATGTATCCAGATACTAAATACCAATATTAAGAACAGCAATGGAAACACAAACAAACAAGGGAAGGATCTGAGCAAATCCATACAGGATCTAAAAAAGGAAGTAGAAACAACTAAGAAATCACAAAGGGAGACAACTTTGGAGATAGAAAACCTTGGGAAGAAATCAGGAGTCATAGATGCAAACATCAACAACAGAATACAAGAGATGGAAAAAAGAATCTCAGGTGCTGAAGATACCATAGAAAGCATCGACTCAACAGTCAAAGAAAATGCAAAATGCAAAACACGTGTAACCCAAAACATCCAGGAAATCCAGGACACAATGAGAAGACCAAACCTAAGGATTATAGGTATAGAGGAGAGTGAAGATTTGCAACTTAAAGGGCCAGTAAATATCTTCAACAAAATTATGGAGGAAAACTTCCCTAACCTAAAGAGAGAGATGCCGATGAACGTACAAGAAGCCTACAGAACTCCAAACAGACTGGGCCGGAACAGAAATACCTCCTGTCACATAATAATCAAAACACCAAATGTACTAAAGAAAGAAAGAATATTAAAAGCAATAAGAGAAAAAGGCCAAGTAACATATAAAAGAAGACCTATCCAAATCACATCAGACTTCTCACCAGAGACTATGAAAGCCAGAAGATCCTGGGCAGATCTCATGCAGACACTAAGAGAACACAAATGACAGCCTAGACTACTATACCCAGCAAAACTCTCAATCACCACAGATGGAGAGACCAAGACATTCTACGATAAAACCAAATTTTCACAATATCTTTCCACTAACCCAGCCCTGCAAAGGATAATAGGTGGAAACCGCCAATACAAGGAGAGAAACAACACCCTGGAAAAAATGAGATAGTAACCTTCTTGCATCAAACCCAAAAGTAGATAACCACTCAAACATAATGACAGCATCAAGAATGGCAGGTGGCAATAATCACTATTCCTTAATCTCTCTTAATATCAATGGTCTCAACTCCCCAATAAAAAGACATAAACTAACAGACTGGATATGTAAACAGGACCCAACATTTTGCTGCATGCAGGAAACGCACCTCAGTGTCAAAGACAAACACTACCTCAGAGTAAAACGCTGGAAAACAATTTTAAAAGCAAATGGTCCCAGGAAACGAGCCAGAGTAGCCATCCTAATATCAGATAAAATTTACTTTCAACCTAAAGTCATCAAAAAAGACACAGAAGGACACTACATACAGGTCAAAGGAAAAATCCACCAATAAGAACTCTCAATTCTGAACATTCATGCTCCAAAATGCAAGGGGACCGTCATTCATAAAACAAACTTTACTAAAGCTCAAAGCACACATCGCACCTCACACAATAATAGTGGGTGACTTCAACACCCTGCTCTCTGAAATGAATCATTCAGGAAAGCAGAAACTAAACAGGGACACAGTGAATCTAATTGAAGCCTTGGACCAAATGGAACTAACATATATATGGAACATTTCATCCTAAAGCAAAAGAATATACCTTCTCCGTACCTCATGGTCACAAATCAGACCTCAACAGATATAAGAAGATAGAACTAATCCCATGCCTCCTATCAGATCACGATGGAATAAAGGTGGTCTTCAATAACAACAAAAACAACAGAAAGCCCACATACACTTGGAAGCTGAACAAAGCTCTACTCAATGATACCTTGATCAAGGAGGAAATAAAAAAAGAAAGACTTTATAAAATTTAATGAAAATGAAGGCACAACATACCCTAATTAATGGAACACAAAGAAAGCAGTGCTAAGAGGAAAATTCATAGCCCTGAGTGCCTCCAAAAAGAAACAGGAGAGAGCATACACTAGCAGCTTAATGGTACACCTGAAAGCCCTGGAGCAAAAAGAAGCAAATACACCAAAGAGGAGTAGAAGGCAGGAAATCATCAAACTTAGGGCTGAAATCAATCAAGTAGAAACAAATAAAACCTTACAAAGAATCCACAAAACTAGGAGTTGGTTCTTTGAGAAAATCAACAAAATAGATAAGCCCTTAGTCAGATTAGCCAGAGGGCACAGAGACAGTATCCAAATTAACAAAATCAGACACGAAAAGGGAGAGATAACAGCAGAAACTGAGGAAAGTCAAAAAATCATCAGATCCTACTACAAAAGCCTATATTGAACACAACTAGAAAATCTGGAGGAAATGGACAATTTCCTTGACAGATACCAAATACCAAAATTAAATCAGGATCAAATAGACCATCTAAACTGTCCTATAACTGCTGAAGAAAGAGAAGTTGTCATTGGAAGTCTTCCAACCAAAAAACACCACAGGTCCAGACGGTTTTAGTGCAGAATTCTATCAGACCTTCAAAGAAGACCTAATACCAAACTATTCCACAAAATAGAAACAGAAGGAACACTACCCAACTCGTTCTGTGAAGCCACAATTGCGCTATTACCAAAATCACACAAAGATCTGACAAAGAAAGAGAATTTCAAGTCAATCTCTCTTATGAATATCGATGCAAAAATACTCAATAAAATTTTTGCCAATCTAATCCAAGAACACATCTAAAGGATTGTTCACCACGATCAAGTAGGCTTCATCCCAGGGACGTAGGGATGGTTCAATATAAGGAAGTCCTTCAATGTAATCCACTACATAAACAATCTCAAAGAAAAAAACCACATGGTCATCTCATTAGATGCTGAGAAAGCATTTGACAAAATTCAGCATCCTTTCATGTTAAAGGTCTTGGAAAGACCAGGAATTCGAGGCCCATATCTAAACATAGTAAAAGCAATTTACAGCAAACTGGTAGCCAACATCAGTCTAAATGGAGAGAAACTTGAAGCAATCCCACTAAAATCAGAGACTAGACAAGGCTGCTCTCTCTCACCAAATGGTCCCAGGAAACGAGCCAGAGTAGCCATCCTAATATCAGATAAAATTTACTTTCGACCTAAAGTCATCAAAAAAGACACAGAAGGACACTACGTACTGGTCAAAGGAAAAATCCACCAATAAGAACTCTCAATTCTGAACATCCATGCTCCAAAATGCAAAGAGACCATCATTCATAAAACAAACTTTACTAAAGCTCAAAGCACACATCGCACCTCACACAATAATAGTGGGTGACTTCAACACCCTGCTCTCTGAAATGGATCGTTCAGGAAAGCAGAAACTAAGGCGAGAGAGGGCAGCCTTGTCTAGTCCCTGATTTTAGTGGGATTGCTTCAAGTTTCTCTCCATTTAGATTGATGCTGGCTACCAGTTTGCTGTAAATTGCTTTTACTATGTTTAGATATGGGCCTCGAATTCCTAGTCTTTCCAAGACCTTAAGCATGAAAGGATGTTGAATTTTGTCAAATGCTTTCTCAGCATCTAATGAGATGACCATGTGGCTTTTTTCTTTGAGATTGTTTATATAGTGGATTACATTGATGGACTTCCTTATATTGAACCATCCCTGCATCCCTGGGATGAAGCCTACTTGATCGTGGTGAACAATCGTTTAGATGTGTTCTTGGATTCGGTTGGCAAGAATTTTATTGAGTATTTTTGCATCGATACTCATAAGAGAGATTGGCCTGAGATTCTCTTTCTTTGTTGGATATTTATGAGCTTTTGGTATTAGCGTAATTGTGGCTTCATAGAACGAGTTGGGTAGAGTTCCTTCTGTTTCTATTTTGTGGAATAGTTTGAAGAGTATTGGTGTTAGGTCTTCTTTGAAGGTCTGATAGAATTCTGCACTAAAACCATCTGGACTTGTGCTTTTTTTAGTTGGAAGACTTCCAATGACGACTTCTATTTCTTCAGGGGTTATAGGACCATTTAGACGATCTATTTGATCCTGACTTAATTTTGGTATTTGGTATCTGTCAAAGAAATTGTCCATTTCCTCAAGATTTTCTAGTTATGCTGAATACAGGCTTTTGTAGTAGGATCTGATGATTTTTTGAATTCCCTCAGTTTCTGTTGTTATGTCTCCCTTTTCATTTCTGATTTTATTAATTTGGATACTGTCTCTGTACCCTCTGGCTAGTCTAGCTAAGGGCTTATCTATCTTGTTGATTTTCTCAAAGAACCAACTCCTAGTTTTGTGGATTCTTTGTAAGGTTTATTTGTTTCTACTTGATTGATTTCAGCCCTGAGTTTGATGATTTCCTGCCTTCTACTCCTCTTTGGTGTATTTGCTTCTTTTTGTTCCAGGGCTTTCAGGTGTGCCATTAAACTGCTAGTGTATGCTGTCTCCAGTTTCTTTTTGGCGGCACCTAGGGCTATGAATTTTCCTCTTAGCACTGCTTTCATTGTGTCCCATAAATTAGGGTATGTTGTGCCTTCATTTTCATTAAATTTTATAAAGTCTTTGATTTCTTTCTTCATTTCCACCTTGGCCTAGTTATCGTTGAGTAGAGCATTGTTCAGTCTCCATGTGTATGTGGGTTTTCTGTTGTTTTTGTTGCCATTGAAGACCACCCTTATTCCATAGTGATCTGATAGGAGGCATGGGATTAGTTCTATCTTCTTATATCTGTTGAGGTCTGATTTGTGACCAAGTATATGGTCGATTTTGGAGAAGGTACCATGAGGTGCTGAGAAGAAGGTGTATTCTTTTGCTCTAGGATGAAATGTTCTATATATATCTCTTAGTTCCTTTTGGTCCAAGGCTTCAATTAGATTCACTGTGTCCCTGTTTAGTTTCTGCTTTCCTGAACGATCCATTTCAGAGAGCAGGGTGTTGAAGTCACCCACTATTATTGTGTGAGGTGCGATGTGTGCTTTGAGCTTTAGTAAAGTTTGTTTTACGAATGATGGTCCCCTTGCATTTGGAGCATAGATATTCAGAATTGAGAGTTCTTCTTGGTGGATTTTTCCCTTGATCAGTATGTAGTATCCTTCTGTGTCTTTTTTGATGACTTTAGGTTGAAAGTAAATTTTATCTGATATTAGGATGGCTGCTCTGGTTCGTTTCCAGGGACCATTTGCTTTTAAAATTGTTTTCCAGCCTTTTACTCTGAGGTAGTGTTTGTCTTTGACACTGAGGTGCGTTTCCTGCATGCAGCAAAATGTTGGGTCCTGTTTACATATCCAGTCTGTTAGTTTATGTCTTTTTATTGGGGAGTTGAGACCTTTGATATTAAGAGAGATTAAGGAATAGTGATTATTGCCACCTGCCATTCTTGACGCTATCTTTATGTTTGAGTGGTTATCTACTTTTGGGTTTGATGCAAGAAGGTTACTATCTCATTTTTTCCAGGGTGTTGTTTCTCTCCTTGTATTGGCGGTTTCCACCTATTATCCTTTGCAGGGCTGGGTTAGTGGAAAGATATTGTGAAAATTTGGTTTTATCATGGAATATCTTGGTCTCTCCATCTATGGTGATTGAGAGTTTTGCTGGGTATAGTAGTCTAGGCTGGCATTTGTGCTCTTTTAGTGTCTGCATGAGATCTGCCCAGGATCTTCTGGCTTTCATAGTCTCTGGTGAGAAGTCTGATGTGATCGGATAGGTCCTCCTTTGTATGTTACTTGGCCTTTTTCTCTTACTGCTGTTAATATTCTTTCTTTGTTTAGTACATTTGATGTTTTGATTATTATGTGACGGGAGGAATTTCTGTTTTGGTCCAGTCTGTTTGGAGTTCTGTAGGCTTCTTGTACGTTCATAGGTATCTCTCTCTTTAGGTTAAGGAAGTTTTCCTCCATAATTTTGTTGAAGATGTTTACTGACCCTTTAATTTGTAAATCTTCACTCTCCTCTATACCTATAATCCTTAGGTTTGGTCTTCTCATTGTGTCCTGGATTTCCTGGATGTTTTGGGTTACATAATTTTTACATTTTGCATTTTCTTTGACTGTTGAGTCAATGCTTTCTATGGTATCTTTAGCACCTGAGATTCTTTCTTCCATCGCTTGTATTCTACTGTTGATGTTTGCATCTATGACTCCTGATTTCTTCCCAAGGTTTTTTATCTCCAAAGTTGTCTCCCTTTGTGATTTCTTAGTTGTTTCTACTTCCTTTTTTAGATCCTGGATGGATTTGCTGAGATCCTTCTTTTGTTTTTTTTGTATTTTCCTGTATTTCTTTAAGGTATTTTTGCGTTTCCTCTTTCAGGATTTCTGCCTGTTGACCCAAGTTCTCCTGTATTTCTCTAAGCGATTTTTTGTGTTTCCTCCTCATGGGATTCCATCTGTTGATCCATTGTCTCCTGCATTTCTTTAAGCAGTTCTCATGTTTCCTTTGTAAGGGCATCTATCCGTTGATTCATTTCTTTAAGCAATTTTGTGTTGCCTCCCTATGGGCATCTGTCTGTTGACCCATATTCTTCTGCATTTCTTTATGCAATTTTTGTGATTCCTTTGAAAGTGCATCTACCCGTTGATCCATTTCTTTAAGCCATTTTTGTGTTGACTCCTTGTGGGCCTCCATCTGTTGATCCATGTTCTCCTGCATTTATGTAAGCGATATTTGTGTTTCCTTTGTAAGGGCTTCTAACCGTTGATTCATTGTCTCCTGTAATTCTTTATTAGATTTATTTGTGTCCTTCTTAAAATCCTCTAATAGCATCATGAGAAGTGATTTTAAATACAGATCTTGTCTTTTGGGTGTGGTGGGGTATCCAGGACTTGCTGCTGTTGGAGAGTTGGGTTCGGATGTTGCCATATTACTTTGATTTCTGTTAGTAACATTCCTACATTTGCCTTTTGCCATCTGGTTACCTCTGGTGTTAGTTGGTCCTGCTGTCACTGGCTGTTAATTGGACTTCCTGTGAGCCTGCAAAGCTATTTCTGGCCCCCTGGGTTACCGGGATTCTCCTGGCACCGATTTCTGGGGCCTGCCCTGCTCCCGAGTGACTTTGGAGCCCTGATGTGCCTTACCCCAAGTGATGTTATATTGGGGAATCCCTGCACATACAAAGGCTCAGTGTAGTGGATTCCCGGAACAGAAGTTGCCAAAGGGAGGCTGGTAGGCTCCTGCCCTGTGCAGGGGTGTGTGATCTCTCCCAGAGGGGGGGAAGGGGGGGTCGCTCTGCAGGGCAGACATCCCATAGCAGAGCTGGCATGCTGGTTACTGCAGACCTGCCCAGCTCTTGGAAGCAGGGTACACACAAGCTGCCTGAGACCCAAGCGATATTATGCCTGTCTGTCTCTGAGCCTGGTGGTCCCAACTGCCCCAATGCTGGAGCAAAGATAGCGGAGTGCAATCTGCACTCTCTTGGTGGCAGGGGAGCTGGTCCACAGCAGAGCTGTCACCCAGAGGACTGCAGCACTGTCTTGGGCGCAGATGGAAGCCCCAACAGGCCGTGTCCCAAGTGATGTTATATTGGGGAGAACCTGGGTACCTGTCTCCTCAGTGCAGTCGATCCAGGAACAGAGGTTGCCAAAGGGAAGCTGGTATGCTCCTGCCCAGTGCGGGGGTGGGTGGGAGGGTCCCTTTGCAAGGCAGAAGTCCCACAGCAGAGCTGGTGTGCTGGTTACTGCAGACCTGCTCAGCTCTTGGGAGCAGGGTACACACAAGCTGCCTGAGACCCAAGCGATATTATGCCTGTCTGTCTTTGAGCCTGGCCGTCCCAACTGCCACGATGCTGGAGCAAAGACGGCGGAGTGCACTCTGCCACTATATTACTTTCTAATAAATTGAATCCCTGGATTTTGTGAAGCATTTTCTATAACACATAGCTATGGAAGAAAGGAAAATACATTTTCAATTTCATATGTGACTAAAACAGGAATATTTACTTTCATATATTTTAAAACAAAGATATTCTATTTAATATTAACTTTACAGAATAGCCTAACAATTATCACATTCCTGTATCTCTGTGGTTTCAAATAAGAAGTGTTTATCTGTTACCATGTCCATCATTAAGAGTGGGAGAGAAAAGAGCTGGGCAGTTACCCATGGGTCTCAGTACTCTGCCTTTTAGCTTCTTTCTCTTCTGAGTCTTCTTCTCCATCCTGTCTAGCTCATAAGGAAAAAGGATGAGTTAGTGTGTATACTGCACTTCCAGAGGATTCCAGTTTAGTTCACAGCAACCACATCAGGTGGCTCACAAACAATTGCCACTCTAGCTCTAGGAGATCTACATCCTCCTTTTGGCCTCCACAAGCACCTGCACTCACATGCAAAATTTACACACACACACACACACACACACACACACACACACTCACAAATACACACACACACATGGTGAGCGAAGAGAGAGAGAGAGAGAGAGAGAGAGAGAGAGAGAGAGAGAGAGAGAGAAGAAAATTAAAAAGTAAAACAGAACCCCCCAAATCAATGTAATGGAAAATCTGAAAATGAACACATTTATCGTTGCTTAAACACATGCTTTGATAATTTTTAAAAAATTAAACAATACAAAATATTCTTGGAAGTGGTAATGTAGGTTTCTAGTTATTTCAAGGTCCTCTTCTTCAATTCACCCAATTAGTGAGGTTGTTAGCCTGAGATTTATTGAGAGAGTGAAAATCTAAGATGTGCTAATGCTAAAGAACACATATATTTGCACTTATAAATAATTCATACTTATTACCTTTTCCTTCTCGCCCTTTTATAATTAGCTAAATAATCTATGCTCTTTTGATTTGGGAAATAGCTTTATTAATGTCACCAAGTTGGTGTAAGGATGAGCCAGTGGCAAGATAACAGAAACATTATCTGAATCCTGCCTTGAGAAGCAGAAAGATTCGAAGTACTATCTTTGTCTTAGAGCGCATTATTTTTTGAAGGTCAGCAGGAATGTGTGGACCACGTAAGAAGGCACTTTTGCAGGATGGTTGTGGATGGAAATATTTACAAGTAAAGGATATGTTGCCAATATGTGCCCCAGGGATACAAGCCATATTCTCCCTTGACCATAGCCAATTACCAGTAACAAAATAATGTAATGGAAGTCTTAACCACTTTTCTTGGGAAGTGTCATGCCATTCTGAGGCAGTGCTGGAGAAATTACAGGACCATAATGAGCCTCATAATTCATGTCAGCCCTGGGCCTTTTCATTCATTTATAAATGTTTTAGAGGCCCATGATTCATAATGCCATGAGCTGGTTTTCTTTCAGAGCTGTCATGCTTCCATTAATATGAACCGTTCCTGCATCTTGCCAAGAGACAAACCCCGAGTAATATATCATAAAGGTTAGTGCTTTCCTTGAATCGTTACAGGCAATTTCCCAAGTACTGTGTGAATACAAAAGAAAAAAAGTTTTTGGAATGAAAAAATATTAAATGATAAGAAAAAAACTCAAAGAAGCAAAGGAAAATCTCTATATAAAGATGTCACCTTAGACTTATCACCATTTAATAACATAGTATATATCTTATGTTTGATTACTGTTATAGTCTTAAAAGTATATCAGTTTTAAGGATTTCTTAAAAGATTTTAAAAATTATGACATTTACACAATGGAATACTACTCAGCTATTAAAAACAATGACTTCATGAAATTCTCAGGCAAATGGATGAAACTTGAAAATATCATCCAGAGTGAGGTAACTTAGTCACAAAAGAACACACATGATATGCACTCACTTTTGAGTGGATATTAGCCTAAAAGTTCAGAATATCCAAGCTTCAATTCACAGACCCTATGAAGCCCAAAAAGAAGGAAGACCAAAGCGTGGATGCTTCAATGCTTCTTAGAAGCGGAAACAAAATACTCACAGGAGGACGAATAGAGACAAAGTGTGGATCATAGACTGAAGGAAAGGCAATCCAGAGACTGCCCCACCTGGGGATCCATCCCATATGCAGACACCAAACCTGGACACTATTGTGGATGCCTGGAAGTGCTTGCTGATAGAAACCTGATATGGCTGTCTCCTGAGAGGATCTGCCAGAGCCTGACAAATACAGATGCAGATACTCACAGCCAACCATTAGGCTGAGCTCTGGGGTTGAAGAAGGGACTGAAGGAGTTAAGGGGATTTGCTGCCCCATGGAGGAAGCAACAGTGACAACAGGCCAGACCTCACTCCCTGGAGCTCCCAAGGACTGTACCACCAACCAAAGAGGACTCATGGAAGGACCCATGGCTGCAGCCACATATGTGGCAGAGAATGGCCTTGCTGGACATCAGTGGGAGGAGCAGCCCTTGGACCTGAGGGTGTTTGATGCCCCAGAGTAGGGGGAATGCCAGGATGGGAAGACAGGAGTGGGTGGGTGAGTTGGCGATCACACTCACAGAGGCAGGGGGAGGGGGAATGGGATAGGGGGTTTCAGAAGGGGAGACCTGGAAAGGGGAAAACATTTGAAATGTAAATAAGGAAAATATCCAATTAAAAAAAAGAAAAAAATTATGCGTATATGTGTGCCACGTGTATATGGCTGCCCAAAGTAGGTATCAAATCCACCAAAGCTAGAGATATAGGCAGTTGTGAGCTGTCTGATGTGGGTGCTGGACATGATTGAATTCATGTCTTTGGAAGAGCAGTAGTCTTCTTAACTTTTGAACTATCGCTCCAGACCTAGCTTCAATGTTTGTCATCAAGCTAAGAAAAAATTGACCATCTAATCAACAAGCATTAGAACAAAAAGGTCGTTGGGCATCACTTTTATTCTTATATCTTATCACTGTCTTAAAATTCATTTTTTACAGTGCCTTTCTCTGTCATAAACCTCCTCCCACAATTCACTTTTCTAGTCAATTAAAAAAGTCAAGGTATTAAACATTATTCTACTAAACAAAAAACAATTTAGGTATTTTTTAAAAACATCTGAAGTTATATAGTACATGGTGTGTTTTCAAGGTCTGGGCAGCCTTTTCTTCATGAAATCTATCTCCATGGCTGCTGTCTTCATGGGCAATACTCACCACAAGACCGTTTTCTTTTCTAACAGGCAAGAATAATTATTCATTTTCTGAATCACATTATGATATAGAAGTGATGCTTGTTTGTACAAATGATTGTGATTCTATTCCATTCAACAAAATCCACGGGAGCCACCTACTGCTTGAAAGGCCCATCAACTGTTCTATTGTGGTAAAATTCCTGAACCAATTTACATCCAATCAGGAAGTTAGGAGTGGGTGTAGATGTTCTGCCAAACACTACTGGTCATTGGGTTCTTCTGCCAATCCATTTAATGATGGGAGATCATGTCTTATCATCTTACCACTTTTTTTTACTGACTTTTTAAACACACACACACACACAGAGAGAGAAAGAGAGAGAGAGAGAAAACCTGATTTCTCTAGTTAATCCTAATTGATCACCTCTATCCAAAGGTAGGCCTCTAATCTGAAAGCCCTTCTCCTCAGACTTTGTGCATAGCATGGAATCTAGTATTCAATCCCAACTCAAAAACTTAAGATTAATTATCATTTCCCTAAAATTAAGGACATATAAAAATTTAAGAGAATTTAAAATGTCTGGAGTCAAAGAAAATACTAGGATAATGTGGGCTTGATTCTGCTAAAGATAAAAAAGCAGGGCTCCTCCTGAGTTAGCTTTGTTTTCTTACTTCAGTCTCCTTATCAGTTCATGTTTTAGATTAAGCATCATGCCTTCTGTTCATCCAAAATGTGTTGTCATAGCCCTTTTGACCTAACTTATTCCAGTAGATATCTACTGGGTGACAACTCTGACTAAATGTTCGAAGGTTTATGACACTCCGGGAGATTTTTAGAAACATTTTATCATATTAAATAATTGGCTGTCTGAATTATCTGCCTTGTCTAAGTATTCTCTCTGTTCCTGATGTACAATTAGGTTAAAGAACTTGCCCCCATCCACACTTTTATTGCTGCACTCTGAATTTGAATGCAGACAATCTGTTGCCTGCTATACTCACTTCAGCTATGTACATGCAATGTATGAACCTGTAAGAGAAAGTCTCAGCAGTTAGCATAGCAAACCCAGTGAGTAAAAACACAAAGCATAGGCCTGGTACTCAAATGTAAATGTCTGCTTATAAATATGCAAAGCCCAGCTGCTTTGCCTGCAAAACTTTGGCAATTTCTGCAAATGGAGCAAATTTACATTGCACATTTCAGGGTTATTTTCATTCATTTTACTCTTCAAGCCACATCCTTTTCTTGTTTTAGCAGGAAATGATACATCTGCAATACTACTTAGCACTGGCTTTCAAAGGATGTTCCATAGAACATCTGTCTCTAAGCAAAATACCAGATTCTGTTCCACACTATGCCGTTGGCAGCCATAACTGAGTCAAGAATCCTACATTTTTCTGCATGTGCATGGTGTGTCCGATAGTTCTAGAGTTTGACTTAGATTGGGTAGAGCTTCTTGACCATGTCTTAATTCATAGCTTCTGCTGACACTAATTTAGCACAAGAAGATAGAACATGTGAACCTTCTATCTTCTATTCCCAATTATCTGTCTAAGAAATAAAACCTCCTTTAAGTGTCTTCCCAACATCCCTCAAGTCTTGGCCCTCTCCTTCCAGGTTATACGAACACAAAGAAAAATACACTTTTATCCATCCCAAGTTTATTTAGTCCCTAGTGAAACTCTCCCCTTACCCACACATGATTTAGAGTTCCATCCTTGAAGCAATTTCTAAAGTGCTTCATTTACCTTGAATCAAATTGTTGCTAAGTATCAACTCTAAATATTTTATTCACTGCTTTTCACATTTGTCATTAATTTACATTTTTTCTCTTGCAATTTTTTTAAAAAAGAAAAACTAAAAAAAAATTGAAATATTTAAAACAGCATTGAGCAGAATACTTCACTGCCAAATTTATTTCCTCCCATTGTACGCTATACTGTAATGTCATTCTCATTCAGCTAGTGTTGAAAGTCAACTCTGAAGCTGGACCAGGGACAACTTGAATTCCTCCAACCATGACTCCCTGTACAAGCTTCATTTGATATATCCATGAAACTATGAATGCTGTGATCCCTCAAATCTAGTTTGGAGTCCACTAAAGCAGGTGTGAACACTAAAACTCTGGGACTGGTGAAATGGCTGAGTGGTAAAGGCAAGTTCCATGTAAGCTTGGTGGTTTGAGTTTAATCCCTGGAACTTACATCGAGGCAGAAAGAGAAAACTAACGCCATGAAGTTGTCCTCTGACCTCTACATATATATTGTGGCATGTAGACCCATATACACATCATGTTTACATATATACACACATGCACATATACTCACACACACACATACACACTAAAACTTTGAAAGTGACTCGATAAAGGCATGTAACTGGGGGGCAGTTGTAAGTGATGTGTGTGTGTATGTGTGTATGTGTGTGTGTGTGTGTGTGTGTGTGTGTGTGTGCATGAATTGTCAAAAAAGATAAGAGGAACAGCAATGCTTGGTGCTTGGTATTCAGAGCTAACATGATTAACTTTATAAAGCACAACAGATCAAAATCTGAGATACATGGGCCATAATTAGCACCAACACTCAGAAAGGAGCACAATATAAGAATACATTTGGAAAATTACAAAAATTTTTAGGTCTTTAGAATTATGTTTATTAATATAATTTAACAATTTTATTAAAAAACGATTTGAGACAAGGGTTCACTATGTAGCCCTTGCTGCCCTGAAATTGACTTTGTAGATAAGGATGGCCCAGGAGTCGTAGAGATCTGTTTTTCCTTCCTCTGAGATAGGATTAAAGGTTTGTGACGCCTTGTCTGACCTATTATTACTACACATTGTAAGAATGAATGGTTAAGAATATGCTTGTATTCAATTTTTTTTTTCAGTATGGGACCTATTTCTACAAGCGAATGTTATAGGTCAGATGTATAGTTTTGTATCTTTATCATTATGTTATTACTCTAAAAGGTGAAAAACTATTTCTCTGTAAATTTTCTAAAGAATCTACTTTAAGATTCATCCACCTGCCTTTGTATGACCTTAGATTTATAAAGATATAATTCAGACATAATTATTGAAGAGGCTTCGTTCAGTTGGAGGCCACATGCCTGCTTACTGTCCTAAAGCTTCCCTGGAGTTCTGAAGTTCACTCTTTTTTTTTTAATTGGATATTTCCTTTATTTACATTTCAAATGTTTTCCCCTTTCCAGGTCTCCCCTTCGGAATCCCCCTATCCCATCCCCTCACCCCCGGCCTCTATGAGGGTGCTCCCCAGCCCACCTACTCCCATTCTCCAGCCCTGGCATGCCTCTACACCGGGACATTGAACACCCTCAAGGCCCAAGGACCTCTCCTCTCACTGATGACAAACAAGTCCATCCTCTGCCACATAGGTAGCCAGCACAATGGGTCCCTCCATGTGTGCTCTTTGGTTGGTGGTTCAGTCCTCAGGAGCTCCGGGGGGAGGGGGGTGTCTGGCCTGTTGACACTGTTGCTCCCTCCATGGGGCTGCAAATCCCCTCAGCTCCTTCAGTCCCTTCTCCAACTCCTCCACCAGGGACTCCTGAGCTCAGTCCAAAGGTTAGCTGCTAGCATCTGCCTTTGTATTTGTCAGGTTCTGGCAGAGCCTCTTAGGAGGCAGCTATATCAGGATTCCACCAACAAGCACTTCCCAACATTCACAATAATGTCTTGGTTTGGTGGTTGTATATGGGATGGATCCCCAGGTGGGACAGTCTCAGAATGGCCTTTCCTTCAGTCTCTGATCCACACTTTGTATCCATATTTCCTCCTGTGAGTATTTTGTTCATCCTTCTAAAAAGCACTGAAGCATCCACATTTTGGTCTTCTTTCTTCTGGGACTTCATATGGTCTATGAATTGAATCTTGGGTATTCCAATCTTTTGGGCTAATATCCACTTACCGGTGAGTACATACAGTGTTTGATCCTTTGTGATTGAGTCACCTCACTCAGGATGATATTCTTAAGTTCCATTATTTGCTTGTGAATTTCATGAAGTCATTGTTTTTAATAGCTGATATGAACATAATGGAGCATGTGTCTTTATTACATGTTGGAGCATCTTCTGGGTATAGCTGAGTCGTCAGGTAGTACTATGTCCAATTTACTGAGGAACCGCTAGACTGATTTCCAGAGTGGTTGAACCAGCTTGCAATCCCACCAGCAATGGAGGAGTGTTCCATCCAGCATCTGCTGTCACCTGAGATTTTGATCTTAGCCATTCTGACTGGTGTGAGGTGGAATCTCAAGGTTGTTTTGATTTGCATTTCCCTGATGACTATGAATGTTGAACATTTCTTTAAGTGTTTCTCAGTCCTTTGATTTTCCTCAGTTGAGAATTCTCTGTTTAGCTCTGTACCCCACTTTTTAATAGAGTATTTGTTTCTCTGTAGTCTAACTTCTTGAGTTCTTTGTATATATTGGATATTAGCCCTCTATTGGATGTAGGATTGGTAAAGATATTTTCCCAATCTATTGGTTGCCATTCTATCATACCTTTAAAGAAGACCTTGTACCAATACTCTTCAAACTATTCCAAAAAATAGAAACAGAAGGAACACTACCCAATTCTTTCTATGAAGCCACAGTTATGCTGATACCAAAACCTCACAAAGACTCAACAAAGAAAGAGAACTTCAGACCAATTTCCCTTATGAATATCGATGCAAAAATACTCAATAAATTTCTTGGCAACCAAATCCAAGAACACATCAAAACAATCATTCACCATGATCAAGTAGGCTTCATCCCAGGGATGCAGGGATGGTTCAATATGTGGAAACCCATCAACATTATCCACTATACAAACAAAGTCAAAGAAAAAAACCCCACATGATCATCTCATTAGATGCTGAAAAACATTTGACAAAATTCAACATCCCTTCACGTTAAAAGTCTTGGAAAGATCAGAAATTCAAGGCCCATACCTAAACATAGTAAAAGCAATATACAGCAAACCAGTAGCCAACATTAAACTAAATGGAGTGAAACTTGAATCAATCCCACTAAAATCAGGGACTAGACAAGGCTGCCCTCTCTCTCCCTATGTACTCAATATAGTACTTGAATTTCTAGCTAGAGCAATTAGACAGCAAAAGAGGTCAAAGGGATACAAATTAGAAAGGAAGAAGTCAAGTTCATGCTCAGCTTCTTCTCTTCGATTCAGTAATTTCTAAGTTTCTGTCTCTGGGTCTTGATTCACAAACCATTTCTTTAGCGGATCACTACTAATCTCAGTCCCACCTCATACCACACGTGATACAACATTTCATCAACTGGAACATCTGCTCAAACACCTGGCCCGTTCAGCTTGTGTGGCTCATTTCCTTGCTCTGCCCTTTCTCCTGTGGGATAGAATTACAAATGACTTTTTCCTGGTTAAAAAAAAAAAAAAAGAAGAGCTAGTCATAGACCAGTTAGCAGACAACCAACTATCATTAGTGGCCATATGTAGCGGAAGATCTAATAGTCCAAGCACACCCTTAGGTTATGTCTTGGTCTTTTAAGAAGTCAGTCTTATTAGAATTGTTATAATTAATAGTATTCTATACTTTTATTATTAACATTAATCAACACAGTTTCAGTTTTAAGTCACTAATATTTTCCTTTCTCCTGCAGTCCCTTCCACTCTTTCTCCTTCCTTTGTTCTCTCTCTTCCCTTCACTCTCATCTATCACTGCCTGAATTTTGAAACATTAGTGAACAAAATAGATACATGAACAAAAACCATACTTCAAATACTTAGCCACAAAGCAAAAATTATTCTGCATAAGTCTCTCAAAATAACCTACAAAAATAATTTTCCTCACTTTACTTTAAGGCTTATATTTGATAAGATTTTATGAAAATAAAAACTACTATGCATTGATCTCTATGCTTTATGCAAATATCTGTGGTGATTTGGATGAGAAATGATCCTCATGCGTTCGTGTATTTGATCTTTGTGTTCAGTTGGTGGTGTTGTTTGGACAGATTACAGAGCTATTATGATTTGAAGTCTAGATGGAGGAGTATGCCCTTGGGGCTGGGCATTATTTATGGCTTTTCCCCACTTTCAATGTACTCTCTTGGTTTTATGAATGTGAATAGAAATGGGATCAACTAGCTCACCCCTAGCCTTTGGTAGCTTGCTTCCAAACCTCTTCTGCTAATGTGGACCATAAGTCAAATTCTACCTTCTATAAGTTTGTTTGTTTTTTTTTGTTTGTTTGTTTTTTAGTCCAGGTATTTTAGTGCAACAGCTCCAAAATAACTGATACAGAAGATAGCACCAGAGAGCAGTGGGTTTATTGGTCAGAAGAACCTGGCTATGTTGTTTCAGAGGATCATGGGAAATTTTAGACTAGAAAAGGAGTTGAATGCTATAAGAATAGCTTAATAGGCCATTGCAGTAGAGGCCTAGAAGAGAGTAATAATGAAAGTAGTGTACACAGTAGTGGTCTGGATCATGAGACTTCAGAAAGAAGCATAGACCGTATTTATAACTTGGCTGTAATTTTGTCATGGAATCTGGCTGTTTTCTGCCCATGTCCTGAGAATTTACTTTATGCTAAATTAAAAAGTAATAGACTGTATTTCCTGGTAAAGGAAATTCTGTGATAGCATAACTTAGAGTCGGTTATGGAATACTTATTTTGATAACTGTCAGATAGGGGTACAATGAAAAGAGTGAGAAGGGCAGAAATATATTTAAAACGTACAGTTGAGAGAAAAAAAATCACACTAGGAAGCTTAATCTGGCCCTAAGTCTTCGCTGAAAATGAGCTGTGTGTTGAAAGTATGTAAATTGGTTTGATTTTACAGGAGGATTACAGTTAAGATATAGTCTTTCATCTTAGAAGAGACTAGACTTTTGAACAGTTTTGAAATTTAATAACTTGCCTGAAAAGAACTAGTCTATTATCTATGTCCCTAAGAACAGAATCTTAGAATTGTAGACTTTACGTGAGCAACAGTTTAACCATCAAAACCCTGAACTTTGTGCAATTAACTGCTTCTGCCAGGCTTAACAAGTCTTACCTTTTCATGGTTATGGCTGAGTCCCACTTTAGCTGCTACTTCAATCTTAACTCTTGGTTTGGTTTGAGCATAATACATGCTAAGTAACTGTTGAGAATTTAGAGGAAACCTATTAAAGAATCCTTCAGGTTTATTTATTATTTTTATAAAAGACATTTTGAAAGTACAAGAAATTTAGGTCTCTACTTTGTGGTCTTATATTCTTGAATTATTACACAATGGTTTAGCAAAAAAAAATTGGTTTGTTTGTTTTTTGTAATCGGGTCTCACTATGCAGCTCTGGTTGTCTTGGAACTCACTATGTAGACCAGCTTCACTTCGAACTCACAGAGAGCAACGTGCCAAGTGCTGGAAGTAAAGGTGTGTGCCACTGTGCCCGGCTACAAATTGAATTCTGATGTGAATTGTTCCCTTATGATTTTCTTTATCTCAGCTAGAGTCTGTTTCTAACTCATTAACATTTTCTGGACATTAGCCTTTCCCATTAAACTTCCCCAGTGTGCAAAGTCTCCAGTGATTTCAGTGTAGTTGCCTGTGGATACCACACACAATGGTCACAGGGAAAATATATAGAATCAGAGCTACTTTGAAAAGACCCTAATTAAGTTCTCCCTATTCACAGAACCAGATCTTTCATCAGTGGCCACACAATAAAATTAGGGCAGGGTCCTTGTAACTTGCCATGGGTGCAATCAACTGATGCTAACGTTTCTTTGAGAAACACTTGAATAAACAGTGAGCCATTATTTTTATGTGAGAATTTCTTTTCATGAGAATTGCCATCCAAGACAATATTTTGTGGTGAACTATGTTAGTCCCCACGGTTTTACATTTAATTCCAAGTTTTCTTTCTTTCTTTCTTTCAAATTAAAAATCACTGATTCCTAGCTTCTGGAAATATGTCCTATATACCAATTAAACACCTTGTCACAAACATTCTATTTATCTGACATTGTAAAGGAAGTGTTCTTCTACACAGAAATAACGGTAATGAAAAATAGTACTGTCGTTACTTTTGGAGCCAACATAATAGCTTTTCATCTCTTCCATTTAATATTTATAACAATTTGGTGAAGCTCACAAAATGACTTGTCAATAGGAACACAGCTGGTCAATAGAACTGATTTTATATTCAGGTCACTTCTTCCATCAAAGTAAATAGATTTTTTTCTGCTACACTATGACGCCCATTTAAGTTTTTTTTCCCTAACGTACAAACCCAAAATGATTTCTGAATCATGAAAAGGATCCCAGTTACAATGTCAAGTTTTCTTCAAAATAGTGTGACTGTTTTACAGAGGAGGATAGAGGACGGATGCAGTTTGATGGATGCAGAAGATGAGACGTGTATCTACTCATAAAGAGCCACAACACCAGGAATGAGCAGGCAAATACATATGACAGAGTAAAGCCAAAGGCAGCAGGCAGTAACTAATGAGCTTGAGTTTACTACAGGGAATTCCTAAACATTAAGAAATTCAGAGATCAGAATGGCCAAGATCAAAAACTCAGGAGACAGCAGGTGCTGGTGAGGATGTGGAGAAAGAGGAACACTCCTCCACTGCTGGTGGAATTGCAAGCTGGTACAACCACTCTGGAAAGCAGTCTGGCGGCTCCTCAGAAAACTGGGCATAATACTACCGGACGACCCCGTTAAACCACTCCTGGGCATAAACCCAGAGGATTCCCTAGCATGTAATAGGGGCACAGGCTCCACTATGTTTATAAAAGCCCTATTTATAATAGCCAGAAACTGGAAAGAACCCAGATGTCCCTCAACGGAGGAATGGATACAGAAAATGTGGTATATTTACACTATGGAATACTACTCAGCAATTAAAAACAATTAATTCATGAAATTCTTAGACAAATGAGTGAAACTGGAAAATACCATCCTAAGTGAGGTAACTCAATCACAAAAGAACACACATGGTATGCACTCACTGATAAGTGGATATTAGCTCAGAAGCTTGGAACACCCAAGATACAATTCACATATCAAATGATGCCCAAGAAGAAGGAAGAACAAAGTATGGAACAAAGTATGGTCCTTCTTAGAAGGGGGAACAAAATACCCACAGAAGGAGATACAGAGACAAAGTGCGGAGGAGCAGAGTCTGAGGGAAAGACAATCCAGAGACTACTGCACCTAGGGATCCATCCCATATACAGTTACAAAACCCAGACACTATTATCAATGCCCACAAGTGCTTGCTGACTGGGGCCGAATATAGCTGTCACCTGGGAGGCTCTGCTAGTGTATGACAAATACAGAGGGGGACACTATCAGCCAACCATTGAACTGTGCACAGGGTCCCCAATGGAGCAGCTAGAGAAATGTCCCAAGGAGTTAAAGGGGTTTGCAGTGCCATAGGAAGAACAACAATAATAGCCACCCAGTAATCCCAGAGCTCCCAGGGACAGAACCTTCAACCAAAGAGTAACATGGAGTTACCCATGGCTCCAGACTCATAGGCAGCAGAGGATGGACTTGTTGGACATCAAAGGGAAGAGAGGCTCTTGGTCCTGGAAAGGCTCAATGCCATGCCTCAGTGTAGGGGAATACCAGGACAGGGAAGCAGAAGAGGGTTGATTGGGGAACAGGGGGAGGGGAGATGGTTTATGGGATTTTCGGGGGGGGGGGGACCAGGAAAGGAGACAACATTTAAAATGTAAATAAAGAATATATCCAATAAAAAAATAAGGAAGAAATTCAGACGTGTAGTCAAGAGTATAGGGATAATAAGGTCAGAGTAATCCAATAGGAACTCTGGGGTGTCAGCAAGAGAGGAAGGCACCTTAAGGCAGGAGGCACTTGAAAACCAAAGGTCAAAGTCAGCCATTCTGTTGCTGCCAAGTCAAGTTTGGTGAAGACTAACTGATGTGGTGATAAGGCGAAGAGAAAGTGAGGTGGGGATGTAAACCTATCCTGCTTCCTGTTTTGGAGGGGTGGGGGAGGGGCAAAGTGTCCATGAGCACCCTCCAGGCTTTAGCCAAACAAACTAAGGAATATGGATTTGACTTAACAAAGCATTGCTGTGACTGTCAGGTTTCTACTTGGCCAATTCAAATTAATGCTTCTTCTTCTTCCTCTTCTTCTTCTTCTTCTTCCTCTTCCTCTTCCTCTTCCTCTTCCTCTTCTTCTTCTTCTTCTTCTTCTTCTTCTTTTTTAATTTGTTGAGACAGGGTGCCATTATGCAGCTCAGGGTGGTCTCCAAGTTTGACTCTTCCATTCTGCCTCACACCTGCTAGGATTACAAATTGTGCCAACATGGTGTCTTTTTTTTCTAATTAATTATGCTTTTGTTTGTTTGGCTTTCTTGGAAATAGGGTATCATGCAGTTCAGACCTGCCTCAAATTTTCTGTGTAGCTGAAAATGACCTGACTTCCTGTCTTTCTGTCTTTAACTTCAAGGGCTGTGGTTATAGGTCTGTACCTCCATACCCAGTTTTGGGGTTCTTTAAACTTTTTTCACATTGATATCTAATAGTTATTTGTATTTATAGGGTTCAGTTAAATGCCTTATGCTTATTGTAAGTTGGTTTCTTTAACAGAATATTTCTACCTGGCAACTTTTTGTTTCATTCCCTAATATAAGAAACTGTTAAAACCCCTGCTTTTAAAAATTTTCAACAGCAGAGATAGTTTATGGCTCAATAATAAGATTAATTGTCTGTTATAACACAAATGACTGCTGTATTTGAAATCAAGCAAAGGGCTGGAGGGATGGTTTAGTATTTAATAGGGCATAAGAGTTTGTATTTCAGATTTTCAGTTTGTAGTTATAAGACCTGAAACTCATAAAATGTATCTAAACCATAAATCAAATTACTATCAAAAGCGGAACTTAAAGTCTGATTTCTTAGTCTGGATCAGTGTTGAAGGACTTTTTTTTTTAATTATTTATTTTATTTTTTTTTAATTTACATTCCAAATCATTTCCCCTTTCCCGTTTCCTCCCTCCCCGAAAGTCCCATAAGCCCCCTTCCCTCCCTCTTTTCTCCATTCAACCCCCTCTCACTTCTCTGTCCTGGCGTTCCCCTACATCCAGTCTTTCCAGGACCAGGGGTCTCTCCTTCCATCTTCTTAGAAATCTATTGATATGCGGATTGTGTCTAGGGTATTCCAAGATTCTGGGTCAATATCCCCTTATCAGTGACTGCATACCATGTGTGTTCTTTTGTGATTGGGTTACCTCACTAAGGATGATATTTTCCAGTTCTGACCATTTGCCTAAGAACTTTGTGAATTCATTGTATTTAATTGCAGAGTAGTATTCCATTGTGTAAATATACCACATCTTCTGAATCCATTCCTCCGTTGAGGGACATCTGGGTTCTTTCCAGCTTCTGGCTATTATAAATAAGGCTGCTATGAACATAGTGGAGCATGTGTCCTTATTGCATGCAGGTAAAGCCTTAGGTATATGCCCAGGAGTGGTATAGCCGGATCCTCTGGGAGTGTCATGCCCAGTTTTCTGAGGAACCGCCAGACTGCTTTCCAGAGTGGTTGTACCAGCTTGCAATTCCACCAGCAGTGGAGGAGTGTTCCTCTTTCTCCACATCCTCGCCAACAACTGCTGTCTCCTGTGTTTTTGATCTTAGCCATCCTGACTGGTGTGAGATGGAATCTCAGGGTTGTTTTGATTTGCATTTCCCTAATGACTAAGGATGATGAACATCTCTTTAGGTGCTTCTCAGCCATTAGATATTCTTCAGGTGAGAACACTTTGTTTAGCTCTGTACCCCATTTTTTAATAGGGTTACTTGCCTCTCTGGAGTTTAACTTCTTGAGTTCTTTGTATATATTGGATATTAGCCCTCTGTCGGATGTAGGGTTGGTAAAGAGCATTTCCCAGTTAGTTGGTTGCCGCTTTGTCTTTTTGACAGTGTCTTTTGCCTTGCAAAAACTTTGTAATTTAATGAGGTCCCATTTGTCTATTCTTGATCTTAGAGCATAAGCTATTGGAGTTGTGTTCAGGAAATTCTCCCCTGTGCCCATATGTTCAAGGTTCTTCCCTAGTTTCCCTTCTATTAGTTTCAGTGTGTCTGGTTTTATGTGGAGATCTTTGATCCACTTAGAATTGAGCTTAGTGCAAGGAGATAAGAATGGGTCAATTTGCATTCTTCTGCATGTTGACCTCCAGCTGAGCCAGCACCATTTGTTGAAAAGGCTATCTTTTTTCCACTGGATGGTTTTAGCTCCTTTGTCAAAGATCAAGTGACCATAGGAGTGTGGATTCATTTCTGGGTCTTCAATTCTGTTCCATTCATCTACATGTCTGTCACTGTACCAATACCATGCGGTTTTTTAACACTATTGCTCTGTAGTACAGCTTGAGGTCCGGGATACTGATTCTCCCAGAGGTTCTGTTGAAGGACTTTTAACATGGAATATTTGTAGATGTGGGACCACAGATGCCAGGAGTGGTTCAAGGCACTTTACCTCAAAAAACACAGTGTGAAAGGCCACTGGATTGGGCACTATTTCATGACACACTTTAGTGAGACGGAAGCAAGTCCTGTGTAGTTGTAATAACCTGTACAGATAAAGCTTAAATAAATGTCTGTCTGGAAATAAGGAGCGAGGAAAGAGTTTGAACACAGGTAATACAGTTGCCAAAGCTCTATGCCAATACTTTATCCCAATTTTAGATATTCTTTGTATCAACTTCCACATACAAGATAGTGACTTTAGGAAAACTAAATATCCAAAGGCCTAGTTATTTTTTTTGTATCTTCCACACCAAAGAGCTTCAGATTTGGGCAAGAAGTCTTTTGTCGGTTAAAAGGCAGAGACGCTATGTACTCTCAAGTTCATGAGTGTCAAAGCAGTATTTGGCTTACTCCTCTACCCAGTCCCCACAACTCAGGAGGCAGGGAGTCTTCAGGTGGAGATCCTAAGCTTGCACAGGCCTCAGAGACGTGTTTACAGAGACGGAGCGTGCATGCACAGCAACATAAGATACTGCATGGAATTTTGATGAGATGAAGGGAAAAATGGTTATTGTATTTGGGAATTAGCAGTCTGTGAGTTCTGAGACAGCATTTTCAGTGAAACCCAGCATGCAGAAAACCAAAGGGAAAAGCATCAAAATGTAAATGTATGCTACATCACTCCAGGCGTACAAGTGTGTAACAAAACTAGGTTAGAACTAAAATTCAACTCTGCAGTATTTTGGCTCCCTGGGAATATATAAATCACAATTTTCAAGTCATTATTTTTGATATAATTTAATAAGCACAGAAAGTATCAGAGATTTTTAAAATAAGTGCTGAAAAATTGTCTGTCTTTCCCGACACGCTGCCTGCTCTATACCCACATCTTCCTCTCTGATCACTCAGAAGTCTTCACGTTTGCAGGGATTATTTCTGTAGTCAGGAAAGCAAATGCAACATCACTGCAGTGCACTAGTTTGAAAGGCCCTTCCTCCCCCTTTAAAGGAATTTTGAAGATTTTTATAAACAATTAGAATTCCTTTTTGAAAAGATAAACTTTTATTCCATTAAAGGTATGATACATTTAAATAATTCTGCATAGACAAAAATTAGGTCATTTGCAAATGTTTGCTGTAAGAAACAATACTGCCATATTTACCACAAGTAAGTCACCCGCATAGACTCCTAGAAGTTGACTTGCTGGGGTGCAGGTTATAATCCCATGCCAGGAGGTTAAGTGACACCAAAGTGTCATGCCTTGACTTCCTACGGATTCATCATCACATTGTGCATGGAGGCAGGGACTCCTTATGACATGCTTGCCACGGTTGTGTTAGCAAAGTTTGAAATTTCTCTTGCCAAGCTCAGTTTACCATAATTTTCAATTAGGATTCTTTTATTAAGTGTGAAGGACATCTTTTTAAGTGTTCATGACCGTTAGTGACTCAGTTGCTGTAAGACATCTGTCTATACAATCTGTTTTCTTCAGGGTTTTTATTAGCTTACTAATTGATGTGCCCAATTCACAGACATAGATACCAGTGAACCTAAGAGAGTTTCTACCCAGTTTGTCGTGCCTTTTGACTTCGCATATGATTATTTTCATGATGTAGAAGGTTTGTTGTTCTGCTCTGAGCGTTACAGAGCTGAATTTATTGGTTAACTCTTCTAGCATCTAGGATTCATAATGCAGTTTCAAAGGCTACTTTCACTTATGGTTATGAAATGGTTATTTTGTTCCTTTCAAATATTTTGAAGATGTTTATAATAAAATAATGTGCTTGTTGGAAACCCACTTGGTGTACTATGCCAGATATATCCTATCTATTTCTGTCAGATATGCTGATTCAGAGGTTGACATTTTTTCCCATTTGAGCTGCTTCTTCATGTGTTGGATCAATCAATAGTTATCTTTTTAGAAAGAAACAAGAAGCATCTTTCCACCTACAGGGTTTCTCTAGCACCATCCACTGAAAATGGATAGAAGTGTTTCAAGGGTCAGTGCAGCTATTCCAAATCACGTGTTCAAGAGGGATAGGGAGTAGAAAGGCACTATGCTGGTATTGGAGAGCCTGGTATCTGTGTTTGTTTCTTTTAATAGAAAAGTTTCTCTGTGAAATACTGTTTGCTTTTGAGCTGAAATGTCAGTTATAATTTCTAAAGCTAGGAAAGATTCTATTATGTTGAGATGTTTTTTTTTAATCATGAATAGAATTGTTTTCTTTATAATCTGTAGAAATGGGCATATAATTCTTTTCTTATTAATATGGCAACTGTAGTAATATATATCATATTATCAAAACACTCCACTATTTTACCCCATTTCAAAGGGATATTTTAAAATACGTTGAATTCCTTTGTTAATAATATATCTCGGTGTTTTTCTTAGTCTGTAGATTTTTGTTGTGAAGTATTGGTTGGGGTTTCACATTGCATTTATTCACAAAGGAATGAAAGAGATTTTTCTTTTGTTTTGTGTTTGTTTTTATCTTAACTGGAAAATCTTAGAAAACTATTGAAAATATGCTGCATTAAAAGACGGGATAGCATTTTAATCTTGGATTTTTAAGGTTCCTATTCTCAAATAGAACATGTTCATTTTAATAACTATTCTCATTCAGCCTTGGGGAAGCCTTTTCCATTTCCCTACCTCTTTCATTGTCAATTTGGGATATTCCAGTTTCTGGGAAATTTATCTTTTTTGCCTGTAGACTCTTTCTTTCAGTAATGAGAAGAATTCCTTCCACAATCAATTTTTAAATTTGCTCTCTGACAGATTTTTTTTGCTCATTGTTCTGTATCTCATGCAACAGTAGTTACATTTTGTTCTTTACCTGTGTAGTTAGTGGCTTGTCATTTTATGGTTTCATCAATACATTTTGAATGCATTAATTCTATATTTCTCTGTTTTCTGTTAAAAAAAATTCTGGCCGTAATTTTCCTTTGTTTTTATTCCTTTTTAAAGTTCTTTTTCTGGTTCTTTCATTGTATCACTATACAATTTATATATTGTTATTTTCAGATATTCTGAAGTTTCAGTTTGTGATTTATTTGGTGGTATATTTTTAATGTTATTTTAAACAAGTTCAAAGTTGTGTGTGTGTGTTTTTTAAATCGTGTATGTGTTTGACTCTGTGTGTATGTTTAGGTATGTGACTGTGTGTGTGTGTGTGTGTGTGTGTGTGTGTGTGTGACTGTGTGTGAATGAAGGTCGCCATGAAGGCCAGAAGAGGGTGCCAGATCCTCTGTAACTGGATTTACAGGTGGCTATAACCTGCCTGAACCAAACTCCTCTGCAAGGATGCTAAAATTCTCAACTTCTGAGCCATTTCTCTAGTTACAAATTTGTGCCTTTTATTTCAAAGTAAGAAGTGTTTTTAAGGAAGGAATCACTTAGTTACCTAAGGTTAAACATACTGTTGTGAATGTATTTATCTAATGTTACAAAAGTTGAAAGCATCTTTTAAAAATCAAAATTAATTGCACAAAACTCTTTTCATGTGCATTTCTTCTTGAAAGACCCAAAGACACATAGAAATCACTTCCATATACCAAGTCCATCAAGATCTTGTATCAACGGCACATGACAAAAAAGGGTTCCTTAAATTTGAAACCCAGGAAGACTAACTAAGAGAAACCCATTTTAATTTCTTAAATAAGTTTAATGACTACCAACTTATGAAATCGAAACTATAAAAATGCTTTGTAAACTTTAAAACTAGAGAGACATGGCTAGGGAGGACCATAAGGTTCCTGTTCCAGGGGAAGGCTCATGGTTCTTCACCCTTCCACATTTTCATAGAGTTCTGTTTATGTACTCCAACTGCTATGCCCAGGCAATCGTCATGCTAACTCAAGAAACTTTACTCCCAGCTATTATAATGACTCTTCATTCCTTCTGTTTTCCCCTCAAAGCTTTTCAAGCCCAGCAGCCAGCCTCAGCAGCCTTTGGAGTCACTACTGACATCTCTGTTGACCAGAACTGTATGTGTACCAGCTGTGAGAGGGACAAGGATGTTTCTTCAATATCTTGTCCTATGTTTAGTCACACCAAGGCTCAGTCACCTGGAAGGTGAGGGCCAATTTGGTGCTAATCAGGACTGTCGTGAAGACATGGCTATTCTGGTTTGCTTGTTTTCATTTTTTTGAGACTTTTGTTAAGTGAGAACTGATGTGATTTATTTTAAAATTGTTTTTAAGCTCTCTGGAGGATAACACCTAGGAGTGCACAGGGCATACAGTGGAGCTGCTGGGACAGGAGTCTTCCCTTCTGGCTGCCATTTCCACCAGGGAGCCAGGCAGCTCCACAGCCTTCTGGGTACAGACCCTGCTAGAAAAGAGTTGGTCTCCTAGGAGTACAGACACAGATTTACAGGCCCATAGGAGGGCAAGCTCTAGCCAGAGACAGCAAGACCAACTAACACCGGAGATAACCAGATGGCGAAAGGCAAGTATAAGAACCCTACCAACAGAAACCAAGGCTACTTAGCAACATCAGAACCCAGTTCTCCCACCACAAGCAGTCCTGGATACTCCAACACATCTGAAAAGCAAGAGTTCGATTGAAAATCTCATCTCCTGATGATGATAGAGGACTTCAGGAAGGATATAAAAAACTACCTTAAAGAAATACAGAAGAACATGGGTCAACAGGTAAAAACCCTTAAAGAGGAAACACAAAAATCCCTTAAACAATTACAGGAAAACACAAACAAACAAGTGAAGGAACTGAACAAAACCATCCAGGATCTTAAAATGGAAGTACAAATAATAAAGAAATCACAAAGTGAGACATCTCCAGAGATAAAATCTTTGGAAAGAATTAAGGAGTCATAGATGCAAGCATCAACAATAGAATACAAGAGATAGAAGAAAGAATCTCAGGTGCTGACGATACCATAGAAAACATTGACTCAACAGTCTAAGAAAATGCAAAATGCATAAAGCTGGTAACCCAAAACATCCAGGAAATTCAGAACACAATGAGAAGACCAAACCTAAGAATTATAGGTATAGAAGAGAGTGAAGATTTCCAACTTAAAGGCCAGTAAATATCTTCAGCAAAATTTTAGAAGAAAACTTCCCTAACCTAAAGAAAGAGATGCTCATGAACATAGAAGATGCCTACAGAACTCCAAACATACTGGACCAGACCAGAAAGTCCTCCTGGCACATAATAATCAAAACAACAAATGCACTAGACAAAGAAAGAATATTAAAAGCAGTAAGAGAAAAAGGTCAAGTAACATATAAAGGCAGACCTATCAGAATTACACCAGACTTCTCACCAAAGACTATGAGAGCTAGAAGATTCTGGAAACACAAATGCCAACCCGGACTACTATGCCAGCAAATCTCTCAATTACCATAGATGGAAAAACCAAGATATTCCATGATAAAACCAAATTTATACAATATCTTTCCACAAATCCAGCCCTACAAAGGATAATAGATGGAAAATGGAAACCCAAAGAGGGAAACTACACCCTAGAAAAAGCAAGAAAGTAATCTTCTACCTATAAACCCAAAAGAAAGTAACCACACAAATATAAAATAACATCAAAAATAACAAGAAGCAACAATCACTATTCCTTAATTTCTCTTAACATCAATGGACTCATTTCCCCAATAAAAAGACATAGACTAACAGAAATATTTTTCAGGAAAATCTTCAATTTTATCAGAAAATGTTTGCAATACTCTTTCAATTAATTTAGTAATGTTTTTTATGTTTACCAGTTTATCTGTATTATTTTCCATGATAATCTTCAACTTTAGCATGTTTTTCTATATATTTCTTCAATTTTATCAGAAATATTTTCCATGTAAATCTTCAATTTTATCAGAAAATGTTTAAAATTCCACTTTCAATCAACTTAGGAATATTTTTATGCCTACCATTTTATCTGTATAATTTTCCATGATAATCTTCAATTTTAATGCTTTTCCATATATTTCAATTTTATCAGAAATATTTTTCATGTAAATCTTCAATTTTATCAGAAAATGTTTAAAATTCCACTTTCAATCAACTTAGGAATAATTTTATGCCTACCATTTTATCTGTATAATTTTCCATGATAATCTTCAATTTTAATGTTTTTCCATATATTTTTTTCAATTTTATCAGAAATATTTTTCATGTAAATCTTCAATTTTATCAGAAAATATTTATAATTCCACTTTCAAACAACTTGGGAATATTTTTTATGCCTACCATTTAATCTGTATAATTTTTCCATGAAATAATCAATCTTAACATTTTTTTATACATTTCTTCAATGTTGTAAGAGATATTTTCCATGTAAATCTTCAATTTTATCAGAAAATATTTATAATTCCATTTTTAATCATCTTAGGAATATTTTTATGACTACCATTTTATCTGTAATTTTCCATGATAATCTTCAATTTTATCATGTTATTCTGCATTTTTCTATAATTTTATCAGAAATATTTTCCATGTAAATCTTCAATTCTATCATAAAATATTTCTACTTCCTTTTTCAATTAAAAAAATTGTTTTTAAGACCTTAATACAATAATATCATTTTTTTCTTCCCATTTTCCCCCTTTAAACCTTCCTATTCCTCTCCACCCTGCCCTCTTTCATATTCATGGTTCCCTTTACCTTAATTAATGCTACATATATGTATACAACACACACACACACACTTAAATACAAACTGATCAATCTATATAAAGTTACTTGTATGAATATTTCCAGAGCCAACCATTTGGTATTAGATATCTAACTGGTGTGCTGGGGGTGACTATTTCTCTCACTCTTAACATTACTTAATTGCATCTAGTTCTTTGTTGAGAGTTGAGACCTTGGGAGCTGTCCACATTCCATGTTAGCATGTCCATGCTGTCATCCTTGTTCAGGGCATGTTTAAACAGCCAGTTTGGTTTTACTTTTAAAATATAATTTTGAGCTCTGTGAGTATATAATTTTTACTTTTCGGAACTCATTTTCTGACTTGTTGATGGTGAATATTATTTGGGCATTTGAGGGGAGGACATGATCTCTATTTTCGAAAAATACAATTTAATACTTATTAATTTGTCATGTACACACAGACACCCAATGAATTCAGTTTATCTGGAACAGACAGCGTCCTAGTGGTAAACCTATCTCCAGCTACTGTTAGGTTTCTGCTTCTTCCTGATTCTTGGGTGGTTTGAATAACCAAAACGTTTGTCATGTTTTTAATTTCTGAAAAACTTTCTCAAAAGATAACCTTGATAATTAATCCTTATGCCATTTTTTTAATCTCTTTAAGAACTCCAACCATGTCTGTGCTGCATACTTAACTTTTGGTCTTTGAAGGAGTGTCTTGTATAGCCCACGATGACATCAAACTTTATTTTATTTTCTAAGTTTTTTTTAATTTACATTCCAAATCATTTCCCCTTTCCCATTTCCTCCCTCCCCGAAAGTCCCATAAGCCCCCTTCCCTCCCTCTTTTCTCCATTCAACCCCCTCTCGTTTCTCTATCCTGGCGTTCCCCTACATCCAGTCTTTCCAGGACCAGGGGTCTCTCCTCCCATCTTCTTAGAAATCAATTGATATGCGAATTGTGTCTAGGGTATTCCGAGATTCTTGGTTAATATCCCCTTATCAGTGACTGCATATCATGTGTGTTCTTTTGTGATTGGGTTACTTCACTAAGGATGATATTTTCAAGTTCTGACCATTTGCCTAGGAATTTCGTGAATTCATTGTTTTTAATTGCAGAGTAGTATTCCATTGTGTAGATATACCACATCTTCTGAATCCATTCCTCCATTGAGGGACATCTGGGTTCTATCCAGCTTCTGGCTATTATAAATAAGGCTGCTATGAACATAGTGGAGCATGTGTCCTTATTGCATGCAGGGGAAGCCTCTGGGTATATGCCCAGGAGTGGTATAGCTGGATCCTCCAGGAGTGTCATGCCCAGTTTTCTGAGGAACCGCCAGACTGCTTTCCAGAGTGGTTGTACCAGCTTGCAATCCCACCAGCAGTGGAGGAGTGTACCTCTATCTCCACATCCTCACCAACAACTGCTGTCTCTTGAGTTTTTGATCTTAGCCATTCTGACTGGTGTGAGATGGAATCTCAGGGTTGTTTTGATTTGCATTTCCCTAATGACTAAGGATGTTGAACATCTCTTTAGGTGCTTCTCAGCCATTAGATATTCTTCAGGTGAGAACTCTTTATTTAGCTCTGTACCCCATTTTTTAATAGGGTTACTTGCCTCTCTGGAGTTTAACTTCTTGAGTTCGTTGTATATATTGGATATTAACCCTCTGTCGGATGTAGGGTTGGTAAAGATCATTTCCCATTTAGTTGGTTGCCGCTTTGTCTTTTTGACAGTGTCTTTTGCCTTGCAAAAACTTTGTAATTTAATGAGGTCCCATTTGTCTATTCTTGATCTTAGAGCATAAGCTATTGGAGTTCTGTTCAGGAAATTCTCCCCTGTGCCCATATGTTCAAGGTTCTTCCCTAGTTTCCTTTCTAATAGTTTTAGTGTGTCTGGTTTTATGTGGAGGTCCTTAATCCACTTGGAATTGAGCTTAGTGCAAGGAAATAAGAATGGGTCAATTTGCATTCTTCTGCATGTTGACCTCCAGCTGAGCCAGCACCATTTGTTGAAAAGGCTATCTTTTTTCCACTGGATGGTTTTAGCTCCTTTGTCAAAGACCAAGTGACCATAGGAGTGTGGATTCATTTCTGGGTCTTCAATTCTGTTCCATTGATCTACATGCCTGTCACTGTACCAATACCATGCGGTTTTTAACACTATTGCTCTGTAGTACAGCTTGAGGTCCAGGATACTGATTCCCCCAGAGGTTCTTTTACTCTTGAGAATAGTTTTAGCTATTCTGGGTTTTCTGTTATTCCAGATGAATTTTTAAATTGCTCTTTCTAACTCTATGAAGAATTGAGTTGGGATTTTGATGGGGATTGCATTGAATCTGTATATTGCTTTTGGTAAGATGGTCATTTTTACTATATTAATCCTGCCAATCCATGAGCATGGCAGATTTTTCCATCTTCTGAGGTCTTCTTCAATTTCTTTCTTCAGAGACTTGAAGTTCTTGTCATACAGATCTTTCATTTGTTTGGTTAGAGTCACGCCAAGATACTTTATGTGGTTTGTGGCTATCGTGAAGGGTATCATTTCTCTTACTTCTTTCTCAGCCTGCTTATCCTTTGAGTATAGGAAGGCTACTGACTTGCCTGACTTGATTTTATATCTGGCCACTTTGCTGAAGTTGTTTATCAGCTGTAGGAGTTCTCTGGTGGAGTTCTTTGGGTCGCTTAAGTATACTATCATATCGTCTGCAAATAGTGATAGTTTGACTTCTTCCTTTCCAATTTGTATCCCTTTGACCTCTTTTTGTTGTCTAATTGCTCTAGCTAGCACTTCAAGTACTATATTGAAAAGATATGGAGAGAGAGGGCAGCCTTGTCTAGTCCCTGATTTTAGTGGGATTGCTTCAAGTTTCTCTCCATTTAGATTGATGTTGGCTACCAGTTTGCTTTAAATTGCTTTTACTGTGTTTAGATATGGGCCTTGAATTCCTGATCTTTCCAAGACCTTTAGCATGAAAGGATGCTGAATTTTGTCAAATGCATTCTCAGCATCTAATGAGATGACCATGTGGTTTTTTTCTTTGAGACTGTTTATATAGTGGATTGCATTGATGGATTTCCTTATAATGAACCATCCCTGCAACCATGGGATGAAGCCTACTTGATCGTGGTGAATGATCATTTTAATGTGTTCGTGGATTCGGTTGGCAAGAATTTTATTGAGTATTTTTGCATCGATATTCATAAGAGAGATTGGCCTGAGATTCTCTTTCTTTGTCGGATCTTTGTGTGCTTTTGGTACTAGTGTAATTGTGGCTTCATAGAACGAGTTGGGTAGTGTTCCTTCTGTTTCTATTTTGTGGAACAGTTTGAAGAGTATTGGTGTTAGGTCTTCTTTGAAGGTCTGATAGAATTCTGCACTAAAACCATCTCGACCTGTGCTTTTTTTGGTTGGAAGACTTCCAATGACAACTTCTATTTCTTCAGGGGTTATAGGACGGTTTAGATGGTCTATTTGATCCTGATTTAATTTTGGTATTTGGTATCTGTCAAGGAAATTGTCCATTTCCTCAAGATTTTCTAGTTGTGTTGAATACAGGTTTTTGTAGTAGGATCTGATGATTTTTTGAATTTCCTCAGTTTCTGTTGTTATCTCTCCCTTTTCCTTTCTGATTTTATTAATTTGGATACTATCTTTGTGCCCTCTGGTTAGTCTGGCTAAGGGCTTATCTATCTTGTTGATTTTCTCAAAGAACCAACTCCTCGTTTTGTTGATTCTTTGTATGGTTTTATTTGTTTCTACTTGATTGATTTCAGCCCTGAGTTTGATGATTTCCTGCCTTCTACTCCTCTTTGGTGTATTTGCTTCTTTTTGTCCCAGGGCTTTCAGGTGTGCCATTAAGCTGTTAGTGTATGCTTTCTCCCATTTCTTTTTGGCGGCACTCAGGGCTATGAATTTTCCTCTTAGCACTGCTTTCATTGTGTCCCATAAATTAGGGTATGTTGTGCCTTCATTTCCATTAACTTTCAAAAAGTCTTTGATTTCTTTCTTTATTTCCACCTTGACCAAATTATCATTGAGTAGAGCATTGTTCAGCCTCCATGTGTACGTGGGTTTTCTTTTGTTTTTGTTGCCATTGAAGACCACCCTTATTCCATAGTGATCTGATAGGAGGCATGGGATTAGTTCTATTTTCTTATATCTGCTGAGGTCTGATTTGTGACCAATTATATTGTCAATTTTGGAGAAGGTACCATGAGGTGCTGAGAATAAGGTGTATTCTTTAGCTCTAGGATGAAATGTTCTATATATATCTGTTAGTTCCATTTGGTCCAAGGCTTCAATTAGATTCACTGTGTCCCTGTATAGTTTCTGCTTTCCTGAATGATCCATTTCAGAGAGCGGGGTGTTGAAGTCACCCACTATTATTGTGTGCGGTGCGATGTGTGCATTGAGCTTTAGTAAAGTTTCTTTTACGAATGAGGGTGCCCTTGCATTTGGAGCATAGATATTCAGAATTGAGAGTTCTTGTTGGTGGATTTTTCCCTTGATCAGTATGTAGTTTCCTTCTGTGTCTTTTTTGATGACTTTAGGTTGAAAATCAATTTTATCTGATATTAGGATGGCTACTCCACCTCGTTTCTTGGGGTCATTTGCTTGTAAAATTGTTTTCCAGCCTTTTACTCTGAGGTAGTGTTTGTCTTTGACACTGAGGTGCGTTTCCTGCATGCAGCAAAATGCTGGGTCCTGTTTACATATCCAGTCTGCTAGTCTATGTCTTTTTATTGGGGAATTGAGATCATTGGTATTAAGAGAGATTAAGGCATAGTGATTATTGCCATCTGCCATTCTTGACGCTATCTTTATGTTTGAGTGGTTATCTACTTTTGGGTTTGATTCAAGAGGGTTATTATCTCATTTTTTCCAGGGTGTTGTTTCTCTCCCTGTATTGGCAGTTTCCACCTATTATCCATTGCAGGGCTGGCTTTGTGGAAAGATATTGTGAAAATTTGGTTTTATCATGGAATATCTTGGTCTCTCCATCTATGGTGATTGAGAATTTTGCTGGGTATAGTAGTCTAGGCTGGCATTTGTGCTCTCTTAGTGTCTTCATGAGATCTGCCCAGGATCTTCTGGCTTTCATAGTCTCTGGTGAGAAGTCTGATGTGATTCGGATAGGTCTTCCTTTGTATGTTACTTGGCCCTTTTCTCTTACTGCTTTTAATATTCTTTCTTTGTTTAGAACATTTGGTGTTTTGATTACTATGTGACAGGAGGTATTTCTCTTCTGGTCCAGTCTGTTTGGAGTTCTGTAGGCTTCTTGTATGTTCATGGGCATCTCTCTCTTTAGGTTAGGGAAGTTTTCCTCCATAATTTTGTTGAAGATGTTTACTGGCCCTTTAAGTTGCAAATCTTCACTCTCATCTATACCTATAATCCTTAGGTTTGGTCTTCTCATTGTGTCCTGGATGTTTTGGGTTACACGTTTTTTGCATTTTGCATTTTCTTTAACTGTTGAGTCGATGCTTTCTGTGGAATCTTCAGCACCTGAGATTCTTTCTTCCATCGCTTGTATTCTATTGTTGATGTTTGCATCTATGACTCCTGATTTCTTCCCAAGGTTTTCTATCTCCAAAGTTGTCTCCCTTTGTGATTTCTTAGTTGTTTCTACTTCCTTTTTTAGTTCCTGGATGGATTTGCTGAGATCCTTCACTTGTTTGTTTGTATTTTCCTGTATTTCTTTAAGGTATTTTTGCATTACCTCTTTCAGGATTTCTGCCTGTTGACCCACGTTCTCCTGCATTTCTCTGAGCGATTTTTATATTTCCTCCTCATGGGAATCCATCTGTTGATCCATCGTCTCCTGCATTTCTTTAAGCAGTTCTCGTGTTTCCTTTGTAAGGGCATCTATCTGTTGATTCATTTCTTTAAGCAATTTTTGTGTTGCCTCCTTATGGGCATCCGTCTGTTGACCCATATTCTTCTGCATTTCTTTATGCAATTTTTGTGATTCCTTTGTGAGTGCATCTACCCCTTGATTCATCTCGTTAAGCGATTTTTGTGTTGTCTCCTTGTGCGCCTCCATCTTTTGATCCATGTTCTCCTGCATTTCTCTAAGCGATTTTTGTGTTTCCTTTGTAAGGGCTTCTAACCGTTGATTCATGGTCTCCTGTAATTCTTTATTAGATTTATTAGTGTCCTTCTTGTGATCCTCTAATAGCATCATGAGAAGTGATTTTAAATCCAGATCTTGTCTTTCGGGTGTGGTGGGGTATCCAGGACTTGCTGCTGTTGGAGAGTTGAGTTCGGATGTTGCCATATTACTTTGATTTCTGTTAGTAACGTTCCTACGTTTACCTTTTGCCACCTGGTTACCTCTGATGTTAGTTGGTCCTGCTGTCACTGGCTGTTGGTTGGACCTCCTGTGAGCCTGCAAAGCTATTTCTGCCCCCCCCCCCCCTGTTTACCAGGATTCCCCTGGCACAGATTTCTGGGGCCTGCCCTGCTCCTGAGTGACTTTGGAAACCTGGACATCAAACTTTAAATTTAGCTGATGATAATCTTGAATTCCTCATTCTCCTGCATCTACATCCAAGTCGCTGGCATTGCCATTGTGTACCACAATATCTTGGCATATTTCTCCTATTCAGTGTTTTGCTTAATTTTAGTGTTTGTTAATTTTCTCATTTTATCCTCTGTTTCTTACTCTTCCTTTGTAGGAGCACTATTTATTCATGCCAATTACACTCCTATGGTTATTATATCTGGGAGATGAATCAGTAAACTATTAGTGGTTCAGTGTGTCATCAGCATGCTATAAGTAACAGAGGCTGATTTAGGTTGGTTAAGCAGGAGTTTGTTGTAAGGATATTAGACAGTCCACAGAATTGTCATTATTGACATCTGGCATCAAATTTACTGAGGAATATTTAACTCTTTTTGAAAATAATATTTTTTTCTCAAGGTGTTTTAGAATGTTGATACTGCATCAAGTTAAATTAATATGATCATTCAGACCCGACTCTCTGAGTTTGAACTCTATCTCTTTTCTTTTTTATTTTATTTTTATAGTGTTACTTCTTTTGTTGTTGTTTATTAGATTTACATTTCAGATGTTATCCCCTTTCCGGTTTCCCCCTTCCAGGAAACCCTGTAACCAATCTCTCCTTTCTCTGCTTCCATGAGGGTGTTCCCCCCACCCCATCCATCGCTTTCATATGTTAGCTGTGACCTTGGGAGACACTTACCTTACTTTAACTGGGGCACGCCTCAGTTTCTCTGTTCATGGAAGTAGGAATTTTAAGAGTATTCATCTAAGTGCGTTTGCATACGAATTAAAAATGCTAATATGGGCACATGGCATATAACCTTTTCATATAATTGCTGGTTATTATTGCTCAGCATGCTTTCTTTTCTTTTTACTAGATATTTGCTTTATTTACATTTCAAATGTAGTCTTCTTTTCTTGTTACCCCTCAGAAATCCCCCTATCACATCCCCTCTCCCCCTGCTTACCAACCACTCCCCCACTTCCCTGACCTGGTATTCCCTTACACTGGGGCATCTAGTCTTTACAGAACCAATGGCCTCTCCACTCATTGATGTCTGACAAGACCATCCTCTGCTACATATGTAGCTGGAGTCATGGGTCCCTCCATGTGTACTCTTTGGTTGGTGGTTTAGTCCCTGGGAGCTCTGGGGATATTGGTTGGTACATATTATTGTTCCTCCTATAGGGCTGCAAACCTCTTCAGTTCTCTAGCTCCTCCACTGGGGACCCTATTCTCAGTCCATTGTTTGGCTGTGAGCCATGCATATTTTGATCCCCCTTCTAGGAAGGACCAAAGTATCCACACTTTGTTCTTCCTTCTTCTTGAGCTTCATGTGGTCTGTGAATTGTATCTTGGGTATACTGAGCTTTTGGGCTAATATCCACTTATCAGCGATTGCTTACCATGTGATTGGGTTACCACACTCAGGATGACATTCATGAATTCATTGTTTTTAATAGCTGAGTAGTATTCCATTGTCTAAATGTACCAAATTTTCTTTATCCATTCCTCTTTTGAGGGACATCTGGGTTCTTTCCAGCTTCTGGCTATTATAAATAAGACCTCTATGAACATAGTGGAGAATGTGCTCTTATTAAATGTTGGAGAATCATCTGGATATATTCAGGAGTGGTATAGCAGGGTCCTCCGGTAGTACTATGCCCAATTTTCGGAGGAAATAATAGTGTTACTTCTTTTTTTTATTGGATATTTTCTTTATTTACATTTCAAATGTTATCCCCTTTCCTGGTTTCCCACCCTCTGGAAAACCCCCTATCCCATCCCTCTTCCTCATGCTTCTATGGGGGTATTCCCCCACCCAACCACCCACTCTTGCCTCCCCACCCATCTCTTTCATATGCTAGCTGTGACCTTGGGAAACACTTACCTTCCTTTAACTGGCGCATGTCTCAGTTTCTCTGTTCATGGAAGTAGGAATTTTAAGAGTATCCATCTAAGTGAGTTTGCATGAGGATTAAGAATGCTAATATGGGCACATGGCATATAACTTTTTCATATAATTGCTGGTTATTACTGCTTAACATACTTTCTTAAGTTTCCCCTCCATGGAGAGTTGATTTCTTTTGAAAGAGCAGTACTTTAGAACATTTCCTCCACTGCTGGTGGAATTGCAGGCTGGTACAACCACTCTGGAAAGCAGTCTGGCGGCTCCTCAGAAAACTGGGCATGACACTTCCGGAGGATCCGGCTATACCACTCCTGGGCATATACCCAGAGACTTTACCTGCATGCAATAAGGACACATGCTCCACTATATTCATAGCAGCATTATTTATAATAGCCAGAAGCTGGAAAGAACCCAGATGTCCCTCAACGGAGGAATGGATTCAGAAGATGTGGTATATTTACACAATGGAATACTACTCTGCAATTAAAAACAATGAATTCACGAAATTCCTAGGCAAATGGTCAGAACTTGAAAATATCATCCTTAGTGAGGTAACCCAATCACAAAAGATCACACATGGTATGAAGTCACTGATAAGGGGATATTGACCCAGAATCTCAGAATACCCTAGACACAATCAGCATATCAATAGATTTCTAAAAAGATGGAAGGAGAGACCCCTGGTCCTGGAAAGACTGGATGTAGGGGAACGCCAGGACAGAGTAATGAGAGGGGGTTGAACGGAGAAAAGAGGGAGGGAAGGGGGCTTATGGGACTTTCGGGGAGGGAGGAAACGGGAAAGGGGAAGTGATTTGGAATGTAAATTAAAAAAATAAAATAAAATTAAATTAAAAAAAAAAAAAAAAAAAAAACAAAACAAAAAAAAAAAAAAAAAAAAAAAAAAAAAAAAAAAGAACATTTCCTCCCCCAAACTTTACAAATAACAAGGAAGAATAAAACTACTTTAAAAAATAGCTGAAAGGCCAAGACTTGTACAACAGAGAAAACTTTTCTCAAAAAAACAACTCAAACAAAAACAAAATAACAAAAGATAAAAGTATATTTCTTAATAAAATTATATGAATCTCTCTAAACATAAATAAGAAAAGCTTAAACAAAGGAGAATTTTCAGTTCCATAATTATTTCAAAGTATTTTACACATACACATGAGCATGTGCACACACATAGATAGACATGCACACACACATATACACACATACACACATATATACACACACACACACACACACACACAATTAGTGCTTACCTGATTATTTTAATTGCATTGTACACTTTGCAAGATACAACTTGTATCAGACAAAAATCTCTATTTTGTGTATGTGGGGATTGTATGCCTCAGATCATGTTTCTCTTTCAAAATCTAGTTATTTTAACATAAATCAAAATTTCACCAAATTAAAATAAGTATTTTCTCATTTAATAAATTAAGCAGACTATGTGTGTTTTATAACTTAAAATACTTAAATTTTCTTGATTAGTAATTGACAATTTTATCATCACATAACCTGTCATTTTAAAGACATTGTTCTGAATTCACTGTGCAAATTGTTTTATTTCATGTGCCCATAAAATGTTGCTATTTCTAGCATGAGATTGGTTTCCTCACAGAATTTCCGAGCACTCACACATGATATGCTTTAGAACAGAAGCTATGTGTCGTCTGACTGAGACGATGCAGGAAGGTGGGCAAGCTGACTGGAATTATTAAAGCTGGCTTGCTCCCAGCTTCCTATACATGGAAGCCAGAGGCTCTCCTGAAGTGTGGAGATTTCAGGTCTGTTTCTAGGTAGAGTGTATACTGTTGTTGGCTTTGCCAAATCATAAAATTATTTTCTCCTTTTCATTGCCCAAACTTGTTAAGATTACTCAGACTTCTAGAAATAAAATTAGAGCATCTACTGGTAGGTCATATCAAGGATGATTGAGCAATCTGACAGTGACATCTGTCTCTTCACTCGTGCCAGGTTTGATTCGAGGGATCTGTCTGGCTAAGAGGTAAAGAGAGCTTTGCTCACTGTGTTTTATTTGCCATCCTGCCCTTGGCATTGGCTTCATCCTCTGGGTGCCACACAAGTCAAAGAATGTGACACTCCCCAGCCAGGGAGCACCGTTCTGTGATACCAGTGATAGAAGCGAATGAAATGTTCCTACCAGGACTTAAAAACAAATCTTGTAGGTTCCTCTGCTGATGTCGATTTCAGTTCCGCCTTTTGTTTATAACATATCAACTAAATGTTGAAGGTGGCAAAGATGTTCAGCAAAAGATAAATATATTCAGAGAATCTGCTTGTCATGACATCTTTAAGGGTATCTTCTCTGGACAAACATAATTTGTTAGCCTATTGGATAAAAATACAGCCATCTTTCTAGGCAGAAGAAATGGTATTTGGAAAATTCCAGAGGTGAGACAGAAACCGCCAGTATCAAAGGAAAACAAGAAATATTTGCAACCCGACTAGGTTGTGGCAAAGAAGAATTTATAAATTTTATACTCAGAATTTATGTGACAGATGCTTGATGAGGGAGAATGACCACAGGGTTATTGCAGAAACCTTGTTTATTTATTGCGTTTATGTGTATGTGTTCCTGTTTTGTGCATGTATCTGTGTATGGGGGTGGTTTGTGTGTACAAGGAGACCAGAGGATTATGTCACATCTGCTTTAGTCATGCTCCACCTCATTTCTTGAGACACGGGCTTTCACTAAACCTGCAGCCTGGCCATTTTTCTAAACTGATTGACTTTTGAGCCCATGGATTCTGGTATCGTTGCCTCCTAAGTACTGTGATTATAGACACACAACCATGTTCAATAATTTATGCGGGTGCTAGGGATCCAGATTCTGGTCTTCGGGTTTGTACAGCAAGTATTTTGCCTATTAATCCATTTCCCAAGATGCCCTGAGCAAAGAGAGTGGAAATGAAATGCAAATAGGCTTATGATGTGTTCAGGATGCAGAACAGGAGGTATGGGAGAAGGTAGATGTGAGTACTGGGGAGTCTGAGGACGGTGACATGGGGAATGCTTAGTTTCTCAAAGGGTAACTGTATACATGTGCTTCATTTTAATGAAACAGAAAGCGCAGATGGAAGATTAAGGGAAGTGATGCATTCAGTTCATACTATTGAATTCAAGGTAGATGTGGGATATAGAACAGATTTCAGGCAGGCAGTGGTAAACACAAGTAGATGTCAGGAAGAAACGCAGTAGAAGTGTTTTATTTGAAACCCAAGATAGGCACACAGAGGCCACACTGCAGAAGGAAAGAAAACCTCCCCAGAAAAGTACTCACTGCAGGAAAGTATTAAGGCAGGTTTGCATGATGGATAATGAGTTCAGTATCATGGGGGAACATTCTTCTTATAGTGTTTTATCTAGTTTCAATCCACCTCTCTGCTACACTCTCATAGCTTTTTTACATTTAAAAGGCAACATAAAAGAGTTATGTACATGTAAGAGTGACCTCAATAAAATCTCCATGGTGCCCTCAGATCAAACCATAAACAGTATTGGTGCCATTTCAATCATCTGAGCTGATAAGTTGCAGGGTCCTTGAGAAATGGCGGACACAAGACAGGAGCATCTAGTATTTGTGCGTCTTGGCTCTATATATGTGGCTATTGGCAAGCAGGGTGTCTCCAAAGGGAGCATTAGTGGCAACAGAGTTTTGCTAGCCACAGGTGGCCTTGGCTGGAAGCATCACCAGGGGAGCAGTGGGTGCTCTAGAGTTACCAAGATGACAGGCTGCTGCCAGATATTCAGGTAGGACATATGCAATTAAATTAAAGAGGAGTCAGGATGCACTGAACATGGTGATCAAAGACCCAGACACAGTCCATTTGATGACTGTTTTTGTGACATTATTTCTAGCAGTAGTTGGGACAACCTGGTGGCAAAAAAAAAATCCTTTTTGAATAATTGTTATGCACATTAAAAAGTCATATTTATAACTTCATTTTAGAAATAAATTTTTATCTTACTTATTTTAAGAACTCAAATTCAATTATGCTTTAAATAATATAGGTTCCAGCTCATTAATCCTCAGCCAGTAGTTTTAAATATAACATGCCTCTCTGCTCTCTTAAAAAGTTAAGTCAAACACACTTTTAAATTATAGTGGTATATTTCTGATACCACAGATAATACTCCACTGAAACAAGTCTCCCTACCGCGAGTAAAAGTGGCAGAATTGCTTGCTTCAGTTAAGCTTTAATTTTATCTAATCATTAATTCCTTTTTTCAGTGTGGTTTGTAAAACTAATTAATTAGGGCAATTGCTTCCGGTCTCATGTGCTGAACATTAAATGAGGTTGGAGAAGTCCTACCAAATTGTGCTTTAAATCTGATAAGCAATATTTGGTGGCTAAAGCTTGTGAGGCAATATGAGAAGCTTAGAACACGAAAAAAAACCACCAAGCCATCTGGTCGATCATTATGCTTTACAATGGGGCTTTGAATCGAGGCTCTGCTATTTTGCAAGTTACTTTAACCACTTTGTGCTTCCCCATTCTCTTGGGTAAAATGAAGCTGATATATACGATACTTGGAAAATATTAAAGCAATGTGTTTTCATTCCTCTCTACTAATCATGTTCCTTTAATGTCACCTCTGGAAAGAAGAGGTGATGATCCTGGGGGGAGCTTCTGGCATATAATAGTGGGGAAGGTCTCTTGGACTAGAAACAAGAAAAGGCAAAGGATACAATGAAGGAGAAGAATAATCAGGTCTTCCCCCCTTCCCCTCTGCTACCCACAAGAGTCAATCATGAAGGGTATACTGGAGAGTGGCACTTTTTCTTTTTAGAGGAGATTGAAGAGAGTGTAGGGAAGGACTGGAAAGAAGTCACCTTATGAGGAACCCTAAAGGGCCAGTCACACTGGACTTAAATGGCAAGGATAAGATGTCAGAAAGGATTATACTGACTGAGAAGTTCCAAGCCACAGGGATCCACAGCACAGAAAGAGGCAGGAATGATGCTGAGGCAGTAGAGGTAACCCAACAACTATAGCTTGGCACTTTCCCAGACGTGGCCATCAATGCACATATACCTTAAGGTACCTTAAAGCACATCATTGGCTGTTCAATAAATGATGTTCCACCGTCAGTGCAGGAAGGCAAAATAACACTTAGTTCCTTTTTTTAAATTCAGAGACCATATGGAAAAAGAAGAACTACCAGAAAAGCTGAAAGAGACATATCTTCCAGAAAAGAGGAGTGGTCATACTGAATAATTTTATTCAGAGTGGAATCTCTAATGGTTGATTGGCCAGAACTTGAGTATGATGGCTTCCATGGGCTAGAATGCTTAGGCTAGTGGGTTGAAGAGTTAATGGTTCAAGGTTACAAAATTTCAGTTAGTTAGGAAAAATAGGCTGATATCTCTTATACAACATGATGATTATACTTCATATATTGTATTCTTGAAAAATGCCACGAATGGATATATCTTACAACAAAGTCATAACTCTAAGAGGCAATTCATTTGTTTTATTTAGAAAATTGCATTTATTTCCTCATTACTACAAACTGAGACTCATGTGAAAGCTGAAATTATTTATGGTTATGTATTTATAAAATATAATGCATATATTACAAATATTATATACAATACAAATGCATACTAAGTTAAAATGTATACATTCCAACCATAATTATAACAATATTACCCATGTAGGTAACACATTCAAAGTTCATCCAGTGTTTCAAGTCTGTTAAATGATAATAAAGGCACCTTAATTTACATTTAATTATGAAAGTTATTGAGTTATTGAATATTAGCAGGGCAGGTGCCCTGCTAGGTATATAGACACATAGGTGGTCAAGATTCAGCAGTATATCCTGACCTTCAATTGACTGTAATCCTGCAGCCTGTAGCCTAAGTGACTATTAGAACAAATCAACACCCATGGTTGCATTGACAAATGATTGTACTAGCAAAGAAAAATTCTGTATTAAAAGATGGAAAGGGAAGAGAAGTAAGAGTGGGCATGGTAACATGGTACCAACAATTATCCCAACTATCATGGGAGACACTGTTCCTCACTCAGTCAGTGCCCATGTATGACCTAATTCTGAGAAGGATTTAATGGGGACAACTATGAATGTCAGAGCATGGTTCACCGCCTTTTCAAGAGCTGACTCAGCCAGCCCCAAGGAGGCTTGCTTTGGTGTTGAAACCGAATGAGTACTAAACAAACAGGACTTTTAATGAAGCTTTAATCTTGATAAACACAAAAACTATAAATAGTCTTTTATCTTTTTAGTTAGATATAATTCTATATGTTCATATTTCAAAAGTTTTATGATTTATAGCATTATTCTCATGTGTTTGCCTATGTGACTGTATCAGTAGACAGAATGTTATTTTTCTATATGAAAACACAAATCCTTCCTGGGAGATGTTAGTACAGCAGTGGAAAATTTTACAGATGTATTAGAAGCCCTATAATGATATAATATTACCTGGAGATAGAATGACCAGGAATCATTATTAATTTATATTTTCTCTACATATCATAAAAAGATAACATAAAACAGATATTCCAGTTACACCAATTATCTCCAACAAAACTTTATTAATTTAAAAATGTGACATACATGTTGAAGCTTTACACAGCAGTGTGCAGGGGAAGGGGTGTGGACAAGTACCTAATCTGAGCAAAGGAACTGGACAAAAGAGGCTACAAAAAATAATACATTCCTTCTCTAATACAAGAGTTTAGTGGATGACATGGTCCTTTAAACTGGCTGTAGTTCAAGGACTTGAAGAGCGCTAGGTATCAATTCAGTCATTAATGGTTTAGCTAAGAGGATCCTAGCTCATGGCAGGAATCCTCAGGAAAATAACTTTAGAAACCAAGTTCCATGTAAGCTCTAACATGGGTGACAGTAGTAACTTAAGCCTGTGTCTACACTGCCATGAAATGCCAATCCTAGGAAGCCACATGTCGGCCTCATACTGGTCTTTCTTACGCAATGCATTAATCCTGTTTGCAATCCCGTTCTTCTGCTTAAAATGTCTTCATTTTCTATGTCTCACATGGGAAATGTCTACTTCTCCTTGCATTCATCTCAAGTATTTATTTCCTCCTGAGTTAGTTTTTAATTCTTTCTTTATCTTAGTCTCCAAAAGCATCTTGCAGCCTAGAGTGTTCCTGTTCCACCTGCACAGGGCATATCTGGGGCTCAAACAGTTCAGTTGGAATGTAGAAATGTTTTAAATTTACATAACCCTGATGCCTAGCTGAGTGGCACACAGGAAAGCCTCAGTAATAATGAATTTACTTCTGGTATAACCAACCAGTGGGTCAAAAACAGTCACTCCGTATAAATTGTAACAATAGTTTTATGATTAAGTTCTTCTTGTACTCTCTATTCCAGTAAGCCATATAAACAATACTTAGAAGACTCCAGACAACAAGCAATATTCTAGCTAGAGTAAAAGATGAACAGAGGGCACAAGCAATCATAGCATCTTGTAAAAGACCACCATATGCCAAAGAAGAATGAGGCATCAAACAAGAAAGAGGTCCTGCAATTGTATTAAAAGAATTTTCACTTGGTTGTGGGCACTGAAGATCCAAGAAGAGCTGAGTGGAATTTATTTGAAAATGAACAGTAGGCATTAAAGAGGCAAGAGAATGTGTTTACGATCAAAGGCAATGCTTACTTTTTTTTTTTCCTGGAGTAAATTACAGGAACCATAGGAAATTAAACCAAATTAAGCCAAATTAACTGTGGTCAGTGACCTTTGCCTACTATGCAAGTGCATTTTGTGTCACTCATTTGATGCTAATCATCAATAAATTTAACATTCAGAGGAGCACACATGAAAATGTAGCCCTCTAAAATAGCTTTACATTTTTGGACAATTGGTCATCTTTAGCCCTCAAGGGAATACTCCTGAGACGGTATCAGAGTGAAGCAAATAAGACTGTGGATCTGGGATACAACTTGCCCTGCCAAACTCAGTGTATCTATACAGAGAACACTTCCTAAAATCTTGGGACACTCACAGTGTCATCTGGAGGAATCAGTATCCCGGACCTCAAGCTGTACTACAGAGCAATAGTGTTAAAAACCGCAAGGTATTGGTACAGTGACAGGCATGTAGATCAATGGAACAGAATTGAAGACCCAGAAATGAATCCACACTCCTATGGTCACTTGATCTTTGACAAAGGAGCTAAAACCATCCAGTGGAAAAAAGATAGCCTTTTCAACAAATGGTGCTGGCTCAGCTGGAGGTCAACATGCAGAAGAATGCAAATTGACCCATTCTTATCTCCTTGCACTAAGCTCAATTCTAAGTGGATCAAAGATCTCCACATAAAACCAGACACACTGAAACTAATAGAAGGGAAACTAGGGAAGAACCTTGAACATATGGGCACAGGGGAGAATTTCCTGAACAGAACTCCAATAGCTTATGCTCTAAGATCAAGAATAGACAAATGGAACCTCATTAAATTACAAAGTTTTTGAAGGCAAAAGACACTGTCAAAAAGACAAAGCGGCAACCAACTAACTGGGAAATGATTTTTACCAACCTTACATCCGACAGAGGGCTAATATCCAATATATACAAAGAACTCAAGAAGTTAAACTCCAGAGAGGCAAGTAACCCTATTAAAAATGGGGTACAGAGCTAAACAAAGAGTTCTCACCTGAAGAATATCTAATGGCTGAGAAGCACCTAAAGAGATGTTCATCATCCTTAGTCATTAGGGAAATGCAAATCAAAACAACCCTGAGATTCCATCTCACACCAGTCAGGATGGCTAAGATCAAAAACACAGGAGACAGCAGTTGTTGGCGAGGATGTGGAGAAAGAGGAACACTCCTCCACTGCTGGTGGAATTGCAGGCTGGTACAACCACTCTGGAAAGCAGTCTGGCGGTTCCTCAGAAAACTGGGCATGACACTCCCGGAGGATCTGGCTATACCACTCCTGGGCATATACCCAGAGGCTTTACCTGCATGCAATAAGGACACATGCTCCACTATGTTCATAGCAGCCTTATTTATAATAGCCAGAAGCTGGAAAGAACACAGATGTCCCTCAATGGAGGAATGGATTCAGAAGATGTGGTATAATTACACAATGGAATACTACTCTGCAATTAAAAACAATGAATTCACGAAATTCCTAGGCAAATGGTCAGATCTTGAAAATATCATCCTTAGTGAGGTAACCCAATCACAAAAGAACACACATGGTATGCAGTCACTGATAAGGGGATATTGACCCAGAATCTCGGAATACCCTAGACACAATCCGCATATCAATAGATTTCTAAGAAGATGGAAGGAGAGACCCCTGGTCCTGGAAAGACTGGTTGTAGGGGAATGCCAGGACAGAGTAACGAGAGGGGGTTGAATGGAGAAAAGAGGGAGGGAAGGGGGCTTATGGGACTTTCGGGGAGGGAGGAAACGGGAAAGGGGAAGTGATTTGGAATGTAAATTAAAAAAATAAAATAAAATAAATAATAAAAAAAATGATGAACATCAATTTAGTGACAGTCGTATAGTTTTGAGACATGTAAAATTATTTAAGATATTCATTATTGTTTTCCCCTTAAAATATTTCTCTTCTTTGGATGCCTTGTAAGACAAATTAATAAAATATGTCATTATTTATATATGATACACAATACATGTATTTCTAAGTTCTCATTTTATTATCTGAAAGCATATACATTGATGAACTTTCTCCCCCAGCAGCCTGTATATCATCTTCTTCAATGCTTTGGAAGCTAGCTAGAAACAACAATTAGGGGCAAGATTCCACATCATTACTATAGTGATTTCTCCACGTCCTGTGATCTAAGGATAAGGTGTATTCAGCTATTATGTGTGTACTTGTGTACATGTAGGTATATGATATATAAGTATATAATCATATACATGTATATGTATATGATTGTGCATATGTATATGATTATATAAGCGTATGTATATATAGCTGGATAAATGGTTAAGTAATTAAAAGCATTTATTCTTTTTGTTCTTGCAGAAGACTGAGGTTCAATTCTCTGAATCCAAGTGATAGCACATAATCTGTAGCTCCAGATTGAATTGACACCCTCTTTATACTTTCCACTCACCAAACATACATGCATATATGCAGGCAAAGACGCTCATACATAAAATATAAATAAATAAATCTAAAAATAAATAGCTCAGTATAAGGTGTTGGGTTCTTCTCTTTAAGTTCTTGGTCAGGGGAGTCCCATAATTGCCCCTAAAAAATAAAAAGTTTGCTGTCGCTCTTGACTTATCAGAACTTGATGTTAGTATCCTATTGCTGGCTGGGTGTGGTGGTGCACACCTTTAATCTTGTAAATGCAGGGTACTATTCAGAGTACCATGCCTTAAATAACTTTCTACTTTGAAAAGGGAGAAAGAGGCAGGTAGGTCTCTTTGATGTTGATCTGTCAAATCTATACAGCAAACTCCAGGCCAGCCAAGACTATATATAGAGAAAACATGTGGTGTGTGTGTGTGTGTGTGTGTGTGTGTGTGTGTGTGTGTGTGTGTATGAAAACATTTAATTAGGGGCTTGCTTATAGTTTCAGAGGGTTAATCTGTTATCATAAAAAGGAACATGGTGACATGCAGGCATGGTGCTGGAAAAGTAACTAAGAACTTTAGGCTGTGATCTGCAGACAGCAGACACACAGTGACTGACTGAGCATGCCGTGGGCGTTTGAAACCTCACAGCCCACATCAGTTATACACATCCTACAACTAGGACACATCTAATAATCCTTCAGAAACAGTTTATCAGTGGGGACTAAGCCTTACAACATATGAACCTATGGGTCATTTTCATTCAAGCCATCACATTTCTAAACAGTGACTGTTAAAATCCTAAAATTATTACATATCCTAATCTTCATCAGAGAAGGTCTTTTTACAGTGGACAGATGTTAATAAAGAGGCTCACAACTGGTCAAAGCATAGAGAATAACTAGTTGTGGATAGCTCATCCTTAGATGAAGTACGTATATTAACCCCTTCCCCAAGGATCATGGGACATCACAGAAGATGAGATGGAAAGACTGTAACAGACAGAGGCTGAGTGGACTGCTTCAAAATTGTGTCTTCTGGGCTACACACAACTGGGCCACTGCAAACATAAATTCACAGAAGCTTGCCTACACAACATCTGTACAATAGCAAGCTTGTCAACATTTTAGTACAGATGGTGAAAGTCTCAAATCTCCACCCGTAGGAGCTAGAAGCAGTCAATGGTGCCAGAGAAGGATGTGGCCCTTGGTAGGTTGACCATGTTCCAGTGGGTGGCCCTATATCCATGCACATATTGTCAGACTAATTAGGTGCAGTAGTTGCTTTTTATTTTTTTTAATGATATTAAGTTAGGAAAGTGGGATGGTGAGGAGGTCTTGGAAGAGTTGGAGTGAGGAAAGGGAGTAGATATGGTATTCATGTGTAACATTCTCAAAGAATAAGTAAAAATATTTTAAAAGTGCATATATTTCAAAACATTTCATTTATACTAAATTTAAATCTTAGAAAAGGTTTTTATGTATAAATGTTGCTTTCCAGATATCTAGAAGCCCTAATAACCTTCTTTAAAATGAACTTATCTATTTTTAAAAAAAATTAAAGTCATTTGTTCTAAAAGGATGTTATACATTATACGTCAATTCCTATAACAAATAGGAATTCTCATATTCTCATTTCTTTCTTACACTTTACTTTTTATATAGACACATCTCTATTTAAGCACTATATTCCAGAAATTTTACTAAAGTTATCCTGCTTCACCATCCCTCCAAAGAATGTTTAAGGTAGACAGAAAGAAGGCAGTTCTCTTTGGAAGCAAAGTGATGAGTTCCCTGATGTGGTCTCTTCTTACTGCAATTTATTTTTATTTTTTTATTTTTATTTTTATTTACTTTTTTATTATTTATTTTATTTTATTTTTTTAATTTACATTCCAAATCACATCCCCTTTCCCGTTTCCTCCCTCCCCGAAAGTCCCATAAGCCCCCTTCCCTCCCTCTTTTCTCCATTCAACCCCCTCTCGTTACTCTGTCCTGGCGTTCCCCTACAACCAGTCTTTCCAGGACCAGGGGTCTCTCCTTCCATCTTCTTAGAAATCTATTGATATGCGGATTGTGTCTAGGGTATTCCGAGATTCTGGGTCAATATCCCCTTATCAGTGACTGCATACCATGTGTGTTCTTTTGTGATTGGGTTACCTCACTAAGGATGATATTTTCAAGATCTGATCATTTGCCTAGGAATTTCGTGAATTCATTGTTTTTAATTGCAGAGTAGTATTCCATTGTGTAGATATACCACATCTTCTGAATCCATTCCTCCGTTGAGGGACATCTGTGTTCTTTCCAGCTTCTGGCTATTATAAATAAGGCTGCTATGAACATAGTGGAGCATGTGTCCTTATTGCATGCAGGTAAAGCCTCTGGGTATATGCCCAGGAGTGGTATAGCCGGATCCTCCGGGGGTGTCATGCCCAGTTTTCTGAGGAACCGCCAGACTGCTTTCCAGAGTGGTTGTACCAGCCTGCAATTCCACCAGCAGTGGAGGAGTGTTCCTCTTTCTCCACATCCTTGCCAACAACTGCTGTCTCCTGTGTTTTTTTATCTTAGCCATCCTGACTGGTGTGAGATGGAATCTCAGGGTTGTTTTGATTTACATTTCCCTAATGACTAAGGATGATGAACATCTCTTTAGGTGCTTCTCAGCCATTAGATATTCTTCAGGTGAGAACTCTTTGTTTAGCTCTGTACCCCATTTTTTAATAGGGTTACTTGCCTCTCTGGAGTTTAACTTCTTGAGTTCTTTGTATATATTGGATATTAGCCCTCTGTCGGATGTAAGGTTGGTAAAGATCATTTCCCAGTTAGTTGGTTGCCGCTTTGTCTTTTTGACAGTGTCTTTTGCCTTCAAAAACTTTGTAATTTAATGAGGTTCCATTTGTCTATTCTTGATCTTAGAGCATAAGCTATTGGAGTTCTGTTCAGGAAATTCTCCCCTGTGCCCATATGTTCAAGGTTCTTCCCTAGTTTCCCTTCTATTAGTTTCAGTGTGTCTGGTTTTATGTGGAGATCTTTGATCCACTTAGAATTGAGCTTAGTGCAAGGAGATAAGAATGGGTCAATTTGCATTCTTCTGCATGTTGACCTCCAGCTGAGCCAGCACCATTTGTTGAAAAGGCTATCTTTTTTCCACTGGATGGTTTTAGCTCCTTTGTCAAAGATCAAGTGACCATAGGAGTGTGGATTCATTTCTGGGTCTTCAATTCTGTTCCATTGATCTACATGTCTGTTACTGTACCAATACCATGCGGTTTTTAACACTATTGCTCGGTAGTACAGCTTGAGGTCCGGGATACTGATTCCCCCAGAGGTTCTTTTACTCTTGAGAATAGTTTTAGCTATTCTTGGTTTTCTGTTATTCCAGATGAATTTTTGAATTGCTCTTTCTAACTCTATGAAGAATTGAGTTGGGATTTTGATGGGGATTGCATTGAATCTGTGTATTACTTTTGGTAATATGCTCATTTTTACTATATTAATCCTGCCAATCCATGAGCATGGCAGATTTTTCCATCTTCTGAGGTCTTCTTCAATTTCTTTCTTCAGAGACTTGAAGTTCTTGTCATACAGATCTTTCACTTGTTTGGTTAGAGTCACGCCAAGATACTTAATATGGTTTGTGGCTATCGTGAAGGGTATTATTTCTCTTACTTCTTTCTCAGCCTGCTTATCCTTTGAGTATAGGAAGGCTTCTGACTTGCTTGAGTTGATTTTATATCCGGCCACTTTGCTGAAGTCATTTTTCAGCTGTAGGAGTTCTCTGGTGGAGTTCTTTGGGTCGCTTAAGTATACTATCATATTGTCTGCAAATAGTGATAGTTTGACTTCTTCCTTTCCAATTTGTATCCCTTTGACATCTTTTTGTTGTCTAATTGCTCTAGCTAGCACTTCAAGTACTATATTGAAAAGATATGGAGAGAGAGGGCAGCCTTGTCTAGTCCCTGATTTTAGTGGGATTGCTTCAAGTTTCTCTCCGTTTAGATTGATGCTGGCTACTGGTTTGCTGTAAATTGCTTTTACTATGTTTAGATATGGGCCTTGAATTCCTGATCTTTCCAAGACCTTTAGCATGAAAGGATGCTGAATTTTGTCAAATGCTTTCTCAGCATCTAATGAGATGACCATGTGGTTTTTTTCTTTGAGATTGTTTATGTAGTGGATTACATTGATGGATTTCCTTATATTGAACCATCCCTGCATCCCTGGGATGAAGCCTACTTGATCGTGGTGAATGATCGTTTTGATGTGTTCTTGGATTCGGTTGGCAAGAATTTTATTGAGTATTTTTGCATCGATATTCATAAGAGAGATTGGCCTGAGATTCTCTTTCTTTGTCGGATCTTTGTGTGCTTTTGGTATTAGTGTAATTGTGGCTTCACAGAACGAGTTGGGTAGTGTTCCTTCTGTTTCTATTTTGTGGAACAGTTTGAAGAGTATTGGTGTTAGGTCTTCTTTGAAGGTCTGATAGAATTCTGCAGTAAAACCATCTGGACCTGTGCTTTTTTTGGTTGGAAGACTTCCAATGACAACTTCTATTTCTTCAGGGGTTATAGGACGGTTTACATGGTCTATTTGATCCTGATTTAATTTTGGTACTTGGTATCTGTCAAGGAAATTGTCCATTTCCTCAAGATTTTCTAGTTGTGTTGAATACAGGTTTTTGTAGTAGGATCTGATGATTTTTTGAATTTCCTCAGTTTCTGTTGTTATCTCTCCCTTTTCCTTTCTGATTTTATTAATTTGGATACTATCTTTGTGCCCTCTGGTTAGTCTGGCTAAGGGCTTATCTATCTTGTTGATTTTCTCAAAGAACCAACTCCTCGTTTTGTTGATTCTTTGTATGGTTTTATTTGTTTCTACTTGATTGATTTCAGCCCTGAGTTTGATGATTTCCTGCCTTCTACTCCTCTTTGGTGTATTTGCTTCTTTTTGTTCCAGGGCTTTCAGGTGTGCCATTAAGCTGTTAGTGTATGCTGTCTCCCATTTCTTTTTGGCTGCACTCAGGGCTATGAATTTTCCTCTTAGCACTGCTTTCATTGTGTCCCATATATTGTTATTTTTTTATTTTCTAAGTTTTTTTATTTGCATTCCAAATAATTTCCCTCTTCCCATTTCCTCCCTTCCTGAAAGTCCCATAAGCCCCCTTCCCTCCCTCTGTTCCCCATTCAACCCCCTCTCTATTCTCTGTCCTGGCATTCCCCTACATCCAGTCTTTCCAGGACCAGGGGTCTCTCCTTCCATCTTCTTGGAAATCTATTGATATGCGAATTGTGTCTAGGGTATTCCGAGATTCTGGGTTGATATCCCCTTATCAGTGACTGCATACCATGTGTGTTCTTTTGTGATTGGGTTACCTCACTAAGGATGATATTTTCAAGTTCTGGCCATTTGCCTAGGAATTTAGTGAGTTCATTGTTTTTAATTGCAGAGTAGTATTTCATTGTGTAAATATACCACATCTTCTGAATCCATTCCTCCATTGAGGGACATCTGGGTTCTTTCCAGCTTCTGGCTATTATAAATAAGGCTGCTATGAACATAGTGGAGCATGTGTCCTTATTGCATGCAGGTAAAGCCTCTGGGTATATGTCCAGGAGTGCTATAGCCAGATCCAAATGGAATTAACATATATATATATATATATATATATATATATATATATACATATATATATGTAACATTTCATCCTAAAGCAAAAGAATATACCTTCTTCTCAGCAACTTATGGTACCTTCTCCAAAATCGACCATATAATTGGTCAAAAATCAGACCTCAACAGATATAAGAAGATAGAACTAATCCCATGCCTCCTATCAGATCACTATGGAGTAAGGGCGGTCTTCAATGGCAACAAAAACAACAGAAAGCCCACATACACATGGAGACTGAACAATGCTCTACTCAATGATAACTTGGTTAAGGAGGAAATAAAGAAAGAAATCAAAGACTTTATAAAATTTAATGAAAATGAAGGCACAACATACCCTAATTTATGGGACACAATGAAAGCAGTGCTAAGAGGAAAATTCATAGCCCCGAGTGCCTCCAAAAAGAAACGGGAGAGAGCATACACTAGCAGCTTGACAGCACAACTGAAAGCCCTGGAACAGAAAGAAGCAAATACACCCAAGAGGAGTAGAAGGCAGGAAATCATCAAACGCAGTGCTGAGATCAATCAAGTAGAAACAAATAAAACCATACAAAGAATCAACAGAAGGAACACTCCCCAACTCAGTCTTACTGCAGTTTTAAAGTTCATTTTGCTTGTGAGTGAATGACACTATAGAACTTAGATCTAAGTTTTTTCTTGCTGCTCTCTTGATCCTTAGTCATCACCTCTATCCATGAATCCCAAACTGAACAGGAGCCAGTATGGATAAAGTCTGTCAACACCTTAGGGAGAGGTTTCCTATAAAGACAAGGTACTATTCACAGTGCCACACCTTAAATAACTTTCTACTTTCAAGAGGAAAAAACACATGAAAAACAGCCCAAACCCACAAATCCAGTCCATCAGGTTGTCTACCGGGTGACACTGATTAAAGACTTAAGAGGCCTTTATGTGGCTATTTGGCACCAGCAGGTTGTCTTATCTTTTAGTTACTAGACTTTAAACAGCGTTTGTATGTGACCCTATCTTGCATCAATTTAAAATGCAATTTTTAAGTCTCTAACTCACTGTGAATATAGCATCTATGGCAACCACTCAGGGGAAGAATAATTTCCTCTAACTCTCACATTTCTAGGAATCCATCTACACACTGCACACAGGAGCTATTTACCAAGCCTTGATGGTCTGTGCTCCAGTTATATTCTTGTTTAGCCAAGAGTCTAGGTAGCTTTGGTCAGTGGAGTGCTCCCTCTGTTGAAATACCTATAGCAAGATGTGGCAGTGAAACTATTTCAGGGTAGTACCTGATTGGCTTACTAACAACTCCATCACCAGAGGCTGCCTGGACTTGGCCAGTTTCTTAATCACGTTGGGACTTTGTTTCCTTTGTGCAAAGGGAAGGAGATGATATTTATCACCATTAGTACTGAGAAGAAAGTCAAACACGTAAGTATCCTAGGTCTGTGTGCTGGCATTTAGCCCTTTGATAGACTGCAAGAAGTTTGGAGTGGGGATGCATGCCTGGCATGTAGTGGGTATTCACCGAATCTTGCTAAAAGCATGTCTGCTTTTTGCTATTCTGAATATTAACAAAGCCATGCATATCTGTTCTACCACACAGCAAATAGTGCTTTAAGTGCTCTTCACAGACTCATTCTGTCTGGTATCATGCTTGTATGGGAAGCACTAATATTCTATTTTGCCAAAAGGAAGCTAGAGCGGAAATAGTTGAGCCACTTTGCTTAATTGAAATCATCCTGCTCTTAGAGGAAATTCAAGCTAAGACAGTTTCTAGCACGAGAGCTCATGCTGTATGACATAGAAAGAATTTATCAAACATCAGTGTACAAAAGAATCTCCTTGAAAACTTGCTAGAAATACCTATTCCAGGGCCCAGCCTTTGATATTTTAACATAAACAGTTGCCCCTTATTATTTGTGTGTGTGTGTGTGTGTGTGTGTGTGTGTGTGTGTGTGTGTGCGCATGTGTGCATATACCACATGTACATATTTGTGTGGATCCCTATAGAGGTCAGAAAAGGGTGTAAGATCTCCTAGAACAGGAGTTACAGGTAACCCAACCCAGGATTTTGGGAAGAGCTGCAAGTGCTCTTAAATGCTTAGCCATTTTTCCATCCCCAGAAATTATCACTTGTGTCAGTACTAAGAAATTCTGGTGTGACTGGCCCTTTAACTGACAATGTGAACACTTTAAAGCAATGACAAAGCACTGATCTAATTAACCACTCACTGTGTGAAATGAAGGGTGGGAGCTATAGTCAGCCAAACTTTAAGTCATCATGATACTTAAATAATAACATTCTTGCTCCATTTAGAAATTCTACCTGAGTTTTGACCAGAAATGAGATGAAATGAGAAATAGCAAAAAATACACCACAGTCAAGAATAGACAACAAAATAACCACCCTGAAAGGTTGGCCCGGAGGCAGTGCAACCTGTATTTGGGCAGACAGGAGACCAAGAGGTTCTGATGACACCACTTGAAGAGCTGGTATTTCTTCACCGGGAGATCAAACCCTTCATTTAGTCATATTTAGAATGCAGCTGAATTGCCAGTGACTATCCCACACATTTAAATAAAAAAAAAAAGAGTACAGAATTTACTTGTATAGCAAGGACCACAGAATGAAGCTTGATTTCTTGCAAGAAATAAATAATAAAAGAAACTGTTATATCTTTGATTTCAAAATGTACTGTCTTCTGCTTTTAAATTTCTAAAACTGCAGTATGTCTTACAATCAGTGGATTCATTCAGGAGAATAGTATTTTCAGCTTTCCAGTCAAAATGGTATCTTGGGATCAGGAAATGTAGTGATTTATGCTCAAATCAGTTTTCAGATGGCACGGATCATAAGAAAACAGAAAGCATAAATTTAGGTCATAATCAAAAGAAAATGGTTGCAAGAACTAGTTACTCCTTAAGAGTCAAAAAGATATGATAGGACTTTTTAGCATATAAATGTCAATTCATATTTCAAAACACAGAGTAGTTGGCTAAAATTGAATCCATTCACTAGCATTTGATTTTTTCTCATTGTAGATATTAATAATCTCCATGTTGATACTCTCCCTCTAACACTCCACACCTCTTCCAAAATCATTATAGTCAATTATCTTTAGAATGCCTTTTACTAGAAAAAAATAACACAAGTTGATTAGGCACACTTTTATTTGTGTTTTCTTGCACTTTTTCATATATTGGATAAGATTCTCAGTGTAGAACAATTTAAATAAAAACGGAAGAGAAATGTAAGGTTCTGTGAGGACAGGATGCTTATTAAAAATAGATCTAAAACAATACCACTGGATCGTCCAGTTTGCTAAATGTTATTAAGTAGTTGGTGGATGAATGCTTAAGAGAAGCATTGGCTTATGTGTAATTAAATAATCTGAATTTAAGCTTGTGATGTCTAGTTAAGGGGTATTTGGAGAATATCAAATTCGAAAACTTTTGAAAGAATTTACTTGTACCCAAGTTTCAGAATGCAAGAACAAAATCTGTGATATTTAAATGAGCATGCAGAAACTTTTAGTTCTGTCCATTAACATCAGGTCCAAGCTCAGAACAGGGGCAGATGGGAGAGGATAGGATGGTCAGCAGGATAGTGAGCCTGACTCTGGACCACTTGGGTAGTCTCAGAAGAGCGGAAAACAGGACACAGTGGCAACACACGCATTTTAAAACATTCCTGTGCCTTGATTTGAATTACAGAGAAGGCTGTTACTTTTATTTTCTCAAGAAAAGTGTGAACTTTCATTAATTTTTTAAAAAATGATGTTAATGCATAATTCTACCTAGTATCAGAATAATTGACTTAATTTTAACAAAAACACACATATTGGACAAGCATAATTGTGTTAAAGATGAAAATGTGTATTAAAACAAACTAGGCTACAAAACAAAACAACAACAACAAATGAAGAAACTGGCTGCATTTTTGCTACAGTTCTTTCTAGAGCCAAAGCAAAGGAAAGAGAAGCCTGAGGTTGCAATCCGTTTTGAAAATGTAGTAAAGACTCTGAAAGAGGCAAAAGCCTCTAATGAGAATATTGTGTCTCAAAAGCTAAGAAATAATCAGAGCATGATGGAATAAAGCCAATTTAACAGAAGATTTTAAATGCGTAGTCATTAAAAGTAGGTTACTTACAGCTCTGGGGGTTAGCAAAACTATTTACTCGTGTTTTCTAATTAATTCTGAAACTTCTTGCCCCTTGTTGGTTTTCTTCCACACTTTTATCTCCCATTTTGACATCACCCATTCTTTTACTACTGTATTGTGCTTTTACTACTCCTAGTAAGAGAGAACATGGGAAGCTCAGTATAAGTGCTGTGTGATAAGAACCAGACAAGTGTGCCTTTCTGGGGGATAGCAATGATACTACAGGCAAAACCAGCTCATGCTATACTGTGTTCCCCATGTCCTTCCCTGTGATTCACCAGTTGACTCATAGGAAGTTGTTGGATGTGATCTCTCTCCTCTGACAGCAAGAAAACTCAGTCAGAATGACAAGTGTAGGGAGTGACAGGACTGAGAGCCAAGGGCATCAATACCAGTTCCCTTGGTTAGCTGAAGACTCCCTGTCCTTACAGCCTTGTTTTTAGTTCCAGAACTGATTTGAGCGGCTGTCACTCACTTATCTATCCCTCTCACATCACTATCCCAAGTTATGTCTATAAACATTCTCCTAAGATTTCACAAACCACATCTGTTTGTTTGTATTGATGAGAGCTATGATTGTTGCCACTAAAGGTTGCACATGCCGCCAAGAGGTGTCAACTCCCTCGTTCTGAAAAAGGAGAAATTTCTCATGTAAATTAAATGTTAAAGTCTAGACAGAGTGACTATACTGTGTCATTGATTCCCAAACACCATCAAATTTCATATCAGTGTCGAGGTTTGAAGGCATTATTTCTTAGAACAGGGATTTTTAGTCAAGGGAAAGAAAAGGCAGATACCCAGAAGCAATAGTTGTCATTGCCCATACAAGCTCTGTGGGAGTAGATATGAGGTCACCTTTAGGTCAAGAAGAGAATGAAGTAATCCTTTTGGCAGGTATATATCTCTAATAGAAACCAATCACCCTAGCAGAGCCTCATGGTAAAAAGCATTTATGTCAAATAACCAAGCCAATCAATTTCAGTTGTTTATCAAACTGGAGTTTTACTCTTGATTTTCTCAAAATTTTGCCAACTAAGGGAAAATGCCTCAGCCAAATTAGTACTAATATCATTCTTAGTTAACATTTATGCTTTCAGTTGTGAATTCATTGCTTTTCAGTCAGTAGGTTGTTTAATGAACCTTAATAGAAGTTCCTAAACATAACCAATTCCAGAACATGGACAATTTAAATTCTGAGTACTTCAGGTTAAGAAACTGTCCTGAGGATCGATAAGTTTGATGAAATAAATCCTACCTGGTGAGCTAAGGCAGCAGCCATTTCTTATGGCACTGTAGCTTCATCTCTTATGTTAGCTCTGAAATGTGCACACTAGCCTGAAAGAGAGATGCATTCCATCTTAGGCAGCAGTGAAGATGGAATCAGCGTACGTGCTCTCCAGCAGGTGAACAGAGAGAGAAAATGTGATGCTTATGCAATAGAGCCATAAAGAAGAATGAGATTCTACTGCATGTAGTGAAATGAGTGGAACTGGAAGGTAGCGTGATAGCAAAATAAACTAGATACACACAAAAAAAATGAGTGTCATGTGTTCTCTTTCATATGCAGAAACAGCCAAACAAGAAAGGATAATCCTGAAAGTGTTATGAATGACTAAGGTTATAAAAGGTTTCAGGAAAGGAAACACTAAGAAGATATGGGCATGATCAATGTATGATGTATGCATATATGATATATGTGATATATATGATATGATATATGACATATATGATACATATGATATATTATATGACATATATGGCATATATGATGTATATGTGATATATCACATATATACACACATATACATATATACTATATATACTTTACATATACACATACATCATATATGTATACATATACATATATACATATACATCATATACACATATACATACACATACACATACACATACACACACACACATATATATATATATGATGCACTGGAACTATCACAGTGAATGCCATTCATTTGTATAATTAGATGTGTTAATACTAACTTTAAAAAGAAAGGTAACAGAAGTGCATCTATTTCTTTTCTCCACTGAACCACTGGGTTACTAAGTGCAATAGCACATTAATTTTCTAGGTTTAGTGGAGGAGGTTCATACTAAACGACAAACTAATTGACTTTCAAGTATAAGTTCTATATTTAAAATAATGTCTTAAAATAAAGATGATTTCTATGTTGATGACCTTCCTCATGTACAGTCTCAAAGCTATTATCATTTCTCCTTTTGTGAGAAAAATAAAAATAACTTAATAAGTGAAATAAAAATGACAATTTTCACAAAGCAAAGGAGAGAGAAGTTAAACATCTCTCCCAGGATTAGTTTGCTTACAGTATCTCAGAGTTGTGAGTGCACACAATGGCTTAGTTCAGTTTATAACTGTAAATCCACAAATAACAGTTCATAACTTTTATAATCTAATTTCAGGGCCATGTTTTCATTTTAAAACCATTGAAACACATAGACAACTAAGCTTGTAGATGCTTTGTGGAATACTTTTGCTAAGGTCCAGAGTTGAATGTAATGTTAGCCGCCATTAAATTTTATTTTTGCTTTTTGTTCTTTAGACTCTTCAGGAGTCACTGTTTTCAAAGAATGAAAACAGGATGCCCAAGTACACTGATTTTGTTGCTAGGAAACTAAGTCTGAAGATTTTTCATTTGGATCCTGAGAACTTATCTTTCAATTTCTCTTTCTCTCAGAGATTTCCTTCTCATTCTAGGTCACAGTTTTGGAATGTTGTCAGTGTCGGGGTGCAGGAAGGTGAGGTCTATTTTCTCTTGAGGAGGTTGCATGTCCCCTTCCCACAAATTTCAAATCCCATCTACAGAAAGTACAAGATGAGGGCTGCATCTGTGGCGACTTAGTTTGCTAACTTTACAGATACCCAAGAGCCAGCTGTTTCATTAGGAAAAGACATCAATTGTCTAGTGTGTTCACTGTTGAGATCTGGGCTTGAAATGTCCCTCATGGGTTTACGTATTTGAACTCTCAGGCTCTTTCAGGACTATTTCCTTTCTTCAGAAATTTGTCTGTGATCCTGACATTTTCTTAGAGTTATAGGAAAGCAGATTAGTCCTTGTAACTGATTGTTAGTGTTCCAAGCCTGTTATAACTGAATACTACAAACTCCATTGCTAGAAACAACCAAAATTTCGTTCTCAAAAAGCTCTAAAGACTGCAAACCTGCAATCACACAATTAGGTCCATGCTATGGGAATCCTCCCTCACAAACCCTGCCCTCTTGGAACTCCAGGCATTTCATTGCTTTATTCCAAATATTCACTTCCAATCATATTACACTCTCTCTAGAGACAAAAACTTATTCTCTTATTATGAAAGTATTGGATTACAGTGCACTCTAATGACCTCATCTTAATTTTATTTGCCAACGTCCTATTTCCAGGTAGAGATACATAAAATAATAACTGTGTGTTCAAGAACCTGTTTTGGGCTGGTGAGATAGTTCAGCAGTACTGCACTTGATGAATAAACTTGATGTTTTCCTAAGGTTCTTAATTTTTCTCTGAAATCACAATTTCATTACAGAGAAACCCAGTCTGGATTCCACAAGGAGAGATAGCCACAGGGTACAGAGAGGTTGGGTAAGGGAAGCAGATCTAGAATTGCAGAGTGCAATTTATTGAGGGCCTTCTGACAAAAGCATGAGTCAAGGTAGCAGGAAGACAGTGGGCTTGTCATTTGGGTCGGAAGGAAGGACTTGACAAACACCCGGGACAAATATGATTTCACGCAAGTTAGGAGATACTTGATTAGTCCATACTGTGTTCAGAAATTATGCATGGAAATCCTAGCAGTGTTGTTCAGAGACAATCATGACAATTATAATTCAACATGGCTGTAGTCATGTCAAGGTTCCTATGCCAACTTATGATACCTATTGTGATTTCTACTATATGTGATGGCTATGTCAATTTTTTCTTTTTAAGGGACTATCACTTGCTATTTTGTTTGAATCCTACAAAAATGATATGATGATGATAATATAGTCACATCTGTATTTACTTCATTAATTCACTTTTATGATAAAAAATGATGGGTGTGTGGGGGGGTGGTTAGAGCATAGACATTTGCCACATGAATGTGAGTGTCTGCAGAGGCCAGGCAACAGTGTGGGGTACCTTGGAAGTAGAGTTGCAGGCAGTTGTGAGCTGAACAATAAGAGTGTTGGGAATTGAACTATAGTCCTCTGGAAGAGAAATGAGAGCCCTTAACAACCATGCCATTTCCCCAGTCACAAAGGGAAATGACTCTGGACATAGAAAATCTAGGAAAGAAGTGAGGAGTCATGGATCTAAGCATGAACAACAGAATACAAGAGATAGAAGAGAGAATCTCAGATGCAGAAAATACCATAGAAAACATTGACTCAACAGTCAAAAAAATGCAAAATGCAAAAAGCTCCTGAGCCAAAACATCCAGGAAATCCAGGACACAAATGAGGAGACCAACCCTAAGGATTATAGGTATAGAAGAGAGTGAAGATTTCCAATTTAAGGGCCAGTAAATGTCTTCAATAAAATTATAAAAGAAAACTTCCCTAACCTAAAGAAAGAGATACCCATGAACATACAAAAAGCATACAGAACTCCAAATAGATTGGACCAGAAAAGAAATTCCTCCCATCATATAATAATTAAAACGCCAAATGGACTAAACAAAGAAAGAATATTAAAAGCAGTAAGGGAAAAATGTCAAGTAACATATAAAGGTAGACCTATCAGAATTGCACCAGACTTCTCACCAGAGACTATGATAGCCAGAAGAGCCTGGGCAGATGTCATACAGACCCTAAGGGAACACAAAAGTCAACCCAGACTGCTTTATCTAGCAAATCTCTCAATTACCATAGATGGAGAAAACAAGGTATTCCATGACAAAAACAAACTTGCACAGTATTTTCCACAAATCCAGCCCTTCAAAGGACAATAATGGAAAACAGCAACAAATGAAGGGAAACTACACACTAGAAAAAAAAAAGAAAGTAATCTTTCAATAAATCCAAAAGAAGATAACCATACAAACATAAAAATGACGTCAAAAAATAGCAGGAAGCAACAATCACTATACCTTAATATCTCTTAATATCAATGAACTCAATTCCCCAATAAAAAGACATATAGACTACCAGATTGCATACATAAACAGGACCCAACATTTTGCTGCATACAGGAAACACATCTCAGGGTCAAAGACAAACACTACCTCAGAGTAAAAGACTGGAAAACAGTTTTCCAAGCAAATGGTATCAGAAAACAAACTGGAGTAGTCTTTCTAATATCCAATAAAATAGACTTTCAACCAAAAGTCATCAAAAAAGACATGGAAGGACACTATATATTCATCAAAGGAAAAGTCTTCCAAGAAGAACTCTCAATTCTGAATATCTATGCTCCAAATACAAGGCACCCTTATTCATAAAAGAAGTTTTATTAAAGATTAAAGCACACATTGCACCTCACACAATAATTGTGGGTGACTTCAACACCCCACTCTCCTCAATGGACACATCAAGGAAACACAAACTAAACAGAGACATGGTGAAACTAACAGAAGTTTTGGACCAAATGGATTTTAATAGATATCTATAGAACATTTCATCCTAAATCAAAAGAATATACCTTATCCTCAACACCTCATGGTACCTTCTCCAAAACTGACCATATGATTGGTCACAAAACAAACCTTCTATAAAAAGATAGAACTAATCCCATGCTTCCTATCAGATCACTATGGAGTAAGGGTGGTCTTCAGCAGCAACAAAAACAACAGAAAGCCCACATACACATGGAAGCTAAACAATGCTCTACTCAATGATACCTTGGTCAAGGAAGAAATAAGGAAAGAAATCTTTTGTAGAATTTAATGAAAATGAAGGCACAAGATACTCAAATTTATGGGACACAATGAAAGCAGTGCTAAGAGGAAAACTCATATCTCTGAGTGCCTCCAAAAAGAAGCTGGAGAGAGCATACACTTGCAGCTTAACAGCACACCTGAAAGCTTTAGAAAAAAAAGAAGTAAATACACCCAAGAGGTGTAGAAGGCAGGAAATCATCAAACTCAGGGCTGAAATCAACCAAGTAGAAATAAAAAGAACCATACAAAGAATCAACAAAATCAGGAGCTGGTTCTTTGAGAAAATCAACAAGATAGATAAACCTTTAGACAGACTAATCAGAGGGCACAGAGACAGTATCCAAATTAACAAAATCAGAAATGAAAAGGGAGATATAATAACACAAACTGAGGGAATTAAAAAATCACCAGATTCTACTACAAAAGCTTATACTCAACACAACTGGAAAATCTGGATGAAATGGACAATTTCCTAGACAGATACCAAATACCAAAGTTAAATCAGGATCAGATAGACTATCTAAACTCTCCCATAGCACCTAAATAATTAGAAGTGGTCATTGACAGTCTCCCAACTAAAAAAAAGCACAGAACCAGATGGTTTTAGTGCAGAATTCTATTAGACCTTCAAAGAAGACCTAACACCAGTATTCTTCAAACTATTCCACAAAATAGAAACAGAAGAAACACTGCCCATCTCGTTCTATGAAGCCACAGTTATGCTGATACCAAAACCACACAAAGATCCAATAAAGAAAAAGAACTTCAGACCAATTTCCCTTATGAATATCAATGCAAAAATACTCAGTAAAATTCTTGCCAACAGAATCCAAGAACACATCAAAATGATCATTCACCATGATCAATTAGGCTTCATGCCAGGGATGCAGGGATCATTCAATATACGGAAATCCATCAATGTAATCCACTGCATAAACAAACTCAAAGAAAAAAACCACATGGTCATTACATTAGATGCTGAAAAAGAATTGGACAAAATTCAGCATTCTTTCATGTTAAAAGTCTTGGAAAGAACAGGAATTCAAGGCTAAACATAATAAAAAGCATTATACAGAAAACGGTCGCCAACATCAAACTAAAGAAACTTGAAGCAATCCCACTAAAATCAGGGACTAGACAAGGCTGCCCTCTCTCTCCATATTTATTCAATATAGTACTTGAAGTTCTAGCTAGAGCAAATAGAAAACAAAAGGAGGTCAAAGGGATACAAATTGGAAAGGAAGAAGTCAAATTATCACTATTTGCAGATGATATGATAGTATAATTAAGCGACCCAAAAACTCCACCAGAGAACTTCTACAGCTGATAAACAACTTCAGCAAAGTGGCCAGATATAAAATTAACTCAAGCAAATCAGTAGCCTTCCTATACTCAAAGGATAAACAGGTTAAGAAAGAAATTAGGGAAAGGACACCCTTCACGATAGCTACAAACGATATAAAGTACCTTGGTGTGACTCTAACCAAACAAGTGAAAGATCTGTATGACAAGAACTTCAAAGTCTCTGAAGAAAGAAGTCGAAGAAGACCTTAGAAGATGGAAAAATCTTCCATGCTCGTGGGTTGGCAGGATTAATATAGTAATAATGGTCATCTTGCCAAAAGCAATATACAGATTCAATGCAATCCCCATCAAAATCCCAACTCAATTCTTCATAGAGTTAGAAAGAGCAATTCTCAAATTCATCTGGAATAACAAAAAACCCAGGATAGCTAAACTATTCTCAAGAGTAAAAGAACTTCTGGGGGAATCAGTATCCTGAACCTCAAGCTGTACTACAGAGCAATAGTGTTAAAAACTGCATGGTATTGGGACAGTGACAGGCATGTAGACCAATGGAATAGAATTGAAGACACAGAAAGGAACCCATACACCTATGGTCACTTGATCTTTGACAAAGGACCTAAAACCATCTAGTGAAAAAAGACAGCATTTTCAACAAATGGTGCTGGTTCAACTGGTGGCTAACATACAGAAGAATGCAAGTTGATCTACTCTTATCTCCTTGTACTAAGCTCAAGTCCAAGTGGATCAAGGACCTCCACATAAAACCAGACACACTGAAACTAATAGAAAAGAAACTAGAGAAGTTCCTTGAGCATGTGGGCACAGGGGAAAATTTTCTGAACAAAAAACCAATAGTTTATGCTCTAAGATGAAGAATTGACAAATGGGGCCATTTGCAGCAGGGAACCAGGGAGCTCCAAAGCCTTCTGTGCTTAGCCCATCAGGAGAGAGTGATCTCCTACCAGTGATTTCACTTCTGAGTGCAGAGGTGAGATCACCTTTTCTCTGGATGGGTAGAGCTAAGAGTGCACAGGGTATAAGATCAGTGGAGCGGCTGGGACAAGTCTTCCCTTACAGCTGCCATTTGCTTCAGGGAACCAGCAAGCTCCAAAGCCTTCTGTGCTTAGCCTGCCAGGAGAGAGTTGGTCTCCCAGGAGTACAGACATAGATTTACAAGCCCATAGGAGGGGCAAGCTCCAGCCAGAGTCAACAAGACCAACTAACAGAGATAACCAGCTGTCGAAGGCAAGTGCAAGAACCCTACCAACAAAAACCAAGGTTACTTGGTAACATCAGAGCCTAGATCTCCCACCACAGCAAATCCCGGATACCCCAAGACACCAGAAAAGCGAGAGTTGGATTTAAAGTCTCATCTCATGATGCCATTAGAGGACATCAAGAAGGACATAAATAACTCCCTTAAAGAAATACAGGAGAACATGGGTCAAATGGTAAAAGCCCTTAAAGAGGAAACACAAAAATCCCTGAAAGAAATACAGGGAGCATGGGTGAACATGTAGAGGCCCTTAAAGAGGAAACAAAAAAATCCCTTAAAGAATTACAGGAGAACACAAACAAACAAGTGAAGGAACTGAACAAAACCATCCAGGATCTAAAAATGGAAGTAGAAACAATAAAGAAATAACAAAGTGAGACATCTCTGGAGATAGAAAATATTGGAAAGAATTCAGGAGTCATAGATGCAAGCATCAACAACAGAATACAAGACATAGAAGAAAGAATCTCAGGTGCTGAAGATACCATAGAAAATGTTGACTCAACAGTTAAAGAAAATGCAAAATGCAAAAAGCTCCTGTGCCAAAACATCCAGGAAATCCAGGACACAATGAGAAGACCAAACCTAAGGATTAAAGGTATAGAAGAGAGTGAAGATTTCCAACTTAAAGGCCAGTAAATGTCTTCAACAAAGTTATAGAAGAAAACTTCCCTAACCTAAAGAGATGTCCATGAACATACAAGAAGCCTACAGAACTCCAAACAGACTGAACCAGACCAGAAAGTCCTCCCAGCACATAATAATCAAAACACCAAATGCACTAAACAAAGAAAGAATATTAAAAGCAGCAAGGGAAAAAGGTCAAGTAACCTATAAGGCAGGCCTATCAGAATTACACCAGACTTCTCACCTGAGATGATGAAAGCTAGAAGATCCTGGGCAGATCTCATATAGACCCTGAGAGAACACAAATGCAAGCCCAAACAACTTTACCCAGCAAAACTCTCAATTACCATAGATGGAGAAACCAAGATATTCCATGATAAAACCAAATTTACAAAATATCTTTCCACAAATCCAGCCCTACAAAGGACAATAGATGGAAAATGCCAACATGAGGACGGATACTACACCCTAGAAAAAGCAAGAAAGTAATCTTTTCCCAACAAACCCAAAATAAAGTAACCACACAAACATAAAAAGAACATCAAAAATAACAGGAAGCAACAATCACTATTCCTTAATATCTTATAACATCAATGGACTCAATTCCCCAACACAAAACACAGTCTAACAGAAATATTTTTCATGTAAATCTTCAATTTTATCAGAAAATGTTTGTGATTCCTCTTTTAATTTAGTAATGTTTTTTATGTCTACCATTTTAACTGTATTATTTTCCAAGATAATCTTTAATTTTAACATTTTTTTCTATAAATTTCTACAATTTTATCAGAAATATTTTCCATGTAAATCTTCAATTTTATCAGACAATGTCTATAATTTTACTTTCAACTTACGAACATTTTTATACCTTCCATTTTATCTGTATAATTTTCCATGTAATAGTCAGTTTTAACATGTTTTTCTATATATTTCTTGAGATTTTTTTCAGAAATATTTTCATTGTAGATCTTCAATTTTATCAGAAAATTTTTATAAGTTCACTTTCAAAAAACTTAGGAATATTTTTATGCCTACCATTTTATCTGTATAATTTTCCATGATAATCTTGTATTTTAATGTTTTTCTATATATTTTTTCCAATTTTATCAGAAATATTTTCCATGTAAATCTTCAATTTTATCAGGAAATGTTTATAATTCTACTTTCAATCAACTTAGAAATATTTTCATTCCTACCAATTTATTTGTATAAATGTCTTCAGTTTTATTAGAGATATTTTCTATGTAAATCTTCAATTTTATCAGAAAATGTTTTTACTTCTACTTTCAATCAATTTAGGAATATTTTTATACCTACCATCTTATCTGTATAATTTTTCATGAAATAGTCACTTTTAACATGTTTTTCTATATACTTCTTGAGTTGTATCAGAAATATTTTCCTTGTAGATTTTCAATTTTATCAGAAAATATTTATTATTCCACTTTCAATCAACTTAGGAATATTTTTATGCCGACCATTTTATCTGTATATTTTTTCCATGAAATAGTCAATCTTAATGTGTTTTTCTATATATTTCTACAATTTTATCAGAGATATTTTCCATGTATATTTACACAATGGAATACTATTCAGCAATTAAAAAAATGAATTCATGAAATTCTTAGGCAAATGGGGAACAGGGAGGGTTTATGGGACATTCGGGGAGGGGGGAAACGGGAAAGGGGAAATCATTTGAAATGTAAATAAAGAATATAGAAAATAAAAATAATAATATAAAAAAAAGAAAAAAAAAGAATTGACAAATGGGACCTCATAAAATTACAAATTTTATGTAAGGCAAAGGACACTGTCAATAGGACAGAATGGCAACCAACAAATTGGGAAAAGATCTTTACCAACCCTACATCTGACAGAGGGCTAATATCCAATATATACAAAGAACTCACAAAGTTAGACTCCAAAGAGCCAAATAACCCTATTAAAATGGGGTACAGAGTTAAACAAAGAATTTTCACCTGAGGAGTATCGAATGGCTGAGAAGCACCTAAAGAAATGTTCAACATCCTTAGTCATCAGGGAAATGCAAATCAAAACAACCCTGAGTTTTCACCTCACACCACTCAGAATGGCTAAGACCAAAAACTGAGGAGACAGCAGGTGCTGGCGAGGATGTGGAGAAAGAGAAACACTCCTCCATTGCTGTTGGGATTGCAAGCTGGTAAAACCACTCTGAAAATCAGTCTGGCAGTTCCTCAGAAAACTTGGCATGATACTTCCAGGGGACTTTGTTGTACCACTCCTGGGCATAAACTAAGAGGATTCCCTAGCATGTAATAAGGACACATGCTCCACTATGTTCATAGCAGTCCTATTTATAAGAGCCAGAAACTGGAGAGAACCCAGATGTCCCTCAATGGAGGAATGGATACAGAAAATGTGGTATATTTATACAATGAAATACTACTCAGCAATTAAAAACAATGAATTCATAAAATTCTTAGGCAAATGGTTGGAACTGGAAAATATCATCCTAAGGGAAGTAACCCAATCACAAAAGAACACACATGGTATGCAGGGGATAAGGGGATATTAGCCCAGAACCTCGGAATACCCAAGACACAATTCACATATCAAATGATGCCCAAGAAGAAGGAAGGAGAGGCCCTTGGTCCTGGAAAGACTCGATGCAGTAGTGTAGGGGAATACCACGACAGGGAAGCCGGAGGAGGTTGATTGGGGAACAGGGAGAAGGGAGAGGTCTTATGAGACTTTCGGGGATGGGGGAACCAGGAAAGGGGAAATCATTTGAAATGTAAATAAAGAACATATCTAATAAAAAAATCAAAAACATTTGATTAAAAAAAAAAAGAAAGGGTTAGTCTAGATTTACCTCAACTATGAGACTACAGAACACTTCTATCATGGCTGTGTTGTTTTTCCATGGCCACATGCTGTCACTTTTGAGAATCTGTCCAACTCTGGCCATGCTGACCCCTCCTAGGATATTGCCTTTGTAGGTAGATCTCAGTCTCTTAGACTCAGTTAACCTTGATATCTTAACTGAGCTTTCGTGTTGGCACTTCTTAGCTCTGGTTTTCAGGCCTGACATCATAGTTCTCATGGTTCCATCTGAAGCAGGAAAGCCATTGATCCTAGCAGTACATCCATCCAGCTCCTCTCGCTTCCCGTCCCCTGTGAGCATGCATACAGAAGCATTCACATGTCCTTAAGTGTTTTAAAACACATCAGTCACTTTATTCAGTCTCCATAGGCATCTCTGTCTCTAAGGTCAAAATTGTAAACCAGATTAGTCTGCTACTACAAAGAAGAGTTTAGGGTGGGAAGGACTGAAGACATAACTCAGTTGGTAAAGTGTTTGCCTTGCATGAAAACCAGAGTTCAAACCCAAGAACCACACAATAAAAAAAAAATCATTAGGCTGGGTGTGGTCAAATATGCGTTTAATCCCAGTACTTGGGAGGTAGAGGCAGGAGCATCTCTGTGAATTCAAGGCCAGGCAGGTCTACAAATTGAGTCTAAAACAAGCCATGGCTCTGTTAAATAGAGAAAGCCTGTCTCAAAAGAAAAAAAAAAATAAAAATTGTTCGGCAAAATAGCAAGCACTCTTAATCCCAACACTGGAAAGTTAGAAATAGTCAGATGCTGGGAGCATGCTGGGAGCAAACCTCACCTATCTGGCAAGCTCCAGGCTACTGAGACACCTTACTTAAAAAAAAAAAAAAGAAAAAAAGAAAAGATAAACAGCAACCCAAGTATATTCTCTGCCTTCACATACATGCATGCTCACATATATGGACTCACAAATATATACCACACACGCATACATGTGAGCACACACACATACACAGGCATCATATATATGTATATATACACGTGCACACTTACACATACATATACATGTGTATACATGCATGCAGAAGAGGATTTTGAATGTATCTCATGAGGGGACCCAGAAATCAAGCTTAGAGTGCACAGAAGGAAGCTGAGTCCTCAACAGCATGCCACCTTCTGGAATTCTTATTTCCCCCAGCACTGTGTCCTGACGCCACTCCTGTCAGGATTGGTTCAGCACCTTCCACCTTTAGGACCCTAGGTCCCATTTTTATCTCCCAAAGAGCTCTCTCTCTTAGAAATGCTAATTTTTCCATTTTAAATTTTGGAGAATCATTGATTTTTTTCCATTCTAGACAAAGCCATTTTTCTACAAAAGCCAGGCCCAAAGAGTCTTATTATAACAGTGTGCTACAGATAAAAGAGCCATTTGCTCTGCTCTGCCCTTCTCAGAATAATATCTTTCATAATACAAAATTCGTTTCCTGTCCAATAGAGCTAAGTACCTCATACCTTCCTTTAGAAAAAGAAAAAGAACACTGTTAGTGCTTAGCATAATCCTGTGATGTAAAGATAACAACAAAGTCTACCTATTTGCTTCACTTTGACTGTTTTCAGCTTCCTAGTGCTGCTATTACAAGTTTATGAATCAGGCCTAACAGTTTTTTTAATGTAGGGTAGTCTAAAGCAATCTGATTATTCACAGCTATCGGGTTTGGGGAGTCAGGAATAAACTGTCCGTGTGTCTCTCCTCACAGCCTCACTACCAAAGAGCATACGCACCTCTTCCTCTATGTCTTTCCCTCACACAAATATTTATTTGTAAGCTGGCATAAAAGAAACCACAAAACCAGTCACATTGCACTGTCTGTAATTTGGAAACTTCTGGTTCCTTGCTGTGTCAGGGCTCTGACAAAGAGAGTCTCTTCAATGAAAAAAATACAACTGTTCTGTACCCTATGTCAGGTGAACCCTGTGTTGAACACAGTTGACTTCTCTCATCAAATGCAAGATTGTATGTTCTATATACAGGGCTCAGTATGTTCTATATAACAGGCTGCTGTACTGATGGAGTTGTTACATGGACATTTTGATCATGTGATCTTAAACCTATCAAACCTTTCTCACTTCACAGTAAACATTGTTTCAAAATAGCAATGTAAACAAGACCTCCCAGGTGTATATTTGTAACACATTTGCCTTGTTTCCCTACGCTGCTTTTGTAACATGGCCTGATAATAGTAAACATATGTAACTAACCACAGAGAGTGTGAATTTGTGACTCTGGGATGACTTAAATGAAATCCCTATCAGGCCCAGGTAGAAGGTAACCTATCCTTGGGTGTTCTTGCTATTTAAAGGAGTTAAAAGAAAATTAAGAGCAGTAGAAAACCTTATATCTATATACTTCTGTATCATCTCTACTAGCATTTTTCATAGAACTTTATAAAATACATGCTGTTATTGCAGCTTCATAGGAAGTAAGTAGGATAGAAATCATTTCCATCTTTTTCAGATGAGAAAACTGAATTTGAAGGTTCTCTGACCGATCGCACAGGTATTCTCCGAGTGAATAACATGTGGACTCTAACACAGTCAGGATTTCCACTTCAGAAAATTTCATCAAGGTTTGGTGTAGAGTGACTCTAAGAATAACCATCAGCAACCTCAGGGAGATTATCAGAAACAGACCCTCTGGGTTGCGTGCCCGACAAGTGCTAAATCAGAACTTCCACAGGCTGATGGCACAGTAAATTTAATATGTGGTGGATTAAAGCAAAGGTTGCTAGGTGGTTTTGAAAATGAAGTTTTACTGGCATGCAACTACACTGTGGCTATTTTCTCAGCTGAGTTACTGGTTGCAGGTGACACTGAATGACCCACAAGTAAAGCTAGGTTTGATATTTAGAGACTTACAAAAGATTCGTTGATGTGCTTCAGAGTTATGCTTCTTTGCACGTAAGAGACAAGTTTTTTTTAAAAAAAATAATTTCTGACCCATTATGGACTGGTATTTCTAGTATTTCCACATAATAAAAAGTATTCGTTATAAAATAATATATATTATATGTATATATGTATATATACGTATATTCCCTTAATTGAGAAAGCTATGTTCAACATATACTAAATTCTATTAAATAGCTAAGGTGTTTAACTGAGAACATCCCACAATGTGGGTCTTATCTGAGGGGCTGCAGCTCAGAGAGCAAAACCTGTGCCTTTACATTTTCCACTGGTTTTCAGTGGCTTGTTTAGTGATGGGACAGTGAAACATAGAAATCAAACCTTCCCATCACTCTTTGGGAAAGTGTTTCCTTTAAGGGGCTCAGCTGATGTTTTATTTACCACTTTCTCCTCTACCTGCCTTGTTATTTCAGAAATATATGCAGCCGCCGTTGCTCCTTTGTATTAAGTGGTGCTTAATGCCACTCACTTTTGAACTCTTGGTTTTAAATATAGCATCTATGCTCCTGTTACTAAAGAGACAGACGCTCCCCACACTCCCCAAATATCACATTGCATCCAGGGAGAACTCACTAAATTCTGTCATCTAATTGACATGCAGAACAAATATTAGACTCTAGAAAAGCAAAAGATAGAAGAGCACACTTTCCAAGCTCCCCTGGAAAAATTACCTGCAGTCTGGGAAATGAAAAGCCTTCAACTCCTTTATTAACTGGTCTTACGTTGCTAGGCAACAAGTTCTCAATAGCTTTTAGCCAGTATCCACAGCCAGGGATTGAGGAGTCAGGCTTGCTTCATAAGCCCCCAAGAGTCCTCAACTCTGACTCCTTATGTCTTCTCAGCCTTCTGCTCAGTTACTGTGTGCCCATTTCTCCGGGCTCTGACAAGATCTCTACCCTCCACCCAACAGAGATATTTCCTTCAGGAATCAAAGGTGGGGGACAAACTTGGCATCCTACCATTCCAGTGTTTGCAAGATACATGGAAGGTTCTCAGGCTGCACTGTGGGTTTAAGTAATGCTTCTGCACGGAGCTGCTAGAATCTCAAATGAGCACATGACTGCAAGTACATATAGAACTGGGTCAGAAAGCCTAATGGATCAGACAGGCACCTTGGCAAATGCTCAATTGTTGGTCCACTTTTTACCCTTCCAGAGAACGAATAGAACCATCATTTTAGTGATTAGGCTCCCAAAGACCAGAAAATGTTTGCATTATCTGTGCAGAACACACTATCAAGGAGGCAACTCAAAAAAAAGTTAAATATTAATAAACACCACTACAAGATAAAAGAGCAAGACAAGACCAGCTGCCAAGTAAAATTGTTATAATTATAGTCAGTGAATCTCAAAGACACATTCCATTCATCACCATATGTAGGAAGAAGAATGGCCCAGGGCCATCCTCCAGCACATCACAAATCTTAGCAGAAAATTGGCCTCTGTGAGAAATCCAGGCAACATAGTGTACAGAAATTACACAACTCTCCTGATACAGGTCTAGGCAGAAATACAATGGAGAAACCCTTCCTGATTCCAGCACACTGCAGCCCTATATTCAACCACAGTGCATGCCAGTTCTTTAATTTTAAATCTGTGGTAGTTGAGTATCTAGCTAAGTGAAGGCACTATTGCTTTAAAACAAGGAAATCATTCTGAGCATCTTGTCCAAGCCTGGGAGTGCTTATTTTTAATTTTTGGCAGTGTTGGGATGGAACCCAGGGCTTTGCATATGTTAGGCAAGCAAACCACCAATGAGCTGCACCCTCAGCTCAGTACTGGATTTTTAGAAGGAGGAAGCAACCCATAATTTTAATGTGTTGGGTCCAGTCTCTCCTTCCCTGGCATAGCATGCATTACCTTAAAAAGAAACAACTTATTTAGACTTTGTGTTATACAAGTTTCACTTTGCAGACACTTGATTTGATTCCTTCTTACATGTAATGAGGCAATGCATCATGATGGAAGTGTATGGTGGTGAGATACTGTTCATCCTAGGAAAGAGGGCAGTGGGAAGGGGGCTTCCAGGAACAAAATCTACCCTTCAAGCATATGTGTCTCAATAACCCACTTCCTCTAACTAAGGTGTACTTTCTCCTGGAGATTCACCACATCCTATAAACCTGTAACTGAATTCATCTGCTGATGACCAGAGCTGATGTGATAGTCACATTCCAGAGTCCCCAGTACTGAAACCTGTGAGTTTTAGAGGTAGATTTAGGAAGTAATTCACAGCATAGTTCCCCTGATAATCTTTTCGGTGATGAATTTAAGTGTTCTGGTGATTATAGAATCTTAAAAAACAAACAGGGGCCAGAGGAGTCTAGGACACCAAGAGAACATGGCACACAGAATCAACTAAGCACGGCCCGTGGGGGCTCAAAGAGACCACAGCAACAATCACAGTGCCTGCATGAGTGCTTACTGCTTAAGTCTTACAACCTGAATTTCATATAAGGAATCTATGCAAAAAAAAAAATCTCGGTGTAGTAGCTTGAATCTGTAATTTCAGCACTCCTCCAGTGGCATGAGAGGCGAAGAGAAGAGAGTGGCCTGGAAGTCCACAGGCCAACTTACCTTGAATATATAGCCTGGTAGAAACAATGAGATCCTATCTCAAAGAAGTAGTTGAGAAAGCACCTCTGAGGGCATCTTCTGGCATAAGCACATGCACTGTGGTAGGCACATGACCCCTACTTGTAATGCACATCACACACATACATGCATGCACGTGTGCACACACATACACACACACATACATGATACTAATAAATAAAATAAAAATAATAAAATCTTCTAACAAGCCATTGAAAACAAGGCAAGGCCAAAATAGCAAGCCAATAATCTTTCTCTGGGCTTCCAGGAGTAGGTGTAAAGATGGGGATGGGAGAATGTCTGGAAGGAGGAAGTAGGCGGGAGTGGAGTAATTGGTCAATTGGCATTAGAAACATCTTTGAATCTTTCTATGTAGGTCCTCTTTGGGGTTTTCCCTGGTATTTGAAGTGTTAAATGTTCTGAAAATACGGTTTCTGAGAATGGATTCAATCCATGAAATTTTCTAGTAGTACTAAATTTTTACACCAAAGCGTAATTTTTTGTAGTATATCAACTAGAGTTTTCTTTTTCTTTTTTTTAAATGATAAAATAAATGTGATAAGATAAAACAAAAACTAACACATTGGGATGGAACAAAACAAATGGAAGGGAAAGAGCCCAGGGGAAAGAGCCCAGGAGAAGGAACAAGAAACAGACCCACTGGTTTACACACTCAAGAATCCCAAAAAACTGAACTGAAAGTTATAAAATTTATGTAAAGAAACTCTAGAACACATATGGATATGTATATGTGTGTATAGTTATGTATGTTATATATAATTATATATAATAAAATATATTTACATACATAATTAAGAAAAAGTTAAAAATATGACAGATAAATTAAGATAAAATTAAGATAAATTAAGATAAAATTAAAAAAGAAAGAAAAAAGGGAAAGCTCAATGACATTAGGAGACAAGGAAGTTCCAAAGCTGCTGTGTTCATTTTCTGTTGGCATCTACTGCTGGGCATGCAGCCTACTCTTAAGAGTGGTTTGTTTCTCCAAAGAGACTCCCTTGGTGGAAATTGGATTTTCATGTGCAAGTCCTTATCAATTGGAGATAACTTCTAGGTTAGGGATGGGAACAAGATCCACTTCTTCCATCTGCTCCCCCACCTACCCACCTAATCCCACCTCACCACCCTAGCATTCCTCTACACTGGTGCATCAAGCCTTCATAGAACCAAGGGACTCCCAGATGCCAGATAAGGCCTCTTCAGCTTCTTCATTCCTTTCCCTAACTCCTCCACAGGGTCCTCCCTGTGCTCAGTCTGACGGTTGACTGCGAGCATCCGCATCTGTATTGGTCAGGCTCTGGCAGAGCCTCTCAAGAGACAGCTGTATCAGGCTCCTGTCAGAATTGCACTTCTTGGCATCAGCAATAATGTCTGGGTTTGGTGTCTGTATATGGGATGGATTCCCAGGTGGGGCAGTCTCTGGATGGCCTTCTCTACAGTCTCTGCTCCACTTTGTCCCTGTATTTCCTTTAGAGTGGAGCAATTCTGGGTTAAAATTTTGGAGATTGGTGGGCAGCCCTATCGCTCAACTGGGGGGCCATGCATAACCTCTGGATATGGTCTCAACAGGTTCTCCCTCCCCTTTTGGGGGTATTTAACTAATTTCATCCCCATGGGGGTCCTGGGAGGCTCTTGCATTCCTGGCATCTGGGATTTTCTGGTTGCTACCCCCAATTCTCCATCCCCCATTGCTATACACCTCTGTACAATTTCCTGATCCTCTTTAATATCGTTTTACATCCCTTTACCCTGAGGTGAAGATATTCCTGAGGTCTATCCTTGAGGTCATGATATATTTCTTGGATAAAACAGATGGATGGGTCCTTTTTTCTCACTCATTCTATTAGTCTATTTCTTTTCATTGGGAAATTGAGACCACTTGTATTAGAGATAACAGTGATCAGTGGTTGTTAATTCCTGTTATTTTGTTGTGGGATGTGTGTGTGTGTGTGTGTGTGTGTGTGTGTGTGTGTGTGTGTGTGTATGTTTCTCCCTTTTTGATTTTCTGATATGGGATTCCTTATTCCTGTGTTTCTTGGGTGTATTCAACCATTTAGACTGAAGTTTTCTTTTATCACCTTCTGTACAGCTTCATTTATAGACAAATATTGACTAAATTTGTTCTTTTAATAGAATGTCTTATCCACTCCATTATTGTGATTGTAAGCTTTGCTGAATATAGTAGTAGTCTAGGTTGGCATCTGTGACCTCTCAGAGTCTGTAGAACATCTGTTCAGATCCTTCTGACTTCTAGAGTCTCCACTGGGAATTCAGGTGTAATTTTAACAGGTCTGCCTTCATATGCTATTTGCCCTTTTACCTCTGTAGTTTACAATATTCCTTCTTTGTTCTGTACTTTTACTGTTTTGATTAGTATGTGCCAAGAACACTTTCAGATCGGGAGTGGAAGGTTGCAACAGGAGGCCCACAGAGTTGACAGTGAGACAGGGGGATTGGATTTGGAGAAGGTGGGCTTCTTTGGCTGGAGCTGCCCAAGGGTTCCCAGGGAATCTACTGCATCTGGGAGCTGCGATGAAACAATGAATGGGGCAGGAAAACTTAGAGGGGAACATGTGTGTACTACACTGGCGATGAGGGCCCCAAATGTGCGTAGGGAAGCTGCAGTGAGTGTGCTACAGAGCTGGAGATGAAACAAGGGAATTTGATTTTGAGGAGAGGAGAGAGAGGTGGAGATCTGCAGTCAGCCTACTTGTGATCCTGGCCCGTGCTTGGCTCCCGTGTTCCTAGAGAATCTAAATATTTCTAGCTAAATTATTCAGTGAGTGTTTTGTATTCATCTCTTGCTGTTGGATAGTAATAAGAGAATGCTAACCTGTTGTATTGTTTTTCTATCACAACAGGAGAGAAAGTCGATGACAGAGTCACTGAGAAAAGTCTTCCACAAGTTATGATTCTATAGCTTCCTACATCAAGTGCAAGGCAAATGGTACTGATGTGCATAGCAATTGCTTCTCCATGATGTGTACAGGACCATAGTGACACACGGTGATTGTGTGAATGATGGATCTGAGTTTGGGAGCCAAAATCACCCAGAACCCAATAGCAAAGTAACCTGTCAGTGAAGAACTTACATTAAGGTAAAGAAATCACAGAAAATTAAGCAATCCAATTAAATAATGACAAACTAATAGCTTCATAGGAATTACATGGTATTGATATTCATAATCTCTGGAATCTAATCTCACCCTTTATATTGAATTTTATCTAATATACTTTTCTGAAATTACTGCCTTAGATAGAGTTTTCCATCAACCCTATGCTAACATCTAAGCTAGTCCTTAGCTAACATCTATCCTGGCATTCGTGGTGTTTATCTTATTAGCTTCATGTTAACCATCCTTGTCACATCTGCAAATTGTTCTTGTGCTATTGTACCATTCCCTGTCACAGAACCCAAAGGACATGCTTCATTCCTAATTTATATCAGCATCTCAATATCTATTCATCTTTTGTTACAACATTCCTTGTCTTCAAACATTTTTCTCTGTTCCCCAGCCTTCCTTATAGACCTTTATGTTCATGCCATTTTTTTTTAACTAGGTACTTGTTCCTGTATTTGTGAAGAGCCCCTCTGTTTTTCTGTATACTTCCTGCAATTCATGGTTTTAATTACTATCTGTCACTCAGACTTCTATTTGTGCTTCTTGTTCTCAAAATTATTCCTTTAGTCTATATTCTTCTCCTGAATTCTAGGCATAAGCACATTTTGTTGTTGTTGTTTTGCTTTGTTTGTTTGTTTTGTAACTACTACTTCTATGCCAGTGTTCTCAGGGAACCCAGATCAATGTATCCAAAGCTTCATTTACACTCTCTTCTCCCCCACAAATTAAAGTATGAATTTCAATATCCCACTGTACCTAAGTGAATGAGATCATGAGAAAGAGATCAACAGCTGTCTGTTTCAAAGGGAGCAAACTCTCAGATTAACATTTTTCTTCTATGGAGAACTCAAAGGAGTCTTAAACAAGCCCAAATCTAGCAGAAGGGAGGAAATACTGACGGTGAGTGAATATATCAATTAGAACAGATAAAGAAAATCAAATAACAGTCAGATACATGCAAAAGATTGAAACTAGACCCCTCCCACCATGTATAAAAATTGATTGAAAATGCATCATCAACCTAAATATAAGAACCCAAAATTAAGACATTTAGAAGAAAACATGACTAAATCTTTTTTTTTTACTTTGGATTTGATAATGAATTCTTAAGTATGACACTCAAAAGCACAAGCAGTTAAAAAAAGTGGTAAATTGGATGTCATCTAAATTAAAAGCTTTTGTGCATTAAGTGGCATTATCAAGAAATTGAAAAAACACCCTACCAACTACAAGAACACACATTTAAAGTCATATCTAATAAGGGTCTATGGTCTAGGATCCATACAACTCTTACAATTTAACAAGTGATTGACAGGACAGATCAACTGAACACTGGAGAAAGGACTTGAGAAATTCCATAGACACAAAATACTGAAAAGTGTATACAAAGATGCTTACCATAGGTCATTAAGGATTTCCAGGCCAGCCACCATGATCCAAAATCATGGTCCAGACTACATAGTAAGACTCTAACTCACAAAAAAAATCAAATCCAAACATGAACTCACAATGAGATAGCACTTCACACCCCCTAGAATAGCTACAAGAGAAAGCAAGGAGGGAGAGTAAGTGTTGGGGAAGATACAGGGAGTGGTGCACCCTGCGTTTTACTGGTGGGGACCCAGAAGGATGCAGCAGCTGTGGAAAGTTGACAGTTGCATATGATGTTAAAGATAAAATTGCTCTAACTCAGCATTCCACTTTTAGTTAAATGCCCTCCAGAATTGAAAACAAGGATTCTAACAGATGCCTATCCTCATGTGTTCATAAGAAATGTGATCTACATAAGAAATGTAGTAGAAAGCTATTCATTCATAAAAGGGAATGTAATTCTGACAGGCTATGACATGAAGAAACCACAAAAACAGTATCCTAAGTTCATTAAGTTTGAAAGAAAGGCCACATACCAAATCTCCTGAATAGGTAAATTTTTAGAGAAAGTATATTGGGTAATTATCAGGGCACTGGGAGGACGACTGCTTAGTGGGTATGAGTTTTAACTGGGGTAATGAAGATACATTCATTAGAACTAGATATAGAGGGTGGTTGTTTATCATTGTAATTCCATTAAGTACTGCTGAATATGCATTTAATGTGATTAATTTATTATTATGAGATTTTCAACCCAATTACCAAAACTTTGTCTGTGGAACCAGAAAGATGATCAAAAGTGTCACTATTTCTCCCTAAACTCCTTTTTAAAATTAATAGCTCAGATATGGTGATAGCATTTAATTATAGTCTTGAAAATGCATGATTAGAGAAACTTTAAATTTTTTAATGGAATGTTCATACTTTCTTACTGAATGCATTTTAGAGTAAGATTATAATTTTTGTAATAAACAAAACCATGTCTTTTTAGGTATGTTAAACTAAAACCATATAAAGTTCAGTATTTATGCTACTTCATCTATAATGAATGTACCATTTAAGTTTTTATTGTTCTAGCCTGCTAAAAAGGAGGGTTTTTTTTTCCCACACAGAGTCTTTTACTATACCTGAAACTCACTATTGACCCCAGGCTTGCCTCAAACTTATAACAATCCTCCTGCATCAGCGTACCAAGTACCTTTAAGAGCTAAATGGTAGGCATAAGCCGTTACAATGGTTTGAAAGAGAGTGACCCTCAAGGGCTCATATAATTGCATCCTTGGTTCCCAGTTGATGGGCTATTTGGTAAGGATTAATGGGGTGTGGGCTTGTTGGAGGAAGTGTGTTACTAGGAGTGGACTTTGAAGTTTCAAAGCTCATGCAGGGCACAGAGTCCTGCTTTCTGCCTGCTGCCTCTGGATCAGGATGCAAAGCTCCCAGCTACTGCTCCAGTGCCATGCCTGCCTACTTCCTACCATGATGGTCATTGACTCACCCTCTGAAATTGTAAGCCAGACTCCAATCACTTGCTTTCTTTTTAAAGAACTGTCTTGTTCATGGTATCTCTCAACACCAGTAGACCAGTAGTTGAAACCTGGCTTTTTTATTCCTTAGAATAAAAGGAAAACAATTCAAAGAAAAGTGTATTAGTCAATAAAAATTGAATCATAGTACAGTAGCATATGATTTTTCCTTTCCGGACAGAAGTCATAATATGAATCACAATAAGGACACATTTCACTGAAAATGAAATGTGTGGGTTTGGTTTTTGATATCTTGCTTGAACAGTTTAAATGAAACATTTTATAACAAGTTCCCTTTAAATGTTACTTCTGCCAATACATCCTCTAAGGATTGTCAAAGGCGTGATGCACTGAACTTCATGGACCATGGAACATAACCCTCTCATTATTCTCAGTCTCCATGCACAGACCTGTGCTGTTTTGTTTCCAGCACAGATATTGTTTATAGTTTAACTCATTTAAACTTCTAACAACAGAAATTTGTGAGGTAGATAGAAACAATGCGTATAAGTCAGAGGAAATGATTTCTAGCTTCTTGATTTAGTTTGAACTCCTCAGGCCCATTCTGAGAAAGACAAGATTCAGCCCGTTCATCTGTGAGTGAGTCATGGAAGGCAGTGAGTGGGTGTGAGAGGCAACACAGGATAAGACGTATGGCCACTACAAGATCATGAATGAACAGGATTCCCCCCCACCCCCGCTCCAATGGTTCCCCTTTGAAACTATAACGTATGCATCTCTCAGTTTTCCCACAAAGAGGTGAAGAAGCAGGGATACAGGGTCACCAGTTCTGCAACCATTTCTGTGATCATGGTTGAACACTGATTCCCACCTTTTCTCTCTTAGTGTGAGGCAGCTGAGTACACTTCAGAAGCTAGAGAGCAGCTCAGAGCTGACAAGAAGCCACAGGCAAGACCAGATTTCCTGAAGGGGACCTCAGTGTAGGTCAACTGGACACTATGCCAGGCTGAGTTTTAGTTGCAGACCCTGTGCTGGCATATGGTATGTGGGTGCTAGCTATCTAATGACTGCCCATGGGGGCTATGTTGTGGATGCAGGAGGATGCACTGAACAGAAGGTAAAGTCAACTTTCTAAGATATAGTAGTACATCTATGTCTTTTCAAGACATAGAACATGATCTACTCTGGAAACTGAAAGATATTCTCTGGAACACCCTCATAAATTTGGTCAAAGTGATTGTCTATCCTTCCACTCACAATAACTTATAATCTGTGTGCATCTCACCTCCTCCTTACCATGTGTTCAAAAGCACAAGGACTTATCATGTTAAAGCAGACAAAAAAATAATTTTTTACATTTTCTAAATTGCCAGTGATTGACTTAAATTGAAATGATGAAAGACAGTTTGTGTTAAAAAAAAACATTAAATTTAAACAACACAAGCCCCTATAACCCCTTTCAATGAGCACAGAAGCACAGGTGAGTTTTACACACACACACATACATACACACACACATTTTTGTAGAGTTATAAACTCAAGGGTTGATATGAAAATATGCCCAGGATCAGTCATCATGATTCTTTTTTAGTTCAGATACTTGTATCCCTCCTGCCACCTCCAAAGAGTCAGTAAGTCAGAGCAGGTCCACACTAAATACCTACTGCAAACAATTCCCATAAACTCTTTCAGCACAACACCATAGTCCTGAAACTCAGAGATAATGGAATGTTTAGAAGGGATTCAATTTTATAGAGAAAGAAGAAAAGAGAGGTTAATTTATACCAATTGTTTCTTCGCAACTCACTGCTAATTTCAGCTCAAAGGAAAACACTTTGGAAACTAGCTTTATTTTTACTTGAATCCTTCCGGCAATATCACAAACCAGTGAACTAAATGGCCTACTCCCTACATTAACAAGCCACAAACAAGCAAGACAATGAACACGTTTTTAGTGTCTTAATCAAGCTTTTTTCCCCATCCTTGTTTATTTTCCTTCTGTGAAAATCTGATGAAAGGGAATGTGAGTGACAGTTTCATCTGGAGGCATAGACTGACTCTACTCAGCAGTGCTACATGGAATAAGCGATACTGTGAATTTTCTCTCTTCAAGCCACTCCACGGGAATTTTGTCATGTATTTCTTTTAATTGATACTATCTCTAAAGATAGTGCATTCCCAAACATAGGCTCAGATCCAAATTCTAATTCTGAACAAATAAATGGAAGCTACAGAATTCTTTTTGGTTAATTGATAACAATAACTTTCTAAAAATATTCATGTGCATCAGGTTTTGATCCACCCAGTAATCTCGTGTAGAAAGTAGATTAACTATTATAATTCCTTTTTTTTTTAAATAATACTTTTTGTGTAAGGCAGTTTTAAAGCATGTGGTTGTGATCGCACAGGCCATACATGGATCGGTGAAATTGAAAACAAAGTTTTCTGGATTTAAACATTATTCTATCTCAAATCTACTACTTCAATGTTCTATTTAAAATGAGTTCTTAGTGTAGTTAACATCAAAGTAAAAATTCAGGTTCAAAACAACTATCATGGAATACTTTATATATCAACATGTAATAAGAAAGATTGAGTAAGAAAATAAAGATACAACCTAGGCAGTATCTCTGGGTTCATTCTAGAACTTTAGAACCAAGTTTTTGGAGAAGCTGAAAAAGAGGTTGAATTTGTAGTCGTTCAGCAACAGAGGTTAGCACCATTCCAGAAAAGCCATATTCTTATCAAATATCACTTCTTAGCATAGTCATGGTCTCGAAGTTTGATATGTTTTTAATGAAAGCTACAAACTACTATAGTCTATATAGATTTTCCTTTGCCTCATTTTCTTTAAAGTTATGCTCAAGTCAAAAGGGTTTGGCTTCCACAGTTTACTGTTTACCACATCCCCAAATGAAAGGATTTAAAGGAAACAAACCAAGAATTTTAATATAACAATTGTAAAACCTTAACCCTTTAAGTCAGAGGAACAGACAGTAGCAGTTTCAATGGGATCTTCAGGGGAGAGAAAGGAAGACAGGAAATAATCCTAATGTGTGCAAGGCCAATGTGAAGAGTGAGTCGCCAGAACTCTGCCCTGTGAGGAGCCCCTCTGCAGAAGCACCTGCCATTGGTCCACCATCAGCTTCTCTGTGTTCAGCCTTCTGAACTCAGGCAAGTCTCTCCACTCTGTACATTTCATGTTGATCCTGTTTTCCTACAATTCATTGGTTCTTAGCAGAGTTTTCCAAAGCACAGAAGAGTCATAATTTTCCTACTGTTTCTCAAATTCCAGCAGGATGATTTCTAAACGACACTTAGGTGACACTTTATAGGCTCACGTCATAGTTCACAACAGACACAAAGAAGTCCAATGCGCAAGGTGAACAGATACGACATGATTTTGGACGTTGGTACATTGGTCCTCTTCATGAGACTTTGGAGAGAATGAAGCTGTGTAGATTTGATCACATCTTAATTATCAAAAAAGAAAACAACAACAATAACAAAAAGGGATTAAGTGAAAACAATTTTAACTGTGGGACAAAGGCATTTGCAAGCAGCAAGTTGTAGAATCCCAAGACCCAAAATTAAAGCTTTAGAGACACGGCGTGCTTTAAGACAGCACTCTTGTAAAAGGTCATTATACTGTAGACTACTTAGGTGAGTCAATCTATTTAGCTTGAACCTCCAGTACCTAGAATACAGTCAGTGGTCAATAAATGTTTGCATAACATCTGGTATACCAAAGGAGAAAAGCTAAATTTTTGTCCACCCAGAAATAACATTCTATCCTCAAATTTGACTGGCTTAATAAATTTCAAGATTTGGAATCATCTTTCAAAAAACATTTTAGTGAATTATGCAGGGTGTTGTGAACTAACATTTTAAATACCAGAAGTTTGTTTCTTTTTTTTTTCAGATGTTTGTTTCTTATATGAGATGAAAGATCAAAGCATCACAAAGTGTTAAGAAATTTAGTTCAAATACAGGAAGAAAATAAGGAAGGAGGGAACACACTTGATACTTGCTAGGAAAGGAAAAGCCAGTTTTCTCTAATGGAGTATTAATGGATAAATCAATCACACTCCAGGGCAGGTCCCATACTCAGGACTAGTTGGACCATACAAAATGCACTCCATCTTTTTATGTATGTATGTATGTATATATGTATGTATGTATATATATATTTAATCTTTTAATTTTTAGATTGTAATTTAATCACATTTCTCTCTTCCCTTTTCTCCCCGAAAGCCCTCCCTATACCCTTTCCTCTTATCCTTCAAATTCATGGCCTTTTTAAAACTGTTATTACATGCATATATATTGCTAAATATAACCTGCTCAGTCTAGATGTTGTTTATACATATATTTTCAGGCTTCACTGGCATTGGATAACCAATTGGTTATCTGTGACATTTTTTAAAATATATTTTGTCATTTTGATTTTCTTTCAGTTTGTTTTGGGTGTCCTGGGATTGGAGGGTTGTTTTTGATAGAGAAAGAAAGAAAGGGTAGACAAGAAGTTGTCTAGGTGGGAAGGCGATAAGGAGTTCAGAGAAATTACAGGAGGAAAGTCAATACTATCAACATATTGTATTAAAATGTCTAAATAAAAAAGCATTAAACCTTTAACTACAAATAAACAATAATTAAGAAAAGACTATTGAACTAAAAACAGTTGGAAATATAGTTTGCATTTGGTAAATAGATTTTATTTGGTAAAAATATTTAACACTGTACATAAAACTAAAATTATCTCCATTGTTTTTAAGTCTTTAAAACATAGAAAAAAAAATCCCATTGAATTATATGAGGTCTCATGTGAAAGTTAGGTGTCTTTAATAAACACAATGGCTGGTATTTATGACACACTATATTTTCTGCTTACAATTTGAAGTACTTCATCTTCAAAAACATCTCATTTGACAGATAAGGAAATTGGAATGTGAAGAAAATAACTTTCACAACATTCTAAAGATGTTAAAGAAAACACAGAATCAGAGTTTAAAAAGAGTTTTATGTAGACGTAGAAAAAATCCTCACATCTTATCAATTTACTCCTACTGAATTTATTGAAATAATTCATAACACTATGACAAAAAACTTATACCAACTGCCGTAACCCATTTGTACAATAGACTCACGCACTTAAATACTCCTAAATTGTACATTATAAAAATTAGAACCTAAGAAATACCACTGCACATATGATTTCAAAATAAAAATAATTTTGAAGATTTCTACCGAATATTAGAATAATGTAGTTGCTTAGAGACATGTCTCATCCTGAGAATAATTTTCTTGCCTTAATTTTTAGGAGGGCAAATTGTTATATTTCTGGGGCATTCATTTATATTTGTACCAAAGCTGCTTCAGAATGCAATATTGTTTCTTAAAACAAACTGACCCTAAAGTTTCAATAAAATTTATCTCATGAGAATAATACCTAACATTCAACCACATCTTATCTTACCTAAATTTTGTGTGTGATTCAAGGTGAACATTGTTAGCAAACCATTCCTCAAAGACTCAGAGGTTTGCAAAATGTCTGTCTGGTGATAATGGAGTCACAAACTGTGACTTTTAGACCGGGAAATTAGAATGAGTGGTAGCAGCTTTATTCATTTGTGAAACATGTTTTGAGTATAGTCTAACATTTAAATCCTTGGAGGGGAAAGAAGAAAAAACACACTGTGTCAGAGATATGCAATGGCTCTTACCAGCTGTGACTCTACTCCCAATAGTGGGCTTTCTCCTTAGCATTGCCCTTTTCTGTCATTGCTCTTGTTCTACTGGTAAAAACAGTCCCTTTTTTCTAACAGTGAAATACCTAACATCTACCAAAAATATATTAACTTGAAGAATCACGCAAACAATAGGAGATCCAGACCATAGCACTACATCTGAGCCAAATAAGAAAATGTCATGAAGTAATTTACTTCATTAAATTTTATTACATAATATCCACCTGTCACGATGTATCGCTACAGTCTCCACAAAGAACAGTCTATTGGAGGAGGTCTAGCACCTCCAGATCCTTACGTGTGCTCCCTAGATATAGTGCTCCATACTCAAGTTCCTTCACTCACACTCCCCCTGAATATTTGAACTATCTCACAGAGAAGGCATCATTACTGTTTCTTTTCCTAAAGAGACACTAATATTAAGGATTAAGACATTGTTCCTTTGGTCTCATATCTAGGAGAGGAAGATGCTTACCCCAAATGACTGCACCACAGAGAATACATTTCTTAGTTTATAAACTAAAAACAAATAAAACAAACAAACAATCCCAAAAAGCCAGAACACATTGTTTTCTGTGGTTTAGAAACATGAAATTCAAGATGTAGCCTGTGTTCCAGGGTCAAAAACAAATGAGGAAAATATATTAGCAGCAGAGTTCAAGGCAGGAGACCCAGTGTCAAAGACAGAGGTGAAACAGGAGGTGTGGTAAACTTATATAAGCAAAGTGCCATGGACATGGAATTCTACTAAACGTTGTAGCATTTCAGCTGTAGCAGTCCTAGGGATTGAACCAGGGCCTCCTGTGTCAGGTAGGCTGTACCACTGTACAGTCACAGTCCTCACTAACTTCACTGCTACTGTCTTCTCTCCAGATCTGTTTTATTATCATTTTGCAATCTAGATCCTAGAAGGTAGCTGGATCCCTGCAGTGATATGACACTGCTTCTAGGGGGCTGAGGGGCAAAGAAAGGAAGGAGAGCTGGTTTAGGAATGATTATGTGTTTGTGGGAATTTCAGAATTTCAGGGCTAAAGAAGGATTAAAAATAATTGAGTCTGGAAGAGTCTAACTGTTAATCTCAAAGGTGTGAGGACTACTAACCCAAATCATTATTTGGGCAGCATGGGCTGCCTCCCACTAAGGGTGGGTTTTAACAGATCAGCATCAGCTGTGATGAAGAAAAGGTTTTATAGCTCAGGGGTAGGGAGTTTCCAAATGGGGAATTTGGTAGGCAAAACAGACCAGGTTACAAAAGCAGAACATAAGCATAACCAGTTAGTCATAATGACCTCCAGAAACAAAGACATGATTGTAAGATGTTCGTAATAAGGTAGTCATAACCTTTTGAAACAAAGGTAGGGTTGCAAGATTGTTCTAATAACTTTTGGACACAAAGCCATGGTAACCATTTCCTGGAACTGTGAATATAAAATCATTTGTAGTTACGGTTATGGATGGAGCGTGGCCCAATCTTTCAGAAATATTTTTATTCAATTTATGATTATTAAATCAGAAACAAGAATGAGCCTAGTTTGTCTTTGCTATAAAGATTTAAACCTAAGATGGAAGCAAGCTGGTTCTAGTAAGTGTGGCTGAGACACATGATTTGCCCAGATGGTAGTGTTCAGAGTAGGACTCAGTACAAAATGGGTTCTATTGTTCAGAGTCAGACTAAAAGGAGGCTAAAGACCATAACCTTGTCATACTACACTAAGGAATGCTGAATGTCTGAATTCTGACGCAGCCTAAAGAAATGGGAGGTAGAAAGAGAGAAGTGCCTGACCTCTGACAAATCGAACCATGTTCATTAGCACACACACAAGGAGGGGCATACTCTTCCTGTGCAGTTGGTTGAGACTGCCTGTAGAAAGAGGTGGCTACAAAGCTTTATAGGAGTAGAAATGACTGTAGCACGTATCTTACATTTCCTCCCATATTCCCTCCCTTCCAGAGTTTCATGCCCAAGGTGAGATACATTGTTTCAGCAGATAACACAGTAAGACTGAGCAAGACAATCTTGTGGGAATACTGCTTTACAAATGAGGCACTCTATCACTGAGAAGGGATAAAAACAGACTGTAGTAGAGAACCAGTGAATAAGGAGGAGAAGGATGTTCACTGTTCCCAGAGGCCAACAGACACAATGGCAGTACACTGAGACACACACACACACACACACACACACACACACACACACACACACACATACACACGCAGAGGGATGCACAATCAATAGAAATTAATAATACTGGAGCAGTCTGCATAAAACTCTATAGTCCTTTAAATTTACATAAAGATTATTCAGAAATTTGAAGATACTAAATGTAGTGTTCGGTAGGCACTGTGTTAAGAGAAGATCCAACATCAGAGGATCACCAATGAAAACGGTCTGCAATGATGCAGACCCCACAGGGAAAGCCCCTCATCTTTCTACAGTGCTACTGTGACCTGTGCAACCTTACAAAGGGATCTGAAAAAAAGTTTTCTTAGAGGAGATTGTGAGGAAGGCCTAATTCCTCCTCAGCAAAGATTGAAGTGAGGGATTTGCTTTGGTAGTTGTACATTAACAGCAAGCTTCCTCTCTCTCTCTCTCTCTCTCTCTCTCTCTCTCTCTCTCTCTCTCTCTCTCTCTCTCTCTCTCTCTCTCTTTCTCTCTCTCTCTCTCTCTCCATGCTCTTGTATGCTCCCCAAAATGTACCTCCAGAGCCCACAAATGGACCAGAGGAAGGGAACATTTCAAATCCTGAGAAAAAGTTGTTATTCATAGTCTTGCTAATCAGCAGATGTTAGCATTCATTAATACCTTGTTATTCTTTTACGGTTGGGAATAATTGGTCTTCATAAGTGCCATAGTGTGTGTCTATGGAATTTATAGCCATATTTTGATGGAAGAAGTAAATGTTGCCTTGTCAATTCACAAAGTGTATGGGTCTTTACAAGGTCCTGTGTGATGGTGCCATCTTACATTACATTCACTGAGGAATGAAACATGAGAGTTCTATCAAGTGAGCTTTTAAAAGAAATATTTAAGACATGGGAATTAAAAGAATGACAGTATGAAGCATTATATGACTCCTGTATACAAGCCACTCTACTAGACAACAAGTGTCACTATATGCTCAGTAACATAAGCCCTCTTTTTAAAATGAGGAAATGAGTTCAAGAAAGGTTAACTAGGCAACATGCCCAGTAGTTCACAGATAATTGAATGCAGAAGCAAAGGTTGTGACCCAAGTTTACCTGATGCCATACTATTTCTGCAACACTGCATCACTGTGATATACACGCTGGACCTTGAGTCTCTGACTCTACTTATGTAACTATACAAATTTCAGATAAAGTAAGCCCCTTTATACATTTACACGTTGGCCAAATACTTTTTTAGCTTCATAGTCATCTCTCAAGTCTCTAGTATTCTATCATAAAGTGAGAACAGATGATTTCTTTAGTACATTTTACATTTTAGCAGACCTGTTCAAACTGCCACCTCCTCCAACACTCTCAAAAATATATCAAGTCACAACATTTACCCTTCTGATATGTAATGCAGTGATATTCAAAACTACACACTATCTATAGTCTATCTGTCTGTCTGTCTGTCTATCTATCTATCTATCTATCATCTATCATTTATCATCTATCTATCTATCTATCATCTATCTGTCTATCTATCTGTCTGTCTGTCTGTCTGTCTGTCTATCTATCTACCTACCTACCTATCTGTCATCTATCATCTATCATTTATCATCTATCTATCTATCTATCTATCTATCTATCTATCTATCTATCTATCTATCTATCTATCTATCTATCTATCAATCATCTATATATCTATGTATCTATCATTTATCATCTATCTATCTATCTATCTATCTATCTATCTATCTATCTATCTATCTATCTATCTATCTATATAATCTATGTATCTATGTATCTATCTATCTATCATTTATCATCTATCATCTATCATCTATCTATCTATCTATCTATCTATCTATCTATCTATCTATCTATCTATCTATCTATCTAATCTATGTATCTATGTATCTATCTATCTATCATTTATCATCTATCATCTATCTATCTATCTATCTATCTATCTATCTATCTATCTATCTATCTATCTATCTACATGCACACAGTATGATTGTGATGAATGCAGTTAAGAATTTTACCACTCAGTGTCTAGTTCTGTAAGTCAACATTAGCAATGAAACTAATTTTCAAAATCTGTCATTGTGAATGACAAGGTTAAATGTTAATGCCATTAAGGAGTTTTAGTTTCAAAATCTTAAAATCAAGGTCTAATACTCTATAGCTTGACACAAAAATAATAAGTTCTATATCTACAGTTGACTCACCATGCAATGTCATCAGAGGATTAGTGTGAAAGAAATTCACCTGCTTTTTATTATAACTGTCAGTCATTGAGATCATGCTAGCTTTTTTGCACTTAAACCATCTTTATGGTATTCCTAGTTCTGTTTTTTTAAATAGATGACATAATGATAATCACAGAAACAACCTACAAATATTCAGTTGCCAAAAGTCTGGCATGGGACTCTGATACCATGCTTGATCTGAAAACCCAAAATGACTTTTACATATCTCCTCCTAGTGTTTGGAGGTGCCAGGTGTCATGTAATCTGTACATTTTCTCACTTATTTTTTAATTGCAAAAATAAATGAAGAAACATTTTGTGAGCATCTGCTCAAATTATAAGAAAACTCAACAATACAGTAAAGAAGAGAACTCCTTCCACTAAATATACTTACAGATCTGCCCATGGGAGTCTGTTTATCATGTCAGCAATGGACAGCAGGAGCAGCATAGATGCACTCATCAGCAGAGAGGATGACAAACAGGCAAAAGCAAAAGCTAATAAAAAATTTAAAAAAAGAAAACAAACCAAATAAACAACCACAAAGAGGAAAAAAAAGCTTTCCCCTCAGACCTTCTCACGCCTTCATGCCTTGGCTGCTGAAGCTGCTTGAGGGTGCTTATCACATGTAGAGTGGGTCTTCTCATCTCTAATCAAGAAAATCCTCACAGGCATGCCAGAGGAAAACCTAATCAAGATAATTCCTGACAGGAATCTCCAGATATTTCTCTCCTGGGTGATTCTACATCTTACTAGGTTGACATCAATATTAATCATCACAAGAATTACATTGGGAATTTTCTCACAATTCTTTGCAATCATGTTCATGTTTTTAGTATTTTTTTTATTTTGATTTATGAGCCTGCTCTGCCTGACAAAAGTAACCCTCAACCCTCATCAAAGAATCTTCTCTTTGCAGAAGATGGAGACCATAGAAAACCATAACTCACCAAAATACAGAGAAAAACTGATTGGAGGGTGCCAAGCCCCAGTGCATCCACTATATGTATATAATTTCAGGACTGAGCAGTTGGTATGGATTTCTAATTAAGGGGCTCATCCCCGGAGAGGACTAATTCTCCTCTTCACAGTTCTTGGTTGTCTATCATTCTTTGTCTAGGGGTAGAGCCCATGAAACTTCCTTCTTCAATATTAGCTGGGAAAGACACTATGAGTATAGCAGAACATGGCTAATACTCCATTGTACAAATGTACCACATTTTCATTATACATTCATCTGTTGATAAACACCTAGGTTGTTTCCAATTTCTAGCTATTATGAATAGAGCAGCAATGAACGTGGATAACCAACTGTCTCTATAGTAGGAAGGAGAGTTCTTTGGTTATATGCTGAAGAGTGGTATAGCTGGGTCGTGAGATAGATAAATTCTTATCTCCCTGAGGAACTACCACAGTTATTTCCATAATACAAGTGTGCACTCCCACAACAATAGATGAGTATTTGCCCTACCACCCATCCTTGTCAGCATAAGCTGTCACTCATTTTATTGATCTTAGACATTCTGATGGGTATAAGATGGACATTTCTGGCAAGACTGAGAATGTCAAGCATTAATAAAAGTTTATCAACCACTTGTGTTTCAACTTTTGAGAACTTCCAAGTTAGTTCTGTTTCTCACTTTTAAGTAGGTTATTTTGTTTTTTAATGGTCAGGGCTTTTTTTTATTTTTTAAGCTTTTTTTTTTGTTGTTGTTTTTATTAGATATTTTCTTTATTTACATTTCAAATGTCATCCATCCACTTTCCTTGTTTCCCCTCGAAAACACCCTATCCCATTCCCCATCCCCCTCCTTACCAACCCACCCACTCCCACTTCCCTGTCCTGGCATTCCCTTATACTGGGGCATTGAGCCTTCTCAGGACCAGGGGCCTCTCCTCTCATTGATGTCTGACAAGGCCATCCTCTGCTACATATGCGGCTGGAGCCTTGGGTCCCATCATGTGTACTCTTTGGTTGGTGGTTTAGTCCCTGGGAGCTCTGGGGGCACTGGTTGGTTCATATTGTTGTTCCTCCTATGGGGCTGCAAGCTCCTCCATCTCCTTCGGTCCTTTCTCTAGCTCCTCCATTAGGGACCTTGTGCTCAGTCCAATGGTTAACTGAGAGCCTTCACCTCGGTATTTGTCAGGCACTGGCAGGGCCTCTAAGGAGAAAGCTATATCAGGCTCCTGTCATCAAGTACTTGTTGGCATCCACAATAGTGTCTGGGTTTGGTGGCTGTGTATGGGAGGGATCCCCAGGTGGGGCAGTCTCTGGATGGTCTTTCCTTTAGTATCTGCTCCACATTTTGTCTTTATCTCCTCCCATAAGTATTTTGCACCCCCTTCTAAGAAGGACCTTAGTTTTTTAAATATACAGTTTAGATATTAGCCCTCTATCTGATGTGTACTTGGGAAAAATAATTTTCATTCTGTAGCCTGCCAATTTTCTGAATTATGCTGTCCTTTGCCATACAGAAAGCTAAAAAAAAATTTTAGTAATAATTACTATTGTATATAGAGTATATATTTTTGCTAGATCTTTAAAACACACTTTTCTTTATGGTCAGGGAATATGCTCAGAACTGCTGTCACTGAGGTCTGTGAGGTTGAGGATATACACACACCCCAGTCATTGTTGGGCATTTGGAAAGATAATCAATTGTGTAGTTTGTCACTAGACTGATTAGAATCCTCTTTCCATTAATACCTTGAAATGTCTAGATTTTTGAAACATTCTTAGTACAAAGAACTTTTTCTTTCCTTCTTTCTAGCTTATTATATTCTTCTTCTGATCCTCCTCACCAGAGCATCACACATGCTGTTTCCAGTGCAGTACCTTTCCTCTATTTGCACATCCATCTGAGGAAAGTGGTCCATCTATCTCTGTGACAACTACACAGGAGATTGCTCCTGTACATTTCCTTATTTTTTTTTAGAAGTAAAGGAGTATGCGTGCACACACTGGTGATGCCTGCTCATGTGCATCACAATTACTCTCTGTGATAGTTAATCTTCATTGCAGCTTGAGTGGATTTAGAATTACCCAGAAGACACACTTCTGAGTATGTCTGTAAGTACATTTGCAAAGAGGTCTAACTGGATGTTAGGGAAGAGGATATAAGCTGGATGTGGGTGGTACTATTCACATGACTAGAATCATGGAAAGAAAGACAAACAGACAGAGTGAGAGAGAGTGAGAGAGAGAGAAAGGCATAGTGAGAGAAAGAAAGGAAGGAACAAAGAAAAAGAAGAAGAAGGAGGAGGAGGAAGAAGAGGAGGAGGAGGAGAAGGAGAAGGAGAAGGAGAAGGAGAAGGAGAAGGAGAAGAAGAAGAAGAAGAAGAAGAAGAAGAAGAAGAAGAAGAAGAAGAAGAAGAAGAAGAAGAAGAAGAAGAAGAAGAAGAAGAATTAGAATTCACACTAGTGCCAGCATTCATCTCTCTATGCTTTCTAACTACAGACACCAGGTAGCCAGTCCTTCGTGGCTTGGTCACCATGCCTTAACCACCACAGAGGACTCTGCACACTCAAACTGAACCAAAATAGGGCCTTTCTCTTAAGTTACTTCTCTGTAGGTATTTCATCACAGCATTTAGAAAAGGAGTACATTACTGTCAAAGTTTTTCAAATTGTTGAAAGGGAATGCAAATGTGGCCTAGTTTGAAATAAAAACAAAATTATGTTAAAAAGCTATTTTCTACGCTATACATTTTTTTTATGCTAGGTGTACTACAAACTTATGAGGCAGGGAATCTGAAAAACACGTGGAGACCTCACTTTTCTCTCCAAGTCTGTGATGAAGAGTTGGGATACTTGATGAAATATTGATCAGTAAAAGAAGACTCTGCTTTGATGTTGGTGCTAAGCATTGCTATGACAGTTATTAGGTCAATATCTTTGCAAAGAAATGAATATTCATTTATGCCAGATATCAGAATTTCTAGGTACTATTAAAATTAGTATTTTCTTTTTATCTTCAAAAAGAGAGCAGCAAATAATTTTGGAAAAAAATTTAAAAGTGCGAGGCTTCTCATTAACACAAATTAGCTTGAATTACTTCTTCGTAAAAACTATCTATTTGACCACATCATCAGCACCTCCTCAAGAAGGAGAAAAAAGCCCTTGGCCCCTCATTTACTAGTTTATTAATACTAGTTACAAAATTTACTCAATTCCAATTGGCAGTGACAGTTTACTCTTTTTAAGTCAATACCGTCAGGACCACATCTTTTCATTTTACAAGTTCCCATCAATATCACCTCACACAGGGCTTGCCATGCTCTGGCCACTTAATACCTGTTTGTTAGTTATATAGAATTTATTGATTTGGAAGCTGGAATAATATTGTCTATATATTAATGTATCAGGAAATGATATAGTTCAAGCATAGAAGGAAGACCCTAAGAACTCAACGTATTATCTATGGTTAACGCTCCTTTAAAGCCAGAAGAAGATCTCAACCCCAAGCGTTCTAATTCTTAGTGAGATACTCTTTTGCTTGAGCAAAGCTGTTGTGGCTTCTTGGTTTCTGTGCCACAGTGGTTGGAACTCAACTCTGACTGCATCAGACAAGCCTCACACCTAGCAGCACAGCAGTATCCCCAACCCTCTAATCAGTGGTTTTTATTGTTATTGTTTTGTTTTGTTTTTCTTTTTTTTGAAGAAAGTTTTATTGAAATACATATTTAAGATTTGCTACTTGAATTTGACATTTAAAAATGTTAAGTTGGGGACACTCAAAATAATTGCTATGGTTTTCTATTGGCTGTGGCATTTTTTTCAGAGCACCTGGTATAAATTGTTTTGATTTTTTTTTCTTTTGGTTGTTCTTTCACACAAAATTACCTTTGGGTAATTTCATTTTCTTAAACAATATGGTGTCCATAAGTTTCATTCCTAGTAGAAAAAAATATGGATAGCCATGTTAATGTCAATCTTACAGCAACAAGATCAAATGAAGAAGGGCTAGAAAGAGTCTATAGTTGTTCCTAATTAATCTTCCTAGGTCTCTATGGAGAATGTTTCACAGCTACAAGATATTTCTGACATATGAGATTAAGAGCATTTAAAGTTTTTTAAATGTATGTCTGTGCATGTATCTATATGTGTTGCAAGATATTCCCTATCCATTCACATTGAGGCAATGAGAGGCCAGTTATTGGAGGGGAGAGAGGAGGAGAAGCTAAGAGGAGTGAGGGGTGGAGAGAGAGGTTGGTGGACCGCGGGTGGAGAGAGAGTTTGGTGGACCACAGGAGCAGAGAGAGGGAGACACAGATTTCCAGATGGCTTTAGACATATTTCTGGTGTTTTGGAGAGGTTAGAAATTTTTGGATAAGACTTTATCATTGTAAATTGGCATTATGTAATAAGGAGTTTTATATACATAAAATTTGGTTAACTATTTAAGAATCATGCTTTACCAGGTATTCGGGTACAAAGCGGGAGCACGGGACTCCCACCATTTACAGAGTCTATGGTGAAGAGGAAACAGCTGGGATGCTGAGAGAGCTAGCTGAAAGAGATTGACTCAGCATCAACAGTGAGAGCTGCCCTGAGTGAGATCCTCCAGGACTTAGTGCAGAGGTCTCACTGGGTGTTACTCTTTCTTTTTTTCTATTTTCTTTTTTATTTTTTAATGAAAAAAGAAGTAAGAATATTTTATGACAAAATTAAAGATTTACATGAAAATGTTTCTGACAAAATTGAAGAAGCATTAGAAAAACACATTAAGATTGACAATTTTCATGGAAAATTAAAGAGTAAAATGGTAAACATAAAAAAATTACTAAATTCATTGAAAAAGGAAGTAGAAACATTTTATGATAGAATTGAAGCTTTACATGGGAAATATTTCTAATAAAATTATAGAAAAATATAAAATAACATTAAAATTGAAGATTAGCATGGAAAATTACAGATAAAATGGTAGGCATAAAAATATTTCTAAGTTGATTGAAAGTGGAATTATAAATATTTTCTGATAAAATTAAATATCTACAGAGAAAATATTTCTGATTAAATTCAAGAAATATATAGAAAAATATGTTAAAATTGACTATTTCATGGAAAATTATACAGAGAAAATGGTAGGCATAAAAATATTCCTAAGTTGATTGAAAGTGGAATTATAAACATTTTCTGACAAAATTGAAGATTTAAATGGAAAGTATTTCTGATAAAATTGAAGAAATATATAGAAAAAAATGTTAAAATTAAAGATTATCATGGAAAATAATACAGTTAAAATGGTAGACATAAAAAAATTACTAACTAAATTGAAAGAGGAATCACAAACATTTTCTGATAAAATTGAAGATTTACATGAAAAATATTCCTCTTAGACTATGTTTTTTGTTGGGGAATTGAGTCCGTTGATGTTATAAGATATTAAGGAATAGTGATTGTTGCTTCCTGTTATTTTTGATGTTCTTTCTATGTTTGTGTGGTTACTTTCTCTTGGGTTTGTTGGAAAAAGATTACTTTCTTGCTTTTTCTAGGGTGTAGTTTCCGTCCTCGTGTTGGCATTTTCCATCTATTATTCTTTGTAGGGCTGGATTTGTGGAAAGATATTGTGTAAATTTGGTTTTATCATGGAATATCTTGGTTTCTCCATCTATGGTAATCGAGAGTTTTGCTGGGTATAGTAGTTTGGGCTGGCCTTTGTGTTCTCTTAGGATCTGTATGAGATCTGCCCAGGATCTTCTAGCTTTCATTGTCTCAGGTGAGAAGTCTGGTGTAATTCTGATAGGCCTACCTTTATAGGTTACTTGACCTTTTTCCCTTACTGCTTTTAATATTCTTTCTTTGTTTAGTACCTTTGGTGTTTTGATTATTATGTGCTGGGAGGACTTTCTGGTCTGGTCCAGTCTGTTTGGAGTTCTGTAGGCTTCTTGTATGTTCAAGGACATCTCTTTCTTTAGGTTAGGAAAGTTTTCTTTTATAATTTTGTTGAAGATATTTACTGGCCCTTTAAGTTAGAAATCTTCACTCTCTTCTATACCTATAATCCTTAAGTTCGGTCTTCTCATTGTGTCCTGGATTTCCTGGATGTTTTGGCTCAGGAGACTTTTGCATTTTGCATTTTCTTTGACTGTTGAGTCAATATTTTCTATGGTATCTTCAGCACCTGGGATTCTTTCTTCTATCTCTTGTATTCTGTTGTTGATGCTTGCATCTATGACTCCTGAATTCTTTCCAAGATTTTCTATCTCCAGAGATGTCTCATTTTGTGATTTCTCTATTGTTTCTACTTCAATTTTTATATCCTGGATAGTTTTGTTCAGTTCCTTCACTTGTTTGTTTGTGTTCTCCTGTAATTCTTTAAGGGATTTTTGTGTTTCCTCTTTAAGGGCCTCTACCTGTTCACCCATGCTCTCCTGTATTTCTTTCAGGGATTTTTGCATTTCCTCTTTAAGGGTTTTTACCATTTAACCCATGTTCTCCTGTATTTCTTTAAGGGAATTATTTATGTCCTTCTTGATGTCCTCTAACAGCATCATGAGATGAGACTTTAAATCCAACTCTTGTTTTTCCGGTGTCTTGGGGTATCCGGGATTTGCTGTGATGGTGGAACTGGGCTCTGATGAGAGAAAGAGAGAGAGAGAGAGAGAGAGAGAGAGAGAGAGAGAGAGAGAGAGAGAGAGAGGAAGAAGGAGGAGGAGGAGAGGCTAACTGGAATCACCAAAGAACACACTCAGTAGACTTTCAGATGAATTCTCCCCATCTTGTACTTCAGGAAGAAAAGACCTACCAAATGGAGATGCTGCTGAGTATCACAAAAGTCAAAATAAATGTTATCTTTAGAAAATTCTACTCATAAATTGATGGAGTGAATGGAGGAGACTCTAGAGTGTGAAAAAAAGCAAGGAGACTTCTCAAGTTTTGTTGTTGCTGGGGAAACTATAAACCTTCTAGAAGACTGTAATGTAGCATATCTCTTTCCTATTCATGTTCAAAACCTTTGGTTCTGTATATGAAGAAAATGATTTAATTGTTCAAGCCCAGAGAAGAACTGGAAAGACATTCTCTTTGTTATACCTGTGAATGAGAGGTTCCAAAGAACTCAAGAAGTGACTTATTCTAAGTGGATCAAAGATCTCCACATAAAACCAGACACACTGAAACTAATAGAAGGGAAACTAGGGAAGAACCTTGAACATATGGGCACAGGGGAGAATTTCCTGAACACAACTCCAATAGCTTATGCTCTAAGATCAAGAATAGACAAATGGGACCTCATTAAATTACAAAGTTTTTGCAAGGCAAAAGACACTGTCAAAAAGACAAAGCGGCAACCAACTAACTGGGAAATGATCTTTACCAACCTTACATCCGACAGAGGGCTAAGATCCAATATATACAAAGAACTCAAGAAGTTAAACTCCAGAGAGGCAAGTAACCCTATTAAAAAATGGGGTACAGAGCTACACAAAGAGTTCTCACCTGAAGAATATCTAATGGCTGAGAAGCACCTAAAGAGATGTTCATCATCCTTAGTCATTAGGGAAATGCAAATCAAAACAACCCTGAGATTCCATCTCACACCAGTCAGGATGGCTAAGATCAAAAACACAGGAGACAGCAGTTGTTGGCGAGGATGTGGAGAAAGAGGAACACTCCTCCACTGCTGGTGGAATTGCAGGCTGGTACAACCACTCTGGAAAGCAGTCTGGCGGTTCCTCAGAAAACTGGGCATGACACTCCCGGAGGATCCGGCTATACCACTCCTGGGCATATACCCAGAGACTTCACCTGCATGCAATAAGGACACATGCTCCACTATGTTCATAGCAGCCTTATTTATAATAGCCAGAAGCTGGAAAGAACCCAGATGTCCCTCAACGGAGGAATGGATTCAGAAGATGTGTTATATCTACACAATGGAATACTACTCTGCAATTAAAAACAATGAATTCACGAAATTCCTAGGCAAATGGTCAGATCTTGAAAATATCATCCTTAGTGAGGTAACCCAATCACAAAAGAACACACATGGTATGCAGTCACTGATAAGGGGATATTGACCCAGAATCTCAGAATACCCTAGACACAATCCGCATATCAATAGATTTCTAAAAAGATGGAAGGAGAGACCCCTGGTCCTGGAAAGACTGGATGTAGGGGAACGCCAGGAGAGAGTAACGAGAGGGGGTTGAATGGAGAAAAGAGGGAGGGAAGGGGGCTTATGGGACTTTCGGGGAGGGAGGAAACGGGAAAGGGGAAGTGATTTGGAATGTAAATTAAAAAAATAAAATAAAATAAATAATAATAAAAAAAAAACTGCCTACCAAGGTTACTTGTTTTGGCTCCAACAAGGAAACTGGGAAACTAAGTGGCCAACATTTTAAAGATGTAACTAGAAAACTCGGGGTAGTGTGGTTTTATGGTGGAGCATCATACCAAAGCCAAATTAATCATATTCAGAATGATGTTGCCATCCTGGTTGGAATCTCAAGATGTATCAAAGACCATCAGCAAAGAGTCTGTTTAGTTCTTTCAAAGCTGTACCATGTTATGCTTGGACCAAATTTTAGAGCTAGGTTTTACTGAACAAGTTGAAGACGTTATTCATGAATCCTACAAAACTGATTCAGAAGACAATCTGCAGATCTTACTGCTTCCTGCACTTGCCCGCAATAGGTATACAATGTTGCAAAAATAAACAAACCATAAAAATACAGATAGAAACAATTTGACCTTGTTGGAAAAATGATTCAAGAAACTGCAAAAATCTGTGGAACATTTGGCTATTCAGTGCTATCAGCCTTAGAGATGAGCAGTTATTGGAGCTATTCTTCAAGTCTACAGGAAAATTATATTCTGAGAGACCAAGAAAAAAGTGTTAACAGAAATGGTCATGATTCCACACAAACAGCAGAATGCCCACTGTTTGCATGGGGACATTGTTCTGTCACAAAAAAATGACCTTGAAAGGCTCCAGTGACTATATCCATCACTCTAATATACAGATAGAGCTGTCTGGATAGGAATTTGTGTGTATGCTTTTATAAGCCAAGAAAAAGAATTCAACTGAGCTATGTGGAACAGAAAACAGAAATTACTTTTAAACACGGAGGTACTCCTTCTACAATGGTTCTAGTTAAATCTAAAGGCATACATGTCTCCAGATCTCTGGCTTCTGTTTCTTATTCTTCTGTTGATTGTTTTTCTGATCATCAACACAAAGATGGATAGAAGAGAAAGGGCCAGTGGATGCATGGGCTGTAACATTAGCTCACATTTCTGCTCCATTGAGTTTCAAAGCACAAGAGTTGATTGCCCCTGATAAAGGGTTTGTGACCATGACTCTAGAAAGCCCACAAGAAATACAGGTTGTCAGTTTTGTTTTGATAGAACTTAGCCAAAAGTCAAGGAATAATGTTGTGTCTCAAACAGACTGCCTTCTAAAAGAAAATATGGGTGTTTATTTTGATGTTCCTACAACTGCGTCAGAAAGATTACAGGCCGACTGGCATGATACATACTGGATACTCTCAGGGCCAGCTATACTACCTGAAATTTAAAAATCTTATGATGAAAACATAGCTTGCAGTCACTGACAGAGAGGAGAGTGGTCAAGCAACAGATCAGACTACTTAGGCCAGTTTGGTGGTTGATCTGGTGGCTGATCAGATAGATAGAGTCAACAGGGGTCTCAGGAAGTTGGCAAGATGGTAGAAGACTAACTTGAAACAAAAATTGATCAAGAAGTGAAAGTTATAAATGGAGTTTTGACTGAGCATTTAATAGTTAATCTTTCAGTATAACCTTACCTATTTCTCTCTAATCTTATACTGCCCTCCAAAAGTTAGATGATTATAGTTGAAGTATGTGTCTGTAATTTTCAAAGAAGTTGATCATATTTTTTATGTATTTTGCTAGAATAGATGTGAACAAATCTACTTGTCATTGAATTTTTAAAAAAGACCCTTAACAAAATCAATCAACTACCAACAACAACAAAACAAACAAACAAACAAAAAAACCCAGCCAAATATCCCTTTAGTTTCTAACTGATGCTGTCAACTTACTCATGACCTGCCTACCCATCCCACATGGGTGGCTACTGTTGTGACACTTTTTTCCCCTAGTATTTCTTTCAGCTCCCAGAACCCTCCCAAGAGCATTGTCCCCTCAGTTAACAGCTTCATCTCCAGCTGATGAGCCAGCTGTTTCATCATGCCCATTTTCCAGGACTATCTTTCACAAGAGGCTCGTTCCCTGAGCCATCCCTTAGAATCACTTTCTCCATCCCATGTCATCTCGCTTAAATTCTAGAGTCTGGTACCTAAGCCCTTCATCAGCATGGTCCTGACTCCCTAAATTTTCTAACCAAAATATCTCATTACTCTTCAGTACAGCCCTGCTTTCTCTAATTCAAATAAGCTGTTCCCTCCTACATACCTCTCAATCACCCTCTTTATGGGCTGTTTTTTCCATAACCTCATATTCTCTTTGTTCTTTTCTCTCATGAATGCTTATTACTGACCATGTTTATTACTTCTATCTTTGTCCATATAATGACTGCAGCAGGGTATCTGTTCTGAGATGACAAAGTTTCCTCTACTTCTTAAGTGCCCTAGTTGAAGATCCTTGAGGATGGAGGTTCAGGAGTATTCAAAGTTGGCTGCTCTATATTGCTTGCAACACCATATCCCTAACCAAACAAGCAGCGAATGTAAATGTAAACAAGTGAGTATAACTTCAGACAAATGGATAAACCTATGCAGCCTCCAAATGGATCTTAACATTTGCCGCATGCTGTGGGCTATGCCAGCATCTAGAAATAAAAAATATTTTATTTTTTTCCTCAAGTCAAAATATGTTCAGTTAAAAGTACTTCTATCAAATTTATTTTCTCAACCCTAGGCCAATACTATAATATTTGGAGTTTATCTTTATGTCTCTTAAATATTGATGCCTTTTATCTAGGACACATCATGTATTTCTGTTAGAATTTACTGATTTAACCAACATTTACTGGGGACGTTCTAGGAGCTAGATGAGCTCCAAATGAAGGGAAGTTTAAAATTTTACTGTATCCTCTCCATGGGAATACATTTCACTATATAAAGTATTGATAAAGCGTAGGAAGCATTAAAAACCACTCTGCATATTTAGTAATGTCTGTAAAATACAAAATATCATGTTTATAGTAGATATTGAGGATCTAAATACCAGTTATATTTTCCCCAAAGGCAGAACAAAATTTTACCCACTTTGGCCAGCCTTGAAACCATACATCCCACACACACACACACACACACACACACACACAAATGGTTTCAGCAGGTATTATTTGTATATTTATACACACACATGTGCACACTTGTTCATATGTAACAATAGTAATCAAAGAAAAAGAGGCTATAAACTTGAGGGGGAATGGAAGCAATTGGAGAGAGGAAATGGAGAGGGGAAAGTGATGTAATTCTGTTTAAAATATATCTTAAAACTTTGCCTACTCTCCATCCATGTATTGCTGCAAACATGCAGTGTTTCTTCTTTCTTTTCTTCCAAAAGAAACAGGAAATTACAGAAAGCGAGAACACAGTATTTCCTTTATATATTGAGCTAATTACATAATGATAATTCCAGTCAATTATCACAAAAAGAAATCCTCATTTTCTTAAACATGCTCTTAAACTTTTTAATTTTATTTTTGAGTGTGTGTGTGTTTGTGCATGTGCATGTGCCTGTGTGCGTGCATGTGTGTGTGTGAGTGTGTGTGTGTGTGTGTGTGTGTGTGTTTGTATGCATGCCCACGTGCATGCTTATACATGCCATGGCATACTCGTGGAAGCAAGGGGACAATTTGGGGGGGGGAGATAAAATTCATAGTGGACAGAGACTGAATAACAGTGTATGGGCAGGATTAGCAGATGTGAAGGAAGTCCTTTCTTTGTCAGCATGAGGACCTGAATTTGAATCACAAGAACATTAGTAAAGCCAAAGTTGGTGGCCCACATCTACAATCCTTTTTCTACTACATCAAGATGGGAGACAGGGACAGAAGGATTCGTGAAAGCTAGCAAGACCACAGATGTGGAGTAAGCAGTAGGGAGTGAAAAACAAATATGAGAGACTATCTCAAAACGGGGTTGAAGGTAAGTACTGACACTTGAGTTGGTCCTCTGCTGTCTGCATGCATGCATGCCATAGTATGCACATACCCACATTCATGCACACAAACATACATGCACATCATATACAGACATGTATATACATATCATACACAAAGCAAAGATAACATTTTTTTTAAAACAAAAGAACAGACGTGCAATGAGAACAATCAGAAAATGCTGTGCTGGCAAACTTTTTTTCATTAACAACCTTGATTCTCAAATGGATCTTTCAACAGCAAACTCAAATGTAATCACTAAGGATGTTTCATAAATTGCTCACAGGACATGCATTTATGAAGTGACCAGATAAGAGTCTAGCTGTCTTGTGGAAATTGTGAACAATATACAGAATAAATGGTTAGTCTTACATATTTTGTTAAGGGTGAACCTTACACAATCCTAAGAAACACTTTATAATAGAGTACATTGATAAAAGTGTATACTAAGGTGGAGAGTTGTACAAGAGTGAACTATCACATACAACAGATATCTTGGATTACTTAGAACTATCAATGGAATAATGCTTCCTAGCTACAGTCTGGCTTTTCTCCTCCACCTACAGCTCACAATGACCCCTGGAATTTCCAGGGGCTCACCAACCAGGTAAAGAACCTTGAATCTTCAGTTCATAGAAAGCATGGTAAATTTGCCTTTCTAATGTCAATACAGAGAAACTAACAAGAAAACCTTAATATCCTTCAGACAGTTTCTTCTTTTCTAGATTTCCCTTCTGTTAACCTTCAGGAGTGTTTGGGTCTCCATATCATCATCATCTCCTCCTCGTCTATTTCTTCTTCTTCCTCTTCTTCTTCTTCTTCTTCTTCTTCTTCTTCTTCTTCTTCTTCTTCTTCTTCTTCTTCTTCTTCTTCTTTCTTCTTCTTCTTCTTCTTCATCCTCCTTTCTATTAAACACACATGTGTTTAGGATACATCTCTAAGCTATTGGAGAAATGTCTATCCTAATCTATCCCTGTTCCTCTTCAGAGGCATTAGACAGAGGCAGTCAGCATCCATGGTTCACAGGATTGCAACTATGTTTTCCAGATTGGAACTGAAATCATTTGTTTGTCTTCATTTTTTTTAAAAAAGCTCTCAATGTCCACCAGCAAGACATTCAGGGCTACATCTCCATAGGACCCACTGAAGTTTCTAGCCAGATCCAAGTCCGTCCAAGGGGAAATCACAGCAGCAGATCCAAGATCATGGTCAGATGCACAACTACTGAAGAGAAAAACAGAAAAAGACCCAGATTTCCAAAAGACATTTTTGAGGCTAGGAAGATAGTTTGGTCTGTAAAGTGCTCACTATACAAGCATGAGATTCTTAGTTAAATCCCCGGAACACACATTTAAAAATCCCTTGCACACACTTGTGCCCCCAGTGTTTCGGAGGCAGAGACAGATGCATCTTTGGAGCTCATTGGCTGGACAGCCTAGTCTAATCAAGAAGCAAGTCCCAAACCAATGAAAGACCCAATACAAAAGGAAAGGAAGGAAGGAAGGATGGAAGGAAGGAAGGAAGGAAGGAAAGAAAAAAAAAGAAAGAAAAGGAAGGAAGGAAGAAAGAAAGAAAGAAAGAAAGAAAGAAAGAAAGAAAGAAAGAAAGAAAGAAAGAGGAAGAGACAAAGCAAGTTGTGTCACCTCAACACCTGAAGTTGTTCTTTGGCATCCACAGGCACATGTATTCACAGGTGTACACACACACACACACACACACACACACACACACACACACTTTAGACAGTTAAATAAAACAAAAAAATCACTTTCCCTCTTTTATCTAGAGAACCATAGGACATCCTGCCAAATACCCCAGTTTTACATAAAATTACATTACCTGTTTTTAATATCTGAAATTTTATAGTAACATACAATATTTTGGGGGAGAGCTTGAGTTCTCAAGGTGCTACAAACACTAATCTAGGCTACTAAGGTTTGTCTATGGTGAATAATGAAAGTGACTTACTTCTCAGTGTGTCAGTTATATCCAGCTTTAGGAATAATACTTAGAAAAGGCCCATTGAGAGGTTTCCATCTAGTCATATATAAATATATATAATGTATGTATACATACATATATATATCAAAAAATAAAAGCAAAAAACTTTAATTTTAATTATTATCATCAGGTGCTAAGTTGTGAGAACTACTAAGGAATTTTTTTCTTTAAGTTGGAAGTCTCTTATGTAAAAACCTTGTTACTTGGCAGCTAAAAGTTATGAAAATGATCTTCAAGAAAAATAATGACTACACTGGCAGATACTTTCTTACAAGTTTTCCAAATTCTCAATCCTTTCCTGATGTCAATTATTATTAGATACACAGTAGCTGATGGAATGTTTATGAGTAATATTATCTCTGTACCACTTACTAAAGATGGAATTGTCATTCTCAGTAAAGTGTATAGGAAATGAATAGCTAATTCGTATTTTATAAGATAACAGATCATTTAAAGGTGAGAAGTTTGAAATTCTGCCTTATTAGGACATGTAGTCTGAAAGCATATTAATGAGGTTGCTCTTTGACAAAATATTCTAATAATTCCTTTTGGGATCCAGCTGTTAGATCTCTCAAGGGCTGATGTAAAAGAACTGTATATTATTTTGAAACCTAATGAGTTACTAAGGCTTCTTAATATCTTCTATTTATCATAAACACAAGCTACCTTGTTCGAAACATTTATCTGTAGCCTTAGTGCAGCATTTCATTAGGAAGCTTAGCCGCTTGTGTTCAGTTATCACTGAGTTATTAATGAATCACAGCCAAGTATATACAATTTCTTAAACTGTGATATGGCTTATTAATCACATATTTATTTAGAGAGGCAGGCATTTTCCAAATATAAGATATCTCCTGGCTAGAAAGGGGGCATTCTGGCACATTTCAGCTTTGAGTTGCATTTATTTCAGGGTATTCTTGATTACACTACTTAAATGGACACTGTCATGAATTTAGCTGGCAAGGTCTCCATAAACATTTACTAATCTTAACAAAAATCAGAAAATGACTGTTGGTCTCCAATAAACCTTCTATAACCAGAACTCACTGATGGGTTGCCTAAATGGAGACTCATAATACCGAAGAATTTCCACATTGTTTTCTCTAGATTGCATGCTCCCGCTAACATCACAAACAACATATTTACTGCAAAATCAAATCTGAAGGCCCATAGGATCCATTAGAGAGACCTGGAGTTGGAATTAAGAGTTTGAAAATGGTGTTCTGGCTCCAGAGATATTAAGCCATTTACCTAGAGATCAGATTTTTTCCCCCATCAGCACAGTAGCTAGTGAGATGTCGTTGATCATTTGTAACTAAGAGTGGTCCAAAGATGAACTGAACCGAATGGTATTATATGTAGTGGCACATTCTGTAGCTTTAACTTTACTACATATAAGGTAGTCAACAGTAAAAGAGTTCAGATTCTATAAGAACATCGTATACAAATGATCATAAATACAGAAAACCAAAGGCAGCTGAAGTATGCTTGCATATGATTGATTTTAGAAAGATTTTGAAGCTGGGTTTTATCTGTGTTAATGAAGACCAGATTCTTTGTATAAGTACTGTATTTGTAATTTTCAAATGAAATTTCCTATATGGTTATTAAATAAAGTGTTGTTAAAAATTAATTAATCACCACATTCACTTGCTGCTGCTAATTTTTTGTCCCTAATTTTATATTGTTGTTTATTTTACTTGATTTTTATCAACTTCTTTTTATACTATTTGTTTTCTGCCTTATTCTTTGAATTGATGCAGGTTTCCATAAGTACATCAAAGAACATTGATGTCAACGGTCATTTTGTAAGTTCAAATCTAAATCAAACTTATATGCTTGCCACACTGATGAGGGTAGAAAAAAGAAGGCATAATAATTCTTTTGGATGTGGAGTAATGGAAATTTTGGTCATTGCTGGTGAGAGTATAAAATGATACAAACATGTTGCCAGCTTTCACCTCAAATGTCTATTGGTTGGAGGCTCTATAAAAAAATATGGCATAATTGTATTGGAATTAACGTTAGGAAATGCAGTACAAAAGATGTTGTAATGTAAAGGATAAATCACATAAAATGGTGTGGGTGAATCTCCAAGAGCTATGAAGTTGAAAAAGTCAAATACTAATATATATGTGATTTCATTTAAAATAGATGAATATACATATATATGAACACACACATAGTTTTTTTTTCTGTTCTGTTCTCACAGGAAGCAGAAAGTGGTTGTCTTTATGTAACTGATTGGGAGCTTGGGGGAACTGAAGCAGTGTGCTAGAACATTATCTTTATTTGGACAGCAGTCACTTTGGACTGGTGTATATGTGTGGGTAAATTTATTGACAGCCCTTAAAACTTGTGCACTTTTCTGTGTGTGTTATATTCCAACTTTAAAATAGGTGTGGGATATAAAATAATGCAAGGTGCTGTTAAATTTAAGGAATCAGTGTTTAAACTAAATTATTATTAGGAATCTCTTACTATCCAAAGACCAGAGATAAAAGTATTGATATTCATTTAAAATGGAATGCCAACTTAACAGTTTAATGAATTATTACATATTTTTTAAGTTAGCTTTGGTAGATGCAACAAGGTGAAGATTCTGAAACACAGATTTCAAAGAGTGTAGGATACTAACATTTTAAAATGCTATTTATCATATTACCAAATACTTCAATATTTATTTAAATGTAGTTTTCAAGGAGTCCCTAGAATCAAAGTTAATGACAATTTTCCTCTTTCTAATAAGAATGTTCAAGAATACTAAATACACATAATGAAAAATAGTTAAGGCACATCAATGAAACACTCAAATGATAAAAGTGAGTTTGTGTAGCCCAGTATGAGTGAAGATGCCTTCAGCTCCTACTGTAGTTATTCTATATATGGTTACTTTTTAATGTAAGCTGCCAAGAGGCCCACTAACATCTGGGGATATGATCATTCCAAATTTCCTTGTGATAAGAATATATCATTTTCAAATATGACAGTTTCAGCCTCTACATCATCATTTTTTTTATTCTTTTTGTTGAAGCATTCAGGATTATAATGGTTCCTCTGCTGCATTCAGCATGAGGTGACAGCTAGAGCTATCATTTTGCAGATGATATATATGTAGAAACTAAATTTATGCCTCTTTCAGAAGCTACTATTGAATTCATAGGAGTTATCTGAGTTTTATTTTTTTTAAGTTGGCATAATGATGATAATAATAGTTATTAACTTGGACTGAAGGTGCACTTTAGGAGTGGAAAATGCTCTTCCCAGACATTGTATGCTTTTAAATAAAAACCCAATGTCAGGTGCAGGGTGGTTCTCTATGAATTAGTGGCTAAAGAGACTGCAGAGGCCTCCTAAAGAATACTGACTAGCACTGTCACACTTGGTTGCCTAGAGAGTAAGATGCTACTTCTGGCGGCACCATGCTGGACCTAGAGAAATTGGGTTGTAACGATGCTGGAAACTCTCCTTGATGGCATTTTCAGAAGGTTTTATGCAGGCTAGTAGAGGAGACAGTTTGCTAATTATCATATTCACCTGTAGAACATGATTATTGTAAAACGGACCTGCCACGCAAGCTGTCCACTTGGTGTAGTAGTGGACAGCTATATAAGGCACAGCCAATCACTTTGTGATTGGGTTGGACGACTTCATGACAGGAAACACACATCTTGTGTTATAAAAGGTATCCATATTTGGCCTATCACAGGACCTCCTTTCTCTCAGGCTCTTCTCCATTTTTGTCCTTGCATTTCCTTCAGATAGGAACAATTCCAGGTCAGGGCTTTTGACTGTGGGATAGCAACCCCATCTCTCCACTTGATGTTCTGTCCCTCCGCTGGAGGTGGGCTCTACTACAAGTTTCTCTCCCCTCTGTAGAACACTTCATCCAAGGTCCCTCCCTTTGAGTCCTGAGAGTCTCTCACTTCCCAGGTCTCCAGTACATTCTAGAGGGTTCACCCACCTCCTACCTTCCAAGGTTACCTGTTTCCATTCTTTCTGCTGGCTCTCAGGGCTTCAGTCCTGTCCCCCCCAATATCTGATCATGTCCTTCCCTTCCCCTCCCTGTGTCCTCTCCCACCCATGTCCTTCCCTCCCTCTGTCCCCTGTGATTTCTTTCTTCTCCCTCCCTAGTATTATTGAGGCATCCTCACTTGGGCCCTTCAGCTTGTTAACATTATTGAGTTCTGTGGATTGTATTCTGGGGATTCTGACAAGATCCCAAATTGGGATCTAGCTCAAGAGGAGTCCCAGGGGCCTGACATTGATGCTGTGGTGTGCTTGCAGACAGGAGCCTAGCATGGCTGCCTTCTGGGAGGCCCAATAAGCAGGTGAAAAAGTCAGATGCAGATACTGGCACCCAACCAATGGACAGAAACTGGAGGTTCCCTGTGGTTGAGTTGGAGAAAAACTAGAAGAAGCTGAGAAGGAGGGTGGCTCCACGGGAAGAAAAGCAGTCTTAACTGACCTGGACCCTGGAGATCTCTCAGACACTGAGCCACCAACCAGGTAGCATACACCAGCTGACATGAGGCCCCTGACACACAAACATCAGAGGACTACCTGGTCTGTCCTCAATGAGAGAAGATGCACCTAACCCTTGAGAGACTTGAGGCCCCATGGAGTGGGGAGGTGTGGTGCTGGGGGTATTGGGGGTGGAGACATCCTCTTGGAGACAGTGGGAGGAGTATGGGATGGGGAGCAGTTGGGGGGCAGACCTGAAGGGAAAAAATAAACAATAAACAAACAAACAAATAAATAAATAAATAAAAGATATTCCTAAGACCCCATCACTTCCTTGACTGTTAATGACTGCTGCAGAAGGGGATATTATTTCTGTCAATTATCTACCCAATTGGAGGGCAAATTGAGAAGGAATTGGTCTTTAGAGGGAAAAAAGATTAATAGGGGAGAAGAGAATCACAATAATACATATATGTACATATATACATATATAATATTATATATATGCATTATATATGTCAATATGTGTATGTAAAGTTGCCAAAAATAAAATTATGTTAAAAGAAAGTTCACACATCTGAATGCTATTGCTCAAAAATGCAAGAGAAGTTTTTTTTTTATTTTCTAAGTTTTTTTTTATTTACATTCAAAATCATTTCCCCTTTCCAGTTTCCTCCCTCCCCAAAAGTCCCATAAGCCCCCTTCCCTCCCTCTTTTCCCCATTCAACCCCCTCTCGCTTCTCTGTCTTGGTATTCCCCTACATCCAGTCTTTCCAGGACCAGGGGTCTTTCCTTCCATCTTCTTGGAAATCTATTGATATGTGAATTGTGTCTAGGGTATTCCAAGATTCTGGGTTAATATCCCCTTATCAGTGACTGCATACTATGTGTGTTCTTTTGTGATTGGGTTACCTCACTAAGGATGATATTCTCAAATTCTGACCATTTGCCTAGGAACTTCGTGAATTCATTGTTTTTAATTGCAGAGTAGTATTCCATTGTGTAAATATACCACATCTTCTGAATTCATTCCTCCGTTGAGGGACATCTGGGTTCTTTCCAGCTTCTGGCTATTATAAATAAGGCTGCTATGAACATAGTGGAGCATGTGTCCTTATTGCATGCAGGGAAAGCCTCTGGGTATATGCCCAGGAGTGGTATAGCCGGATCCTCTGGGAGTGTCATGCCCAGTTTTCTGAGGAACCGCCAGACTGCTTTCCAGAGTGGTTGTACCAGTTTGCAATCCCACCAGCAGTGGAGGAGTGTTCCTCTTTCTCCACATCCTCGCAAACAACTGCTGTCTCCTGTGTTTTTGATCTTAGCCATTCTGACTGGTGTGAGATGGAATCTCAGGGTTGTTTTGATTTGCATTTCTCTAATGACTAAGGATGATGAACATCTCTTTAGGTGCTTCTCAGCCATTAGATATTCTTCAGGTGAGAACTCTTTGTTTAGCTCTGTACCCCATTTTTTAATAGGGTTACTTGCCTCTCTGGAGTCTAACTTCTTGAGTTCTTTGTATATATTGGATCTTAGCCCTCTGTCAGATGTAGGGTTGGCAAAGATCATTTCCCATTTAGTTGGTTGCCGCTTTGTCTTTTTGACAGTGTCTTTTTAAATTACAAAGTTTTTGCAAGGCAAAAGAGAAGTATTATAATTAGAAATGTATTCTACTTCTCAGCAAGGGGAACTCAAATCAGATTGAGTTTATATATTCATATCACTAGACCAAACACCTCAGCAACATAGAGAAATTTGATAGCTAAATTGGCCATATTACGGTATTTTATTCTTCCTCAAACTCTTTAGTCAAATGAAAGATTGAAAGAATATTATAGGATTATTTGCCTAGCCCTACAGTTCCTCCCAGAGAGCACAGGCATTCTCTAGAGGGTAATATCATAGCTAAAGGAGCTTTCTGTAAATGAACCTGTCTGATCTCATGAACTTTGCGTAGCATTTTTTAGTTCTTTCACAAATCTAGGTGCTATATACAACATATAGGAAGATTCCTGTTTTCAATGCTTCTTCAAACTCTACCGAGCTTCTAAAAAACAGAAAGAAGTGGTGAGCCAAAGCTGACCCTGAATTCCAGAGCATATTCTGACCAAAAGCTTTTGTTGCTGATTCCTTATCAATCACTGGGATTTAGTCAACAGTCCATATTTGATTAATCTAACCATAAGTGCTTGTCAAAGTTTATAAACTTTAGTCAAATGAAAGATTGAAAGAATATTATAGGAATATATGCCTAGCCCTACAGTTCCTCCCAGAGAGCACAGGCATTCTCTAGAGGGTAATATCATAGCTAAAGGAGCTTTTATACAGTTTTAGTAGCATTAGTAAATTTGCTCAACACCAGGCAACAAAAATTTATAATATGGAATGTCTTAAAGTAAAACAAAGACCAAAAAATTACTGTGGTTATTTGGAAGCTCTATGAACTTACACTCTAAAGGCATACCATCTGAACTCTAGTCTTCTTCTAGCTTCTAATTTTTTATATACTTCTTTAAAAGCCACCCTTTACAAAAGATTCCCACCTGTCATTTCAGTCAAGACAGGAATTCCTCTTTCTAAGTACAAGGTGATAGGGAATTTCAGAATCATTGAAGAATCATTGATGTCCAGACTATTATAAGTGTTGTAATCTGTTTTTTTTTATTGTTTTAATATAGGAAGTAGGATGTTATAATAATTCATTTCCTGAGGAGATATAAACAATAATTATGTCCTCCTAATAACATCCCAACAACAAAGTGCATGCCATGGTTAGTTTTACGTCAACATGACAAATGCTAGAGTCTCTTAGAAAGAGAGAATTTCAATTGAGAATTTTTTTTCATACAATGACCTACAGGCAGCTCTGTGGAATATTTTCTTGATTAAGAATTGATATGGGAGGACCCAGTCTATTGTGGATAGTGCCAACCCTACGAAGGTGGTCTTTACCGAGTCTTTGCCTGGGCATGGAAGGGACAATACAACATGGTTCCACCACTGGAACAGAGCCAGCAGGGTATGGGCCTCCATGAGTATTGACAGTTGCTAGGCATGAGGCTTATTTGTATAAAAACAGTATATATTTTACTTCATGTTCCTCTTTTCAGAAATATTCTCCCTGCCAAGGTTATCAGGGAATATTCTCTCTGCCAAGGTTAATGACTCAACAATAATCATAGATAGCATGAGTTCATGAGGTGAGTCTGTGTCTATGTCATTACCAAAAATGTTAAATGCTGTGACCTTCAGGAGAGCTCTTAAGGCTGTGGGAAAGAACTCTAAAAACATGAATTCAAAAATATATAATTTTTCAACTATGCAAATATAAGGATGCAATATGAATTATATTAGGGGCTTCGCAGACTTAAAAGAACAGAGGCAGCTACACTATGAACTAGCTTGTTAGAAAGATATTAAGGAAAGAGATGAAGAGATTTGGGGAGTTGTGATTGCATAGCAAGATCTCATGCAGCTAAATTTATTGTCTGCGCTTACAGAGGCAGGCAGATCTCTGAATTCATTTGCAATGTTAAAAAAATGTGTTTCCTGTCTCTTTCAAAGAATCAAGGGGCTGGGGTCATGGAATAATTCTTAGGAAATCAAAAGGGAACTTGGAGTAAATAACCCAATTGGGTATGTAAATAAAAGAATTCGCTTTGGTCTGTGAGAGCTGAGCTATCTGGATGAGCTGTCCAGAGATCTCCAGAGAAACACACTGTTCTGTGTCTCAAGTAAACACAGGTTGTTAGCTTATACCCGTGATTTGATTTTGAGCCGTTATTTTCACCTCTCTTGAATATCCCTTCCTCAGATCTCCTCTCTAAGCTAAGGCTGGTCCTTGGCAAGTCTTTGGTTATTTAAGAAAGCAGGCTGTCAATTGTAACTTGTTTATTTTGAGCTTTTGGGCTAACATCCACTTATCAGTGAGTGCAAACCATGTACATTCTTTTGTGATTGGGTTACCTTGCTCAGGATGACACTTTCTAGTTCCATCTATTTGCCTAAGAATTTCATGAATTGCTCAAAATAAACAAGTTACAATTCACAGACCACAGGAAGCTCAATAAGGTGGAGGACTGAAGTGGGGGTGCTTGGGTTCCTCTGAGAAAGGGAACAATACACTTACAGGAGCAATAACGGAGGCAAAGTGTGGAGCAGGGACTGAAGTAAAGGCCACCCAGAGACTGCTCCACCTGGGGATTCACCCTATAAACAGTCACCAAACCCCAACACTACTATGGACTTCAAGAAGCACATATCAAAATGAGCATGCCATGGTTGACTTTGGAGGGGCCCTGCCAGAGCCTTATACATACAGAGGCAGATGCTAGTAGTCAACCATTGGTCTAGGAGTGGGGTCCCCAATGGAGGAGTTGGAGGGCAGTCCGGAGGAGCAGAATGGGTTTAAAGCCCCATGGGAAGAACAACAATGTTGACCACCCAGATGCTCCAGGACTCCCAGGGACTAAACCAGCAACCAAGGGGTACACGTGGTTCTAGCCAAAAATGTGGCAGAGGAATGCCTTGTCAGACATCAGTGGGAGGAGTGGTCCTTGGTCAGGTGAAGGCTAAATAGATGCTCCAATAAGGGGAAATTGAGGGGGGGTGAGGTGGGAGTGGGTGGGGTAGAGGGGCATATATTTGGAGGCAGGGAGTGGGAGGAGGGGGGAAACTGGGAAAGGTTTTACCACTTGAAATGTAAATGAAGATTATATTCAATAATATATATAAATAATATATATAATATATATTATATATTATATGTAAATATATATTTATTATATATTATATATTACTATATATAATAAATATATATTATAAATATATATAATAAATATATATATTTAAAAGAAAACAGGCTGAACAAGCCAACAAACAGAATTCCTCTATGGCTTCTGTTTCAGTTCCTACTTTCAGGTTCCCGTCTTCAGTTTCTTTCCTGACTTCTTTCAATGTTGGTATGAACCTGAGATTAATGTTTAAATAAATCCCCTTCCTCCTCCTTAAGTTGCTTTTTGACATTGTTTTATGTCAACAATAGAAATCCTGACTGATATAGCACAATTCTACTAAAGTTTACCATGATGAGCCAATGAGTTTACTAGGTTTACTTATGGAGCATGGCTGAGGGTATTACCAAAAGGGGCATAGGTGTCCCTAAAACAGCTATATTGGCAGGTCTCTATACTTCATGTGTAGCTGCTTATACTATGAATGCAAATTATGTTCCCCCAAAAAATGTTTGAGTGAGAGGGTATGCACATAGCTTCTGGGAACCTGCCCAATTTTTTTTTTTGATTGGTAAATGAAGGTGCCAATAGCCAATAGCTGTGGAGGACAGAGGAAGGATTTTAGGGTTCCTGGGCTTGCGACCAGACCAGGAGGAAGAAAAGAAAAGATCTGCTGTGCTGGCAGAATGTGGAGAAGAGGAGAGATGATGAGTAGAAGTAGTGGTTTGCTACCTGCCTCAATGATTTATGTTCCTGAATGAAACACAAACACACAGCTTTTATATTTTAATATACCTTAAATAGAACAATAGCTGGGCTACTGGCTAATGTCCAATGCTGTTAGAATCTACCTCCTGCTGATAATTCTGAATTACTACTTACTAAATTCTTTGTTCTATCTCAGCAGCTTTGGACCCAGTTGGGCTGCATTCTCATTCTCCTGGCTTCTTCACATGACAGCTATGCCTCTTTGTCCTGCACTCTTCAGATGGAAAGATCTCCCATGCTCATGGATTGGCAGGATTAACATAGTAAAAACGGCCATCTTGCTGAAAGCAATCTACAGATTCAATTCAATCCCCATCAAAATTCCAACTCAATTCTTCATAGAGTTAGAAAGAGCAATTCTCAAATTCATTTGGAATAACAGAAAACCCAGGACAGTGAAAACTATTCTCAAAAATAAAAGAACTTCTCGGGTAGTCACCAACCCTGACCTCAAGCCGTATTACAAAGCAATAGTGATAAAAACTGCATGGTATTGGTACAGAGACAGGCAGGTATATCAATGGAATAGAATTGAAGACCCAGAAATGAACCCACACACTTATGTTCACTTGATCTTTGACAAAGGAGCTAAAACCATCCAGTAGAAAAAGACAGCATTTTCAACAAATGGTGCTGGTTCAACTGGCGGTCAGCATGTAGAGGAATGCAAATTAATCCATTCTTTTTTTTTTATTAGATATTTGTTTTATTTACATTTCAAATGGTATCCCCTTTCCTTGTTACCCTTCCGAAAACCCCCATCGCATCCTCCCTCCCCCTGCTTACCAACCCCCCTCTCACTGTCCTGACCTGGCATTCCCCTACACAGGGACATCAATCTTTCACAGGACCAATGGCCTCTCCTCCCATTGATGTCTGAAAAGGCCATCCTATGGAGTCATGGATCCCTCTATGAGTACTCTTGAAGGAAGATCAAAGTGTGGATACTTTGATCCTTCTTAGAAGGTGAATCAAAATACCCTTGGTTCACAGCCAACAAATAGACTGAGCACAGGGTCCCCAGTGGAGGAGCTAGAGAAAGGACCCAAGGAGCTGAAGAGTTTTGCAGCCCCATAGGAGGAATAATAATATGTACCAACCAGTGCCCTCAGAGCTCCCAGGGACTAAAATTGATCCATTCTTATCTCCCTGCACAAAGTTCAAGTCCAAGTGGTTCAAGGGCCTCCACATAAAACCAGACACCCTGAATCTAATAGAAGGGAAAGTGGGGAAAAGTCTCGAACACATGGGCTCAGGGGAAAATTTCTGTTCAGAACACCAATGGCTTATGCTCTAAGATCAAGAATCGACAAATGAAACCCCATAAAATTACAAAGCTTCTGTAAGGCAAAGGACACTGTCAATAGTACAAAACGGCAACCGACAGACTGGGAAAAGATATTTACCAATCCCACATCTGATAGTGGGCTAATATCCCAAGTACACCAAGAACTCAAGAAGTTAGACTCTAGAGAACCAAATAACTCTATTAAAAAATGGAGAACATACCATTCTTGTCCTTTTGGATCTGAGTTACCTCACTCAGGATGATATTTTCTAGCTGCATCCATTTGCCTGCAAATCTCAGGATGTCTTTGTTCTTAATAGCTGAGTAGTACTCCATTGTGTAAATGAACCACATTTTCTGTATCCATTCCTCTGTCGTGGGACATCTGGGTTGTTTCAAGCTTCTGGCTATCACAAATAAGGCCACTATGAACATAGTGGAACACGTGCCCCTCTGGCATGGTGGGGCATCTTTTGAGTATATTCCCAAGAATGGTATAGCTGGTCTTCAGGTAGATCTAGTTCCATTTTTCTGAGGAAACTCCAAATTGATTTCCAGAGTGGTTATACCAGTTTGCAATCCCACCAGCAATGGAGGAGTGTTCCCTCTTTCTCCACATCCTTGCCAACACGTGTTGTCACCTGTGGTTTTGATCTTAGCCATTTTGATTGGTGTAAGGTGGATTCATAGCGTTGTTTTGATTTGCATTTCTCTGATCAATAAGGACTTTGAACACTTCTTTAGGTGCTTCTCAGCCATTCGAGATTCCTCAGTTGTGAAATCTTGGTTTAGTTCTATACCTCATTTATTGATTGGGTTATTTGGTTTTCTGATGATTTGTTTCTTGAGTTGTTTATTTATTTTTTAAATTAGCCCTCTCTCAAATGTGGAGTTAGTGAAGATTTTTCCCAAGTGTAGGTTGCCGATTTGTCTTATCGACCTTGTCCTTTGCCTTACAGAAGCTTTCCAGTTTCATGAGGTCCCATTTATCAATTCTTGATCTTAGAGCATGAACCATTGGAGTTCTGTTTAGGAAATTTCCCCCTGTGACAGTGAGTTCAAGACTCTACTTTTGGTACACAAAGTTTAAAGTCATGTTAATAAATCTATTATTGAACAAAATATTTCTCTTGTTTTCTTTTTGTGAGGCAACTGTTGCAATAGGTCTTCCAAGGGTTGACGTTAAAGAGTCCTTACTATTTTGAAACATGAGTTATTATCATTTATTTATACTCGCTAGTCATCATAAATCAAAATCACCTGTTAAAAGAATGTAAGCATACAATTATTTTTTTTCGAGACAGCATTTTTTTGTGTAGTCCTGGCTAACCTAGAAGTCATTTTGTAAACCAGACTGGGTTTAATAGATGATTGCTTATAATAGTTGACTTCTTACTAGGAATAAATTTTATGCAAAGAATGCCAGTCAGTATGCAAACCTTTTAAATTTATCAGTTTGCAGAATTAGCTCAGGCAAAGACTAAAACCCCATCTCCCATCTTTTCTTTTTTTTTTAAATTTTATTTTATTTTCTAAGTTTTTTTTATTTACATTCCAAATCATTTCCCCTTTCCCATTTCCTCCCTCCCCAAAAGGCCCATAAGCCGCCTTCCTTCCCTCTTTTCCCCATTCAACCCCCTCTCGCTTCTCTGTCCTGGCATTCCCCTACATTCAGTCTTTCCAGGACCAGGGGTCTCTCCTTCCATCTTCTTGGAAATCTATTGATATGTGAATTGTGTCTAGGGTATTCAGAGATTCTGGGTTAACATCCCCTTATCAGTGACTGCATACCATGTGTGTTCTTTTGTCATTGGATTACATCGCTAAGGATGATATTTTCAAGTTCTGACCATTTGCCTAGGAATTTTGTGAATTCATTGTTTTTAATTGCAGAGTAGTATTCCATTGTGTAAATATACCACATCTTCTGAATCCATTCCTTCATTGAGGGACATCTGGGTTCTTTCCAGCTTCTGGCTATTATAAATAAGGCTGCTACGAACATAGTGGAGCATGTGTCCTTATTGCATGCAGGGAAAGCCTCTGGGTATATGCCCAGGAGTGGTATAGCCAGATCCTCTGGGAGTGTCATGCCCAGTTTTCTGAGGAACCGCCAGACTGCTTTCCAGAGTGGTTGTACCAGCTTGCAATCCCACCAGCAGTGGAGGAGTGTTCCTCTTTCTCCACATCCTCACCAACAACTGCTGTCTCCTGTGTTTTTGATCTTAGCCATTCTGACTGGTGTGAGATGGAATCTCAGGGTTGTTTTGATTTGCATTTCCCTAAGGACTAAGGATGATGAACATCTCTTTAGGTGCTTCTCAGCCATTAGATATTCTTCAGGTGAGAACTCTTTGTTTAGCTCTGTACCCCATTTTTTAATAGGGTTACTTGCCTCTCTGGAGTTTAACTTCTTGAGTTCTTTGTATATATTGGATCTTAGCCCTCTGTCGGATGTAGGGTTGGTAAAGATCATTTCCCATTTAGTTGGTTGCCGCATTGTCTTTTTGACAGTGTCTTTGCCTTGCAAAAACTTTGTAATTTAATGAGATCCCATTTGTCAATTCTTGATCTTAGAGCATAAGCTATTGGAGTTCTATTCAGGAAATTCTCCCCTGTGCCCATATGTTCAAGGTTCTTCCCTAGTTTCCTTTCTATTAGTTTCATTGTGTCTGGTTTTATGTGGAGGTCCTTGATCCACTTGGAATTGAGCTTAGTGCAAGGAGATGAGAATGGGTCAATTTGCATTCTTCTGCATGTTGACCTCCAGTTGAGCCAGCACCATTTGTTGAAAAGGCTATCTTTTTTCCACTGGATGGTTTTAGCTCCTTTGTCAAAGATCAAGTGACCATAGGAGTGTGGATTCATTTCTGGGTCTTCAATTCTGTTCCATTGATCTACATGCCTGTCACTGTACCAATATCATGCAGTCCCATCTTTTCTGTATGAGGTACGTAGCACTAAAATACCAGAGAGGGACAAACTCAATGTTACAAAGCAAAGTGGATTTCTAGCAAGAATACAACATTTTTAAACCTAATTAGGCAATCCAGTGGATCCATAAATGTTCTTGTTGTTTTCATAAGACAAAATAAAGTAAAACATGTGGATGCCAAAGGAAAATACAAACTAAGAAACAGAAGATTCTCACGTGAGACCCATAATTTCAAAGTTTTAAAGGCCTTTCAGGTACATTACTTTAATTTTATTTTATTTTATTATTATAGTTTATTAGTATTTCTTTTTGCAAGTCTTAGATTGCAGTAGCAAATGACTTTGGTTGGATCCCATTGGTTTTCTCAGATTGCCAAAGGTCAGTTCTTCATAAATATCCCTAAAATAACAGGAATAAGACAAAGCTGAGTTTTTCTTTTCTAATGAAATTTTGTTATTATTGCTATAACAGATTTTCAAAGGCGGTCTAACCTTATTTTTTAAGAATATGGTTATTAGGTCATGTTTTAAGAGATTCCATGCATAGAGTTGATATTGATGTGGTAATGATCCTCTTGACTGTGAGAAATGAACATATTGTCAAGAAGCCAAAGACAAAGTGATCAATGGCCTCCCAAGGGTATGTTTTCCAAATATTGCTTCCAGAATCCAACTCTTACAGGTTCAAACACCTCTACACCATCACCACCACTTGATAGACTGAGTCTCTAACACATGGACAATTAAAGAGTCAAGCCTGAAATCATCCTTAAACCACACCATGAGAAGAGAGAGAACAATACCTGGAATTTTTAGTAACTTTTCAGTATGAAGGAAAAGAAGGGAAAATTGTGAGATTTAAAGACTCTTTTGAGATTGTAGAAGGACTCTAATATAAGAATGAGTTACTGGACACAGCAAGAAAAAGTATTTTAGATTATGTATGCAATCTAATATTCATTCTTTTCCAGAACGTTCCTGGAGAAACTATAAAGAAATTTATAATTTTATTCTTTCTGGGAAGCATTTTCTAAAAGTTATATTGATAAAAACAAGTGGAGTATTAAAATTCTATTAGCCAAGAGAAATGGATAATAAAACCACATTTTGTCGTAGGTAGTAAGATGTGTGGGAGTAAGAGCTTCGTTTCTTACTTTGCCTTGTTCCCACAGACAAATCTGTTTCTTAGTGTCTCCAAGGGCTTTGACGAATGTGAGAGCATTGTATTCTCTTACATTCATTGTTAACTGATGCTGTTCACAAGGACCCACAAGGACAATGTCTATGACTCCCCCAACTGTTTTCTAGATGTCTTCCTTGAAATCTTGTTCATTTTCAGGTGACTCCATCACCTTGCAGCCATGGTAAGATCTGAAAATCAAAGCATTTCAATACCTTCTCATCTCTGTTACATTAAAAGCCAAATACTTGCTAAATTTTGTACAGTAAGCTGGTACAACTTGGGCTAAGCTTGGAAGGGTGTGTGGTAGAAGGCCCTGTGTTGTACTCTCTACCTCCACTAACATCTCCCACCCCCAACATGATAAACACTAAATTAGAAGTCTATAAGGTCATATGCAAAATAGAGGCTATAACTTCCTTGTGGGGTATGTGTTGAAGAGACCTAGAATCTGCTGTTCACTGTCTACAAAGCTCCTGGGAAGGTTTTCTTCCATTTTGCCCTTTGGTTCATGCCTCTAGAGGCAGGACTAGCTGTAGACATGCACACCTTAGAACTAAGAAGTGGCCCAGGGACAGCTGTTTGCTGGCAGGGCTATAGTTATCTAAGCTTCCAGTGCATATGTACAATCTCTCGAGTTAGAGCTTACAACTAGAAATGGAAGGAGAATGAGCTGCAGCAGAGGCCAACAAACAGCCAATGGTAGAAGGACAAACCTAGAGTATTTGTTCCTAAATTCTCATAAATTCTCAAGAATTCTGATATGTATTGATTTTTATCAATTTCCCTGTCACTATCTGTCTCTTTAGTTCAACCATTATTTCATTCATATATATATCAGAAACACCCTTTAGCCAAGTCCCAGCTTGTTTGGAGAAGGCAAAAAAATTCTTTATGTGCCGTGGTATATCCAGTACTGAGGTATGTGTCTTCGGGTTATTTTCCAACCCAGAGAAGTTTAGACTTGTGACAAGGATTCCAAAGTCTAAATCGTTCTCATTTTCTTGCAACAGTTGGCACATTGACCAGATCTCATGTGAACCGTGACTCATCAGTCACTGACAAACATAAACAGTTGCTCTGAAATCCTGGGCAAAAAATGCAGAGGATCATCTTCACTCGTTATGAATTATTATCCCAAAGTGAAGTCAGGCTAAATGCAAAACATTTACAACAAAGTATCAAGCTAATCGCCTGTGAAGATGATTTCCCTGAGCCAGGTATGTTTCTGGACAGACAGTTCACATCCATCTTTCAAAGTGTCAGTAATTTCTCTTCCGTGCGCTCAGTTCTGAACGTACATTCTTCCAATTGAGAAAGGGAGAAGATCGTCCACAACACATTACTTTGTTTCTCCCCTCTAGTTCTGTGTTTCAGAAAAGCAGGCACCCACATTTATCTTGTTTACACTCTACCTGGCACTTGTAAGTATATTTTGCTTAAAGCAACAAAAACAAAAACAAAAAAACAAGAATGAACAAAGTCGGCCTGCCAGCTTCCCTTCCGCGACCTCTGTTCCCGCGGACTGCGCTGGAGAGACCGGTACCCAGGCTCTCCCCCCAATATAACATCACTTGGGACACGGCCTGTTGGGGCTTCCGTCTGTGCCCGAGGGCGGGTTGGCACTGTGGTCGTCTGGGTGCCAGATCGGCGGGCCATCGTGACCACAGGGTGAGCGGCGCCACGGAGAGTGCCCTCCGCCATCTTTGCTCCAGTGACCAGGTAGTTGGGACCGCCAGGCTCAGAGACAGACAGGCATAATATCGCTTCGGGTTCAGGCAGCTTGTGTGTAACCCGTTCCCAGGTGCTGGGCTGATCTGCAGTGACCAGCGCGCCAGATCTGCTGTGGGACCTTCTGCCTGGCAGAGGGACGCCCCCTCCCCCCCCCAGGAGAGATCACACACCCCTGCACAGGGCAGGAGCCTGCCAGCCTCCCTTTGGCGACCTCTGCTCCAGGAATCCACTAGGCTGAGCCTTTAGATGTGCAAGGCCTCCCCAATATAAGATCACTTGGGGCAAAGCACATTAGGGCTCCAAAGTCACTCAGGAGCAGGCAGGCCCCAGAAATCGGTGCCAGGGGAATCCTGGTAATCCAGGGGGGGCAGAAATAGCTTTGCAGGCTCACAGGAGGTCCAACCAACAGCCAGTGGCAGCAGGACCAACTAACACCAGAGGTATCCAGATGGCAAAAGGCAAACGTAGGAATGTTACTAACAGTAATCAAAGTAATGTGGGACCATCCGAACCCAACTCTCCAACAGCAGCAAGTCCTGGATACCCCACCACACCCGAAAGACAAGATCTGGATTTAAAATCACTTCTCATGATCCTATTAGAGGATCACAAGAAGGACACAAATAAATCTCATAAAGAGTTACAGGAGACCATGAATCAACGGTTAGAAGCCCTTACAAAGGAAACACAAAAATCGCTTAGAGAAATGCAGGAGAACATGGATCAAAAGATGGAGGCGCACAAGGAGACAACACAAAAATCGCTTAACGAGATGAATCAACGGGTAGATGCACTCACAAAGGAATCACGAAATTTGCATAAAGAAATGCAGAAGAATATGGGTCAACAGACGGATGCCCATAAGGAGGCAACACAAAAAAATTGCTTAAAGAAATGAATCAACGGTTAGATGCCCTTACAAAGGAAACACGAGAACTGCTTAAAGAAATGCAGGAGACAATGAATCAACAGATGGAATCCCATGAGGAGGAAACACAAAAATCGCTCAGAGAAATGCAGGAGAACGTGGGTCATCAGGAAGAAATCCTGAAAGAGGTAATGCAAAAATACCTTAAAGAAATACAGGAAAATACAAACAAACAAGTGAAGGATCTCAGCAAATCCATCCAGGAACTAAAAAAGGAAGTAGAAACAACTAAGAAATCACAAAGGGAGACAACTTTGGAGATAGAAAACCTTGGGAAGAAATCAGGAGTCATAGATGCAAACATCAACAATAGAATACAAGAGATGGAAGAAAGAATCTCAGGTGCTGAAGATTCCATAGAAAGCATCGACTCAACAGTCAAAGAAAATGCAAAATGCAAAAAACGCGTAACCCAAAACATCCAGGAAATCCAGGACACAATGAGAAGACCAAACCTAAGGATTATAGGTATAGATGAGAGTGAAGATTTGCAACTTAAAGGGCCAGTAAACATCTTCAACAAAATTATGGAGGAAAACTTCCCTAACTTAAAGAGAGAGAGATGCCGATGAACGTACAAGAAGCCTACAGAACTCCAAACAGACTGGACCAGAACAGAAATACCTCCAGTCACATAATAATCAAAACACCGAATGTTCTAAACAAAGAAAGAATACTAAATGCAGTAAGAGAAAAGGGCCAAGTAACATACAAAGGAAGACCTATCCGAATCACATCAGACTTCTCACCAGAGACTATGAAAGCCAGAAGATCGTGGGCAGATCTCATGCAGACACTAAGACAGCACAAATGCCAGCCTAGACTACTATACCCAGCAAAACTCTCAATCACCATAGATGGAGAGACCAAGATATTCCATGATAAAACCAAATTTTCACAATATCTTTCCACAAATCCAGCCCTGCAACGGATAATAGGTGGAAACCTCCAATACAGGGAGAGAAACAACACCCTGGAAAAAATGAGATAATAACCTTGAATCTAACCCAAAAGTAGATAACCACTCAAACATAAAGATAGCGTCAAGAATGGCAGATGGCAATAATCACTATGCCTTAATCTCTCTTAATATCAATGGTCTCAATTCCCCAATTAAAAGACATAGACTAGCAGACTGGATACGTAAACAGGACCCAGCATTTTGCTGCATGCAGGAAACGCACCTCAGTGTCAAAGACAAACACTACCTCAGAGTAAAAGGCTGGAAAACAATTTTACAAGCAAATGGCCCCAAGAAACGAGGTGGAGTAGCCATCCTAATATCGGATAAAATTGATTTTCAACCTAAAGTCATCAAAAAAGACACAGAAGGACACTACATACTGATCAAGGGAAAAATCCACCATCAAGAACTCTCTATCCTGAATATCTATGCTCCAAATGCAAGGGCACCCTCATTCGTAAAAGAAACTTTACTAAAGCTCAATGCACACATCGCACCGCACACAATAATAGTGGGTGACTTCAACACCCCGCTCTCTGAAATGGATCGTTCAGGAAAGCAGAAACTAAACAGGGACACAGTGAATCTAATTGAAGCCTTGGACCAAATGGAACTAACTGATATATATATAGAACATTTCATCCTAGAGCTAAAGAATACACCTTCTTCTCAGCTCCTCATGGTACCTTCTCCAAAATTGACCATATACTTGGTCAGAAATCAGACCTCAACAGATACAAGAAGATAGAAATAATCCCATGCCTCCTATCAGATCACTATGGAATAAGGGTGGTCTTCAATGGCAACAAAAACAAAAGAAAACCCACGTACACATGGAGGCTGAACAATGTTCTACTCAATGATAACTTGGTCAAGGTGGAAATAAAGAAAGAAATCAAAGACTTTTTGAAAGTTAATGAAAATGAAGGCACAGCATACCCTAACTTATGGGACACAATGAAAGCAGTGCTAAGAGGAAAATTCATAGCCCTGAGTGCCGCCAAAAAGAAACGGGAGACAGCATACACTAACAGCTTAATGGCACACCTGAAAGCCCTGGAACATAAAGAAGCAAATACACCAAAGAGAAGTAGAAGGCAGGAAATCATCAAACTCAGGGCTGAAATCAATCAAGTAGAAACAAATAAAACCATACAAAGAATCAACAAAACGAGGAGTTGGTTCTTTGAGAAAATCAACAAGATAGATAAGCCCTTAGCCAGACTAACCAGAGGGCACAGAGATAGTATCCAAATTAATAAAATCAGAAACGAAAAGGGAGAGATAACAACAGAAACTGAGGAAATTCAAAAAATCATCAGATCCTACTACAAAAACCTGTATTCAACACAACTTGAAAATCTTGAGGAAATGGACAATTTCCTTGACAGATACCAAGTACCAAAATTAAATCAGGATCAAATAAACCATCTAAACCGTCCTATAACCCCTGAAGAAATAGAAGTTGTCATTGGAAGTCTTCCAACCAAAAAAAGCACAGGTCCAGATGGTTTTAGTGCAGAATTCTATCAGACCTTCAAAGAAGACCTAACACCAATACTCTTCAAACTGTTCCACAAAATAGAAACAGAAGGAACACTACCCAACTCGTTCTATGAAGCCACAATTACACTAATAGCAAAAGCACACAAAGATCCGACAAAGAAAGAGAATCTCAGGCCAATCTCTCTTATGAATATCGATGCAAAAATACTCAATAAAATTCTTGCCAACCGAATCCAAGAACACATCAAAACGATCATTCACCACGATCAAGTAGGCTTCATCCCAGGGATGCAGGGATGGTTCAATATAAGGAAATCCATCAATGTAATCCACTACATAAACAATCTCAAAGAAAAAAACCACATGGTCATCTCATTAGATGCTGAGAAAGCATTTGACAAAATTCAGCATCCTTTCATGCTAAAGGTCTTGGAAAGATCAGGAATTCAAGGCCCATATCTAAACATAGTAAAAGCAATTTACAGCAAACCAGTAGCCAGCATCAATCTAAACGGAGAGAAACTTGAAGCAATCCCACTAAAATCAGGGACTAGACAAGGCTGCCCTCTCTCTCCATATCTTTTCAATATAGTACTTGAAGTTCTAGCTAGAGCAATTAGACAACAAAAAGAGGTCAAAGGGATACAAATTGGAAAGGAAGAAGTCAAACTATCACTATTTGCAGACGATATGATAGTATACATAAGCGACCCAAAGAACTCCACCAGAGAACTCCTACAGCTGATAAACGACTTCAGCAAAGTGGCCGGATATAAAATCAACTCAAGCAAGTCAGAAGCCTTCCTATACTCAAAGGATAAGCAGGCTGAGAAAGAAGTAAGAGAAATAATACCCTTTACGATAGCCACAAACCATATTAAGTATCTTGGCGTGACGCTAACCAAACAAGTGAAAGATCTGTATGACAAGAACTTCAAGTCTCTGAAGAAAGAAATTGAAGAAGACCTCAGAAGATGGAAAAATCTGCCATGCTCATGGATTGGCAGGATTAATATAGTAAAAATGAGCATCTTACCAAAAGTAATACACAGATTCAATGCAATCCCCATCAAAATCCCAACTCAATTCTTCATAGAGTTAGAAAGAGCAATTCAAAAATTCATCTGGAATAACAGAAAACCCAGAATAGCTAAAACTATTCTCAAAAGTAAAAGAACCTCTGGGGGAATCAGTATCCCGGACCTCAAGCTGTACTACAGAGCAATAGTGTTAAAAACTGCATGGTATTGGTACAGTGACAGACATGTAGATCAATGGAACAGAATTGAAGACCCAGAAATGAATCCACACTCCTATGGTCACTTGATCTTTGACAAAGGAGCTAAAACCATCCAGTGGAAAAAAGATAGCCTTTTCAACAAATGGTGCTGGCTCAGCTGGAGGTCAACATGCAGAAGAATGCAAATTGACCCATCCTTATCTCCTTGCACTAAGCTCAATTCTAAGTGGATCAAAGATCTCCACATAAAACCAGACACACTGAAACTAATAGAAGGGAAACTAGGGAAGAACCTTGAACATATGGGCACAGGGGAGAATTTCCTGAACAGAACTCCAATAGCTTATACTCTAAGATCAAGAATAGACAAATGGGACCTCATTAAATTACAAAGTTTTTGCAAGGCAAAAGACACTGTCAAAAAGACAAAGCGGCAACCAACTAACTGGGAAATGATCTTTACCAACCTTACATCCGACAGAGGGCTAATATCCAAGATATACAAAGAACTCAAGAAGTTAAACTCCAGAGAGGCAAGTAACCCTATTAAAAAATGGGGTACAGAGCTAAACAAAGAGTTCTCACCTGAAGAATATCTAATGGCTGAGAAGCACCTAAAGAGATGTTCATCATCCTTAGTCATTAGGGAAATGCAAATCAAAACAACCCTGAGATTCCATCTCACACCAGTCAGGATGGCTAAGATCAAAAACACAGGAGACAGCAGTTTTTGGCGAGGATGTGGAGAAAGAAGAACACTCCTCCACTGCTGGTGGAATTGCAGGCTGGTACAACCACTCTGGAAAGCAGTCTGGCGGCTCCTCAGAAAACTGGGCATGACACTTCCGGAGGATCCGGCTATACCACTCCTGGGCATATACCCAGAGACTTTACCTGCATGCAATAAGGACACATGCTCCACTATATTCATAGCAGCCTTATTTATAATAGCCAGAAGCTGGAAAGAACCCAGATGTCCCTCAACGGAGGAATGGATTCAGAAGATGTGGTATATTTACACAATGGAATACTACTCTGCAATTAAAAACAATGAATTCACGAAATTCCTAGGCAAATGGTCAGAACTTGAAAATATCATCCTTAGTGAGGTAACCCAATCACAAAAGATCACACATGGTATGCAGTCACTGATAAGGGGATATTGACCCAGAATCTCAGAATACCCTAGACACAATCAGCATATCAATAGATTTCTAAAAAGATGGAAGGAGAGACCCCTGGTCCTGGAAAGACTGGATGTAGGGGAACGCCAGGACAGAGTAATGAGAGGGGGTTGAACGGAGAAAAGAGGGAGGGAAGGGGGCTTATGGGACTTTCGGGGAGGGAGGAAACGGGAAAGGGGAAGTGATTTGGAATGTAAATTAAAAAAATAAATTAAAAAAAAAAAGAATGAACAAAGTCTTTGCTATCAGAGCTCTGTCTATAATAAAAAGTACAACATAATGAAAATCTGTCCTTTCCCCCTCTGGAATCTGCAGTTGGTGGCAATGAATTGGGAAAGGGTAGTATTGTAGCTTAGGCTAAGTGTTCAAGTACTTGAGTAGCACAGACTTCTCACATCTTATCTTAATCCCATCATGGTTCTACTCATGGAATCATGATGGTAAAAACCAGTAGCTCCAGGAGGCAAGGCTTAGCCACCTCTCCTCAGTATGGCATGAAAAAGATAAATAAGGAAGCAAAACTGAGTAGGGCTTTATTTAGTCTGACCTCTATCTAGGGATCTAGAAACCACAAACCATTGTCAGGTCACTGTCAGGAGCTGTAGGCCTAAGTAGAGACAAAATTGGGACAAGAGATATGCATAGTAGGTGGCCTAGTTAATGTCTCAGGTCTGAGTCTGCAATACGTACTGAAGAAGTTCTTATTATTTTCATCACTTGAGTTCAATCTGATTCTTACACTCTTACGTTCCTAGATAGTCTCATTTAAGGGTGGTCTGTCTTACAGAGTTTTGCTCTTCTAGGAATTTAAGATGGCTCATGAGGAGATGTTAAGGACTATGACTTACCTCTGTGCCTGCAGCCAAAGTAAAGGAGACAGACTGCAAGAAAACTAAGACAGAGATGGCCAACTTCATTCTGCTTTTGATTACTTTGTAGACCCAAATGAGGAGTCAAGGCTGTCTATCAAAAGCAACTTCTAAGCGCCCCTTTCAGCTCTGACTTTATGCTATGGGATTCTAAAAGGAGAATCATAGACTGTTCTTTGACAACCGAAGGCTCCAAAGGTTTCCTATTTACATAAAGATAGTAAGCATTCTTCTTATTTCACATTGAAATTGATTTATGAATATATACTTTCAGATAACTTCTGATCATAAATATTTTATATACCCACACAAAACCAAATATGTTCCTTTTATTTTTTTTTTCAGAATACATTGTTGTTCTGGGGAGCCTGAATTTTTGATCCCTTCAAAGACTGTTCTGTGCTGACTCTCAGCCATAGTCAGAATTTCTTCCATGTATGATCTTGGGAGCAAAAAATCTATTGAAGGTAGAAGGGATAAAAGAATGCCCCTTCTTAGCAAATTTCAGATTTTGAGATTTCCTGGAACTGTAAGAATTTTAAGATCAGCACTTTATATCAACTCTTAATCAATATGAATATTTAAAATTCACAACATAATGAACTCTTGAAACATTCTTGAAAAAACTTGAGCACAGATTGCTCTATGTAGTTCTCTATCTCTTAAATGAGTGGTTCTCAAACTTCCTAATGCCAAGACCCCTTAACGCAGTTCCTCATGTTGTGGTGACCCCCAGTCATAAAATTACTTTCTTTGCTACTTCATAATTATACTTTTTCTACTGTTATGAATCACAATGTAAATATCTGTGTTTTCTGACAGCCACCCCTGTGAACGGGTCCTTCAACCCACAGGTTAACAAGCACTGTCCTAAAGCTTTGTGACAATTGGGCATGTTTCTATGTTGTTGATTTTTAAATGTTTGCCTCTGGTACTAGTTGGAAGTATTTTGTTTCTTCCAAAAGTGGATCATATGTCTCAGAAGTCTTAAATCACCTCCAGGTGGTCCAATTGGGAATCTTATGGAACCTGCACTATATTGTTCAACAAATGTTCACAGACTGGAGACACACTGTGATATTATAATTCAGCATAATCCCGAACACACCAAACACCATTAAATGGAGAGGAATTCCTGCGAATTTCCAGGGAAACCCAGGGAAATGCAAATGAGTTTCACTTCCTCCTCAAGACAAATGATGTGACTATCCAATCAAAGTATGTTTGGTGCTGAAGGAAAATGCAGAGGAGGCTTTGAGCTCTGCACATGCATGCAACCAACAGGCTGCCTTTATTGACTGCGAACCCTCGAATGAATTTATATTTCAGTCTCCCCGGGAAAATCACTCTATAAAGCAGTTTATGATTTTTCTCTCTCTCTGATCTTCATTGCAGCTGCTGATTACTGAAAGCAATGATCTCAGAGTCTGCTGTCCCTGCCAGGGAGCTCGCACACAGAGAGATGCCTTTGTGAAGCCAGCCATAGAAACCTGCATAAAATTGGCCTTCTTTCCTTAATAGAAGCACACGAACAAAGATGAGTTTGTTGCTGACTCACAGCTCAAAGCTTTGTTTTGTAAAGCCCTCTGAATGTATCGCACTCTGCCAGAGAAGGGTTCCTTCCATCCAAGGGGGGGGAGGTGGGGGGGGACAGTAAGCGGAAATTAGACAACAAACCTGAGTGCACGCCCTTTGGGTGGAAATTTGTGAATAAAGTGGCCTGAAACTTTTTTTTTTCCCCTTTTGCTGAATACTGGTCACATTTCACAAACTGAATAAAAATGAAAGAAGGAACTTCAATTAATGGGATGCCTTTTGATTTGCGGAGCAAAACTGCCACAGCAGATGTACCAGCAAAGAGGATTAGATTGTCCCTTCTCTGAGGCACTGAAATTTCTTTTTTTCTTCCCCTGTAGTAACCCCATTGAAGAGAGGCTGTCTTTAGTGTCTAAGATTCAGAGCTGCAAAGAAACTGTTGTCCTGGGGCACAATGGACCACTCTCATAAGACCAGAGAGAAGATGCGAGGGGAGAGCTAATGCCCCCCCCCCCGAAAGCAGAGCAGTACGCTTTCAAATTTACTATTTGTGAAAAGGTGAAATTAAAAGAAAAATTGGCCATGCACTCAAAATTGATAAAACATGCATTAAAGGGAATCTTAAACCATTCACGAGCAGCATTCCTCATTTAGAAGATTCGAATTGAATCAAGAAGGAATCTGAACTAATTGTCTTTGGTTTTAATTTAATCACTCCAGGGTGCTTAGGGTTTTAGAAGGGTGTTTGTTTTGTTTCCAATTATTGTTCCAATCTTCATCTAAAAATATAGGCCTACTTCCAATCAAATGGAATAAGTATAGAATGTCAAATATCAGAGCTCAAGGCATTCAGCAGCAAATCATACAGAGAGAAAAGGGGAATGATGCTACATATTCTCACTGACCTCGGTGTGGCCATGAAAGACTAAAGAAGTGTGCTTGTCCTTATGTCTATCCAAGGTCCTGTTTTTACTAACAGAATTATGGGGAATGGCTGTGAGAGCAGAATCGCTGTGGTTCTCTGTGTAACCCAGATGGAAGGAAATTGTGAATGCTGGCATAAACCACAGACCCAGCCATTCAAGGAAGGGTGAGGTCAGCACACTGCGGAAGTGGGAAAAATAATCCCCCCTCCCTCTTCTCATCCTCCCCACTTCAGCTTCTTAGGGACAAGCTGCAAATCTGCCTGAGGCCAGGGACAAATGTTCACACAAATGGTTTTCTTCTGTGCTGCTCTAACCGGAGAGTCAATTCGTTCTATTTGTTGTTCTGCGGTTTTGTCCTCTGACAAGATACAATCCATACACAGATACTGCAGCATGGGCACTGTGACACACACACACACACACACAAACACAGACACAAACATACACAGACACACACACACAAACACACAGACACACACACACAGACACACTCACACACAGACACATACACAGATACACACAACACAGACATACAGATGCACACACACAGAGACACGCACAGACACACACACATACACAGACACACACACACACACACACACACACACGTATGTGAGCTTTCTTGTGTGATAGCAAAACTGTATTTTCTACCAGTTATGATTCCTCCTTATGTAATAGCAAAATTGAATTTTTTTACCAGTTATGATTCTGTATGATGAACAAACATATCAGTGTCTTTTCATTGATTATTGTCTAAATGCATTGTTTTTTGTCTGTTTGTGAGGGGTTTTTTTTACTTGTAGGGTGCAATGTGAGCTATTTGAACTTTCCATTAAGGGTGACTCTGTCACCAGGCTTTTACTCTGCTCTGCTCTGAGCTTGTATTCCTTCTGATCTCCTTGGACAGAATTCAGAGGAGAACCGCAGTATAGAACACAGAGAGAGCTCATTAGAGAGTAAAGTGGGCCACGCTCAAGGAGTGACAGCAGACGGGGACCGAACAAACCATTGTGTCAATTTGTGTTTTAGCTAGCTTTTGTACCTTTTCTAAAGTCTCTGGAACTGTCAGCTTTCCTAAGAAGAAGCCTTTTGTCCTGTCCAGGTGACTGACAAGCCCGTTTAATTTTCTTACAGGATGAGGAAGTAGTATGCATTTTTTTTTAAATCAAACAGCATTCTACTAGATTGATGTATATAATGTAGAGTCCCTAGAGTGAAATTTAGATAGTTGTCAACCAATGACCTTTGGAGAAGCCCAGGATGCTAGGCCTCTTCCCAGAATAAGAAGTACAACTCAACCTGACAATTATCAAGTCCCTGTTTTTGCATTCATTTGTTTATTATTTTCAGGGTCTCACTATGTAACTTGGTTATCCTGGGACTCTCAATGTAGATAAGGCTGGTCTTGAACTCACAGAAAGTCCCCTGCCTCTGTCTCCAGATTACTAGGATTAACAGTGTATGCCACCAAGCCCAGATCACTCTTTGGTTTTATGAGCTATTGATTAGGAGGCAAGTCCAGCTCTACTGTTCTTCAAGCGTGTTAATAACCAACTAGTAGCCTAACAATATTACCTACTTCTCCATTCTCCCAAGAGTTTAATCATCTTTCTTTCTTATGGGTGGAAAGGTTCTCAGGGGCCATTGTTGTTGTCCTAAGTACATGTGCATATTTGGTTGTTTTTTCTTTTCCTTTAGACAAATGATGTCCTCAGGATGGACCACCAAACCTGCAGACCAAGCCTAATCATGGTTGTTAACACATTTACATATGGAGAACACACATCCATGAAAGGCAAGTCAAGCCATTCACAGCAGACCAGGGAATGGCACTCCAGGAGATCTTTGAAAGGCAATGCCATGCCAACTAATTTTTATCTGAAATTAAGGCACATGGACAATGGCTCAGACATTAGGGAACTTATATTTTCATATGGCTGCCTAATGAAATTCTAATGTTTTTTATTATCACATTGTTAATATTGATGTACTTACTGTGGCAAGACTGTTGTAGATGAAGAAAATACTTGGATGTTAAACTGCATGTGACAAACTAGACAAAGTATGATGCTCCTTTTAGCTTTATTCCCAGAAAAAAAAAGTGAATTCGCAAAACAGCTAGAAATCTTCTTTCAGTATACAATGCATAGAGTGAGCACCTAAGTACTCCCTGTATATATTAAATATCCCAGCTCCTGTGATCTTTCCTCAAAGTGACTCTGTTTTAGCTTTTCTAATCTCTCTGTAGGAGACAAGTCTAGACAACGATACAGCGCCTCTAAAATTACATGTGTGTGTTCATGTTGATGTGTATGTGTTTCCACACGTGTTTATATGCCAGAAGAGAGCATGAGATGTCATTTCCTGAACATTGTCCACCTTTTCTTTCAATATCCAATCTCTCATTGACTGGAAACTCACCGAGTAGGGGAAACTGGCTGGTCAGTAAGCCCCAGGAATATGCCTGTTTCCGCTTTCCAAGCAAGAGGGTTATCAGCATACACTGCCAAGTCAGGAAGTTTCTTATTTCTAACATGTGTTCTAAGCTGGGTATGCACCAAACTCAACTTCTCTGTGCTTGCCTGAGCTATCTCCCCAGCCCTTCCTCTCTTCAGATTCTTTATTTTCCCAAAGTGTTCTGTTGTCTCTAGAAGCATGTGCCAAAGTTGTAGTCACATTTCCCTTCATCTTCAAATTGTCCTTTCTTCAGTTGAATACTTGATGTGAAACTCTGGACTGTACTGAAGGAGATGCTGTTTGTAGGGGAGGCAGGAATACTGAACTTCAAACATGACATCTATTTTCTTGCTTGTGCAGATAGAAGCTCCAGTCAAAATGAAAGAGCCATTGGAAGAGAGGCTCAGGAGAGGGTAAAGCAAGCATATGACTATAGACTAAGGATGGTGTGATCAAGGCAAAGCACATGGTTGATAGGTAGGTGGCATTTGAGAATGACAAAGGAGTAAGACTGTAAGGTAAGGAGCAGTGCCTGAAGGAAGATATGCTAGACAAAGCCATCCTCATTTACAGGTACCAGGCAGTACCCTGTCTGCAATCACAGTTTCTAGCAGGGTGAGTAGTTGAGGGTAACTCTTGCTTGTGCTTTGTTCTGCTTGGCTTGGCTTTGCTGTGGCAATATGAGCATTTCACCCTCACAGCTAGTCCTTCCTGGACTCAGTCTCAACCCTGTGCTAGAAGTGCGCTCATTCATGGCTATCTCCATCGTTGCCAGTGTGGGTGGGAGGAGAGCCTGTGGGCCAGCCTGCTGACAAATTTTAAATGGGTAGCATAGAGATGAGCTGAGTATTTAGGAAGCCTTAGGAAACTCAGAAAACCAAGCCAAACTTAGAAGATACAGCCAAAGGTTGGACACAGTGGGCAGAACTGTGTCTGTCCAGGTCTCAAGAAACTTGCATTTAAATCACCTTTCCCAAGGATGCATTAGGAACATATGCCTAAAGATTATTATTAGTATTTTTTTCTATGATTTTTAAAACAAGATTTATGATTTAAAAATTACACGTATGCACATGTAATTTGCATGTGAGGGTGTGAAGGAGGACAGATGATCCTGGGTCTGGAGTCACGGGTCGTCCATTGTAGATGCTGGAACCAAATTACTCTGCACAGGAGAGCATGTCCCTGCCTGCTGAGGCATCTCTCTGGTCTCTCCCCAGGCCTTGAAAGCCTCCTCCCTCACACCCCTCAGCCCATGCTTTCCCCTTTGACCTGCTGAGCTACCAATGCTCCAGCTTAAATGATAGAGCCTCTTTGCTGCCCTCCCTAAACCACAGGATTCACTATGAGTCTTTACAGGTTTAACTACTTTCTAAGTGTCTTCAAATAAGCAGTCTACTTTAAGAAAACTGTAATTATTGGGAAGTATATATGGTATCTTCTAGGTAGAGTGTATAAAAAAAATAGAACTCAGGCCTCCAATCAGTAGCTCCACACTGAAGGAAAAATAAGAAGTGTTTAAAAATTGAATGATAAAAATATACTTGCATGAATTAAAGTATAATTATATATGCATACTCATATGACACTCTACTTAAAAATAAACTGTTGGGTGGCCTGTCCTCTATTTGTCCTCTACTGTATGTCTAAATGGGTTTCTGGTACATCTCCATCACAAGGCACAGAGCAGAGTGGATCTGTTCTGGCTGAGGCAAAGATGGGGACTGTGTCTCCTAAGTTTTTTTACCCCTCTATGTCTGGAAGATTTCCTGAAGCAGTTTGCGTTTTAAATGTGTTTGAATAAGTTTTCCCAATTGAGTTTCACAAGTGGTGAAGAAGATAATGTTACTGTCATACCCATTTTATAGTGAGGGAATTAAGACAAAGACTCATGGCCAAAAGCAAGAACGCAGGAGGGAAAGAACCCACCCTCTACCACCTCCTGTTCCACTATGTTCATAGCAGCCATATTTATAATAGCCAGAAGCTGGAAAGAACCCAGATGTCCCTCAACAGAGGAATGGATACTAAAAATGTGGTACATTTACACAATGGAATACTACTCAGCTGTTAAAAATGACGACTTCATGAAATTCGCAGGCAAATGGATGGAAATTGAAAATATCATCCTGAGTGAGGTAACTCAGTCACAAAAGAATACACACAGTATACATTCACTGATAAGTGGATATTAGCCCAAAAGTTTGGAATACAAAGATATAATTCACAGACCATCTGAAGCCCAAGAAGAAGGAAGACCAAAGTGTGGTCAAAGAGGATACTTCAATGCTTCTTAGAAGGGGGGACAAAATACAAGAGCAAGTATGGAGACCAAGTATGGCACAGAGACTGAAAGACCATCCAGAGACTACCTGGGGATCCAACCCATATACAGTCACCAAATCTGGGCAAGTGCTTGCTGATGGAAGCGATATGGCTGTCTCCTGAGAGGCTCTGCCAGAGCCTGACAAATACAGAGGCAGAAGCTCGCAGCCAACCATTGGAATGAGCTCAGGGGGTCCCTGATGGAGGAGTTGGAGAAGGGAGTGAAGGAGCTGAGGGGGTTTGCAGCCCCATGGAGGGAGCAACAGTGTCAATAGGCCAGGAACCCCTCATCCCCTGGAGCTCCCGGGAACTGGACCAACAACCAAAGAGCACACATGGAGGGACCCATGGTGCTGGCCGCATATGTGGCAGAGGTTGGCCTTATTAGACATCAGTGGGAGGAGAGGCCTTTGGGCCTGAGGGTGTTCGATGCCCCAATGTAGGGAAAAGGCAGGGCAGGAAGGCAGAGTGGGTGGGTGGGTGGGTGGGTGGGCGGGATAGCTCCTTCATAGAGGCAAGGGGATAGGGGTTTTCTGAAGGGGAAATGTAAATAAAGAAAATATCCAAAACAAAAAAGGAAAGAAAATAGATGTAAACTCTGCAGCATTTGGGATGTAAATTAATTAATAAAAATGGCTTTAAAAATATTTTAAAAAGAAGTACTGCTTGAACTGCAGGGGTGTTCGTGGCAGTAATGTGCCTCATGTTCATCACAACTACATATGATTTCAGGAACAAACTTGTAATGTTTTTATTTTAGACTGCATTGGTAACTAAACATTTACTTATTCTAGATGTTTCTATTTCTAATTATGAGAACGGCTATTGTTTAGCACCTTCTACGTTCCAAGTGCTGCACACACAGTGTCTTATTCAAGCCTCCTAATAAATGCCATTTTTCATTCATCTGGCAGACGTTTGTGCTTTCCCGGATGATGGAGATATGATTAATTATTGATCAGGTGACGAAGCCTGCTAATGTGTCAGTTAGCTAATTTGTAACTCTAGCATTCAGAGGAATATAAACCGTTTGTTGAGAAGATGTGTACCTCTCAAAGGTATTTGTGACAGAAATTTCAGATTAAGGGAATATACATAAAATGTGTAAGTAGACTAACCTTTGTAAGGGTCTTCAATTTGAACAACGCAGTCAACACATCTGATTCTATATAGAACCACTGAGACTATTTTGCAATAGCAAAGTGCTTCAGTAACCTTGGTAATGACACAAGAGTCCCCTCCCTGGGCACTCTCCATGACTCATCAGGAAGTGCCATTTGGACAATTTCAGTTCAGGAAAGCAGCCAGTTCTCAGCGCAGTTCCCGCACACCCTTTGTCTGTCCGTACAGGTAAGAACGGGTTTCAGGAAACAGTGGCCTCCCAATGTTATATAACTGGATGTAACAGTTCTTTATATTCAGCAGTGACACAGAAACTCAAACCAGCATCCTTTCAAGCTTCCTCCAGCCTCATTCGCGGCAAGAACAAAAGGGAGAATTATTCAAATAAGTGTGGTATCTGCGGCTAACTGTGTGCCTAAAGAGTCTTTGGAGTAGGCTAGCCAAGAAGCAGAGCTTCAGTCACATTAATCAGAGTACAACAGTGGTTAGAGGCACCAGAGCAAAAGGCACAGCTTCAGGGATACTGGCCACAGCGAGAAAGCCGATGAAAGCCAATAGGAGGCACTCCAGTATGGCAGGGCCTCCACCTCAACCCGTTTCTCTTGCTGCTCTAGGACCTAGCAAGGACCTTGATCAAGGTGAACTTTGTGTCCACTCCTATATGTGATACCCTGCAATAAAATGTTTTCCACAAAAGCTGATTCCTGTGAACAGTTTCTGAATATGGGAGGTCCTGAACAGTAGAAAGAAAGAGTCTGTCTCCCTCCTTCCCTCCCTCTTCCTCTCCCTTTCCCTCCCTCCCTCTCCCTCTCTCCCTCCTGCCCTCCTACCCCTCCCTCTCTCTCTCTCTCTCTCTCTCTCTCTCTCTCTCTCTCTCTCTCTCTCTCTCTCTCTCCTTCTCTCTCTCCCTCTCTCTGTGGGCAAAGGCTAGGCATAAAGACCATTGCACACCTGTCTTATTTGCCTAGGGCTAGTTCCAATTAGACTCTTTCTATTGGTACTAAATGTAAGTTGGTGTGGTTGGAATTTTCCTCTTTAGTGGTTCAGCAATTATTCATTTAGCATTAAGCCCTTGAACAAGCCTCCTTCCTAGCAGTTACCAAGCACGGGTCTTCTGTCATGGGATCAATGTCCAGAGATACTTGTTCTGTGATGTAACCTCTAACATTGAAAGCTATCATGCTCTTAAGTCCAAAGAGATAAACATAAATAAGCAAATTATGATCAAGGATAAATACATAGATACAAATCGCTCTAGCAAGATGGCTGTATGGTTGAGATGGGCAAGCAGGGCACTTCTTACCCATTACATTCTTAGTCATTTAATTCATGCCTATTTTTATCTGCAGTCCTGACTAAAGGTCACATTCTGAGGGTGAAGCTTTCAAATGACCCTAGCTTAAACACCTTCAGTTTAACAGTGGCTTCGGTATTTACTGGGTTTAACAAAACCTGTGTTTCTCTACACCTAAGTGAACATATTAATCCTTAGAGCAAACTAATAAAGGTATAATGCAGCTCACTCCAAGTTTTGAAATCCCCAAGGGTCCCTTTGATGCCTTTGTTACCAAAATAGAATAAAGTAACACTGGAAAACTTGCTAATCCAAGAATGCCCATCCCTGGTTACTGTTGGTCACAGGGCTCAAAGAGGAAGTATTACTATCTTCTAACAAGAAAGTTGTGCTGACTCTAATTAGGATGGGGGAGGAATTACTTAAGTTCAAAGTTTTGGGGGCTGAGGTGAGAGTTCTAATGTAGATAACTAAAATGGGCAGTAAAGAGCACAGGGAAGAAATGGAGAAGACTCTATCTATAGGGGATCAGGGAGCATTACAAGTTAACATGTAAGGGAAGGAGAGGAAGTAAGGTTACACCTAGAGTGACCAACACAGAATCCAAAACAAAGCTTGGCGATCATCAGTAGAAAGAAATGCATACTTGTTTTATTGACACCAGGCTGAAACTTGTGTTAACCAAGCAAACTCTGTGAATAGCAGTCGAATAAACCCTGTAGGTTGAGGTGACTAAAAGGTTAGCTCTCCTAATCCAGACATGGAAGTTTTGTTTACTAAACTTGTGAGCCTGACTTCCCAGCTCACAAGGTATGAAAGCTGAAATACAGACAGGATCTTAGTAGGTATTTTAAGTCCAGGGCCATGAAGATTTGGAGAGCTCAAGTGGTTGGGAAAGGGATTGATTTAGAGGGAGAAGAAGCATGTGGTCTGAGTGCTGATTCGATGAATAGTTGAGGCACATCCTCCAAAGTGAACAGGGGAGGGGCTGCTTGGAAAGATGACTCTCAGCAAATTCTGTTTGTCTTAACACGTCTCTCAGGGAAAAAAACATGCAATCTTCAAGCATCTTGCATGTACATTCGTCTGGGTGAACACCTTCATTCTGATAGAGCACCTAACATTTTTAACAGCTGCTCCGGAAAGGGTTAGGAACAACTACAAGTTAATGTGGGTTGTAAATGTTTCCCTAACTTCTCTTTCTTCTGAGGAAAAAGTAAACCTTTCCCTCCACCCCTCCCCGCCAAAGAAAGCAAGCTATCATGCTTTATATCGGGAAGCGCTGTTTTCCCACCACCTAAGCTAACAGATTCCTCTCATATGTAGGCAACTATTAAGAACAAAGAAGATGTTTTCCTGATATTACAACATTTAGGAAATCACCCTGGAAGGGATCTTGGTAAGCAACCAGTGAATAATTTTCGTAGTCTGACTCCAGACACGCCCTAGTAGGAAATCTCCACAGAGGAACCTATGCTTGTCTCTGTAGACACAGAAGTTACTGAGTATTGGCTTTGTGGCCTTGCATCTCTGAAGTGTTTTGTTTACCAGTTCGAGGTGCAGAATTTTATCACCTTCTCATAAGTGTGTATTCATGAAAGGTGCAAACTTGGAAGCATGACAGGTCCCTTTCCTTTCACAAAGTGCATGTTCTGACTGGTCTGTCAGTAGTACTTAGCAAACGTGTAAGTCTCTTCAGACATTGTCATGGGTATCACACCATTTTTCTCTTTCCATTTCATTGAAGCATAACTAAAACATTGTGTGTGGGGCTGGGTGGGGGGTGGGAGTGTGTGTGTGTGTGTGTGTGTGTGTATACTTTACAGAACATGAGGTTCTGAGCTATGTAAATATTATGAAATACTTCAGTGGAGGTAGTGAACATATCACTGCCCCACAGAGTTATTGTATTTCTTTTTCGGATGGGGACATTTAAGACCTACTTTGCTAAAAATTTCAAGTGCGCAATCAATTATTATTAACATGGCCACCATGCAGTACAATAGACTTCCCTGGCATATCTATTTTCTAACTGAAACATTACACCCTTTTTCAACATCAGCCTATAATCCCTTCCTCCACACTGCTGTTGGATGTTTTGCTTCTCTGAATTCAACATTTTTATTACATATATTGGTGAGATAATTTACCATCTCTTCTTCTACATGTGTCTAACTTCCCTTAGTATAATGTCCTCTGGTTGTCCACATGGTTCCAAATAGGAATTACTTCCTTTTAAGACTGAAAAGGATTTCATCGTGTATATATACCACATTTTAAGTATTCATTTACATGTTGATGGACATTTTTACATTTACTTCATATCTTGCATATTGTGAGTAATGCTACAATGAACATGAGAATTCAGAGGTTTCCTACAGGCTGCATTTCCTTTGAACGTGCTATGACTTGGATGTGTTCTCCAAAACTGGTTTCAACTTACCAGTCCTTAAAAGTTGTCTTCCAGTAGTTACTCAAGATGTGGTGTTTTCAGCAGCATAAACAGAGTAAATATAATATAATATACGCACGTTCTAAATAATGTGGTTGCTAGATCATATGGTGGTCCTACCTTTAATTTTGCTCAGACTTAATTCACTTTATTCTTCTGGTATAACACCCCTCTGTGATAGCCACATCTGGAGACTGGGTCCTCTAAAGAGATACTCTGCTGTGGGTTTTCACAAGTGGTTAGAGATTCCTGATAAGGGCGCTTGGTAAAAATGGTCTCTTTCCTGAGGTCAGGGATCAGGTAGCAATAGATTTGGAGACGGCAACAAGGACGGTCCTGGGAAAGTTGTGTCAATACCAGCCATCAGCAGCAACTTCTTGGGCACAGACACAGAGACAGTGCCAGTGCCTCTGGAGGCAGTGATAAGGCACAGCAGCACCAAATTCCTTTCAGTAGCCTGTCACACTGCATGGGACGGTATGAGGGGTGCCAATCTTGTTTCCCCTCATAGCCTCTCTGTGTAGAGAATGGAAAGCTTAGAAAAGTGATGGTCCCTTGGACCACAGTGGCTACTTCGTTGAAACAATTAACATGATTACTGGAAATAAATGTGACCAGTGTAGTCCCTGATAGTGACAAAAACAAACAAACAAACAAACAAACAAACAAACAAAAAACCCTGAACCTGGTTTACTGGCTGGCCAGACCAAGTCTTCTTCTGCACAGGCATGGCCCTCAGAACCTCATCTTTTAGATGTACTCCCAAGAAAACCTCAATAATCTCAGATTACCTGATGTGAAGGGAGAACAGGAACTTTATCATTTTGTCCTTCACCAGGCAACCCAGATTGTTGATGAAGACCTTCACCTCTGCCTCCACAAGTCCCATAGCCACTAAAGGCACTACTGAGTCCTCCATCAAGGTTCCATCACCTTGTCCTGAGTCTGGGTCCCAGGGTTGTCTGGAACCTCCCTCTTATACTACACTGCCATCATCTGCCATTGGGTTTCTTCCCAAGGAAGAGGTAGGATTTTAAATTTTAAATAGGCTTCCATATTCTTTTTCACAATGCTTATCCAACAGGATTCAAGGGTTATTTCTTCCCACATCCTCATCAACACCTTTTATCTTTGACTTTTTAGTAATTGCTCTTCAAGCAGGGGCAAGGAGATATCTCACAAGGACTTGTTTTACATTTTCTTCATTTAAAAAAAATGATCTGTACCTAACGACCATTTGTTTGCCTATTTAGAGAACTCTTTATTCAGACCCTCTGATTTTTTAAAATTCCTTTTTTTGCATTGAATTGAGTTCCTTACATATCTTAAATATCCTCTTATCATATGTGTGATAGGATAGGGGCTAGGGATATATATATTTCAGTGGAGGAGTGCCTATATTCAGTCTCTAGAGCTGTTAACCATTAACCAGTTCAACCTCCAATCAATTAAGAGTGTGAATTGAAAATATGTGGTATTAAGAAACCTAACTACCCTTAAGGGTAGGCTACCAACCCAGCAGAAGATCAATAGATGGCCAATAGAAACCAAAGGTATCTTTGGAGGTTCCTTGTCTCATAATTTTATGTCGATTTTTCTTTATTTGTATCTTATTATGTTTTATTTTTATTTTACTTTATTTATACTGTTTCTTTTCCCCTTTTGCCCTAAAGGTCCTTTGCATACATATTATGGCTTCCAGTTTAGTATTTTTATGGGATTCCTAAGTGTGCAAACAAGTGGGCCTCTGTTTCTTGTGCCTCCTCTTGGGCTCTTTTCCATCTGTGTGTTTCTTTTATCCTAGTCTGCTGTGCCTGTTTTTGGTTTAACTTATGTTATTATCAGCTTTTAGAAGCCTGCTTGTTTTCTAATGAGTGACAAAAAGGGGGTGGATCCAGATGGAAGGGGAGGTGGGAAGGGGCTGGCAGAAGTAGAGGGAGGGAAAACCGTAACCAGGATATATTATTTGAGTAAAAAAAGAAAGAAAACTATTTTCAATAAAGGGGGGAAAGAAATATGTGGTATGCTAATAGCCTTTTGCCCTGCAGAAGTTAAAATCAATATTGCCACCAGTGTCTAGTTTAACTTTTGTTATTTATGCTCTAGGGATTACAGAAATATCATTGCTTAAACAAATACCAAAAGCTTCATTTACATGGTGTCTCCATGTAGATTTACTGTTTCAGTCCTGTTTTTCAATCTTCAATTCATTTAGAGTGAATTCTTTAAAAAAATTATATGAGAGAATGTCTAGTCTTTCCTTTCAGCACACAGATACTTAGATCTTCAAACACTGCTAACCAAAGACCTTCATTGTGTATTTTCAGCAACTTTATATGTGTGCATGAGGTTATTTCTGGGGTCTCTACTCTTTTGCATTGCTTTTCTTTCTTTCTTTCTTTCTTTCTTTCTTTCTTTCTTTCTTTCTTTCTTTCTTGCTTGCTTTCTTGCTTTCTTGCTTTCTTGCTTTCTTGCTTTCTTGCTTTCTTGCTTGCTTGCTTGCTTGATTGCTTGCTTGCTTGCTTTATTTTTTATTATTTATTTCTTATTGGTTATTTTATTTATTTTCATTTCGAATGTTATCTCCCTTCCCAGTTTCCCCTCCACAAACCTTCCATCCCCTTTCCCCTCCTCTGCCTCTATGAGGATGCTCCCCTACTGATCCACACACTGCAGATCGAGCCTCCACAGGACAAAGGGACTCCCCAGTGACGCCAGATAAGGCAATCCTCTGCTACATATCCAGCTGGAGCCATGGTTTCCCCCACCCCCCATGTATACTCTTTGGTTGGTGGTTTAGCCCCTGGGAGCTTTGGGAGTCTGGTTGGTTAATAGTGTTGTTCTTCCTATGAGTTGCAAACCCCTTCAGCTCCTTCAGTCCTTGCCTAGGTTCTCTGTTGGGGTCCCCATGCTCAGTCCTATGTTTGGCTTCAAGCTTACACATCTGTATTAGTCAGGCTCTGGCAGAGCCTCTCAGGGGACAGCTATACCAGGCTCCTGTAAGCAAGCACGTTTTGGCATCAGCAATAGTGTCTGGGTTTGGTGTCTGCATATGGAATGGATACCCAGGTGGGACAGTCTCTGGTTGGCCTTTCTTCAGTCTCTGCTCCACTCTTTGTTCCTACATTTCCTTTTGACAGGCAGAAAATATGATTTTCTTAAGAAAGAATATTATTTTTAGTTATTTGTGTGTGTACATGTATACATGTATATCTGTATGTATGTATTCATTATCATTATTCATTATCATTAGTTTAGGGGACAAGATGTCATAGCTAGGATTTTTATTGCCGCGATGACACATTATGGCTGCAGCAACTCTTATAAAGGAAAACATTTAATTGAGACGGGCTTACATTTTCAGAAGTTTAGTCCATTATCAGCATGGTGAGAAGCATGGGAGCATTCAGGTAGACATGGTAGAGGAGAGAGCTGAGGGTTCTACATCTTGAAACTCAGGCAGCAGGAGACTGCCACACTAGGGCTAGCTTGAACATATGAGACATCAAAGCCCACTCCCAGTGATACACTTCCTCTGACAAGGTCATACCTACTCCAACAAGGCCACACATCCTAGTAATGCTACTCCTTATGGGCCAATCATTCAAACACAGAAGTATATTATGGCCAATTCTATTCAAACTACCATATAAGATCTCCCACGAAAACTGAAGCTTACCAGATATCTAAACTAGATCCTCTTCCCAGATCTCCGTTTCCACCTCTTTAGAGCAGGTTAGAGTCATACACTGCCATACCCAGCTTTTGTTTGCTTGCTTGTTTGTTTCTTTGCACCCATGCTAGGAATTTGAGCAGGTCCTCATGCTTGTATCAAAAGCATTTTTTCAAGGAATCCGTTTTCCCAATCCTCAAAGATAATGTTTAATAATTCTAACTCAATCCATGAACACAAGATACGTTTGTGTTTTAGCCAATTTATTTCATGACTATTTGATAGCTTACACTGTAGAAATGTTTTCACCAAGTTGATTTAATTTATTCTATTTTTATTTTTCCTAAGTCTTTTACTTTTTAGATGTGGTGAATTTTTTTTACTTCATTTTAGATGGAATATTAATAAGCAAGATAATTTTAAATGTTTATTTTGTTTCCTCACTTTACAGAATTTATTTCTAACAAGTTTTATAAAAGTTGTAGACTTTCTCATATGCAAAATGATGCCATCTATAAGCAGGCTTTTAAAGGGGATTGGAGTGGGTTGGGAGAGAGGACTGAAATCAGTGGAGACATCTCTGTGACTGGCCTGAGACCCCAGGAGTCTATGAGGGTGACTTTAATTGAGACTCTTAAGAGCTGGTGATATGGAGATTGAAGTGAACACTTCCTGTAGCAAAGTGGGACTTGTAGTGAAGGGAGAGGGACATCAATACACCCAGGAAACCTTTGACCCAAAATTAGTCCTGCCTACAAGATACACAGGGATAAAGATGGAGCAGAGATTGAGGGGATGGACAATCAATGATTGGCCCAACTTGAGACCTATGCCATGGGAGTGCCAACTCCTGACACTGTTACTGATACTCTACTATGCTTACAGACAGGAGTTTAGCATACCCAACTTCAGAGAGGGTTCATCAAGAAAGTAATAGAAACATACAGAGACCCACAGTCAAGCATCAGAGCGATCTCAGAGATTCTTGTGGAAGAGTTTGAGATAGGATTAAAGGTGCTGGAGGAGTCAAGGATACCACAAGAACACCTAAAGAATCAACTAACCTGAGCACAATAAGGGCTCGCAGAGACTAAATCACCGACCAGAGAGCATGCAGGATCTTGACTTAGACCCCCCTACACATTTGTAGCAGATGCATAGCTTGATCTTCATGTAGATCTCCTAACACTTGGAGTTGGGGCTGTGTCTGACTCTGTGGGGTTCTCAGTGGAGAGGATGTGCTTAGTCCTGCTTCAACTTGATGTCCCAAGGTGGGGTGATACCCAAGGGGGTTTCCCCATCTCTGAGGAGAAGGGAAGGGGGTAATGGAAGAGGGCTTTATGAGAGTAGGAATGGGAGGGGACTACAACAATGTGAAAAAATAAATTAATGAAAAATTTTCTTCTTTTATTTCTTTGAGGGCTCCTATTACTTTTTTTGTCTGCTTTCTCTGGCTAGGACTCAATACCATACTGAATGTAAGTCTTAAGAGTGGTCATCTCTGTCTCGAACCTGATCATAGACTAAAAGTCAACTGTTCCTGTTGAGATGATACTAGGGTAAATTTGTCATATTTGATACCCATTGTGTTGTTATGTGTTAAGATATGCACCTTCTATCTAAAATGTACTGAGAGTTGTGTGTTATGAACAAATACATTAATTTTTATGTGTTTTTGCTTCACCTGCTGGAATGATCACTTCCTGCTTTTCTACATTCCATTAATGTCACTTTTCATGCTCATTGAGTTTCATGTACAACCTATGCATGATGATCACGGTAGATGTCAGAGTATCATTTTCTTTTCTTGGAACATTCGTATCTCACATTAGTATCAGAATGATTCTGCTTTTATAAAACAAAGTTTGGAAGATTTTCTTTCTCCACAGCTTTTGGAAGAGTTTGAGAAGGACTGGTGCTAATGATCTAAATTTTGATAGATCCTACCAATGCAGCAAGTGTGATGGACCCGTGCTTACCCACAAATAGAAGAAAATACTTAGAATCATTATCACTCTTTTGAACTTCAGGAAATATTATTGTCAAAGGGTGAAAAGAATGTAAGAGCTGGAGAAAGGAGTGGAGTGTTGTGTCACTGGTTCCTCCTTATGGAAGCATTCCTTTCTAGAGGAAGGAGGGAGGCTCATAATCCTGAAAAAGTAAAGAAAACTTACAAGACTCAGGGACATCCAGAAAAAGAGTAAGAACCACAAGGTTCTACCACAAGTTAAAACACATTTGTGAATTGTTACCTACTGATGCTGAGGTCAGCTTTTCAGTGATGCAGTTGCTTTTGGGTCAACCACATTACTGTAATTAACTGTCCATGCTTCAATAACTGGCTCTAATAAACTCACTGGTTCACTGTGCTAGACTTGGGCAGAATTGTTTCAGTGGTCTGTTGTCAGTTCCATATGACATGTAAAGAGATGTTTGTAATGTCTTCCAAGGAAAAGTCACATAACAGTAGCTAAAATTGGTTCTGAACATATTTTAAAACTTTGTGAATGTATTTTTTGTGCATTTTTGCATGTGTTCATGTTTGCAAAACTGCGTCCACGAGGTTGTTGCTATTGGTGGTGGTAGAAGTAATAGTAGTGTGCGAGCATGTGTGTGTGTGTGTGTGTGTGTGTGTGTGTGTGTGTGTGTGTGTGTGTGAAAATGCAGAGGCAAAGATGATGTCAGATGTCATCTTTTATCACACTCCACTTGTGTTTTGAGATAAGGTCTCTCACTGAACCTAGCTCTCACAAATTGGCTACCTTTGCTGGCCAGTGAGCTCTGAGGCTCTGCTTATCTTCACCACCCACAGCACTAGTGTTCTGGCTCTTTATGTGGATTCTAGTTATCTGGACCCTAGTCCTCTATCTGTGCAGCATCTTCTTAGGTCTAGTAATGCAGAGCTTCTTTGGCTTTAAAAAAATTCCTTTTTTTGAGATTTTAGTAGAATTACATCATTTCCCCCCTTTCTTTTTTAAAGTGGGCAAGTGTGATCTTATGCCACAAGGGAGTATCTAGGTATGAGGTCTCAAAAGCATTTCTGCAATGTAGTTCTGTGAGGACTAATTTACTGTCAGGGTCTCCTGCCATGGGCTGAGAAGATCATCTTAAGGCCAGAGTGGTACTAGGATTCTATCTACCTCAGACAGAGAGCGTTTTTCTCTCTACTGTGCTAACCAGACTTAGGGGAGGAGTGATAGCAATGAGGTGTCGCTGCTTTTGCTACACTCACCAGTGTGTCTTATTTTCTTTTATGTACAGTAACCATGTGCTGTGATTTTTTTCACTCAGGTTCTTTAGCTCTTAGAAAGATGTTTTCCTACCAGGAAAGAGGTTCAAGTTGATTATGGAAGAGATGAATGTTAGACGATTCATTTATTTATTTTTCTTACTATACCTTAATTTTACCACTTGATAAAATATTGTAAAAAGAATTTAGATAGATTGAAACTTAATACCCGTTTCAAACTGATATTATATGTTGAGTGCCCTATAGGAGTTATTATAATTATCTTAATCCCTAATTAGTTAGGCATGATTAAAATTTCTCTCATGAAGATACTGAAGCTTAGTGAAATTTTATTAATAACCTAAATTTACATAACTATGAAGTAGGGTCACTAGTTTTTTTTAACCTAAACAGCATGGTACCCATTTCAATGATCTCATCTTCATCTGTCAAGTAATCCCCTATACAAATTCTGAAACTTTATAACTTTCACACAAATGCAGCATATGGTGGACCACACTATCTTCCTCAAAGTATCTTGCAGACCCTAGAAATTATCTCCAGCATGCCTTGAAAAGCATTTCCACTGGTTACAACCTGTATAACTGCCATGGTTAGACATAGACTAAGGAATGCAGAGAGAGAGGAAACCCTTCCTAGGAATGAGAAGCACGACAGGTAATTATTGATGAAAGTATGGAAGCATGGCAAGGGCGGGGTCAAGTGAGGAGGGGGAAGGAATGCAGGTAAGGAAGAGAATATTAGAAGGAAGAACTAAGGACAGTTTGAGGGGATATATGACAACTTAATACAGGAGAAACTTAAAATATGTACATATGTGGAAGAAATCTAAATGGAGTCACTAAATAATAGGAAAGACAAAATTCCAGTTAGACATCTCTTACCATCAAAAGAAACTGTCAGTGCTGGGAATGAGTTACATATACTAAGTTGTTGGCCAAAGGTTACCCATGGAAGCCCCCAAATAACTCAAGCTATTGCAAAGGCTAATTTATTACTCTTCTCAAACTAATGATAAGGCACTATTGCTGAAGATAGCACCTACATAACTTACTGACCATAGCAAAGTTAGACCAGAGAGCCTTCATCTCTACTGACTAGTGTTTATGGTGTTGGAAGTTACTCTGTATGTTACCAGAGGAGAAAAGTAAATGCCGATTGAAGTAAAAATGTTTCACACTAAAATGGTGAACTGGCTGCAAGACACACTGTTAGATAGTATGTAGAAAGCTTGTGGAACTAACCAAGAACTATCTGATTGGATTTAGGGTCTACTTGTGAGATTCAACTCTGACACTGTTCCTGTGGTTACCTGAAATTAATTGGTCGTGCACATAGGGGAAAATTAAATTTTACTGTTCTGCTGAAATAATGTGGCAATAAAATGACTCCTAACAATATTCTGTTATACTCAAAAATCAGTGTTTTCTGCAGTCATCATCAGAGAAGCTTCTTCCTGCAGTAGATAGGAATGAATCTCGTAGAGACCTACAACTGACCAGTGTACAGACAGTGAAAACACATAAAACATGCAGTTCTAAATGGGACGTCTCCATCAAATACCTCAGCTCAGGGCTCAAGGAACACTAGACTAGGAGAGAGAAAAATTGTAAGAGCCAATGAGGATGTAAGACCCCTGAAATAAGGCTTCTAGAGACAGCAAAACTGACACACAATGAACCACAGAAACTGCAGCAGCATGCTCTGGTCTTGCACAGGTCTAAGCCAGATGGGGTCCCAGTGATGAGAGAGAAAGTAGACACAAACCTCCATCCCTAACCTAGAAGCTATCTCCAAAAGACAACCACTCCCGAAGGGAGAATTAGTCTTCTCCAAAGGAATCTTAATGTGTATACAAACTATACTTTAGGGCATACCCCATGCACGATAGGAGATGGTCAACATAAAACATACTCAATAGTATTTTTGGAGGTCTTTTGTTTCATAATACTTTATTTTGTTTTTTACCTTACAGGTCTTTTGTTTGTTTGTTTGTTTGTTTTGTCCTATTTTGGTTTGGCTGTTTTTTTATTTTATCTTGTATTATAATTATGATTATATGTAATTATTATGGTTACTATAGGTGCCTATTGTTTATAATGATAAGAGAAAAAAAGTTTGGGCTTTGTGTGGGTAGGAAGGATTTGGAGGAGTTAGAATATGGAAAGCCATAAGCAGAATATATCATATGAAAAAATTAATTTTCAATAAAAAAGAAAGAAATCACTGATCCTGTAGTTCCGTAGTGTTATTTAGAATTTGTCATTGTCTGGAGTCACTGTCATCTTCATTCTGATTTGTGTCATAAAATAACCCACCCATGTATCTGACAGCAGAGTTGAGTTCTCAAAATGACCTGGGATGGGGGTAAAAGTTATCAATATTTATAACATGCAAGCTCTCCAAATCTTCCCAATGTATATTGTCATGTTTCAGTGCTATAGTATGCTCCAGACAAAGTTCATATGATGCTTCTCTTAATGTGTTCCAAACCAAGCAACATGATAAAACAGAATTTAGCATTCTGTGGGGCCTCACTTACTCATCCTGGTAAGTGTTCAACCAGCTTTCCTATCTCAGAGCGTCTCACCTTAGTAATCTTGCATTCAATTTCTCTTCTTTCTGTAGAAATAGTGAAGCCATTATTAAAAGATACCATGTTGGGTTAGATGCTATTTCTCTATGCATTCCTCACAAGAGTTTTAAAAGTCATGGAAGGAAGAGACATGGGTTATCATTTCAATTGTCCTTTTAATAACTCTTCTTTCTATTTTAAAGCAGCCTTTATATTAGTCTCCAAAAAAATTGATATTTTCTCTTCACCATTACAATTTATTGACAGTCTTAGTTTCCACCCTCAACAAGCAAATATAGTCAATCTTGACTTCTGCTATCTATGGAACTTTCTGTCTAAAAGATATTTCTATAGGTATTATTCACACTCTGCATGTGTGAATATATGCATGTGTTGTGTGTGTTGTGTATTATATGTGTATGTGTTGTAAGTATGTGTGTTATGAGTGTTTGGGTGTTGTGATCAAGATGAAGAAACAAGACAAACATTATTTTATTTGACAATTGTTTTTTCTTAGAGTGTCAATGTACAAGCTTGAAGACAGACTGTGCTGGTCTACATAATAAGATGGCTTTTCAAAATAAGTAGCAAATAAATTGAAAAATGTCTCTTAATCCTCTGAAGACTGAGTTTAAATATAGAATTTTATATTCATATGATAATACCCCATTTTGAAATAAAACAGTAAGTTCTAATAAAGGACTTATTTTAGCCAGTGAGTAGTTTACACTGTTTATTAATATTTAAAACATTTATATCGAGTTTCTTCTGTTCATTCTGGTGATATGATGAACTTATTTGAATTTGATTTTTCTCACCTGAAAAAGAGAACAAAATTACCTCTTTATCTTAGTCCACAGCTAAGTTTAAGAAACTCTGCAAATCTCTAAATATGTGACTTACTCACACAGGTCTTAATGTATTATAGGGGCAGCAAATGAACCTAAAAATGAATTCGTACTGAATTTTGAGTCTCATTAGGTAGCATCTGTGATATATAAAAGCAAAAATATGAGCTGTCCACAGCCTTATCTACATAAGAAGTTCTAGGGATACAGTTTTAGATAACTTATCTTGACATTCATTTGAGGGCCATCTCTGCCCTCAAAAATAAAAATAGCTACAGATTATTCCTCTCACTTATAAAAAGGAATCTAAATATTTGTGCAATATTTTGAACATCTAATTTGATAACTTTAAATATGTTAACCACTATATTTGTTCTGTGTGTTTTATTGTTGTGCTTATGCTGTTTTAAAGACCATCTTTGAAGAAAAATCTCATGATTTTGCCTCCAGAAGCTAAGCCAGAAGTGAAAACTAGTGCACACCAGGATTTTATATCCATACTACTACATGATCATTGTTTCTGAGAAACACAGTGACCCTTCTCATGAAGTGATGAAAATTATGCATACAGAAATATACACAGAAAACATTTTGCATTAGCCATGTAAAATTTAATTTCTTGTTTTGTTTTGTTTTTTTTTTCAATAAAAACACAGAATGAAATACTATGTCAAAAATGCTAGGACTCGTGTGTGTGTGTGTGTGTGTGTGTTTTGTGTATGTGTTTCTTTCTGTATGTCCATTCCAGGTATCTTCCTTTATTATTTTCTGCCTTACTACTTCAAGACAGAGTTGCTCACTGAAGTGAAAGCTGCGGTTTTGGATGGCTGGCCAGGAATTTTTCAGGATCATCTGTCTCCACTCCTGCCCCATGCTTGGGCTGCAGGCACACACAGCTACTTGTGGCTTTCTATGTGCGTGCTGGGAATCCAAATTCAAGTCCTCATGCTTGCAGAGCAAGCAATCTTATCCATTAAGCCACACACCTCCAGCCCCAAGATAGTTTTAAGAAAGAGAAAGGGCAAGAAACTTGAAATCTAAAAGTTAAATCATATGATCTTTGTTTTAATTGCTTGTGCTAGGCAGTAAAATCACACAGGAGAAGCAGGAAGCATACAAAATCGCTAGTAAAGAGTTTACTAAAATGCTTAGGACAGAAAGCTTGGGTGTTTTCTCACAAAAGGTCATAAAAAGACACATGTAAGTGGTCTCCTCCAGTGAGAGCGTAACATGCAAGTATTGGGTATCAAAACGAAAATCTCTTACACAAAACTGTGAAAGATGATGTATCTTTAATATCTCAAGAACTATTTCTGCTTACTGTTAATATTTAAGAATTCTCAAAGCCCAATACAATAAAATCTATGTTTATTTTATTTTTCCCATTTTCAATTTCTAAATTAATACAGTTCATGTGTATAGCAAATATTTGATTGCCAATTTACTTTTTTCAGAATTTGTTTCTGGGCCAGTTGTTTTGATTTGTTTTCTCTTTACAGAAAGCTAAAGATTTCTGCCTAAGGAATAAAGTATATTCTCCCACCAGAAACAATAGAAAGCCTACATATGAAATAGTATTTTGCAAGCAGTGGTATCAGGCAATGATCCCTGTGTGGTGGGAAAACTCTTTGAGATCTTGCAAGAACTTCCACAATGTCCTCTAGAGAAGAAAATTTCATGAGTTTGGCAGGTAGCTGAGAGTCTGGAGAATACAAGGCTCAGGACCATGTACCACATCAAGCTTCCAACAGGGAAAACATCTGAGAGTCTGAAGACCAGTCAGACTCTTTAAGAATCTGCTTCTGCATTGCAAAAGCCACATGGATTTGAAGAAAGAAGTACCCATGATTAAAGGTAACAATTTCTGACAGTCACATGAGCCAGGAATAGTATCATCCAATACCAAACAGTCATCCGTGAAAACATTTATACAAGTAATATTATGCAGGCTACAATGCTATATTTAAGAATATATATGCATATATACATATGTATGCAATAACAGCTAATAAAGAAGAGGCCATGAATTTGAGAGAGTAAGGGCGAATATATGTAAGGGTATGGAGAGAGGAAAGGGAGATACAATGACATTGTATTATAATATCGAAAATATTTTTAAAAGAACAGAAATAAATTTGTCAATGAAAAAACTCAAAATTGGTATACATATAATTATCAAATTGAAGCTTTGAATGATTATAATTACATTCCACATGTTTAGAAAGTTATATAGATATATGGACCTGAGAGAACAATCAGGTTTCTGGAGGTAAACATACCCTGGGTGATAAAAACAATAATGGGAAAGATGAGCGCTTAAAGACATGGCAACAGAATCTTCAAAGTAAACACATAGGAAAAAGGAATCAATCAAAAAGTAAACAAAGCTTTAATGAGTTGCAGGGCAATAACAAACAGCAAAACACACGCAATTAAGAGTACCCAAGGAAAGGAAATGATGGGACTGGAACATTTTAAAGGAAATATGCCTGGAAATACTCCAAATGGGATGAAAATTATAATAACACAGTTTAAATGACCCAGTGAGTTTCACATGGCGAGCAGTAGAATAAGGCAGATTGCAAGTAAGTAAATTCAAAACCAGGAAGACAGACAGACAGACAGAGGACCTTGAAATCACCAAAGGAAAACAAAATACACTAAATTAAAAACTGAGATCATAGTGGAGCCATGTGAGTTCAGAAAAAAATAACTCAACCTAGAAAATATCTCCTGAAAATAAGGGCAAAAAATAGACTTGGAGACTTAAAACATGAAAGAACTCACAAGACTCATTTCTGCAGAGAGATGTTAAAGAATGACCCGCAGATGGAAGACAGTGATATTCAAGACCCACTTTCTGCATGCTGTCTGACCACAGGTCCCTCAAACTCAAAATCATCAACAGAAGGCTCTCTGGGAAATCCCCCAATGCTTGGGAATTAAGTTACTAACCCTCCGGATAATCCTTGTGCCAAAAATAAATGGAAAATAAAATTAGAAATTGTAAGCTGATTAAAATCAGGGCAAAACATAAAAAAAAATCTGAGCTGCCTGTGGTGAAATATTTAGAAGAAAATATATAGAACTAAGTCCTTGGGTAAAGAAGGAACAACGCTGTCAAATGGATGGACTCAGCCTCCAACTTAAAACACTAGCAATGAGGAAATTCACCAGAGCAAATAGGCCGACAAAAGGAGATTAATAATATCAGTGTGGTTCCCAGTAATGTTTGGGAAAAAGAAACAGTAGAGACCACCCATAAAATTGAAAGCTGATTCTTGGGGAATATCGTTAAAGCTGATAAGCTCTATTCAGATGGATTGGGGGAAAACAACTTTAACTGAAGTCATCAGCATCAACAATGAGGAAAAGAGTGATCACTCCTGACACTGGGGAAGAGGCAGGCGTACTAAGCACTCACGATATCCCCAAGTACTAGGATGATAGACATATGCCAGCATACCTGGCTATGAAAAAAATTTATTTTCATTTCAACTTCTCTCACAGAGAAGTGCAGGCTCAATTTCAATGGCAGATTTCCCAAAATATTGAAGGGAAAAATAAGGATTTTACCCAAACTCTTCCAGAAAAGGTGTGACTATTTCCCAAATCCTTTGGGGTATAGCTTTACTCTAACACTAAGCCTAAACAGAAGATGGAAGGGAAAAAATGCAGACAAATAATTCCATGAGATACTCCTCATCTAAGCAACAGCAAAGCAAATATAACAAACTATAAAAACAATGAGTGATGATCAAGTGCAGTTTATCCTAGGGATGAAACGATGGGTTTATAAACTCAGATGTATGCATACGAGTGTGTATGGAGAGTGTGTGTGCACCCATTGACATGCACATGTGTGTTTGTTTGCATGCCTGAATGTATACATGCATGTGCAGACCCAAAGTTACTGTCAAGTTTCTTCCTCCATCACTCCCTGTTTATTGAGATGTCTTCTCACCTGAACTCCAAACTTGCCCATTTCAACTAGCTATTGTGTCCCAGAGATCCCATCTTTATGTGCCTGGTGCTGAGTTAAGCACTGGCCACCATGCTGTCTAGCCTTTGTCTGGGTTCTGATATTCTGAGCATCAGTCCTCAAGCTTTCATGGAAGGCACTTGATTTACTGAGCTGTATCTCTAGTTCTAGAAGGTTTGTTTTAACATTTAAAACATTTTAAAGGTCTATTTGTGTTATAGCCAAAATCAATACCTAAAGAGGACAATCATATAACAATGTCTGTTGAATAAAAAAAAGTAATAGCCACATGATTTACTTAAAACCCACGATTCTTATCAAAGTAGGGTTAAAAAAGAACTCTAATACATTATTTAGTAATGATGTTGTTGCCAGGGTAGCAAACAGATCTCTAATGATTCTGACTGTTCATTTATGAAAAACTGGAGACAGCACTGTTGACAATCTATAATTTGTCCTTAGTCACATATTCCTTCAGCATCAGCATCAGTTGTCAACTACTACTGACAGCTGTCCCTCGCATCCTGGACATGTCTATGATATTTGGCTATACTAAAGTATAACTAATCATTGTGACCCTGGAAAAGGAATAAAGACAAGACACCATGGTATTTCTCCAGTCACTATAGGAGACACTTCAGTTTCAGACTGAGGACTGATGCTAACGTTAACCTTCAATTATGAACAGAGTCTTATAACAACACTATCCATAGACAAATCTTAAAAGGAATCTTTGTTACCTCAGAAACTAATATCCCTTAGAGGTGAGAGGTTTCATATAATCCCACATCTACCATTTGTTCCTCCTTCTCTATTATTGGATTCCTTCTGAAACAGGAAACAGTAGTAGGTTCTAGGGCATAATTCCAGACATTTAAGAACTTACAGCTCAAATACAGACATATATGGTAGCATTTGACCACAGTGAAGGCTTATTGATGCATTGACTGAAAATATTTCAAGAAGTAATTATATCAAGGAGAATAAGTCGGATCAGAAGAACTGATATTATTTTAATGATATATAAATATAGAAAATTTAATTTAATATAATTTTCAGTGATAAAAACTAGACTGGTAATTTTGTGGTGAAAGTTCTGTGGGGATAGAAAAGAAATGCAGAATGATTACTAAGGCATGTGAAAAATTTTGAGAGTCATCTATCAATTATCTTTGTAGTAGTGAAGAATTTTCATATATACTAGAGTTCATTAAAATGTTGATCTGGATGTGATGATACATGATTAAAATCCCAATACTCATGAGGCTGAGCCAAGAGAATTGCTGTGGGCCAGTCTGAACTGCATATTATCAGACTAGCTAATGCTACATAATAAAATGTTCTGTAGGAGTTGTTGACAAGGTGGGCTTTAGAGCCCACTCCCAACAACATCGATTATTGTCATTGCTCTTGAGTGCTTACCAGAAGTAGATAGTAAGATCCTATTGATCGAGATATCACACACTTTGATTATATGATATGGAGAATTCAAGTTGGACTGGATCTGGAAGTTTCTTCTGGCTAGCTTTTACAGTGCTGGGAGGTGCTATGAAGCCCGATGGGGGAGAGATGTCTTCAGTGATTTACCTAGCTATGAACCCCACGAACTATAGTAACAACTTGCCTGGAAACAATGTTCACTAGTGCAATAGTGACATGACTGTTATAGGTGTAGCTAATTGATGTATGATCGGGTCTGAAGCTCACTCCAAAGGAAGGAATTCATTCCTGATACTATAAACGTAGTCAAGAGCCTGAGTCTGGAGTAGTCATAGAACTAAGAGGAAAGATAATGCTGGGTTGTTTGCTTGGTTGTTTGTTTTCTGCTATATGACCATGTTTTCAAATATTTAGTAATACTTCTAAATACTTATATATAAACTGATAGATCAGTGCTACTCTCTACCTTCAACAGAACAACTTCTCTTGCAGTGGTCAGTGGTTAATGAAGAGACTCACAATTGGTCAAAGTGGTGAGAATAAATGTTGAGTCCTAAGTCCTTCAGAAAATATCTACCTCACCTCCTTAAGACTCAGGGAATGACACAGATGAATGGATGAAAAAGTGTAAGAGACAAGTCTGGGAAGAGTCCTATAAAGCACTGTCTTATAGACATGAAGTCTACACTCATGAACTTTGTGTCACTATGGTTACCTGCCTAATACTGAGCCTGTCAACATTCCAATGCACATGGGAAAGTGCAGGAGGCTCTCACTGAGTCCCTCTCACTGAGGGACTATAGGTAATTAGTGGTTGCTGGGAACGGTGTCTTTTCTTCAGTGACATAGCCATGGATAAGTTTCCCATGCTTCGGTACACACACGCACACACACACACAAAGTAGGACATCACACTCGAAAGGGAGATTTGGGGGAAGAAATGTTTTGGTAGGAGAGCAAAGGTGAGGAAAGAAGGTAGTAGGGAAGGAAATGACCAAAATGTATTACATACATGTTTGGCATTATCAATAATAAAAAATTAAAAGTGTATCACAAGTACATGAAATTAATGGTATATATTCTATGCCAATTAAACTTTAAAAATATGTTTAAAGGATATCAGGGTACAAGGTAACATGAGAGAAAATGGCATTTTTCTCCTATAGTACAGAAAAAGCTCTGGAGAGTCTGTTAAATGGTTATTATTAAACCTAATCACAGCTTTCTGTACCACAGAGTCCTTAGAGTAAACACAGGGCATATTTACATTGTGAAATATGAGAAGAGATTAATAAAAGACTACACTGAATCATGCAAAATATATGTTAAAATACAAAGGACAGCACCTTGTGGCTAGCAGCTCAGGGAACACTCTCTGGCTAGACAAGAATTAGAGTGGAGTGGTTCCTAAAAATTGGGGGTGATGTTCTTTAAATAGTGGGGATTCTGGAGAAGTGACTCCTTTAGGTAAAATATCTGCTTCTGAGGAGAAAAGCAGCCCTGTCGGCACGCCCCTTCTGCTGCTTCCTCCATCAGCCATCTCCAAATACATTCTAGGAGCATGGAGGAATCCATTCAGACATGGTAAATAAATCAGTGGACAAAACAATATTGCATAGCATAAACAAAACCCCCATTACTGTCTGCTTTCTTCTATTCTGTCTGTGGACCAAAGCAATCAAAATTAGAACTAACAAACAGTCAGTGGTCATTGCAGACTTTAATCCACAATGCACGATGGCTAATAAGCCTTAATTTTTCCCTCTGATTGGATAATGTCTGTTTTGGAACACTGTTGAGGAGAGTGTGAATTTGACAAGCTAGCTCTGTGCCAGAAGTTGACAGTCTATAGCTTAAAAGCCAATCTGTCCCACCACCTGTTTTTGTCGAGTCTAAAAGGTAAAACTCTCACATTGTTGGAAAAAATACCAAAAGAAAAATAACATTTTGTGATGTAAAAATTGCATGGAATTCAAACTTTTGTGTCTGCAAATCATGTTTGTGGGAGCCAGGCATACTCATTCATGTATATACCTGGACTGTGGCAGAGTAGAGTAGTTGTACCACAAACTCTCAATCTCTATACTCTGACAATTTACAATAAGAACATTGCTGACCCACATACTGTGCTGGAGAAACTAGATATCTGGAGATGAACTAACTTGAGACCAGACTCTGGCTATACCATGACCTGACTGTGTCATTCTATCATGTTAGCCCATAAGTTCAGCTTTCTTTAAGAAAAAAGTCTCCCAGCAGTCTCAATTAACCTGGACCACCAACACATCTCTCAGACTCTGGACCACCAATCAGGGAGCATACATCAGCTGATATGAGGCCCCCAACAAATATACATCATAGGGTTGCCAGGTCTGGGTTCATTCAGAGAAGATACACCAAACCCTCAAAAGACTGGAGGACCCAGGGTGTTTAGAGGTCTAGTGGGGTGGGCATGGGGAATGGGGACATCCTTGTGGAGACAGAGGAGTGAGAGGAGGTATGGGATGTGGAACAGTTGGAAGGTGGACAATGGACTGGGAGGGGAATAAAATCTGGAATGTAAATAAATAAATAAATAAATAAATGATTTAATTTTTTTAAAAAAATGAAAAAGAAAAATGTCTACTATAGATGTTCATGTTGAAGTTTAAATCACTGACAGAGGTGGTTATTACAGGGACTAAGACACAGGAAGTTATTTCTGAAGCTAAACGAACAAAAGAAGAAAACGCCAGTGTGAAACTCCATCGGTCTTCCTCTTCCTTCATGTATCTTTCTTTCTTTACCATTGACTCTATATGTGTGTGTATCATTTTACTCCAAACAGTGACAGAGTAGGATCTGTCTCTTATCCAAAGCCTATCTGCTCTTTATAAAATAGTCTCCATCCCTTTTCAATATGCTCAGATAAATAGCTACTCATCCTTCATAAACTTACACATCACCTGAGTGTTAAAAATAAGAGTATAAAGAATGCATAAACCACAGAGAAACAAAATCTCTGTCTCTCCCTACCCCTGCACCTTTCTACTTGTTCTTGAATTTCTTTCTGCACTGATTCCTTCTTACCTAACAGGACTGTTTGTTTCAAAAGTTGAGGTAGAGTTTGTATTGTTCTTTACCCTCTCTTTTTGGCTATTCACTCTTTAAACCTTGCCATCTAGCCCCTGACATGTGCAATCTATAACATCTGGAGCCATTTGGGGGAACTTAATGACTTCTATGTCTATAATTTCTTGTACTGTCATTTGCTACCCACCTATTTCATTCTTTCTTATTTAATTTAGACCCCTTTCATCTTCTCTTTATCAAGTATAGAGCCTTTTGTTTTTCAGTTCATTGCCACAGAGTGACTTCATTTGTAGTCACTTGAACTTGAAATCATACAGCTATGGTCAGACCCTTTTTTTAAGGAAATACACGGTGAGAGATACTAGCATGCTTTCACTGTGAAGACCAACCACGGAGTTATAGTCAGTGTTTACAGAAATATTTTCCAGGTTTGAGGTTTGATAGAATTCAAGTGTTATTATTCATTTTTCCACATCATAACTATCATAGAGTAAAGCTAGAGACAAAGAAAGAAAATAAGTAAAAGAAAGAAGAAAGGAGAAAAAGAGAGAAGAAAATGTTACCAATATGACATTGTAAAACAGATGTTATGTAAATTCAGCCAAGCAAGTTTGCAAAACTGAACTTCTGATTTAGATGGATTCAATCAATATAGGCATTGCTGAAGGCATCTGAATGGGACCGAACTCTCCCTGGTAACTGTTGAATCCAGAAGAACTAACTGGCATTACAGAAAGGTCAACAATGTTGAGTAAAAGTTTCAGTGTTAAACAGGGCTGCATAACTAAAGGATGAGAATACAATATTCTTTATGTTTTGGTTTGCTTGAGACAGAGTTTTACTATGTAACTCAGGCTGTTCTAAGACTTGTTGTGATTGTCCTGTCTCTGTTTCTCATTGTGAGGAGAAGGAGCTAACACAGCTGGCCTGGGAATGGAAAATTCTACCTCAGTGAGGAAATTAATACTTCAAACATTTAGAGAAGAGACATGTAGTTGCCCATGGAAGAGAAATGAGATGGAAAAAACTCATGCTACTTAATTTTAGCTGGCATGAGGGTCAGCTATGTAGTGGAGAGTGAAGCTTTAGAAAAGAGGCAAAGAAGTCCAAAGTTTTGTGGGAAGAAAGACCAGAAAAAAAAATAAAAGGAAAACAACTCTTAGTAGTTCAGAAGGATAAGTTGATTTTATTACTATAGCCCAGTAAGACACTGTTCCAAATAATTACGCTCAATGTTCAATTGAAGAGGGAGGTAACTAAAATCACCCACAGGACAAGAAATGCCATGGAATGTGGACATATGACCAAGACTAAGATCAATTAGTAGGAATTTTAAGAAAAGTGTTAAGAAAACTAATGTCTTAACTGACAAAGAAAGATGATACACAAAACTCAGAGAGACCACAAAAATAACCTTAAGAGATGTGCTCAATGTATAAACGCACAGAAAGGTCTCAGAAATGATGCAGTGTTCAGAGAGGAAAAGGAAGTCTACTGACTCAGCATTTCTCTTAGGCAAATCGCTATTCACGAGAGTTTGTGACTCCTCAACAAATGAAAAATTACTGCACATCAAGCCATCACCCGACTCATGTTTTGTACAATGTGCAGAAAGGAGAATGATCTTGAAGCTAGGAAGAAGGGTATATGGTATATACAAATGCAATGCCTAGTCTTTGTTGTCAACTTGATGGGATTCAGACCTATAATCACTTCTGGGTATATCAATGATATCATTTTCATAGGGTTAACTTAGAAGAGAGGACCCACACTGCATGGGACTGGTACTATCCTATGGTCTGGGAGCCTGGAAGGAATAAAATGCAGAAAGGAAGAAATACAGAGAGTGTCAGTATTCTCCTTCCTCCTGCTGCTTGACTCCCTGTGATTGCAAAGCCTCTGACACGCACATCCACTGCCTGATGTGGACAAATCTACTTCAGCCTGCCTTCCTTGTCATGATGCAGTAAAACCCTAGGAGTCAAGATAAACTTCTCTCCCCTTAGTTTTTCCTTATGGTGTTTTGATTACAGTGACAGAAAACTAGCCAATAAAAGAATATTAAATCATAAGTAAATCATAGTATACCACAGTGGAAAAATTAAGTTGAATAAATAAATAGAACAGCTATTATAAATATATTGGCTATTTAACCATAAGGCATTCCATATCAACTTCATTCTGTGAATGGATTGATAGAAAGATGTCACCAATAGGTTTCTTTATTTCAGTGAAGCATGTGAAGAATTCTTGAACTATGCCATTTTGAACAAAGCGATGAGTGAATAAATTATGCAATCCCATATGTCAGACTCCAGCAAAACCCAAATTTATGTGCGCTGGCATATGAAAAAGTAGTTATGATGTACTGTTGAGCAACAGCCCATAGGTTCACAAGACAGCATTTCCAGTATGTACTACTGTCTAAAAAATAAATATGCAATAGTAAGTTCTCCCAGAATTGCGTCCATATGTGGGTACCTTTCTAGGGAAGGACTGATAGTATACACTCATGTGAGTTCTCATTTGGATACACAGACAGCGGCAGATTGTGGTACAGATTTACTTGGCTTAGGTAATACAGCATCTATGTCTCACTTTTTTAAAAAAATGAAGATGATTAAAGTCTTTGGATAGCCACCACCAACCCTAATTCAAGGAGTTGACATATGACTTCAGCTTGAACCGTCTACCTTTTACTCCTTCTTCTAAATGATGAGTACAGAAATCACCACAAGACTGATTTGAGCATCACATGGATTCTGACCAGTCAGAGAAAAACTCAAAGGACAATGACATAACTTGCACAATTGCCCATCTCCCTGTGGAACAGTATGTTTTTCAAAAGTAGTCCCAGAAGAGAGGAGGTTGAGTCCAGATGGATACAAGGAGTTTAGACTCTGAAGCTCTCATTTGAACCGCTATAAACAAAGCTGCCTGGGATTGGTCCTGCTCACGCTCCATCCTCTACTCATATATTTTCAACTTTTAATGAAAATAAAATTGTGCTTGTTTAAATAATATGAAAAAATATGTCCAGCATCTCAAATACTTAGAGAAATGTAAATCCAAACAACAATAAAGCAACACCCAGCTTCTGTATGGATGATGATTATCAAAGTCAGATGACAAAAACGAGTGAGAATGTGTACAAGTTTAGTGGGAATGCACGTGGGGACAGCAACCATAGAAAACAGTCCAGAGGTCTCTGGTCTCTCAAATAATTAAAGTAGAACTACCTACCACAAGATCCATCTGCTCACCTTCCGTGAATAAACAAATAGGAAATTAAATCAACATTTGAATATATAGATTCCTTGCTGTTATAATACCTCTCCGTAGATGAATAGATAAGAACATAAAATATGCATACACGCATACCTATAATCGATTATTTTTCAAGCCCTATAAAAGAAATACTCTGTTCTTTGCCACAATGTGGAAGCCGTTATACTGAGAGAAGCAAGTCAAATATAGAAACATAAATACTGTGTACTCTTACATACGGAATCTGTGATACTTGAGTTCATTAAATCCCCGTGTCTGCAATAGAAAATTCCAATGCAGAAATAGATTATCACTGTCTAGAGTTGCCTCTATCTCCTTCCACATATTCCCAAGTACAATTGCAGCTGTACTCGTTCTACATTGCTCTGATTTTAATGAAGGAAACATATTGACCTGCCCATCAAAGCTGAATACATCCTCCTTCACCTGAATGGCATTTCTCACTGTAGGTCTTCCCCTCATCAGTTATAGACAGAAACTAAGCTCATTATGTTTCCACATCTCCGTTATCTTGGTTTTATTCAGGATTGCAATGGTCTTTTAGAAACATTAAGTAATAAACTACATTATGCATCCTTACTAGCTGTTCATTCATTGATTACAAGATAATGATGGAGTAACTAATAGGTCATGAAGATACAGTAGTGACCTAGATACAATTGTATTGAGTTGCAGGGATTTATTTTGGAGAGAAGATTATATTGATAGACAAATACTGTGACATTTATTAATGAAATTGTGATGAATATTTAAAAATATGCATAGTGCTATATCTACTCTACAAGAGCATAATATAGTATTGAATTTTTATGCAAAATGATCTTCTGAAATGGAGATATATTCAGACTGGTTTAGAAATATTTTATTCATCTCACATTTGGACAGTCATGTTGGTAAGGCTTTATAAGTATAGCTTCTGATGTTACTAGGAGACATGACTCAGAAACTCTAGATCTTTTGGACTTTCATACTCTCCACCCCCTCTTCTCCAAGATTCCCTAAGCCTTAGGTGTAAGAGTGTTCTTTAGATGTATCCATTTGAACTGTGGTCCACAACTCTGCATTTTAACTGGCTCTGTGTCTTCTATAGTGGTCTCCATCTGATGCAAAAAGAAGTTTCCTTGATTTGGGGTGAAGAATAAATTTATCCATGGATTTTAGAGAGTGAAGAGGAGAATATGTGAAGGTTTAGAAGGGAAAGGAAGGAAGAAGCACTGTGATCATCTTACAACCTCAATTTTAAAAAATATGAAGAAAATACTCGATATTAGGAAATTAAAATTGGATCATTTTGGGGATCATGTGCAAACAATAGAGAGATGAACATCAGGGTACACGAGTTCTGAAGGAGAAAATTGGGGGAAATGGAGGGGTCCTAGTTAGGGAAGGGAGGTAGAAGGTAGAAGTATAAAACAACAGTAAAGATGTCTAAAAAAGCCATAAGGAATAATATTATTAACTATTACGATAATAGTAACTTTTATTCTCCTATGTAATTTTTGTCTGGGAAGCATACTGCCTCTGTCTGCTAACCTAGGCCTAGTCCTGGAAGCTTCTAGCCTCCATACAATCTAATCTAAGCCTAGAAGGTTTTCAGCCTCTGAGATTTTCGGCTGAGTAAGCTCACCCTTTCTTCTTTCTTCTTTCTGAACTCTAGCTGACTATTTCCACTCAGCTGTTCCGGCTCAAACTCCTGTCCAGCTGACTGATTCAATCTGGTTTTTCTCTCAGCCTCTAAATTGCTCTGCTTGACCTCAAACTAACTCTAGCAATCTTTTTTAATTTTCCTGTTCTATCTTATTCTCTTGCTTGTTCTGTCGTTATACCTGTCTACTTTGTTCTTTCTTCAATTGTGCCTGTAAAACTCTCTGGTAAAACTGCCTCCTCTCTGTGCTACTCTACTCTCCCTCCCTTCACGACTGTATTCCTGCACTGTACTCTCTTCTTGTACTGTCTGTCTCTCCCTTAAGCAGTTTCGCTCTTCTGTCTCTTCGAATGAGAGTAAGGCATATCCAATTCTGTCAAATCTTTCTCTGATTCATCGCTTTTTCAGCCGCTCAACTAGGCATCACTTTCAAACATGGATGCTTCCTTCTACAAACTAACTTTACCTTCATTGTTTGGGATTAAAGACAAGTATTAAGGATATGTCTGTATTCCAGCCAAAGGGATTACAGGTGTGTGCTAAGGGACACACCCAAACAGAAATAAGTTCAAATATCCTGTAGCAATTTACCTAAAAATACTTCTATACAACCAATGAATAAATATACACATATAGCTTAATTGTCTCATACAAAGAACTCAGGCAACTAAGAGTACCAGCAGCAGAAGAAATAGAATTCTCCAAAGAAGAACACACCAATTGATTATCCAAATGGTCAGTCCTGAAAACATATACAGACAAGTAACATTATTCTGTCTTAGCAGGTTGTATTTACTTATTTAAGATTATACCTGTATACATATGTAAGAACAATTAACAAAGAAAAGAGGCCATGCATTGAAAAGAGAGGATATGGAAAAGATTAGAGGGAGAAGGGAAAGATAGAAAATAATGTAATTATAATCTTAAAAGTTAAAAGAAAAATGTAAAGTATTTGGTTATGTAGGAAAAACAAATATCTAAGGTTCAAAGCATAATCTGGTTGTCATCAGTAAAAACAATGATATCTGACATATGAACCAGAACGCTAACTTCTACATCTGGGAAGCATAATCAATGAGTTCATCTCAAACCTAAGCAAAGGTATTACCTTCACATTCTTTGCTAATTTATTCTAGAACAGTCTTTTCTTTTAAAATACATTTTTATTCATTCTTTGGGAACCTCACACAATGTCTTTTGATCATATCCATCCCCAACTCCTTCCCTTAACTCCTCCCACTAACTCCTTCCTTTTTTTTTTAACAGTTACAGTGAGCCACTGATAATGACCACTAATGTCCCAAGAGAAAGAAGAAAAGCAGAAAAAAAGCTAGTGATTCAGTACAAGCCCGATGCCAGCTGGGAGGGGAAAGCCCTTCCTGACATGGAGCTAGCGGGTACAAAAGCACATTATTCTCACGGGAGCTCCGACTCGACTCGTTTGAATGGGCTGACCACCGGTAGCAGCCGGCAGCCTACTATGCATGCATGCACAGGCATGGGAACGCTTCAAATATACTTTTTCTTTCCAGAACTGAAACTGTTGCTTGTCTTTCCTCATTAATCGCCAAACAAGGTTACTTTCTCATTTTTGCTCTCTCCCACTGAATTAATGCTTCAAGCCACAAGAGCATAAAATTATCTCCCATTCTCTCAAACAAGAGCTTTCCTTTTTTTCCCCAAATACAATATATCATGCATATTTTTGGCTCCTCTGATTATCAGCATATGAGAAATGAGAATACTGAATTAGAGGTAATTAATGGTCACATACATGGAAGCAAGAAAGCGAACATCACAGCCATTTTTAAAATGTGATGTGTGGATGAAGAAGGGCCATTAGGACAGATGATAGCTTTCCAGGGAGATACTGCCTAACTCGGAGTGACATTACCTCGCATGACATCAGACACAAAGGCTTCTAGGGAAAGCTAGTTATTTTATTCCCTTGACCTGAAAAGAAAAGCAGTGACCTAATAAAAGGCATTGTTGTGATGTCCTATAATTAAATTTTGTTTACACATTCTAAAGGACTATAAAGGGCATGTGAGGCATATAAGAAATCTCCCACAGCGAACCTGGAGCGCCAGCCTTACAAAGAGAAAAGAGGTAAGTGGAAAAATAGAATATTCACTTTCCCATGTATTTTCTCCCTTTACAGGAGGAAAAGAAGAATTTCTGTGGCAAGTGTTTTGGAGGCATTGTTGAGAAACAGTTCCTGCTTGCATGAAGGTTGCCTCTGTGAAGCGGCCGAGGTCAGTGCCCAGGCAGTTATGAGCCAAGTAAGTGCCAGTTTCAGAGCGCTGCGGAGGCAGCGGCATGGGTGCGGGCTCCTCTCTCCCACCCTCCTCTGAACCAGCGCTCTTTGCGCCTTTGTACCAGAGCTGTCACTCTCCCCGTTCTGGGCCCTCCCTTCTCATCGGTGGGATTCTTCCCTTACACAGGAGCTGAATGTTCTGTTGTTTGCCAGGAAGCCAGACGTGCTGAATGCTGATTTCGTGGAAGTCGCACAAGAGAGGCAAGCAATAATTTCCGACTAACCTAAATAAAAAGTGACCGTACAAACCACCAAGTCATCAAACCGACCCATGGTGCCCTTTTGACATTGGCAATGGTACACAGCTTCTATCCGTGATATAAATATGTGTATGTAAATATAAATATGTGTGTGTAAACACACGATGTACAGATATGTATATGCATATATTGATCATGCACGTATATTGATACATGTGTATATGATACAATATATTAAGTATTCACAAGAATTCAAGTATATATGCAGATTTCCTTTAATATATAAACATATACATATATATGCATATGTTTTAGTTGGTACTTCAAGTCTTTATCTCATGACTTATTTTCTCTTGTTTCAGAAGAATAGCGTGAAAAACAATCAGAGGTGAGCTTCTCCATTTCTTTGATCTTTTCTGTAGTCAGTTCACACACCTGATGTCCACTCAAGGTCCTGATACAGCGGACACTTGTAATCGATTTCTATTTTTGCATATAAGATGAAAGGAACTGTTTGAAAACATGTGAGTATTCATTTAGACCTTTTCTTTGCACAAAAGATATTCCTGTAGTCAGTTATTATAATACTCCCTGTAACCTTCAGAAGTCAAAATGTAGGGCATATGCTATGTATAAACATGACCTTGTTTGTATTAATCCATGTTGTTTTCTTATTGACACTTTATAGAAATTTAAAGTTTAGCAATAGCCTGCGGTAAAACTGGCTCCCTAATATTTTAATATCAATTCACCATACTATTGTGCTAATATATAAAATTACTTCTTAATTCTTTTCTTCCTGATGATGCCACAGACATTCTTAGGGATTCACCAAAAAAAATAACCACTAAAATTATTTCATCTAACATATCATGTGCTTCTATACTTTTGATGACTCAAAAAAACCTGAAAGTTGACTTCATTAAAAAACGTATTTGTTGAATAATTTAAAAAAGAACACACTCATATTAAATTGAAAATTGAAACTTGTACAAGTTTTGAGAGATGGAGTGGCCACAGTCATGATGTGATCACTTAGCCAACATTATCCTTGTGCTTTTATTTATTTGTTCAACTGATTTAGTTCACTAATGAAATCATTCAGAGGCCATCCACATTTTCAGTTCGGTATGAAGTTTTAGAGCTCTGAATCTGCCTTGGAAATAAAGACTCAGTGTAAGTCTGTCTGTTCAGTTCAGCCCAGAGAACCAAACAAGACAGCGTTGCTGGACACTTGGCTAGCAAGTGTGGTGGAGATTTTGCAGATTGAATGGAGATGAATTCCTACTGTTTAGGTGGGGACTTTTTCTAGAAGGAGATGGAGACACAGAGTTATAACCACAACATTAGGAAATGAAGCACTTTAAGGTTCCTCCCTATTGGGAGAAAATACAGGAAGCCAGCTCTCAGTAGACATGTAATTCTGTCCTTAGACTTAACTAAAAGTTAAGGATGTGTCAATTGAAATACTTAGATATAAATTTAGCAGATCACTTTTCTTAGAACAAAGATCATTTGTGTTTCATACTTTCTGAATTTTGCAAATGTTTCAAGACACCTCTACTGATTTACTGCATTTTCTTTGGTCTAGATATAAATGTCTATTTTCAATGGATCTCAGTTGAAAATTATATTGATATCTGATGGTATTTGATTCTTATGCTATGAATCTCCAGATAGTTAACATTTTTAAGAAAAAAAATATCACTGGGCATGGTAGCACATGCCTTTAATCCCAGCACTTGGAAGAAAGAAGCAGGTGGATCTCTGAGTTCCAGGCCAGCCTGTTACAAAGGATTAATTTGGGTGAATATTTATACTTGCTTTATATACAAGTAAGTGTTAGCCAATTATCAGGTTAGCTCAGATTTGAAAGACATGTGTAGTGCTTTTATACTAACCAGTTCCTGGCTTAGTCTATACCATGTCTTTATAAATAAGTATTGCTGCAGCCATCCTGTTGATGAGAAAATCGGGGTCAGAGGTGTAAAGAATCAACCTACACACATACTGCTTGCAAGGGAAAAGGTCTGCCTCTCCGCCTCCAAAGGACGTCCTTATTTTATCATATAGCTGTACACCTCTCAGTGCATGAATTATGTATGCCAGAGCCAGATGGCTCATATGTTCTAAATTTACAAAACATTTCATCTATGTAGGGAAAAGTGTGAACAAGAAGAGGAGGACATGATTAGTCACCTTTTGATATAAACATGTTCATTGCGGTAGAAGTGCCCTTTCCCTTAAATATAGAAAAAGAACTTTGATGGAAATACATAGATCAGATAAGCACAGGTTTTTAACCAAGTAGCAAGCTTAAAAACCAAGGGAACATAGCAAAGTTTCAAAGTACGGATTTACAGATAAAGTGTACATTTTAAAAATTCTGTACTATTATGAAAGATTTAGGAAATACACACTTTTGTTTACATACTTCTAAAATATTTATGTTTGAGCTCCAAAATACAATGTGATAATTGCAAGTGTGTGTTTGTGTTACGTTTGACAACCCCTACCAAAATTGACTTTAAAGTGCATGAAAATTTCCATTCGGGAATGGAATCTATCTTCCCTATGTGAAGACAGAGGCAACTAATAGAAGGCTCTAGGCTGCAACTCCATTGGAAATGTTTTAATGATTTATTTAAAATTGTTTGCTCTTTTGAGCAAATATACCTAGATTAGAAAGTAACAGCTGGTCGGTGCATGACACAATAAAATCCCACATTCTGCCACAGGCTAACAGATTGCAGTTTAGGTACTAGAGCAAGACAGTCAATGCTTGCTAATTTGTCAATGTCAGAGAACAAAAACCACATTTTTGTAAAGATTATAGCAAATATTATTTCAAATCCAAGAAGATTAAATTTGACACGTAGGCACATGCTAATCAAATTAAGGCTGAAGTCCCTCTGGATTCTTAATTGTTTGCAGTAGTTCCAAGTATGTTGTCACTGTCCACCACCTAGTCCCTCTTCTGTCACTAGGTCACATGTGTCTATAATAGACAAGTCAAGTCTTTTCTATAATATTAATTAGTCATGCTCTGGAAGAGTGACTACAAGGACCACCATAAAACATCCAGTACAAGTACTTCACTAAGTACATACATTCAAATTCAGTGGAGAAAAAATTATAAAGGAAAACCAGTATAAACTCAACATATGAGGAAAGTTTTAAATTATGTTAAATATTATTAAGCAGAAAATGAGCTCATACAATTGGTAAAATTAAACTCTTCACTGGTTTCAAACATTTTAACCTTTAGTTTCTTTACACAGAGGCCTGTTGATTTCTACAGCTTTATACAAATATAATTCTTATAATCTAGCATGTAAGATATATCAAGTTATGAATGGACTAAATTTAACCTACTCTGTAATTTGCTGAGTTAGTTAAGTTTTGCTTTTCTCTTATTTGTTTATTTGTTTGTTTGTTATAGAGTGTTCTCTCCAGAAACCTGCCCCAACCTCACTAAACAGCAGGATGAAGTGCCCTCCCTGGCTGCCCAATTCTGGAGAAATTGAAATTCAAGCTTAGTATTCAGTACTGCTCATTACCTTCTCTGCTATGCCAAGCCTTTATAGATGACAGTGGATTATTACAGATCTGTATTTATTTAAAGATTAAATTTTAGTTTTGCCTTAACTTCAGGATTCAGGGTGATTGTGGATAGTGTATGGCGTGACTTTTGGTAATGGAAGGCAAAGAGAGGATCCATTCACACATATGTAGCACAGGCAAGGATAAAGTACCACAGGGATGACTCCTCTTGTCTATAACACCCATTGAAACCATCTTGTACCCTAGGAAAATCGCTAGGCTGAAAATGGACTTGGAGCTCTTGTACTCTCTGCTCGTGTTTCCTGTTCTGTGATCTGTCTTTCCACGTGTTCACCACTCTATCAAGTAATGTCCGTTTGTAATTAAGGGAAATCAACTTAGAAGTGGAGCACTGTGCTTTGGCTTCCGGTATTGAACGTTCTGGTCCATGATCCAGAAAGTTCTTTGCTTTTGGCTTGTGGTACAAGAGCATACCACAGTAGCAGAAACATCCCTGATTCCACAGCATCCATGAAACAAAGACAGAAGAGAAGAAACTTGAGTCCTAGAAACTACTTCAAAGGCTCTGGACTTAACTGCCTTTCGCCAGTCCCCACCTCCTCAAGATTCTTGTCTTGCCTCCCAATAGCACTGTGGGTTGAGAATCAAGCTTCATTATCCGAGTCCTTTGGGAACCTTCTCGAAACTATAACACAAATCTTTGGTCTCAAGGATTAAGGTCCTTTTCTCTGAAAGGTGAAGGAAATTAAGGAAGCAGGCTTTAATCTGTGGTGTGAGTTGCAACCCTTGCTTCCTCTTTTGCCATTCACACTTGCACTTTGATGAGAGTCTTCTTTTACGTAGAAACATATGCTTCTGGTAGGTTCCAACATGCACCTGATGTAGGACTAACATTCTGCAGAAGCAATAAGTGCTTTTAGCTGCTAAGCCATAATAACTCCAGGCTCAGTTTATATATCTTCAAATATATATTCCAAAATATTCTTCTAATTACTAAATTTTATTAGCTATTTAGTCTATTACCTATCGCTTCTCGGCCTTTTGGCTAAGATCAAGTGTAGTCTATTACCTAAACCATTTGAGTTAATTTTGAGTATTATGTTCACTTATAGAAATACCCTGACTGTGTTCACATTCTTGTTTTATTTTACAATGCCCTGTTTTTCTTTACCTCTCTGTTTTGTTTCTTCCATTTTAAAAATTTTTATTTCATTTCATCATTGTTAAATATGCAGATGTTTTAGTATATAATACCAAAATGGTAAGAGTCTCTTGAAATGTTCCTGAACATTTTCAGTACAGTATATTCTATCCTTCCATTATTTAAGAAATGATGGGAGGGGTGAATTCAACATTAATTGAAGAAATGTCATTCCTACTAGAGGAGTAAAGCTATTATTATTTAGAGTTGTGACCACACTTATATTAGAAAACTCAATTGCCTTGTAATGATGCTTTATTTATTTATCAGTCCAATAATAACAAAACTAAATGTCACCTGTATTTCTTGGATAGTTTTTCATGGTAGCACCAATAGCACACTGATTAGTCTTATGTCAACTTGACACAATCCATCTGAAGGAAGGGAACTTCAATAAAGCAGCTACCTCCCCAAGAGCTGGTGTAGGCAAGCTTGTAGAGCATTTCTTAATTTGTGACCATCCCATTGCAGACAGTGCCACTCTTGGGCTGCCAAGAGAAAGCAAGCTGAGCATGGGGAGCAAGCCAATGAGCAGCACTCCCTAACAGCCTCTGTATTAGCTCCTGCCTTCAGGTTGCTACCCTGTTTGAGTTCCTGTCCTGACTGCCATTGATGATAGATTGTGACTTTAGAAGAGGAATTGAAATAAACCCTTTCCTCTCCAAGTTGCCTTTGGTCATGGTGAGCCATCATAGATTAAGGAAACAGTTGACTAAGGTAATGAGTTATTGAATTGTTATTGATGACATTAGATGCTGCGCAGTAGTGCTGCCTTTCCTGTTACAACTTTTTGGTTGCTCTAATGTTTCTGATACTCTTTGTCTCAGCATACACTATTTCAGAGATTAAGTGCATCCCAAGATATCTTTGGAGACAGATTGTCTTTTGTCTTATCGATTGTTCCATATGTTAATACAAATATAGAAAGTGTTTCTTCTATAACCCAAATCATGAAGGGTTGCCTATTGTACCTTATTTTTTAAAAAATTAAATCTCCATAGCCCAGAAATTAAGTTCTTGTTTCTATAACAGTTGTTTAATTTTCTACATCCTAGAGGTCCTGATTTGTTTGTTCATTACTTGCTTCAGTTTCTCACTCACTCCCAAGGCTTGTTGAATGTCTTCCATTACATTTTTATTGGTGTCCTTGGTAATTAGATGTAAGGTTATGTTGTACCTACTCCCTATTGATGTCAGCTACCTTAAATCCTTGTCATCCTTTTAACATCTGCTTCCCCATCAGCTCTCTAGAGAAACAGTATCTTGTAAGTCACATGTGGTCCTTTAAAATCAAAGTTAAACATAAATTAATTCAATCAGAAATTTGATGTTCGGGCAGTGGTGGCACATGCCTTTAGTCCCAGCACATGGAAAGCAGAGGCAGACAGATTTCTGATTTCAAGGCCAGCCTGGTCTACAGAGTGAGTTCCAGGACAGCCAGGGCTACACAGAGAAACCCTGTCTCAAAAAAACAAAAAAGAAAAAAGAAATTTGATGTTTGATTCCCTAGAATAGGGGAATGCAAATCAGGAAACTGGGGGGAGGAAGGAGGGAGGGTGAGCAGGGGAAGGGGGGATGGGATAGGGGGTTTTCAGAGGGGTAACTCAGAAAGAGGATACCATTTGAAATGTAAATAAAGAAAATATCTAATAAAAATTAAATAAATTTAGGAAAGTAAAAAAAAATAGAAATTTGATGTTCAGATACACTGGACTCATTTCAAGATCATATGAGCAATGCGTGGCAGGTGGCTACCATATGGAACATTGCAGATATTTGTATCATCACTGGAATTTTATTGGATGGGACTGCTACAGATAATAACTGATTATGCTGGAGACCTTTAGCCTAGCTCTCATGCAGGTAACAAAAAATTTGCAAAGAATCCTATACAAAGGCTCCCTGCCTGATTATCATAATCAGGTTATCTTCTATTTATACAAGTGACCTAATCAATTTCATTAACTCTAAGTAGGAAACTCACAGTCCAACATAGAATTTTTACTTCATATCCCATTATATTACTGTAATAAAATCAGACTTCACTGTAAATTCCAGTGACTCAAATGGAACCATTCAGAATCTTAGTAGTCATCTTCTTTAGATTAATGCTGAGCTACGGAGAGTTTGAAAAGTACCTTTCTCCTTTCGCACTTGAAGTTCCATTTCAGTCATGATAGGTATTGTAAACCTTCAAAATAAAACTTCAGGAAACCTTTCACAAAATTGCACTGAATGGTTCTATTCATATCCCAAGATCACTAGAAAATTTCCTTTGGTTGTTCTTCAGTACTGCATAATGTCTTGTTAACAGCTTCACCTCTATAAACAAGCTCAAAATAAAACTAAACAGTCTGTGCAAGGCTGGCATAGAACTGCATTTCACAAGCTTTCAAATGTGGAATAAAATTCTTAAGTTCTCTGCTCTGCATCATGGGGTTTCTTCAATTTTCATCATTTCTGTGGCCTGGATCTTTTTCTGAATAGACGTCACCTGCACTCCTGTAGAGTGGGAAGGACCCAGTTGTAACGAAAGTTGTATATCTACTTCCAATGTTATAGTCTGTCATTTTCAAGTATGAGATTATGTAATTTCTGCATGTGCTTTATTTCAGCATATTGCTTATAATATGTGCTACTGTAATAACGCTAATTCTAAAATTATTAGGGAAAATAAAGCTCCCATGATCACAGTAGTACTCACCTAATTCTCAACACACACACACAGAGAGAGAGAGAGAGAGAGAGAGAGAGAGAGAGACAGAGACAGAGACAGAGACAGAGACAGAGACACACAGAGAGAGACAGAGAGACAGAGAGACAGAGGAGGGGGAGAGAGAGACAGAGAGAGGAGAGGAGTCTGAAGTATCAAATATGTGGAGAATAAATTTCTCCAAAAATGTAATTTGGCTTCATTCTTAAGCTGTCATTTCACTTTTATTGTTTACATTGCCATTTAGATGTGTCTTAACTTTTATGAGGTCCCATTTGTTGATATTTGATAACTTCCCAGCTATTGGAGTCCTACTCAAAAATCCTTGCCTTTGCCCCTACTTGTATATTCACTATTTTTTCCCAATAACCTTTAAGTTTTAAGTTTTATTTAAGGTCTTTGATTTACCTTGAGTCAATTTTATTTTCTTTTCTAAGTTTTTTTATTTACATTCCAAATCATTTCCCCTTTCCCATTTCCTCCCTCCCCAAAAGTCCCATAAGCCCCCTTCCCTCCCTCTGTTCCCCATTCAACCCCCTCTCGCTTTTGTACAGGTCAAAAAGTAAGAATATAGGTTCATGTGAACAGCCACTTTTTCTACTGTCATTTTGTTGAAGATATGCATGCTTTTATATATTGGTCCTCAGTGCTAGTCCGTTAACCCACGTGTCTATTTCGGACCAGTGCCACACTCTCTGTTATTACAGCTTAATATCACAACTTCAAGTCAGATATGATGGCTCCTACAACTCTGTTCTTTCTCAATACTTGCTTGACTATCCAGGGTCCTTTGTGCTTACATATGAATTTTAAGATTGTAAAGAATGGTGTTTGTATTTTGATTGGAATTGCATTGAATCTATAGATTGCTTTTGTATTTCCATGTTCTCAATATTAATTCTTACAATCCCCAAGCACAAGAGAAAAGAACACTTACATCTAACTATTAAGAATCTGCACAAGTTTTGAATGTGTGGGAAATAAATAGAAGAGAAGACAGCAAAAGCAGGAGGGGAAAATACTTAGTACAAGAATTTGTTTCATTTATTTTAAGCTTAAGAAAAAATATAGAGGCAAAAGTAATTGTGATGATGAGAGAGATGTGTTTTAATAACTGGTGGGGTTGGGACCTACAGTAAGGGATGTGTCCTGCTGAAACTGAATGTCTCATCTTTGATGAGACAGATCAATGAGTTTCCTTCAATAAAAGAATTTCAAGGAAAGACAGGCTGCGACTGCACTTAGGAATGTCCCTGGAAGAAATCAAGGCATTGCAGTAGCTGACTCCCATTTCAGCTCTAGACCATTTGTGTTGCAAGTTAATATATGGAGGATGCATTGGAGACTGACCTCACATGGAAAGATAGCAATAAAAATAATGGATATATAAAAAGAAAGGAATGACTCAAGAAATTAGATTGGATTTTGGGAAGAGTGGGGATATATTTGAGTTTTGGGATGGTATGTTTCTAGAGAAACACATTTACCCCATGGTGGATTTCTCTTGCCACATTCTCTCAGCTTCATACATAAATAAATGAAATAGCAATCTCACCCCAATTTGGAGCTTTGACTGACAAGGAGAAGTAGAAATATTGACAATAAAGAACTAAAAACTATACATTGTATGAAGGGAAGAGAAAATAAAAGAAGAAAACCTGAGGATAAACAAAGTGAAAAAATTATAAGAATCACTAGAATATAATTGGTTAATAAGGAATTTCATAATGTCAGTTGTGATTGAAGAGAGACATGTTTAAACTAGTGCTTTGAGGAGAGATGTAACTTTAGATGAAGAGATGAAGTATTTGGGGTGGTATGGTTGTAGATATGAAATGACTTCAGATCATAAGCTGTATGATGTACATGTGATATAGTAGAATAAAAGTGAAATCTTCAGAAGAAGGAATTTAGCCATTATGGCGAGAATGGCCCTTACACATAAGGACGCAGGAAAGTATGAGGGCCATGGTAAATACGTGCAATAAACCATGAGACACTATAAGATGCCTTGTTGACATAGCAGAGACTTAATGAATGCTTTAAGATTTAAAAAAAAAAAGTTAACTGGGATGGTGAAGGCTGATAATAGCCAACCTCCAGGACAATTCCCTGAAGATTTTTTACCTCATATTCGCAGCCTTAACCCTACCTGACAAAGAACATGGTTTCAGTTTCATGAAAGTCCCGAGCCAGTGCCACTTAGAACAAACAGTCATGCCTCCATTTTAATCTCAGAAACCATGTGAGAATATAATGATTGTTGCTTTAGACTGAAAAATTTGGGGCTTATTTTTAATGCCACAGCCGAATACTGATGGGAAACTACTGGATATTTCAGACCTCACTCCACTCACCACTTCTGCTTATCTGTCTCTAGATCTATCTCTAGACTCATAAGTCACAGCTCTTTTCCGCACTCTACAGTAAAAAATTAAGAGCCCCATATTTGTACTATGGTAATAAAAATATTTTGAGCACAGATTTTGTGTTCAAAAGCATGAAATTTGTCAAATTGGGCTAAAGTGCAGTGTAATAACGTAATTTCTCATTTGATGGGAAATTTTGCAGAATGATTTAAGAGGCACACAGAATTAAATTGCAGTGGTTTCCAATCCACACGGAAGAATCATCATATTGTGTATGTTCTTTCGTTTCTTTCACAATCCATGCTACTCAATATGAAGTCATAACTGACAGAAACCACAGAGTGTGCTTTCAGTCACTAATGCCTCATTGTGTTCACCTCCCTTTTAATTGTACACAATTGAAATAGAAATAATAGCAAATCTAAAAATAAATTGGGAACTTAACTTTAGGAACAGTTGGCATGGAAATAATACAAATTCTCTTCACATCAATTATTACATTAGTTCATCACACAGTTTAAAAATAAAGCATGACATGATAAATCCATTATATTAACTAATGTTTAAAATCTCTTTGTAGTTTCAAAAGTGAAGTTGGATAAATTGAAAGACTACTGCCTCCCATTTTAAAAACAAAATGATCAATTTTCAACAAAACACATTATGGAAAAGCAATAAACATGTTAATGATCTAAATTAAGGCATATAACACATCGCACTGAGAATGTTCCAAATAAATGTTATGAAACTGCTATTTTATTAAAAATATAACTTTTCCATAAGAAGCCTCTCACTATGATTTGTATAAAATACAGTGAAATAGAAACTGTCACTGTTGAGATTTTATTGCTAAGAAGAGACATCATGTCCACAGCAACTCTTATAAAGGACAACATTTAATTGGGACTAGATTACAGGTTCAGACGTTCAGTCCATTATTGTCATGGAGGAAATCACAGCAGTGATCAGGGAGACATGGTGCTGGAGAAGAAGCCAAGAAGAATTCTACATCTGAATTGATAGGGAGCAGAAAGGGAAGTAAATCAAGCCCGATACTGGAAATTGTCAAACATCTATGGCCAGTGAAGTCATGGACTTTAGAGGAAGACCTACTACTGCTACTTTACTACCAAAGTAATTTCTAACCACGAAGAGAGGAGCTGATATGATGCTGCTATTTTGTTTTGATTTTGATTTTTGCATCAGTGTGTTTTTAAATGGAAAAGGTTATTTTATTTGTTTTTATTATCTTTTTTGAAGTCCTGAGAGATTTCCCAATTTTACACTTTATTCAGATTCCCATTTTTGTATTTTTATTGTACTTAGAATAAAGTAAAATATTAGTGTTATAGTCAAATTTATATTTATATTTTTTCTAAAAAATAATTTATATTTTTTTCTAAAACAACAACAAGAAAAACAAGTTAAAGCCTGTGGTTCTTAGGAGAAGAAAAAAACTCCAAGAGGAGTTTGGAAGGCAAAAATAGAATCAAAATATTATTTTGATTCAATTTTAATTTAAAAGTCCCTCACCTAATAATTTTTAAAAATATGTTTATCTTTGTGGACCTCTACTGGAATATTATTTATAGTAGAGCAAAGCTTGGAAGCATGATAGTAATTCTGAAACAGTGTATCTACTGTAGCAACAGATGGAAAGACGGTAAAGTAAAATATATTATAACATTTCACTTTCTTGTTATTCAGTTCTTTTGGTTTTATCATCATCCTCTTGGCAATTTTACAAGTAAACTATTTTATGATGGAAGAAAAATGGTTGGAATGGAAGTCCGCACCCTCAGTTTCTTTTGTTTAAAAAGGAATTAGCTGCCACATATGCAGTGGCGGCCAAATCAGACGCCAGCCTAAGCAAGGGCAATGAAGCTACCCTATAAAGTAAGCACAGGTCACTGTGATGGGTTTCTCAATAGTCAGGATGATATTGCATATTAACCTTGTCCCAAATGCACACTGTGACAGAATCATACCACAAACTCACAGAACTCCCAAATGACAAAAGATACCCATTTCCTCTCATAAATTTCAAATTGGACAGAAGACTTCAAGTAAAAAACAAACAAACAAACAAAGAACTAGCTATAAGTAGACATCAAATAAACAGCTATAAATAATAAAAGTATATTATCATCGAAAGGTGACTTTTATAATTTAATTTTTCTAAATGTTTTAGAACAAAAAATATTGCTTTTAATGCTATCCTGGGGAATGTATATATATATATATATTATATATATAATTTTTAATTTATTGAATATATTCTTCATTTACATTTCAAATGTTATACCCTTTCCTAGCTTCTCTCCTCCCCGAAAACCCCCAACCCATCCTCCCACCCCTTGCCTCCAAGAATATGCCCCTCTACCCAACCCACTCCCACCAACCCCCCCCACGATTTCCCCACACTGGGGCATCTATCAAGCATTCATAGGACCAAGGACCTCTCCTCTCACTGATGCCCAGCAAGGCATTCCTCTGCCACTCTTTTGGCTGGAACCGTACCCCTTGGTTGATGGATTAGTCCTTGGGAGCCCTGGGCATCTGGTTGGCTAACATCTTCTTTCTTCCCATGGGACTGCAAACCCCTTCAGCTCCTCCAGTTTGCCCTCCAACTCCTCCATTGGGCACCCTGCGCTCAGTCCAATGGTTGGCTGCTAGCATCTGCCTCTGTATCTGTAAGGCTCTGGCAGGGCCCCTCCGAAGACAACCATAACAGGCTCCTTTCTCTACGCACTTCTTGTCATCCATAGCAGTGTCGGGGTTTGGTGACTGTTTATAGGATGAATTCCCAGGTAGGGCAGTCTCTGGGTGGCCTTTCCTTCAGTCAGTGCTTCACACTTCGTCTCCATTATTGCTCCTGTGAATATTTTGTTCCCTTTCTCAGAGGAACCAAAGCAACCCCACTTTGGTCTTCCTTCTTCTTGAGCTTCCTGTGGTCCGTGAGTTGTAACTTGTTTATTTTGAGCTTTTGAGCTAATATCCACTTATCAGTGAGTGCATACCATGTGTGTTCTTTTGTGATTGGCTTACCTCACTCACGATGACACTTTCTAGTTCCATCCATTTGCCTAAGAATTTTATGAATTCATTGTTTTTAATAGCAGAATAGCACTCCATTGTGTAGATATACCACAATTTCGGTATCCATTCCTCTGTTGAAGGGCATCTGGGTTCTTTCCAGCTTCTGGCTATTATAAATAAGGTTGCTCACAACATAGTGAAGCATGTGTCCTTATTAGATAGTGGAGCATCTTTTGGGTATATGCCCAGGAGTTGTATAGCTGGGTCCTCGGGTAGTATCATGTCTAATTTTCTAAAGAACTGCAAAACTGATTTCCACAATGGTTTTACTTTTAAAGTATAATTTAATCAAGTAGTATAAAGTTGAATCAGTGTGTTTCAGTTACAAAGAACAGAGCTTTATAGCTAGTTTTCTTTATATGGAGGGGGAAAAACTATATGTAGCATCTTCCCTGAGACATAGCTGTTCTGTTGGAATTCATGCAGTTGTCTTATCTCACTGCTCATTACTGAACAACGTTCTCTCTAGGACAAGGCATGAAGCCACTGGTTACTGAATACAAGTTTGTCAGGCACTTTGTTATAACATCCACAGGGCTGTGTCATCCATTCTTCTATAGATGGTGACACTGAAACTTACAAAAGATACTCACAAACATTATCTGTAATATATACATATACATATATATATATTTATATACACATGCACATATGAATATATATACTTTATATATACATATATATACATATATATTACAGTTTTCATTTTACCAGTGAGCCAACTGAAGATTAGATATATTACCTGAACTACAGCAAGCAAATAATAGAGCTGAAGTCCAGATAGGTCTCTGAATGTCCAAGACCACATAATGGAGCTTTAGCTATAGTATCTTTGACTGCTGCCCTTGAAGAAAAAACATGAACTGATACCATTCTGCCAGCCTGAGTTCGTTCTTCTATTATCTTCATAGTGTGAATGGCTCAATTATAGGCTAAGGCAGCATGAATTCTCATTATATTTCCCTTCCCTGACTGGATGCCCACAAAATTTAGACATCATCATTCTGAACAAAGTTTCACCTTGACAAATAACCACCCAAACATAATCCATAGAAGTACCACACAACTTCACCATGTCTTATGTTGCTATAATGATTTCTAGATATTAAGTTCTATCCAACTTTAAATTCTGTAAATAAATGATAATATAAACTATGGATTGTAGATATGTGTGAAACATGATTGGAAGGAAAGCCCTCTTCTGCAAACATCACACTCTCTGTGAGACTAGGTGTGGTGAAAATGAACTCCTAGCATTACGTACAAGTGGAGTTGTCTGTTTATTTCTAATTGTGTGTTTGTGGAGAATTATATGTATGTGCTCAAGTATATGTGTGTGTTCACATGTATTTTATATACACCCAAGTGTGCATGCACAAGTCAGAGAATAATGTCAGATGTTTTCCTCTGTCACCACCATGGTTTTAGATAGGGCTTCTTGCTGAACCTGAAATTCTCAGCTAGGATGACTGGACACTGTTTCTGGGATTCTCCTGCCTCTGCCCCTCAGGGCTGAGGTTACTGATAGCAATATCCTGCTTTTAAGTAGGTGCTGGGGTTTTAAATTCAGATCCTCTCGCTTGTATAGAAAGTACTCCTAGTTCTTGAGTCACCTCCCTAGCTTTGTATTGTCTTCAATAATCATGTCATTGAGGAAAACCTAACAATGCATAAGTTAAGAATTATGAAATTAGACTATCAACATTTTAGACTTAAAAGGAAGGTGTTCACAAAACCTTATGCATGAGACCTACTAACTGTTGATAGCATCTGAGATAGAGAGACAGTTTCATTAAGGATGTGACTCCTGACAGGTTGGCTATTCATCATCAGATGGTCCCAAATTTATGTGAGTATAGGAAGCACAAACTGGAGTTGGTAAGCCATTAAAATTCATACATATGTACATATACATACATACATACATATGATCAACAAAAATTGGGAGGAGGTAGGGGATGGAACTGAAAGGAGTTAGGAAGGAGTGGATTCTATCAGAAAATATTAAATAAAATCAATGAATAATAAAAATAGTATATTAAAACTAGTTGTTTAAAACTATTGACTGTGTAAAGGTTAAGAAGGGAATGTTGAAATTCTTCAAACTATTATAGGTGTGCTTTATTTGATTGAGGGTTTAATATATTTTCCTGCAAATTCTAATTGAATACCGCCATTCTTAATCACACAGTACCACATGCTATAAAATATACCAAGCAGTGTATGCATTTGAAGAGCTATCTATTCTTATGTCTGAATAATTAACACTTGAAGACTGGCCTGAGTTTCTCAGGGTAAAACAAAAAAGTCTGCTTGTCCACTTACAGCTGAGAAGGCAGATGGAGGTAGGGAAAATGCAAAGGTATAGGGGCAGACAGACAAAGCAATAATTCCCAGGAATTCTTCAGGGCAACTTCACATTTTTACCTGGAGGCGGGCATAGACTTTTCTTAGGAATTGTATAATTCAGCATATGGTAGAACATGGGATAGAATTTTCCTTGTTACACCAGAATTTTAGCTCACAGACAATGATCAAAACTAAATGCTTCATTCTAAAGAGGTCACCCCACACCTCTTTGAAATATTGAATGGGACTTTTAAATTTTGTTTTATTGGGTTGGATGCATGTAGAGGCCAGAGGACTCCTGGTGAGAGTGGGCTCTCTCCTTCCACCACATGGACCTGGAGATGGAATTTGGGCTTGGCAGCAGGTGCTCTTTCCTCCTGAGCCATCTTACCAGCCCCTGTATCAGCCCTTTCTAACTGGCTGCAGATCCTGTGTTAGAATTGCTTATTGAGAAAAGGCAGTTAGTATTCAGTTCTTTAGAGAGTACAATGTGTGTTCTGAAAAGCTTTCTCTGTCCATGTCTTTCCAAAGTCAGGCGACCGGTATAGAGAGAAGGATACTAAGTCAATCATCCATCAGAGTACATTTGCTATCTCAATTAAAGGCACTAAGTATGGAGGCTTGAACATAGCACATCTCCACTCCTAAGACAAACCTTATATAAACAACAATTGATACAAAAATATTAAAGGAAGGTATTATAGAATAAAGAAAACAGAAACATTCAAAAAGTGAATAAATTGAGAGAAACCAAAATGGAAAAATTGGGACATTATCAACTGACTTAGTCATCCCGAAAGAGCTGGATCCTAACTTACAGTTGGAAAACCAAATAAGGAGCTTGGTTGCGGGACAGAGCCTAGAAAACACTGTGGGCACTGAAGGCACCAAGTACTTTTGGAAGTATGGGAAAATTCTTAAACAAAAGATTATTGGTAAATCTAATAATCCAATTTTAAAAAGACATAAGATATAATATGAACAGATATATCTTCAAAGAAAATATATAAATGGCAACAAGTATATAAAAAAGATAACCAAAGAAAAATAAAAGTAAAAACCACTATGAGAAGACAGAGCATATCTGCTCAGATATATTTTTAAAAAAATCAAGACATATATTTTGGGGAATATGTGTGGAAAGAATCCTTTGAACACCATTATGAATACATAAAAGACTTCAGTCACTACTAAAAAAATATGGAAAGTCCTACAAAATGCTTGAACTACAAACATTACCTGATTCAGAAATCCACTCCTTGGTATCTATCGCAGAGAATTTAAATGAGATATATGACTCTTGTATTCACTGTAATGTTATTCACAATAGAGAAGATGTTGAAATGGCATCAATATTCCCTAACATTTGGATTTAAAAAGTTTTGGGGGTGGTTGTGGTGATAGTTCAGCACGGAAGTAGGTACCTAGCATGCACAATCTTGGGTTCAATTGCCAGCACCAAAAATAAAATAATAGCACACATAGAATGGAATGGAGTGGAGTGGAGTGGAGCCCAGTTGGGCATCTGCCCAATGTAATGTAGATAAAACTTCCAATGTTCTACTAAGCAAAAGAAGCCGGTCATCAACAAACACTATGCAGTTTCATCCATATGAACTATGTAGAATAATTAAATGAACAGAGTCAAAATGGAATTGTGGTGATCAGGGGGATAAAATCCACCATTAACCATAATGCCGAAGGGAAGGAAAACAGTTAAGTTCCAGGTATCTGTATCTTACTGTATGACTAGACTCAACTAAATCTTTTTTTTTTTTGCAAACTTCAAACTAGAACAGAGAAGAGCTCATGTTAAATGTTTCATAAAATTAAAATTAAAGACACAAGAGAATGATTTAAACCTGTTTAAGAAGAATATTTTCTGGTTGGAGAGATGGCTCAGTCATTGAAGGCTAGGCTCACAACCAAAAATATAAGAAGACTATTTTTCTCCAGTTTTGCAAGTTGACCACCTACTCCACAGTCCAGCTGAGAAGGAAAGTCTTACCCCACTAGAACAGGAAGGTAGGCACATCATTTGTTCAACATTTGTTCAAGTAGAACAGGACACTACTTCAAAAGTACATTTGGAGAAAAAAAAAGAGCTCTTGAAAGTTAAAAACGTGTGTGTGTGTGTGTGTGTGTGTGTGTGTGTGTGTGTGTGTGTGTGTACGCGCACGCGTGGTGGGGAAGCACCAATGGAAGAGTCACAACAGATCTGAGTAAAACTTTCCGGGTAACAGAAGACAAAATGGAGAGGAAAGAAAACAAATTAGAGGGTCAGAGAAGCCCAATAGTCACAGACTCAGAATACCATGGAAATGGAAATGGAATGCAAGAAGCTAACAACAAGATATTTTAAAAGCTTTTTACAGACTCAGAATGTACAGATGGGAAGATCTGCATGAAGGAAAGGAAGTACAGAGAGAAGAAAGAAACTAGGTTATTGGGAACTCCAAAGGCTTTTCAAGTATCTTCAAGACATTTGACAATCACAACAAATTCTGAACTAAAGGCATTTTCCGATTTTGTAATCAACACCAGGGTAGTGATATTATATGTTCTGGTTTTGGTCTGATCTTTTGAAACAGGCTTTCACTGGTAGGAGTTTTATATCTTCCAGTCTCAATCTCTCAACTACAGGAATGTACCACGGTGCTTAGCTTAGATATGTAATTATGAGGAAAGTACCCAAACATTGAAGCGGTCAAGAGAGATGCTTTCCCTTGTAGTGACTTTAGGAAATGCTCTCTTTCCTTGCCTTTTCTAGCTCTGGGCACCTTTACCTCACATCACATCACCAATCTGACTCATTCTTCTGACTCCTTCAATGACTTTAACGTACCTATGATTACACAAACCCGCTGAAATAATCCAGAGCAACTTATTTAATTTGAGGACAGCTGATTAGCAAACCTTAATTCATTTTCAACCTTAACCTTTGCCAGATCATGGAACATCTTAGCAGGCTGCAAATACTGAAGGATGGAAATCTATGACAGGTCACTTTAATGCTGAAGCATACCTAAATACACTGAATAACTCAGGGGTGGTAGGACACTGGCCGTCTCGCTAGTACTTATCCAAGAAGGATTCTCATGGGTCAGCTAAAAGAGTACAGCCCTCTGTCTCTGACAGTCTTTTTGCTTCCTCTTCCAGAGGGTTGCCTGAGCTGTGATGGGAAGAAATTAATAAAGACACCCCATTCAGAATGGAGGCCTCTCACTCTGCATATTGTCTAGCTGTGGGTTTCTTTGTTTGTTCTCATCTACAGCAAGAGGAAGCTTCTCTGATGATGGCTGAGCAAGACATTCATCTATGAATATAACAGAATATTGTTAGCAGTCATTTTCTTTTTGTCCGTATAGGTCCCAGACCTACCTAGTCGCAGGTTCTTGGCCACCTAAGCAGGATTAGGCATTGGTGGGTTCCATCTCATGGAGGAGGCCTTAAACCCAATCAGAGAGTGGTTGGTTACCTGCAAAAGGTTTATGCCACTATTGCACTAATGCATCTTGCATGCAGTTCACCATGGTAGACCAAAGGATTTATAGGTGGGCTGGTGTTTACCTTTCTCCTTTGGTAGCATGCAGAGTTCCTTCTAGTATCAATTTAATTTTAAATCTAGTCTAGATTGCATGTAATCCAATTTCAGCTAAGCAAAGCACGCATATAAATAGAGTTAAAGAACTGCTATTTCTTCATTTTTCCAGCACTATTTTTTAAAATGTATTTATTTATTCACTTTGTGTCCCAATATCCACCCCATTCCTCCCAGTATTTCCTCCCATAGCTCCTCCTCCCATTCCCTCTTCCCCTTCTTTTCTGAGAAGGAAGACACCTCACACCACAAACACACACACACACACACACACACACACACACACACACAAGTCCTGGCACATCAAGTCTTTGCAGGACTAGGCACATCCTCTCGCACTGAGGCTTGACAAAGCAGCCGAGTTGGGGGAACAGGATACACAGGCAGAAAACACAGTCAGGGATTGCCCCACTCCAGTTGTTGAGAGACCTGCATGAAGACCAAACTGCAAATCTGATATGTGCCTAGGTTCAGCCAATGAATGCTCTTTGGTTGGTGGTTCAGTCTCTGGAATCCTCCAAGGGTCTAGGTTAGTTGACTCTGTTGGTCTTCCAGTGGAGTCTCTATCCTCTTTGGTCCCTCAATCCTTCCTGCAACTTTTCTCTAAGACTGTTCCACTCCATCAGCTAATGTTTGACTGTGGGTCTTTGCATCTGTTTCCACTGGCTGCTATGTGGAGCCTCTTAGAAGACAGTTATGCTAGGATCCTGTCTGCAAGCATAACAAAGTATCACTATGTCAGGGATTGGTTCTTGCCTGTTCAATGGGTCTGAATTTTGGCCAGTCATTGATTGATCATTCTCTCTGTCTCTGCTCTATCTTTGTCCCTTCACACCTTATAGGTAGGACACATTTTGGGTTTAAGGTTTTGTGGGTGGGTTGCTGTTCCTATTCCTCCACTGGGAGTCCTGCCTGGCTACAAGAGGTAGACTCCATGCAGATGCAGGCTCCATATTCCCCACTGCTAGGAGTCTCAGCTAGAGCAACTCCCATAGACTCTCTGGGACCTCCTCTCATCCCAGATCCTAGAGATGCCCCCCACTGCCTACTGACAGTTTCCATTCTCTCTCCCCATTCCTGACACCCCCAACCTGTTCCCTTTCCCATCCCTCTCTCAAATAGTTCCCTCCATCCATCCATCTCTGATATCTATTTTAGTTCTGAGAAAGAGTCAGGCATCCTCCCTTGGTCCCTCCTTATTATTTGACTTCTTTGGGTCTGTAGATTACATCCTGATTATCCTGTACATTATGGATAATATCCACTTATAAGTGAGTACATACCATGCATGTCCTTTGGGGTATGAGTTATATCACTCAGGATGATTTTTTTCTAGTTCTGTCCATTTGTCTGCAAAATTCATGATGTCCTTGTTTTTACTAGTTGTGTAGTATCTCATTGTGCAAATGAAGCACATTTTCTTTATCCATTCACCAGTTGAGGGACATTTGAGTTGTTGCCAGTTTCCAACTATTACAAATAAAGCTGATACAAACATAGTTGAAAAAGTGTCCTTGTGGGATGGTAGAGAATCTTTGGAGATGTATGCTCAGGAGAGGTATAGCTGGGTCTTGAGCGAGAACTATTCCCATTTTCTGAGAAACTGCTAAATTGATTTTAAGAGAGGTTGTAAACATTTGAACTTCCATCAGCAATAAAGGAGTGTTCCCCTTGCTCCACATCCTTACTAGCACGTGCTGCTCTTTGAGTTTTTGATCTTAAGCATTATGATAGGTGCAAGGTGGAGTTATTTTGATTTGCATCTCCCTGATGACTAAGAATGTTGAACATTTCTTTAAGTGTTTCTCAGCCATTAGAGATTCCCCTGTTGAATGTCAGGACAGAGAAGCGAGAGTGGGTTGAATGGGGAAAAGAGGGAGGGAAGGGGGCTTATGGGACATTCGGGGAGGGAGGAAACGGGAAAGGGGAAATGATTTTGAATGTAAATAAAAAAAAACTTTGAAAAACAAAAAAAAGAGATTCCCCTGTTGAGAAATATTTTATTTATTTATTTAACATCTTGATCTAAGACCCCTCCCTACTCTCAGTCCCACCCTCACATATCTCTCCATAAATTCTCTCTCCCCTTCTTTGAGGAGGAGGGGAAGCCCCCATGGGTACCAATCTACCCTGGCACGTCAAGTCTCTGCAGGTCTAAGTGTATCTGATCTCACTGAGGCCGGATAAGGCAGCCCAACTAGGGGAAAGGGATCCAAGTCAGGCAGCACAGTCAGGGAACAACCCTAGCTTCAATTGTTAGGGGCCCCACACGAAAACCAAGCTATACATCTGCTACATATATGTAGGGGGCCTAGGTCCAGCACACACATGCTCTTTGGTTGGTGGTTCTATCTCTGTGAGCCCCCATGTACTCAGGTTAGTTTACTCTGTAGGTCTCCTTCTGTTATCCTTGACTATTCTGGCTCTCTGAGTCCTTACCCCCATTCTTCCACAAGACTCCTTGAGTTCTGCCAAATGTTTGTCTGTGGGTCTCTGCATCTGTGTCCATCAGCTGCTAGATGAAACCTCTCAGGAGACAGTTATGCTAGGCTTCTGTCTGTAAGCATAACAGAGTGTCATCAATAGTGTCAAGGGTTGGCTCTCTCCCATAGGATGGGTCTCAAGATGGGCCAATCATTGGTTGACCATTTCCTCAATCTCATCTAGATGTTTTTCCCTGCACATTTGTAGGCAGGACAAATTTGGGGTCAAAGGTCCTTGGGTTAGTGTCCCCTCCCCTCCACTGCAAGTCCCACTAGGCTACAGAAGGTAAACACTTCAGGTTCTATGTCCTCTGCTACAAGTCTCAGCTAGGGTCACCCCCATAGACTCCCGGGAGCCTCCCTGTCCCAAGTCTCTGGCTCATCCAGAGATGCCTCTCATCACTATTCTTTCTCCTAGCCCTCTCCCCACACCTGATCTCAACTCCCGACTCCCTCCCCATTCCATCTCCCATTCAGTTCCCTCCCTTCTTCCATTTCCCATGTCCACATTATTTTCCTCTCTAAGTGAGATTCAAGCATCCTTCTTTGGACCCTCCTTTTTCCTTAGCTTCTTTGGGTCTATGGATTGTAGCACTCCTGGGCATGTGGGGAAAAGATTCTCTTGTGGTAACTAAGACACTTGCTCAACTATCTTCATAGAAGCTTTGTTCATAATAGCCAGAAACTGGAAACAACCTAGATGTCCCTCAATGAGGAAAATATGGTCCATTTACACCACAGAATACTACTCAGCTATTAAAAACAAGGACATCACCAATTTTCAGGGAAATGAATAGAACTAGAAAATATCATATGGAGTGAAGTAACCCACACCTAGAAATACAGGCATGGTACATACTCCCTTATAAGTGAATATTAGCCATAAAGTATTTTTTAATAATCTTTTGTCAATAAATAGGATATGTAACCCAAGTTTAAAATCATAAAACTGTTTCATTTTATAAGCACTGGTATAAAGACTGGGGTTGTTGTAAACACAAACAGATGAAAGCCCACAGTGTCATGAATTTGAAGTACATAATCCCATTCGACACTGAAGGAGGAAGGACTCAGAAGAGATTTGCTTTTTATTGCTCCCATCATCAAGCACTCCACTCTTCGTCATCCTCCCTGCTCAACCTCCTGCAGACACAATCACGACAGGAGCAACAGCTTGGTGATTCACAGAAGATAGGGGCTAATAATTCCTACATCGTTTCAGCAATGCCAGTGAAGATCTTAGAATCACATTTAGCATTTAAACCCTGGGGAAAGATGGTAAAATCATCACACAGCCATAAGACAATCGCCATAATACAATACTGATGCCAGGTTTCTTCATGTTATTTTATTTTCCTTTCTCATTTCCTGCTTGGTGTCCCCGCTTCTTCCCTTCATGCACCCCAAAAGTGTATTATTTTATCACTACTCATATTTGTTTCTTGTCTCCTTCTAGACACACTGTGACAGGGATGGTGGCATATACAGATATCTCTTGTCTGTGTGGAGATAATTAAGTTGTCAGTGCAAGGCTGGCCAGCTCTCTCTTTCCCAGAAACTGTGAAAATGAATGCTGAAAAGAAGCTTCCCCCATACTCAGAGCTCACTAGACTGCTGACCAACCACTTGTAAGGCAGCTGACTACCCTAGGGAATCCATCAATTAAACCCACTACAGGCATCAAGTGAACAAGAAATTGATGTAAATCCAATTTTCCTTATTATTGCAATATAATCTAGCCTACCCCGACTGATGGGTTCACTCTCTCATATTGCCTATGGTCATTTTAACTTGCTTTTATTTGGAGGCATTCTTTCATGTTATTAAAGACCTTGATTGAAGTTCAGATTATAATTTCAGGTTGACCTGTATGCAAACTTCATAGACATAAGTGCTATGAAGAAGGAGTTTCACTGCAAGATAAACTAGCATGAATTGTTAGACCCAGCTTGTATGGAGGGTGCTCCCGAGATGATATTGACAGACCTGAGTAGTGCTTAGGGAAGATGATTTCCTCTGGTTGATTGGGTATAACAAGATGACCTCCTATTGCTAACTAGCTATAATGAGATGATATCCTGTGATCACAGGTATTGAGGCCTGTGTTCCAATGTGACCAGCAAACCTTTGTGTCTAGTAATACTGAACTCTGTGAGAAATGGGGAACACCTGTGAAAATGGGGAAACAATCCCTTGTGTGTGGCCTTTGGGAGAGGCTGAAGTTAGAATGTAAACATAGTGAGTGGAGTTAGTGAACTGTTGAGGTGTGCTCTATTGCTATGTACTGCAATGCCAAATTCTGTATGCCAAGGTTTAGTTGCCTCAAGACATGTATCAGCTTTTGTCGCACAAACCTTGCTCCTCAATTTAAAACTATTGGCTGAATAAAAATGGCTACAGCCAATTACTGGAGGAAACTGAAGTAGACAGGTTTTCAGTTACCTGATAGGGGGTTGCCAGTAAGAGGAAGAAGAAAGAACATGGAAGGAGGAGGAAAGTGCCTTGAGAGGAGATGGACCATGAGCACATGGCCAGGAGAAACAGCAAGTATTTGATGTACACAGCTGGGGAGGTAGACAGGCCAGCAGTGAGAAAAGTAACTTGGGCGTTACCCCCTGAGTAATTGTCAAAGGCAAATAAAATAACCATAATCTGAGTCTTATTCATTTGTAAGCTAAACAGGGATAAGTTTAAATTGGTTCAACTCCAGTAAACAGTAAAGGAGAAATAACAAGTTCGTTATGCATTGTTTCCCCCTTTTTTTAATTAGATATATTCTTTACTTTTCAGATGTTATCCCCTTTCCTGGTTTCCCCTCCAAAAACATCTTATCCCATTCCCACTCCCCCTGCTCACCAACCCACCACTCCTGATTCTCTGTCCTGGCATTCCCCTATACTGGGCCATTAAGCCTTCTCAGGACGAAGGGCCTCTCCTCTCTTTGATGTCCAACAAGTCTATCCTCTGCTGCCTATGCAGCTGGAGCCATGGGCCCCTCCATGTGTGCTCTTTGGTTGGTGGTTTAATCCCTGAGAGTTCTTGTTGTTTCCCTTTGAACATCTCGGGAGATGAATGCAAATGGAAGACCCAGAAGGTGTACAGACTTTGATATTTTTTTCAGATCCCTTAATCCCTTATCTTAGCATATGCCATTTTACAATTTCTTTTTATATGGATTTTGAAAGTTGTTCTTCTCTTTTGCCACTTCCGTGTCTTGTGGATAACATATTTATGTACCTCATCGCTTTTTTAATATATTCATATTGTTTAATTTATTCTTTATAGTTTATTGTAATATTATCTTTTTTGTATATTCCTTATCTCCTTACAACTTTAATAAGTATTTTATGTGTACAAGTACTTTTCTCACCATATAAGTCTATGTACCACACTTGGTACACAGTGCTTGATGTTAATGGAGGTCAGAAGAGAATGCCAAATCACCTGGAACTGAAGTTATGGACAGTTATGAACTGCCATGTGGGAATTGAATCCAGGTCCTCTGTGAGAACAAGCTCTCTTAACAATTGAGTCATTTCTATAGCCCTAATTTTTCTTATCTTAAGGCGAAAATCTTGAAAGTGTTTTTCTTATAATCTTTTCTGTACATTAACACTGTCACCTTTTGATTTTTTTGTACCTTAGATTGTAGCCCTTGATATATGTCAAGACCTGCCTGACTCTATCTGGAGTACTTTTCTTTTCATATTGGGAGACTTTCAAAAGATTTGTTCAGATAATTTGACAGGGAGAATTGACTGTGTAGAAGCTGACTGGTAAAACCTCTGTAGGGACTGGAGAGATGCTTCAGTCACTGAAAGCACTAAATGTTCTTGCAAAGGACTGAGATTTGGTTCCTAGCACCCATGCTCTGTGGTTCACAATTGCCTCTAACTCCACCAGAAGGGGATCTGATGCCCCCTTCTGTCTTTTGTAGGCATACAAATACACATAGCATCCACACACATATACAAACTTTTAGATTCTTTTGGTTTGACAACTTAAGATCCATGGCTTAACTGGAAGAGGAGTCTGAGACCAACTTGTGAGGCATAATCAATAATCCTAATTAGTGCAAGTTGAAGTACAATTAAAACATTCTCTGATTTTTAAGCTCCTTCAGGCAGAAAATATATTCTCCTCCGCTGTGATTAGAATTTGTAGTATATACCCAGAGGCTTTACCTGCATGCAATAAGGACACATGCTCCACTATGTTCACAGCAGCCTTATTTATAATAGCCAGAAGCTGGAAAGAACCCAGATGTCCCTCAACGGAGGAATGGATTCAGAAGATGTGGTATATTTACACAATGGAATACTACTCTGCAATTAAAAACAATGAATTCAAGAAATTCCTAGGCAAATGGTCAGAACTTGAAAATATCATCCTTAGTGAGGTAACCCAATCACAAAAGAACACACATGGTATGCGGTCACTGATAAGGGGATATTAACCCAGAATCTCGGAATACCCTAGACACAATTCGCATATCAATAGATTTCCAAGAAGATGGAAGGAGAGACCCCTGGTCCTGGAAAGACTGGATGTAGGGGAATGCCAGGACAGAGAAGTGAGAGGGGGTTGAATGGGGAAAAGAGGGAGGGAAGGGGGCTTATGGGACTTTCGGGGAGGGAGGAAACGGGAAAGGGGAAATGATTTTGAATGTAAATAAAAAACTTAGAAAATAAAATAAAATTAAAAAAAAGAGTTTGTAGTACTAGCTGGTACTGAAAACAATCAATAGAACAAAAGGGAAGGATAGACAAAGCTTGGTGACGTACCAAGAGAGCAGTCATCAAGTTGAGCACTTCCACCTACAGCTACAAAAGTCATGCTGATACATGAACATCACATTTTAGCATCCTGTCCACAATGTGATTCCCTCATAGCCTCCCTGAGTCTTGGGTAGACTTTAGAGCCATGCAATGTGCTCTGCAGGGAAGCCATACAGAAAGGACACTCGCACCCTCTTCGAGTCTAAAGAGGAATCATTCTCTATAGCTGAACCCTTCAATGTCACTTGGGTTTCAATGATAAAGTCTTTTGTTTGCTTTTAGCCCACATTGTCAGCCAAGAAGTAAAGCTTTGGTTAAAGCCTGCATTATCTAATCATGGTGTCTCTGTGCTATTCTCCATTACTGTTCTGGATTCTTTCAGGGATTAGGCTACCAAATACCTCTACTTGAATAACTGAGTAGAAACACAAGCCAGAAATTCCTCTCAGGACAATACTCATCTTATTTGGGCAGAAAGCATATCTGAATTTTTGGAATGGTCCATATTTCTCATATCACATACCTTTTATATTACTCATATTTGACTCTGGATCAACATTTCTAAATGTACTATGTCTTGGGGAACAAAGGAGGCACAAGTTTCAACCATAAAAGGCACCTGCATAGAATCTGACGAGGAAATGGCTAGTGTTGACTCTCGCTAATGTCTGCAAGGAAACAGTATGGACAATTACATGACATTTGGCACATCATTCTGTTTTCCAGCGACTTTGGAACAGTGGTCATAGTTTCTCCTTGAAAGGTTCCCTGTGAAGATTATGTAAGTGTTGACACAGTGCTCATCAAACAGATTCCTCCAGTGATTATAGGATATAAACTAGGTTGATGGTGCTTTGACATCTTGCTTTATACCAGCTTCTCAAAGTTTCATTTCCTATTTCTTAGGAGAATGGTGAGCGAGTTCCCCAGAGCAGTAGACTTTCTCAGCTTCTTTTCCTATTTTTAGGAACAGGAGAAGCTAGCTAGAAATAATATAGTAGCAGTAGATACATAAGGAAAATGGTTAGAGGCAAATTCCAGAATTTTACAGAGTTCCAGAAATAGAAATGCTTCTTAACTCTTGAAAATGTGATGTTTTTGTTTATTTGCAAGTTCTTACACAATAAAGTTTATAAACATGTAAAAATGTAAATAAATAAGTCCGCATACTGATGCTTGGACCTTCAAAGAAAGTAACAGTGCTACAGGTTTGATTGGGCCCCTGTGTGCAAGGAAGAGACAGATCAACTTACCTTAGAAGTGGTTTAGGCCTGCTAGTGCATGCTATTATTTGAAGAACTGAAAACTTGAAACCGACCACATTACAAGTCAAGACAAATAGGTTATGAACAGCATGTCTGCTCTCCCCACCAAGAAAAGCAAGGAAACCGAGAGAGGAGAAAACCTTTCATAGTCTGAGAGAATCAGCTAGTATCCAGAAAACGACAGAAATATCCAAGATGCTGAATGGAACTTTGTCATAATCAGACAAGAAAAGAGGAAGGCAATACTGCCTTGAAAGCTTCACTTCTTGGACAGACAAGTTCATGTTTTTGAGTAAGTATTGAACAATGAGCATAAGCCAAGACCATTGACTATATAAAAATGCATGATAACAACAGAATAAAATTGAAAAGTGGTCAGTAAGTCTGAGGACTGATGAGGTAGAGGGGAGGAAGAAAGAGGGCCTAAGACTTCAGGCTCTGTAGACCACAGAAAGCACTTGGAAAAATGAGATGTTTAGCTTTGGGTGCACAGCATTTGCAAGGCATTAGGAAGTAATGTTTTTAGTTTTGCAGTGGTTGAATAAGAATGGCCCCAAGAGGATCAAATATTTATATGCTTGATCACCAAGGAGTGATATTCTTTGAAAAGATTGGAAGGATTAGGAGGTGTGCTCCTGTTGGAGTAGATATTGAAGGAAATGAGTCACTAGGACTGGGCTTTGCAGTTTCAAAAGCCCATCACTGGCCTAGGCATTCTCTATTTGCTTACAGATCAAGATGTAGCTCTCAGCTACTGTTCTAGCACCTCCCAGCATGCTGTGCTCCCTGCCACGATGATAATGAGCTAAACCTCTGAAACTGGAAGCCAGCCTCTAATTAAATGCTGTTTTCCATAGGAGATGCCTTGGTCATGGTGTCACTTCACAGGAATAGAACAGTGACTAAGATCACTATATTTGACATGAAAGCAGAAACCTAATTTCAGTGGTTTTCAAGGGACATTAGAAAATGAAAAAGTAGACAAAATGATTATAGTCTGGTTTTACAAGAAAACTGTAAAAGAAGGTATCACTGGGACTCTAATTATAATGAGAACATGAGGTGAAGAGAAAAACTTAAGTGAAAAAATATTGTAATGGTTTGGTTCCTGAGGAAAATAAATAGGCACAGGAGAGGGAAAGGCTTAATAGACCTTTGACCCCACAAAAGTCAGATGGTTCAGATAAAGAAGAACTAGAATATATTGGGAGCAGAAGGACCTCATTATAAAATTGGAAGAAAAATAGAAATTCTTTCTCTAAGTACACGGAAGCTATTTGCTTTGAGTTTCTAAGTCAAATGAGTGAAAGTTATAGAGAGATAATATTTTGATAAATATATGAATTAAATAATAGTTTTAATGTGATTTTTAAAACAGCATCATTGATAGGTATGGTTGTTGCCTTTCTTTAAGTGCAGAACTTGTGAGGTTGAGGAAGGAGGGTCATAAGTTTGTGTCCAAACTGAACTATCTCAAAAACAAAATATACAAGCACACAAATAGACATATGTAGGGGATCATTTAGGATGCTTATAAGTTATGTTTAATTAAAAATGGGTTAAACGTTGGATAACTATTTGTGAGAATACTTATATTGAGACTATTTTATCTGAAACTTATGCTCATTGGCTGATTCCAAAACTTATTTTATACTATCTTTCAATTTTACCATACCTTGGGCATTTTCTAAGGCTTATATAGCAAGCAATGTTTAAGTTAAGCTTATGGATAGACTATGATGTCTCCATCACCTCCATAAGGAAGATAGAGCAGAGGGAGCAAGATCTAAAGATGGTCACTGCTTAGAGCCAACACAATATACAAGAGGAACTGCCCTCCCTTCTCTAAATATACAATAGATAAAATAATCATCTTGATACAACCAACAGTTAATACAGCACACTGTAGACTAACATGAACCTCCCAGTAAAAGCTCCTAGTATAAGAAAAAAAATGATGCATTTTGAATAATATGTCAAGTCTTAAGAAGCAGCTACTGGTACAGGTTCCTTTTTACTAGCTTGTAGTTCACATTAAGATGCTTGTTTTAGAAACTTACTATGAAACGGAGCATGGAGTAAAGTATAGAAGGACTACGGACAGGGTACTGAAAACAGCTAGCCAGAAACAAGGTGAGCAAGAAATGGGAGTTACAGCTGAGAATAAATATTTTAAAAATCATAGGCAACTTTACTAAGGAGACAGCATAAACCAGCATAGCTTATTCTTAAATAACCCGAGACAGATCCCGGTGACAACCGATTCTTCTTTTAAGTGATCATAAATTAGGTTTTTAATATAATACTCTGCAATGAGCAAAAGCTCCTTTAGTGTTGTCAAGAATCCAGCAAAACAAAATTTTCCCCAAGAGGAGGTGATAAAGCACTTTACATGAATCCAACTGTTTTTCCAAGAGAATCTTTTGGCTTTTGGATGTAGGTATGATAAATAGGTGTTGAAGAAAACAAGGCAGGAAGAATAATAAATGTAAAATTAACAGGAGAACATGGAAAATGCATACACAGGAACTCATACATACACTGGAACCTGGTTTATAACTGCTAGAAGAGCAACCATGATGCTCTTCACTGGGTAAATGGACAAATAAACTTTACCACATCCAGGCAATATACTATCCAGTACTAAAAGAAAATGACCTATTAAGCTATGAAGACTTGAAGGAACTTAAGAAAAATTGTTAATAAAAGGAAGGTAACCTGAAAAAGAGACATCTTGCATAATATCCTAGCACAAGACACTTGGAAAAAATGAAAATTATGGAAAGTAAATATCAAAGCACAAAGGATTTTTAGGGCAATGAGATTATTGTGTGATGCTATATTATCAATATCTGCATCTCTCCATATATATGCTATATATATATATATATATATATATATATATACCTGTCATCTTTCTATCTATTTATGGATCAATCTGTTGTATATAATTACAGTTTTGACATAATCTATAGAATATACAAGATTGAGAGTAAGTCTAATATCTTACTTTATTAAAAATAGTGTGTTTGTGTAAATTTATTCATCATAACACATGTACAAGTAGGATGATGATAACTGGAGGCTGTGAACCTCGAGGTGCAAGAAATATGTGGGAACTCTGAATTTTATACTTAATCACTCAATCTGAGCTTAAACCTATTCTAAAAAGTAAAATTTACTTAAAAATCAAAATAATTTTACAAGAGATTGATCAAATAAAAAAGTTTGGTTTGGAATAAAGCTAGACTCTGAAAAAAAATCTTAATACCTTTAATTTTAAACAAACATACCAAAAAATGGACATATCTATCAATATGGAACCATAATAGAACAAACACTTAAGAGTCTTCTTATCCCCTATAAATTTATGCACTGAAACCCAGTCCTCATTTGGAACTTTTGGAGGTGGGACCTTTGGGTGCTGATTATATCCTGAGGGTAGGTCCTTCCCAAATGGGATTAGTACCCTTATCAATGATTCTTTGGAGAGTGACCCTGCCCACTGACCATGCACAGTTTCAGCAAGAAGCCAGACATCAACAAAGGAGGAATAGGGTCTTACAACATGCAAAATAAAAGCTATCAGTGCCTTATCCTGGACCACAGCCTCCAAATAGATTTCTGTGATGGCAAGCCAGGCTACAGTGTCTTGCTCTAGCAGACAACCTTGACGACAGATAAAAGGTAGGTTCTTTACAATAATGATTTTTAGTATAAGAGAAAAATTGGAATTTAAGGGATTTCAACCATAAGTACATTGCAAATGTACGATTGTTTTCCATCACTCTTTCAAGTTCAAACTGTACAATAGATTAATCTATTGGCACCCAGAAGAAGAATTATCAGAATCCCCTTGGATGTCAAATGTTCTGGACAAGGAAGGAAAGATTACTGCCCTTCTGTGTTCATTGATAGAATTTTACCACTGAATTGCATACTTGGAATTTTATAAGTTTAAACTGAATAATTTTGTTGTGAACCCCAACACAAATACAAAAGGTATGTATGCAACATGCTAAGTTTTTCTCTCAAGTATAATTTTGTCTCCTCCAGGTAGTCTCAGGGTCTATTTGCTCTCACCCTGAGGCACTCAGGGAGTCCCTGAAAAGAAGGTAACCTGCACTCCCAAGAGTCATGAGAAGCAAAGATGCAACACCCAGGTGTATAAGAGTGAACAGAGAGTAATGGTTAGGACAAATCCAAACCAATCACCTGACTACACTACAGACAGGAAAATTACTCTTCAGATGTGAACGAAATCTGTAAAGCACAAAGCACGGGATAAATCTATTCTCATAATCTAAGATACGCATTTCTTGTAAAATGAGAACTGCTTCTGAAAATGTCTCAGTTAGAAAGACATGCTTTTCTTGTAAAGAACCACCACTTCCTTACCAGATTATAGTCAATACTTGATGTAGCTCACCAACTTTGCTTTAGTATAGTTTTCAATGGAAATAATTTGTGAAGTAAATTCATGAAAAACACAGCTATGTATTAACAGCAAATGACCACCCTTAGCATCCAATAAGTCAAAAGCATATCAAGGCAGAGTTTATAAGTTTTATTAGAGAAAATGCAAAGCATTTTCTTAAGTTTGAATTTCATATAAATGGTCCTTAAAAACTAAAAATATGTCACAGACATTCAGTTGAAGTATCTTAATGATCATTTCATAGTGAAAAATGCTTCATCATACTAAAATACCTCATTAGATTTAGTACATTGTAGTGCACTAAAATTACTTTGCATTGTAAAATTATTCATCATTAATATTTGAATTTAGCTGAGTCTCATCTATTGACCTACCAGTTGCATGCAAGATGGTTTTCTAGTAATGGCCATTTTCTTCTCTTAGACTATCATCTGTGATAGGGATGGTGACATTCCTTCTTAAACAGTGCCTGATGATTAATGGGAATGAAGGGGAAATATGTAAATTCCTCCCTAGTAAATTCTGAGTTCGGAAATATTTGGTAGTCTTCAACCAAGTAATCATTTTCTCCCTCCAGAAATATTCCTTAATCTGGCAAGATCAGATGACAGGATCCCTTCTTTTGTTTCAACATTCAATGGCAGGTTATACATCTGAGACTGATGCTGATGATGCTTCCAGCGCTTTGGATTGTCCAGCATCCTCTAGGATTGTATATAAACAATAATCAAATCAATCTAATTTACTAAGGCTTTACATATACTTATTCTGTCTCTGTTTCTGATCAAATGTATGTATATTTATGCATATATATTACATGTAGGCATATATACATATACTAACACATATTCAGACTCCAAATAAGGCATGTGGTGTGTGTGTGTGTGTGTGTGTGTGTGTGTGTGTGTGTGTGTGTGTGTGTGTGTATGTGTGTGTGTGTGTTTCTGAGACAGAGTACCTTTATGTGGCCCTAGCTGTCCTGGAACATGTACACCAGGTTGGCCTCCAATACTTGAGAGAACAGTCTATTTCTGCCTCCTGAGTGCTGGCAATAAAGGTATGTGCCACAATGCCAGACCTGGTGCTATGTAATTGTATGGCCTCACAATTTACTCACAACAGCTAGTGTACATCAATCAGGTGATACTTCTCAGAACTTGTGAAAATGAGACCGCAGGTTCCTGATGCTCATCTTATGTCTTCTATTCTCCCGCTTAGCTGATTCAATGACCCACTTTTCAAGGACTTCGAGCTTTCTCTCCAGCATCTCTCCACGGAACTATCAGAGCCACATCAGCTGTTTCTCCAGCTCAACTTGTCATTGTTGCCACTCTAAAGAATTAGTTGACACTCGGTTTCCACTACCAACCCCAATACAGAATGATCACTCCTCATGTGAAGGCTTTTGTGCCTTCACAGGTGATTGACAATATTCTTAACCATGAGAACGAAGTTATCAGGGATCATAAATTCACCTATTGGCTCTTCTAGAGAAACTTTAGTTCCCACTGGGGCTTTGTTTGGTGAATCAACTCTAATACCAACTAATGAAGAGCTAACATAATCATTGCTATTGCTGAACTGTTCTCCCAGGCTAGTGGAGAACCCTTGCTAATTGAGATGCACTATATTACATACATTTTCCCTGTGTAAACTTAACTTCTATTTTGTTTTAATTTTACACTTATTTATTTATTTAGGGGTGGTGCATGCCACAGCATTTGAATAAAAGAGACAAGACAACTTATGAAAGTCTCTTCTTAGTGGGGCTAGTGCCTTTATCCACTGAGCCATCTTGCTTATACCCAGCTTCTTCTCAGCAGTTGAAGTTCCTTTTGTGCTTCCCTAGGTGTTCAAAGTGAGAAGCCTTAGCATCTCAGGTACAAGCTTCTTCATAAAGAAATCAATGCTTGCCGTAGTATGAACACTTCCAGTCTGCTGGAAATGACAGTGTTTTCAATATAACATGTGCCTTCAGTAACTTTCAGTATGTCTCCAGCCTGTTTGATAATCAGATTCTCCAAGTGTCTTTTCTGCATCTTTAGGAAAATGTTCCTGCCCACTCCAGCCCACATTCAATAAACACTGTTTTGTTTTTGTTTTGTTTTTTTCTGAACTCTGGCTACATTTCCAGTGGAGATACACACCTGTTGGTTTGTTAGCAAAAACGACCAGAAATTTTCTTCCCTTACGGAAACGCTCGGTCTATTTTATTCCTCAAGGCATTTCTATTTCGAGGCATGAGAAGAATAGGATCAGGGGTCAACTTCTTATACTGATATGTGTTTCTAAACAAACACTCTAGCTTCAAGATCTGTCCTTTCCTGACTACAGTGCATTCACCATCCATGAATCGATAGTAAGCTGCATCATTAGCTCTGTACATTGAGCCCAGTGTTCAGAGGCGGTGGGAATTCTGTGAGAACGGGTAGTCACAGCTGAAACAGACTTGGAATTCCAATTTGTATGCATTAAGCATCCTTTGAATTTTATAAAGCTACAGCACTGGCTTTGAGACAATAACAGAACACAAGAGTACGTGCTGTACAGATTCCCTACATCAAACTGATTACCAGGGATAATTCCAGAACTTGGTTTTCTGTGCCTTTGAATGTGACTCCAAAAAGGTTTCGAATAGAGTCTCTTATCAGTGTAAAATGTACAATAACTAAACCACATCATGTATATGAGAATCTCACGAATATTCAGGTCGATGTATTTAGGCTATTGGCTGACATCACCACCAGTTAACTTGTTTCACGTGAACCTCAACATAATTCAACAACATTTCAGGAATACCTATTAAACTCCCTACCCGATCCAAGCCAGGAGTTCAGGATATAGCAGTCACTCATGCTCCTACAGCTAGCTCCTACACCGCAAACAAACACCTCCATAGAAACAGGCTCCTAAGAAGAGAACGACTTGCTCAGCTCGCAGGGCGTGTATTCTATTTCTTTTGTGTACCCTTCAATCAAGCAATTAAAAAAATCTTTCTGCAGGAGGACCCTGTGCAAAGAGACACTTGGGGAGTTCCATCCAGCCGGACCAGGGTAGTGTTCCCCACAGCTGTGCACAGCATGGCAGAATGATTGGGGTCAAATGGTCACAACAGTGGTGGAAATGATTGGACTCAACTACCCTAATGGTAATGGGGGCTGGAACTACTTTACTCACTAGGAAAACGGAAAGAGGCGGGGGAATGGGGGCTCAGTTTACCCAGGCTCCTTTCACCCCTTCCTGATAGGACCTGCTTGGTAACTGCAGAGATGACAACGAAGAAAAAAAGACTTTCCCAGGGGTGAAGCCAAAAGGTCAGCCCCAAGCTGTGCGGGACAATGGGGACCCAGCCTCCTCTTGTGTCTTCCTAGGAGGTTGAAGGAGCCTTAATGAAGAGACCTTTTTCTTCGCGAAGATTCTAAGCCCCAGCGGGTTCCACTCCACCTCCAGCCCCGGGCGGGGGAGGGGCACAGGGCTGGGACAGGCTGGGCTCCGCCACGCCCCTCTTTTGCTGCGCGACCCCGGCCCCCGCCCGCGCTCTGCTTCCCCGCCCCCGCGCTGCGCGTGCCCAGCCCGGAGCGCGTCCCCGCAATACCGCGCCGCTGCGCTGCTAGCGCTCAGATCCTGGCCGCTGCAGCCAGCTTAGGCAGGGGACAGCGTCCCGCCTGAAGCCCCGCGCTTGGCCCGGGCTCGGTCCCTGCGCCCACGCGCCGCCTAGCCTTGTATTCTCCTTCACTCTCTTCTCTTCTTTATCTCTCTGTCTCTCTCTTCTCTCCTCTCTCTCTCTCTCTCTCTCTCTCTCTCTCTCTCTCTCTCTCTCTCTCTCTCTCTCTCTCTTTCTCGTCTCTCTGGATCACATGTCCACCTAGACCCTGGTCAGTCACCACCGTCCCCTGCCTCGGTGTCCCCACCCTCTGCACCCTAAGCTGTACCCCTGCGGCTGGCGAGGGGCCGCGGACCCGGCTGGAGATGCGAATCCTGCAGAGCTTCCTCGCGTGCGTTCAGCTACTGTGCGTGTGTCGCCTGGGTAAGTGATAGGACCTCGGCGGGGCGGCTGCGCGGGGCTCAGTCTCTGGGACGCGGTTTAAGGGCGGGGGGAGGAGAGTTCAGAACATTCGGCAGCACCCAAGAAAGAGTTACCCCGAACCCCCGATGTCACCTGCAGGGGCTGCGCCGCCACCCCCTCAACTGTGTCGCTACCACCTGCTGGGTCCCCCTATTGAGACTCTGTGGTCAGGACACCTAGACACCCGAGGTCGCCGTGTCAGGATCCCCTCTCGCGCACTCTCCATGTTGCAAACTGTGGCAATAGCCTTGTAGACCTACTTAAGAGAATGAGTCAGTGACTAGAAATACAATACAGCAGTGGCGAGGGGCTGCGACCTAAACGTTCATTTTTACGTTGCCAGTACTGTGGACTTGAACGGAAGGCACACATGTCTGTCTTGAATTACGCACACGCTCCTGAAAGGCACTGAACTGAACAAGCACCAACCTGACTTTTCTAGTACTTTCAATTTAGTCACGTTCAAGTCCAGGCAGTCACTTACAAAAAAGTTCCAATCAAATCTCTATGAGCGTTCTCCCCCAGCTTCCAGAGAGAAGAGCTGCAGGTGACGAGCTTACTGGGACACAGTACCTTCTCGCAGTCTTCCGAACCATACACATATTAAGTGGCTATTACTTCCTGCAGTCTACAGTGTGAATATTTACTTGGGATGGGGATACAGATTTAGTTTTCCAAAAAGAAAAAAAAAAGTAAAACGTGTCTTTTGTTTTGGTTTGGTTTTTGTTTGTTATTTTGTTTCGTTGTTTTAACTACTGAAAGCCTCTTTCAAATGGCTGTTTGGAGCCATTGACCAAAAAATTAGAATATGTATCTCGATCTGTGAGTAAAACTGTTTAGCTCCTATCAGTCCTATAATGCTACTTTTAAATTTTAGATTGTTTATAATAAAGGATACATTAAACATGCACTTTCAATCCAATAGATGGTGCTCCTCTTAGCACCATGACCTTTCTTTGCAACCAGAAGTCATTTCTAGTTCTGACTGATATATATACATATATATGAATTGTGTATGTCACTGTGGTGATGTATTCACCTAACTTCAATCCCTAAGGCTTGGTGAAAGTGCTTAGGGCTGTCTTGGTCGATGCCTTGCAGGCAGCTGTTCAGCTGACTGAGCCCCTGACCTTCCAGGACTGGGGAACTGGGCAGGCTTGAAGTTGATGGTTGAATCCCAAGGACTCTGGTTTGTTGGAAGTGCTCTTCCAATCCACACCTGTTGAACTGACATTCCCACATTCCAGTCACAGACATTTTAGCAACAAAACCAGGTCCTCTTGATACTTAAATTGTTGGTTAAGGAGATCTCACAGTATTAGGGAAGCAAATTACAGTATTACTCTGCACTTCAGCAAAACACAAGCCCAAGACTACATTAGGAGTGGTCTTAATTGAGGAAAAACATTAGTTGCCACACAATTTACCTGTTGGAAGCATAATATTCCCGGGTATTTACTATATTCACAGTTGTCTGGCATCCCTGGCATCCAACCCCAGAGCATGGAAGCAGCCCTCCTTGCTCCTTAACTCAGCTTCTGTATCTATTGATCTGACTGCTCTGGCCATTTCATCTGAACAGAATCATGTCTGGTTTCATTCACTTAGCAGAGTGTTTTCAAGATTTACTCATGTCTTAGCATGTATCAGCCTTCATCGGTTTTTATGACTAAGCCAGATCCCATTATATGCAAATCACACATTTGCAAAGTTGGCTTTTTTCCCCATAGTAAGGCATTATTTGTAGCCTGTTTAGAGTTGCATACATTTTGGCTGATTGGACACACGCCTTTGAAGATATATAACATCAGGGGACAGAACTGAATGCACTGTTTAAGACTGTTACAAGCTTATGCAATAGCATTAAATCTAAACCTACCTATTAGAAGTGAAATATGAGTTCTTTAGTGTTCTCTCTCTCTCCCTCTCTCCTCCTCCTCCTCCTCCTCCTCCTACTACTACTACAAGATGTCTATGTTTGTATCTCTCATCATTTTAAACCAGCCTTACATTGTCATCAACAAGCTGTCTTGGGAACATTGGCAAATCAGATGGACATATTATTGCCCTTGATGTGGTATATTGTAGAAAACTGAGGTACATTATCTCATCTTCAGTGTCTTTGGAGCTATCCAGGTACCATGCCACCCGTAAGATGTGCTCAACAAAAGGTCTGAGGACAGCCTGAGATGTAGTATAGGTAGCTATTCTGACATAATTAGACCACCAGGCTTACCGTTATCCAAGAATGTTTGATTCACCAAGGTATTCATTGTTTACAGTTAAGAGCACCTCCATGATCAAGATAGTATCACTTTCTGTGCCCCAGGTGTCCCAGTGGTTTGAACCAGGCAGACAAGCCATTGACTTTCCCATAAGAAGGTAAGATTGTGAATTATGGAGGAAACCAAGAGGTTTGAAGAGCTGTTAACAATCACTTCTTTTCTTTCATGAGACCTCAGGATCTAGAAGTAAGCAAGTTGCAGAGCTGCTTCAAGGCATACACTCTTGTTAAATAGGTAATGAACCTGATTCTAAACTTCCTAGTTAGGTCTCACTGCTGTAGGGCTACTTTAAAAAATGGGCTATCCCTACAGCCCTTGCAGCAATTATGACGTCAATCACTCTGGCTGTGTTTCCAGGGGTCTTCTTCAGTTCTGACTCTCAGTTTGTCCTCTACAGCAATTCATACTGCAAACACAAAACATTCCTGCTTCCTGCAAATAATAACTAGTCCCCATTCAGGAAATTTATTACTTTTGGCTAGCATGAGAATGCTGTTCTGCGCCTGGGATCTCTGTCACTCTGCACAGCAAGACTATTTTCAAACTTCCCAAACTATTCCCAAAGGGGAAGTTTATAGGAGAGATCACTTCATCAGTAAATTCATTTCCACTTGCACATCTATACTAGAAAGGATCTTGCTTAAAATTGTATGTTGTGACAATTTTGCTGCTGGTAAAAACTTATATTTTTTTTTCTGGAAGCACAAGCTGTTTCCTTACTCCTGAAACTTCAGGAAGCTCTGAGTGGATCTGTCTTGGGAGCTCAATTTGAGTGCTTGTCTGCTAACCTTTTTTACTTTGTAAAATGGCTCCGTTCAGCCAAGCCTATAGCACGTTAGGGAAAGGCTTCGTGGACATGAGGTTTGCGCTCTAGATCCATTTGTCAACAGCTCTAGCATTCACCTGGGACAATCCACATGACAGTAGCATCCATCTTCCCATCGTCCCATTTCTCTGTCCCCATCTGATGTGATTCACAGTTAAGGAAACAGGCACACAGAAGTCACATGAACTTTCTGGCACCACACAGCCTAGCTGGTCTTTGTCTCTTCCAAGTCAGAGACTTTCTTTTCTGTGGTTTTTTGTTTATTTGTTTGTTTGTTTTTGTTTTGTTTTGTTTGCCTTTTTTTTACTAGTTTTGTTTTAGACAGGGTCTTAGGTATCAGGAAGGCCTTAAAAAGTTCTACATAGCCAAAGATGATCTTGAACTCCTGATCTCTCTGCCTCTACCTTGTAAGAGTCACACCTTGGTGACCCTTTCTGTATTCCCTCTGGAAGACAACTTTTCCTGTTGAGAATTTGCAGGCTCACTTCCCAGGATGAAATGTAGAATTTCAGTCCTTATTTGTTTTCTTGCAAATGCACTTGGTGACTTTTAGAGTATGTTCCCATATGGCCTTTATTTCCTTTTGAAAAATGTAAGCACAGTCTATCATTTTTAGGTAACATTAACAATTGCTTCAATGAAAGCTTGAAAATAGTGACAAATCCACAGACCAAATGAGGAAGGCAGCCCCCCACCACCACTGTCTTTCTTCCTTCGATGCTGTAGGCTGCATCCTAAGAACTCAGCAGTGCTAAGCACAGGGTCCTCACCCTTGTGCTCCCTACCCACCTGCTGTGAGTCAGCCCCATACTGAAGACCCTTAAATCTCATTTGTAAGGCATGCATGAATCCTAACACCTGATAAGCTGAGACTGGAGGGCTGCTGTGAATTCAAGACCAAGTTGGGTTAGGTAGTGAGCTTCAGGACAACAGCCTTTTCTACAAAGTGAAATGAAACTGTCTCTCTCAATACAACAACATCATTAAATACCCTCCCCCAAACTCTAGTTCTAACTTTTAAAACTCTTCGTTGACAACCAGTTGACAGTAACTGTGTTTTCCAACAGTCTGTGAATGTATTGAATGTGTTAACACTCAAATATTTTAAAATGCTTCAACTCATTCAATTTGCTAATGGTGAGAGTCAATTTAAGTTATATATAAATGTATATATAAGATATATATATATATATATATGACTTGGGATGGGGAGATATTGTCACATGGCTCTAAAGGAGAAGTTAAGGAGATTTGGTCTTTCATTATGATATTTTTCTGATATTCTTCTCAGTCTACTGATTGGGAGATGACGGTGCAGATGGCGAATGGCTTGCCTTGCAATTGTGAGGACCCGAATTTGGATCCTCAGAGCCCATATAAAAGCCATATGTGCTAGTTTGTAGTTGTAATCCTAATGGTGGGTGAGATGAGAGAAGGAGAGAGGTCTGACCCTGAAGCCTACTGAACAAACAGCCTGGCCTACTAGGTAAAGTTCTAGGCCAATGAGAGACCCTGTCACAGCAAAAGTGAGTAGCACCTGAGGAATGGCTTCTGAGGCTATTCTTTTGACATCTGCATATGTGCACACACATGTGCATGTATGTACCTGCACACACATATAAAGAGTATGCACAGAACAAAACTGTTTTAAGACAATAGTAGCCAGGCAGTGGTGGCACATGCCTTTAATCCCAGCACTTGGGAGGCAGAGGCAGGCAGATTTCTGATTTCAAGGCCAGCCTGGACTACAAAGTGAGTCCAGGACAGCTAGGGCTATACAGAGAAACAATAAATGAATGGAACTGGAAAATATCATCCTGAGTGAGGTAAGCCAATTACAAAAGAACACACATGGCATGCACTCACTAACAAGTGGATTAGCCCAGAAGCTTGTAATACCCAAGACACATTTCACATATCAAATGATGCCCAAGAAGGAGGAAGAACAAAGTATAGATCCTTGGGTCCTTTATAGAAAGGGGGAAAATACCCACAGAAGGAGATACAGAGACAAAAGGTGGAACAGAGTCTGAGGGAAAGACCATCCAGAGACTATCCCACCCAGGGATCCATCCTATATACAGTTACAAAACCCAGACACTATTGTGGATGCCCACAAGTGCTGGCTGACTGGAGCCGGATATAGCTATCACCTGGGAGGCTCTGCTAATGTATGACAAATACAGAGGGGGACACTCTGAGCCAGCCATTGAACTGAGCACAGGGTCCCCAATGGAGAAGCTATAGAAAGGACCCAAGGAGCTGAAGGTGTTTGCAGCGCCACAGGAGGAACAACAATATGAGTCACCCAGTACTCCCAGAGCTCCCAGGAACAAAACCATCAACCAAAGAGTACACATGGAGTTACCCTTGGCTCCAGACACATAAACAACAGAGGATGGTCTTGTTAGACACCAAAGGGAGGAGAGGCCTTTGGTCCTGGAAAGATTTGATGCTGTAGTGTAGAGGAATACCAGGACAGGGAAGTGGGGGAGGGTTGATTGGGGAAGGAGAGATGGCTTATGGGATTTTGGGGGAGGAGGGAACCAGGAAAGGGGACAACATTTGAAATGTAAATAAAGAACATATATAATAAAAAATGGAAAAAAGGCAATAATGAAAAAAGAAAATAAGTTCTTGTCCTCATGAAAAGTTAACAACTCAACTAGAAAAGTATTCGAAAGTCATATTTGAACTGTTGGTTCCTGGTGGTTATTTCTGAACTGCATTACGTCAACTGTACAAACATCCTGATGCATGATGACAGTTATGTGTAACAGCTAAAGAAGGTTTAATGGCCACTTCCTTATAAACTGGGATTCACAACAGGTGATTTATGTGTGAGTGATCTGTTCTCATGCTACATTCTTCATAGTCTTTACCACATACTGTATTTTCTTACAGTTTATTTGTCTGTCTTCCCAACTGGAGCAACTTCTCAAGACTGTGTTGTAGTTATCATTAGCTTCTAAGACCTGGCATCTAGAGGGTATGTTTAGTAAGTCCTTAATGCCCAAGGCCTCTGGGTTACCTTTATGTTACTGAGATCAGTCAATTTCTGTTGGTCTTTCTTTTGGTTCTCTTCTAGGTCAAGACTTTGGTAAGCATTACCTTGACCTGTTCATCATTAATGCCTGTTTTGGCACCAGAGTCTCATTTTCAGTGATTCTCTCAGATGTCCTTTGAAGATTAACCTAGATTGAGACACTAGATGTACATAGAAAGCCAAGTACCTGTGCTTAATAGTGCATGGACAGTTTCCAGGGTAGCCATAAGCGAGCATTTAATTGTGAACGACTTGATATGAGTGAACCTGGCTGTGTCCCAGAGTTAAGGGTGAGTGTGTGTGTGTGTGTGTGTGTGTGTGTGTGTGTGTGTGTATGTGTGTGTGTGTGTGTGTGTGCTCATGTGTTACTGAGAAGACAAGGGAATGAAGGGTGGTCAAGAATAAAAAAAAATTGAAGGATCTTGTCCATCAAGACATTTTCTATCAACCCCAAACCATGATATTGGATAAATCATATCAAGTTGGTCATGAGAGGTTGGTGGCTCAAGACAATTCCAAAGGCAAAACAAGCACAGTGAGGATGGGAAGTACATCTCAAGACATATGATTTTAACAATTCTTCTATCACTTTCTTATTACTCCTAGAGATGAAATATAGGTCATAGTTTCACCCTACATACAGCATGTGTTGAGTATGCTTTTGTTTTAATGGAGCTGAATTCAAAAGGATGGGACTTTGGACAGGGGAGATATTGTCACATGGCTGTAAAGGAAGGAGTTAAGGAGATCTGGTCTTTCATTACAATATTTTTCTGATATTCTTCTCAATATTCCCCCTCACTCTTTACTTTTTTCTTTTTGAGGTTATTTCCTCTTTAACCTTCACTTCCTTTGAGCATGGATTTAAATAATCAAATAAACTTGGCACTTTTTTCCACATATTGATGTCGAGTTGGATAGGAAGGAAACTGATGGTATTTGATATCATTAGCAAACATATTTTTACTTTGCTAATATAATTTGGAGGACTTGGTAGTTACCATCATTTTAAAAGGATAGGTCAACAGATGCTTCTGATCCAAATTCCTGTATGTTAAAATAGGCCAGATTGCCTTTTTTTCTTCTAATATTTGTTCAGATATTAAAATAAACTCAATTATTCAGGGTCTTGGTTGATGTGAACTCTCTGGTTTGATTCAATAAGAGGGAGTCATTTTGTGCGAATGTTCATAAGGCATGCATTTTGTAAGTTTCTTTGGAAATAAGATTTTTACATTTTTGGAAATAATTTACTCATGAGTTGGAAGGAAGGAAGTTGGTTTAAATTATTTGTAAGAGTGACTAGGCTACAGGTAGCTTTTTCACTCTTGGAGTCTCTCTCTCTCTCTCTCTCCTCCCTCTCTCCTTCCTTCTAAGCATGGGGCTTACTACTAGACCTTTCCTGGAGCGGATTAACTCACTATCTTGAGTAGAAATAAATAGGAAAAAAGCTATTTTTTTACACTTGAAAAAAAATGGCCATTTAAAGCAGATATCATTGTTCCCAAGTGAATCATGATCACATACATTGAAATGCTGGGCAGATACAAATACCCTTCCTGATGTTCTCATGGTTTTCAATCACATCATCACCTGATTAAATCTGATTTCTGTAACTAACTTGTCATCTACTTTCATCTACACATTTTCTTGAATAGAGAATGTAAAGGTGTCGCCTGTTACATAGAGTTGTATAAATTCAAAGTCTGCCCCCAGGAGCCATCAGCATGGCATTGAGGAATACATAAGACATTAGTCTCATAGTTTTTCCTCGTAAAAGTGAGCATAGACCTTGCCTGAGGTCACGAGTTCTCAATCCTGCCTACACTTTAGACTTGTCAGGTGTGATTGTGTGCTTCTCCTCTAAATTCTGTACAATCCCTATCAGAACTGTAGTACTTGGAAACAAGAGTTCTAATGACTAAATAGGTGATGAGGTCCAAGCTGCCACAGAAGAAATTAATGCCCTTAGAGAGAAGAGACAAGAGTAAGTGTCTTTTCCATCCTATAAAAGCCCAGCAAAAAGCCAGCCATCTAAAAGCCACAGGAAGCCTTGATCAGGATCAGATCACTCGACCCTTTGGTATTGGACTTTCTAGGCTTTGAAACTGCAAGAAACAAATGCCTATTGCTTTACCCATTCACTCTAAAGCATTTTGTTATAGTACCCTGAGCTAAGCAATATGTGCAAACAACTTCTAGCGTAGCATCCTGTAGCGTCTGAGTGCTGTAGTCAAGTATGGATGTTTTCTTAAAACACTTCAGGTGACTGGAGGACACAGTCAGGGCTTGAAAAGCACAGATCTAGGCCAACCTCATGATACTACTAATCTTAGTTCATTTCTCTGCAGGTCGAGACCCTGGCAGGTTATGTGCTTGCTAAAACAAAGCCAGTTGCAAGGGACAAAGGCCCTGGAAAATGTCCCAGCCCTCTTTCCTCTTCTTAAGGTAGTTTCAGTTTCAGAGTAACCCTAGAAGAGGGTCATGGACTGAAGCACTGACCTCAGAGTCTGAAAACTAGACTTAGGAGGGCAAGAGCCTTGGAGCTAATACAAAGGTTCAAGTCTATTATCTTTTCATTTGCCAGTGATGCATATTCTTAGTGGTACCCAGTACTGTCCTCTTTATGAATTATTCAGTAGAACTAGTTAGTGTTAGTGTTTTCTACTCATTAAGTTAATATAAGATTTAGCTATATCCCCCTTCTATTCTATCTATTTTATGTTATCTCTAAGCTAAAAATTATCATGCTATGAATTATGAATGATACAATTTATAAAGGAAATATCCATTATTTATCATATCTTGACTACCTGCATTTTTCGGTGTTTCAAAAGCCCTAGTAACTTCCACTTAAAAGCTAATGATCGACTTTCCTACATGGTCAGATTCCTTCTTCAATATACTAATGCTCAGTAATGATGACCTAAGCACAAATAGATGTAATGTGGTGGGTCTTGACTGAGAATATTCTCTGAGATAAATATTTCTCTAGAGATTATATATATATATATATATATATATATATATATATATATATATACATAGTAGCTAATTAAAACTTCACAATAAATAAAAGTAGCTTCCCAGCATGGAAAACTTTGCAGATGGATTGTGTGTGTAGGTACACACACACACACACACACACAGACAGATACATACATACATACATTATATATATATACATACATTATATATATATATATATATACATACATATATGTATATAGTTTTAATCCACTTCTGGGAGGACAGAGCTCTTTGTACACCATGCAGGAGGATGGACAAGAAGACTTTCAGGGTCACTATGGGGTCAAAAGGCATAAGGGCCTACAAAGACATTCACAGAAGAATAAAAGAGAGTCAAATGTAATATTTGGAAGGAAGCAATGATTTGGATGAATCAATAGCAGTAAAAATTCCCAAATAGTAGGGAAGATTTCCAACAGTTGCATGAAAAGTTTGGAACTGACATTTATCCACTACCATGGAGTATGACCGCAAGATTTCAAACAGTGGAATTGCTTGAGAAATCTGTGTATTTTTTAAATTTAGACTTTAAAAAATATTACTGTAAGTACTTTATTTATATGTGTATGGAAAAGAGAGGCAGAAGCAGGAGGAGGAGGAGAAGGAGGGAGAGGAGTAAGAGGAGGAGGAGGAGGAGGAGGGGTTATTTGTATGTGGTATGTTCCCCTTGGTCCACTTTATGGGTGTGTTCACCTTCATGGACACATGTAGAAGCCAAAGATTGATGTTAGGATATTTTCTCACCTCATTTTTCCACCTTCTGTTTTGAGATAGGGTTTCTCACTGAGCCCAGTTCTTGCCATTTTAGCTAGATTAGCTGATCTTCAAATCATAGAGCTCCACTTGCCTATTCCTCAGCGCTGGGGTCATGTGCATAATGCCACACCTGGCTTTTATGTCGATGCTGGGGATCTGAAACCAGATCTCATTCTCTTACTGTAAGCACCCCGCTGACCCATCACCCCTGCTCAGGTCTTTAGATTATGGCACAACTCCGGTAACAGAGGAGGGTGACTGAAGCAAATTGAGGCTGGATATTAGGCTGCTTCAGTGCCATCACTGTGGAATTTGCTTGGTGGTTCAGAGTGTGACAAGACCACAGCATCCTCACGAGTCACTTTAAAGCCTAACAAGCACTTTCACATGTATCACTTCACTTGACTTAAATAGAATTGATGTATTTGATAGCATGTGATGCCATTGTCTGAGAACAAGGTATTCGCGATTGTGTGGCCTGGGAAGGTAAAGATGTAGTAAGGAACATAGAGAATCAGAGAGATATCCAAGAAGGAAAAGTGAAGAAAGCAAGCTTGCATAACTCTACAGGAGCTGATGGTAAGGACACAGAAGGAGAGAGAATGAGGGTCCTGGCATGAGTTTACATACTGAATGAATAGTGAAACTAAGTAGGTTAAAATGAGCCCGGGGCCTTGAAGGGAGATTTCCCTCCAAACTGATTAACTCAGTGACTCGGGCAGCAATGAGAGCAATCTCAGCAAGTGCTGCTGCTTGGAGAGATCACAGTCAGAACTTCACCAAAGCAAACGTCATTTCAGGGGTGAAAGGTTGTGAAGAGATCGATAGCATCAGGTTGGTTCACCTGCAGCTCCCACCTCGACACAGTTCACTTGATTGACTTCGAACACCCGTGACTGGGACCATGAGTGTGTCCCTTCACAGTGAGCTCACACACACACACACACACACACACACACACACACACACACACACTCCTGTAGTGTTGCAGCCAGCAGGCTGCTGGTACAATAGCCTTCTTAATTATCCATGAGTTCGTATGAGTTGAAGTATATCATAATCATCTCTCATAAACTCATGTCTCTGGAAACTGCTTACAGTGCGGGCTGCGCATTAAAGACGGGGTAACAGAAAACAATCGGTGGACTGAGCTTCCCTGATTTTGCTTTGAACTTTATTCCTGAGGGGAAGGGAGGGAGGGAAAAAGAGAGAACATGCAATACTGTGTGTGTAGTGTGTGCTTGCCACAGCAAGTATGGAAGGGTCAGAGGACCACCTAGGGTAGCATTCCTTTCCATCCACCTTGATTGTGACTGAATCCCTTTTGCTGTCATTATTTGCTCCTGCCTGGTCCAGTCTGGCCGGTTCACAAGCTGTTGGGAATTCTCCATTTCTGCCTCCTATCTTGCTGAAGGAACTCTGGGATTACAGATGTGTTACTGTGCAGACATTTTGCAAAGATTCTTTCTGGAAATTCGAACTCAGAACCTCACACTTGCACATCAAGATTGACCTGTGGTTGTTAATTATTGAACAATACAAGAGGATGTTACTACTTACTGTATGTCCCTTTAAGATATATTTATGATACATGAAACAGTATACTGAGGAATCATATAGCTTAGGGAAGGAAGAAAGTAGTAACAAAACCAAAATGTAAGTTTATTTTACTATATATAATGGGTTTCTGTAAGTAATTAAAAATATAGTATATTGTGCTATATAGGATTTGATTGCAAAGCGAAAATCTATTAAAAAATTATTGACTGTCTCTAAGTATGTTTGGTTGTGTGTTTTTCTTGATGACTTTCATAATGGAAAAGTGGTACATAATAGTCATATATTTACAGTTATCCAACTATATTATAAATATATGGTTATATAGACATATGTACTCATGCATCAATTAATGAAGATTTATAAATACATGTTCATATGAATAGGCAAAAATACATATGTATGTTTCTTGTTGTTCAAAATGGAAATGTCTTTAAGTATTAAAACAATATCTTTTACAAAGACTATTCAGATTAATTCTGGCACACTCTTGGATTTCTTTTAAAGGTTTCATTTTATTATTTTTATTTATATGTATGCATCAGTATCTGTGTGGAAATGATGCCTCTTATATCCATGTCTGTGCAACCCAGAGGATGGTATCAGATTTTTCTGGAGCTGGATGGAGTTACATCCAGTTGTGAGCTTCCTGAAGTGGGTGCTAGGAACCAAACTTGAGTCCTCTAAAAGAGAGGCAAGCACTCTCAATTGCTGAGCCATCTCTCTAGACATAATCTGATATTTCTGGGCCTGAATTTGTCCTGGCCCCAAGAAGAAAGATAAACAGAATGTCTGTAGCTCCCTGTGACCCGAGTCAGTTCTGTCATCTCCACAGGAGCTGAACCTAGTGAGAAGTGAAACTAGGGGTTGCTTCGCAGGTGCCTGCTGAGGAGTCACTGTGTGCTCTGCAATCCACTTGGGCTTGAATCAGTATTTTCCATCTTTGAGGGGTAAATCTGGTTACAGACAAAAAAAAAAGTAATGTGGCCGAGTAAAGTCAGAAAAAGGAGAGATAAAAATAAAGATGTAAATACTTTTACAAAGTTGTAAAAGTCATGAGAGCGTGTGAACAGACCCTCTTTCTTTCATTTGTACAGACAGTTTATAACATAAGCCTCTGTTGTGTCCCTGTCTTTTCTGCGGCAGGCAGACTTTTATAGATTTGGGACCAGCCTGGTCTATATAGCAAGTTCCACTCCAGCCGAGGCTGTAGCAGAAGACCTTGTCTCAAAAACAACAAACAGTAACAGCAAACCAAAAGCAAAGAAAGAAAGAAAGAAAGAAAGAAAGAAAGAAAGAAAGAAAGAAAGAAAGAAAGAAAGAAAGAAAGAAAGAAAGAAAGAAAGGAGGGAGCAACAGGAAAAAACAGAAAAAACTTACATTATTCATTTCATATCGTAGATTATTCATGTTTTTGAGCAAAAGTTCACTGAGTCTTGCCTCTTTACTCTAAAATGCATTTATTTTTCAGTATTCTTCTTATCACAGTCAAAATAATTATGTAGCTAGGAAAACATTCAAATAAATGTATAAGTTATTCTTCTTTAAGCACATTCTGTCCCATATCTAGTGCTAGCAACATGTCACATGACTTGTACAATTAGACCTGTTCTATGGTGAGGCCTATTGACAGAAGGAGCGGCCGTTACGTCACAAACGTCAGTTCTGTATGCTGCGATGTTAGGGAGTTGGTCAGTAAACCTGTAATTTTAGGCTTCTCTGGGAAGATCTGAACATAGATAGCAATGCCATCTGCTAGATAGATTTCGTGAAGAGTAAAATCACATTTAATTAGGCACGAGTGACTAGGGCAAGCTGCCCTGAAATCCTATAAGACATGGCACAATCTGGATTCTGTCTAGACCACCAAATAAAGTGCCCAGAGATGCCTCCCTCTTGACAGTGTTCCCAAGATATTTTCTTGCTAATCTTTGAGTACTTTCTTACTGTTCAGTATTCTTGGCAGAATTAATCAAAACACAAAATGCTTGCATGCTCCTCAGTGAATTCTAGATTTTATACAAACTTCTTTGCCCATGGCAAGATGCCTATAAGACAGCCTCCTAGCTGACTCCTTAGCAGCAGCTTCTTTCAGCATCCTCGTTTTCTACATTTAAAAGTTGAAATTCTGCAGCACCTGTCAACTGGAAGGTGGAGGTCTTTAGCTCTTAGAAATTTTGAAATTTTATTAGATGCGATGGTATTCAGGCAAGGAAAGATGAAATGCTCAGTCATTTTCTCTACTGTAAGCTTAGCTGCTAAGGCCTTTTCTCACGAGGCAGGTTAGGTCTCCTGCTGGCAAAACGTGCCTCTCTACCCTAAGTTTTCACTTATGAAAACACAGGAATGCTGGAAATTTGATGGGAGTCTTTGGGCAAAAACTTGTAGTCTGCTGAAGATCTGTGTGGGTGATTGCCCTGCTTGAGAAGACAAATAGAAAATAGGCCATCAAGGATAAACTGACAGAGACTTTTTGTGTAGAAGTTATTATGCTTGACTTGCTCCCTAAAAGGATGAACTATGCACTTTCAGTGAGAAAATATTGACATGGGTACATGAAAACTTAGAATTTGTAGACCGGAGCTGAAATCTCCACCAATTATCCCTCAAAATTTCTTGTATGAACTCAGTAATAAATGAAAATTACCTATGTCTTTATTCATCACCTGAAAATCGCAGAAACACATAATAATTAACCAAAACACAGATGGAGAGTTTCACTATAGGAAGCATAACCGAATCGGAGCCGTGAAAATAAGCTCAAATCTGCTTCCGGTCTAGGAAATCTGCTTCCGGCCTAGGAAATGTACAAAATGCAGTGATCATTCATCTTAGGGTCCTGATGTAAATCATGGTTTTTCCAAGACCAACATTAAAAACATCTTTTTTTGCAAGTGTGTAGCAATGGACGTGGGAATACCTTAAGGGACTCATGTCCTAAGAAGATTTTGTGCTTTCATAGTCTAAGAAGGAAATCTTTTGCAACCGGCTTCAGTAGTGAAACACAATGAGGTTGGCCAGAGTTTCCGACCACAGAAACCTTTGAGGAAACATTGGGTAAGATTTTATGTTTATACTAGCCAAGACTGGGAAAGACACATAGGTTCATGTGACTTTTGATGTCCTGTGATGATGCTCTTCCCAGGGTGTCCAAGTTGCTTCCAAAGCTGAACAACTCGGGTGCCTTCTCTAACTTTCTTGCAGTCCTCATACATTGCTCATTCCCCTTGACTCGCGATATTCACCACTCCGTGATGACTTCTGACCTCCTGAATCTCTGGTTGTGTCCTCTTTGTACCTTTCTATAACATCACTGCTCCCTCAGGACACCGCCTCACTCAAGATGCGGGATGCAGTGTACATTCTACAATCCAGTTGTTTCCAGTTTGCTTTCTCTTGAGGAAACTAACCTGAAGATTTACATTCAAGAGCTATAAGGGATGTACCTTTTCCCTATATATTAGGCACCCAGTATATCTCTGAAGTCTATGTGAGTGTAATTCCTTCTAAAACAACCATACCAAAGACAGAAAACCTAATACAATCGAGCTAATGATGGTCCCTCCATGAACTTATTCAGGACACTCTTTAGCAGAGTAAGAAACTTGGGATCCCACTTTTAGCACCAGGGAATTAGAATTCACTTCACCCTCAACGTCACCCAGTTCCTCTAATTTATCAAAACGTAAACTGAAAGTGGGCCAATCCAATCACATTCTGATTTTAACAGGTCCAAGAGCTTATATAGGTTTTGAACCCAACTGGCACCCAATCATGGACAACTTCCTAAGGGCTTTTACTCTTGGCATTCAGACTTTTAAGAAAGAAAATTAAGCAATTAGAATAGAGCACAATAGTGAATGCAGAAGACGGGCAGAATGACGACGGTGGCCAGAAACATGAGAGAAAGAGTACTAGAAGTTTCTTTATTCTACGCAGCGGTGGGAGAATCTACTTTTTGGCCTGCGCAGCGGATGCACCATTTCTTTGGGTAACTTTCCCCTATGTTTCCTGTCAAGCCAGGGTTTAATGAAACAAAACGATACCGGATCCCTCTCACTAACAACACCTCTCCATCCCTCCAACACCCCAGTCAGCGCCAGCCAAGAGCGTTTCCCTCAACCTCTTTTATCCCCTTTTTTCCCAAGAAGATCAGAGATATGTGAGATCCTGTTTGATTCAAGCATGGAGAAAGTGCTGTGTGTCTCATGCCCATGGGTCACCTGCAGCTGTCAATACTGGCATTGTCAGTGTTCCTTCTGTTCTGGGTCTATACTTAAGGTTCCTAAAAGCATCATGAGAGATTTATAGAGCAAAAATTATTTTCCATGGGACAGGGGTCTGGGGTTGTTGACATTTCAAAGTATTTAAAAAGTGTGAATAGCACAGTTGTGCCCAGCTCCATTTAGGGGCTCTAAGAGACATTCTAAAACCACCACACTTTGCATCTCCTCAGTGCCTGATCTGTTGGCATCGTGTCTCTGGTGTGGAGAGAGAGAGAGGTCTCTATGGCTGCAAAAAGAAATCCACCAAGATGGTGCAAATGTTTAGTAGAATAATAAAGAAGTCAGTGCTCTGTTCATAAAAGTGACTTAGAAGTTATGAGGTTAATGGACAAGTGGAGAATATTCTTGTGTACATAATCACACTGGAAGAAGAAACATTTTTTTTTAACTCACTGTGACTTGGACTGCTATTGAATTGCAGGAGATTTAAGGACTTGAAATGTAGGTTTTAATGTGTTCAAATCCAACTACTACAACCTTAAGGAATATAAATGAAGAGGAAACAGCACACCAGAGGGAAATAATTACAATACTCAGATGTAAAACCCAAAACCAGATTGCTTAATGGAGCAGCGATGCTTGATAGAATATTAACTAGGTGATTAAAAGTTTGAAAGCCACCATTTCATTAAATAGTCACTAAAAGCAGCAGTATTTGTGCTAATAAAGAATTGCCTAGTATCTCTAAGCAATGATGAAGTTTGTGTCGGACTTTGTGTGGGGAAAACGGGACTTCGAGACACAGTGACATAAGGAATGGATTAAATTATTGAAATTTTGCAATCATGAGCACAGGAATGAATTTGCTAGGCTTAACATTAGTTTTAGGGTAATGAATATTTTCTTTCTGTTTTCAGAAGAATTTAGCTTTTTACTTATGTGGGAAAAAAAGCCCCACCTAAACATTCAGTATGAGTTGAAAAATGGTATGAAAAATTTGCCACTTTAGTTGCAGTTCAGAGGCCATAGAGTATCAGTTGTGAAATTACAAATAGTCTGTTTTTTAGAAGTATTTGCTATTGAGTGATCTTCTCATCAAAAGGAGCTATTCAATAGTGAGGATATAGGAAGGATGGCTTGAATTTCTTGGAGCAAAACGGACTGAATGTTCACCTAGGAGAAATAGCTCTCTAGGTCTGGGATACTTTTGGTCCGCACAATATGTGCATTTTTATTCAAAGCATGGATGCTTCCTCTCAAGTAACTAGCTTAGTATTTCATAATACTAATGATTAGTTTTAACATGCTGACCTGTCTGCATTAAAAACAAATATTTCTCTTGGCCTGGGAGATGTTTCTGCGGATAAGGCCCTTGTCATGCAGGCAGGAGGACTGGAGTGTGGATTCTAAGAACCCAGGTAAAGCCAGATGTGCTGATACACATCTGTAATCACTGCATTCCTACAGAGAGATGGGGACAGAGGGTGGAGAACAGAGAATCCCTAGAAACTTGTCGGTAAACTAGCCCTGTGTTTGCAACAACAAGCAGTGAACATTTGTCTCAAAGAAGGTAGAAGGAAAGAACTAACACCCAAGGCTGTCCTCTAACTTCCATTTCCATGTTATAATATGTACATGTCATGGTAGACACGTGCCCACACTCACACATGGATATGCATAAACTCATAAAAACAGAATGGAGCAATATTCTCCTCCTTGCCTCTACCACTTTTCTGGCCTTTCATACAGTGCTAAGCTTTTGACAGAATTTTCCAGTTAGTATCTGTCTTTTCTCTCCTTCCATTTGCTCTTGAGCCTGTAGTAAACAAGAATCTGCTCCCATCACTGCGAGAACCATCCCCGATTCATCTCATCAGTTCCCTTGACACTGTTACATGTAATGGGCAGCACCCTCTGTCATGACTTAGCTGAGCCACAGTTTTCAATTGTAACTCTGGAGATGCCTTGGTCTCTTGACTTCTCAAATGTCTCACTGCTCCAGTGCCTTCTCTCGGCTTCTTCGTCCCCCCCCTTTTTTTTTCTAAGTTTTTTTATTTACATTCCAAATCATTTCCCCTTTCCCGTTTCCTCCCTCCCTGAAAGTCCCATAAGCCCCCTTCCCTCCCTCTGTTCCCCATTCAACCCCCTCTCACTTCTCTGTCCTGGCATTCCCCTACATCCAGTCTTTCCAGGACCAGGGGTCTCTCCTTCCATCTTCTTGGAAATCTATTGATATGCGAATTGTGTCTAGGGTATTCCGAGATTCTGGGTTAATATCCCCTTATCAGTGACTGCATACCATGTGTGTTCTTGTGTGATTGGGTTACCTCACTAAGGATGATATTTTCAAGTTCTGATCATTTGCCTAGGAATTTCGTGAGTTCATTGTTTTTAATTGCAGAGTAGTATTCCATTGTGTAATTATACCACATCTTCTGAATCCATTCCTCCGTTAAGGGACATCTGGGTTCTTTCCAGCTTCTGGCTATTATAAATAAGGCTGCTATGAACATAGTGGAGCATGTGTCCTTATTGCATGCAGGTAAAGCCTCTGGGTATATGCCCAGGAGTGGTATAGCCAGATCCTCTGGGAGTGTCATGCCCAGTTTTCTGAGGAACCGCCAGACTGCTTTCCAGAGTTGTATCAGCTTGCAATCCCACCAGCAGTGGAGGAGTGTTCCTCTTTCTCCACATCCTCGCCAACAACTGCTGTCTCCTGTGTTTTTGATCTTAGCCATTCTGACTGGTGTGAGGTGGAATCTCAGGGTTGTTTTGATTTGCATTTCCCTAATGACTAAGGATGATGAACATCTCTTTAGGTGCTTCTCAGCCATTAGATATTCTTCAGGTGAGAACTCTTTGTTTAGCTCTGTACCCCATTTTTAATAGGGTTACTTGCCTCTCTGGAGTCTAACTTCTTGAGTTTTTTGTATATATTGGATATTAGCCCTCTGTCGGATGTAGGGTTGGTAAAGAGCATTTCCCAGTTAGTTGGTTGCTGCTTTGTCCTTTTGACAGTGTCTTTTGCCTTACAGAAACTTTGTAATTTTATGAGGTCCCATTTGTCAATTCTTGATCTTAGGAGCTAAAACCATCCAGTGGAAAAAAAGATAGCCTTTTCAACAAATGGTGCTGGTTCAACTGGAGGTCAACATGCAGAAGAATGCAAATTGACCCATTCTTATCTCCTTGCACTAAGCTCAATTCCAAGTGGATCAAGGACCTCCACATAAAACCAGACACACTGAAACTAATAGAAAGGAAACTAGGGAAGAACCTTGAACATACGGGCACAGGGGAGAATTTCCTGAATAGAACTCTTCATCCCTTTTTATAACCTCACTTCCAGCGTTAACAGTTCCCAGAGCTCATGCTATGGGTTGTACTAATGTTTGCATCCTAACTGGCTCCCAAAGACCTGTACGTTAAAGGCTTGATCCCTAGTATATGCGCCATTGGGAAGTACTAGAACTTTTATGGGGTGAGATGTAATGGAAGGAGGTGAGGTCATTGGGAGTGTGTCCTTACAGGTGATGCTTAGACTTTCACCTCTTGCTCTTCCCCTCCTTTCTACCCCCTTTCCATGAGAAAGTCAGTGTGGCCTGCCATGTTCTTCCTGCCATGACCACCGACTGGCTACAGGTCTAGAGCAATGGAGTTAGATGGCTATATTCTGAAACTTTTGAAACTGTGGGTCAAAGTGTACCTCTGTTTTTTTTTTAGGTTGGGAACTTCTGTTACAGTATTAGAAAGCTAGGTAACATAGGCCTTTCTGTCTGCATACATGCCTGACGGCCTCATCCTTACATTTATACATTGATGTCTCCAGGATTTGTATCTGTAGGCCAGAACACTTACCCAAACCCTATACTAACATCACTTAAGTACTCAGTAGACCTTAATTTGATCTGCTGATCTTTCTTCCACTCTGGATCAAGCCAAAAACCTTAAGAGCAGAAGCAATTCTTTCATTATGTTAATATATCAGCAAATGTGGGTGCATCTCCTGAACGATCTTTGCTGTAGCCCACCCCACATAGTTCTTCTCTGGATTTCTCCTATTGGCTTCCAGCTGCTTTCCTTGCCTTGCTGCACCTGCCAGTCAGTCTGAACTTGCTAAGATATAAGTCAGATTATGTCCTTCTCAATTTTCCACTTTTTTCTCTGACTTGCCACTGTCTCTAGAGTTTTCCTGAAGCTCTCGGTGACCTGGCATCCCATTCCCTCTCCAGTGGCTTTTATACAAATGGTTGGTGATCTGCTGTCTGGATTTAAACAGAGTGAAAAATTGTATAATGTCAATAAACACTATCATTTTTTTTTAGAAGTGAGAATTAGAAAACAGTTTGAGTGCATGCTGAAGAAATCTCAACCATATGGGTCAGACAGGGAAATTCCCTTTCTTTCTGTTTACTCTGTGAATCCACACTGATTGGCCCTGTTTCTACACTCAGTGGAGATGGCTTATATGCCACAGGGTAGAAACCTGAGAACTTTCTACATAGTGCTCCCCTGTCTCTGAGGCACTATCCTTGTCCAAACATTCTTCATGGTTCACAGCCACCAAATGAAAAACAAGAGGGCTTGCATGTTCCCTACAAATGCACAGTGTAGAAGCTGCTCCCCCACTTTGCCAGCATTTAGCCATATCACCAAGAGGAAGAATGGACACTTTGGGATCTGTTCAATATGGTCAACCACCTAGCTAACCTTTGTTGCTGGGGAATAGGGACAACCACATTCTAACAAATTTTTGCCCATGTCCACCATGTGTTAATGAACATCTCTCTACTTCTGTATATTCACTAGCCTATAAAAAATGTCTTATTAATAATTTTCTCACCAAATTCATCTGCATATTTAATGACAACTAACACAGTAACTTTTATATAAATTTTCTCAATGACATGTGATAATGCTCTTAGTCAGTGGCTTTTTTTCCCCTCCTATAACTCCATGACTGAGGAATCCAGGCTTAGAAGACAGTAAGGAAAAGGTTTTACATATCTTGACCAAATTTCCAGGGCTAATAAATGGTTGAATGACATGAGACTCTGATCCAACAATTCCTAATTTCAAAGTCTTCACCCTAAATTCTAATCACTGTTCAGAATAAATTGTTAAATCATTCAACTACAGTAGTGTCTATATCACTAATACATTGACTCAGATTGGCAAAGCACACTGGAAATCAGGTGTTAGTGGATGCTTTGGGGTGAGCATTTATGTTCCTTGTTTCTCTCACATATAACTTGTAAGCTGGTTTGATTTTTGGCTCTGAACACGAATAGACCTTAAAAGTAAAAGATACCCTGAATGTCATAATAGCTCTTGGTTGTGCTTACAATTCACTTTAAAATGCTAATCTCTCTCCTTAACTGTAAAAGACAGAAGCAAAAGATGTACTCTGGGGACATCATTTGCATGAATTGTTCCTATCTTTTGTTTGAATTTTTTTATTTTGAGGTTCAGACATTTGAAGGGGTGTAGTGTTATTTCGTTCTCTTCTAAAATAGCACATGTCCCTGGTAATAGGATAAGCAAAAACAGACACCATTCAAAAACAATGGATTCTAACAGGAAAAATAAAAGTTATCAGTTTTTCTTCATATTTTCTTCCAATTTTGTCCACCCTGATTCCTCTTTTAGATACGTACGAGATAATAATAGTTTTGTCTTTCTGGATACAGATACTTTAATTACTGAAGAGAACGGAAACACCAAGGAAGTCAATAGTGGATTGATCCCCCTCCCCCAGTCTCTGTAGGAATGTAGTGATTACAGACGCATCCCAGCACATCTGGCTTTACCTGGGTTCTTAGGATCCACACTCCAGTCCTCACACTTGCATGGCAAGTGCTTTATCCACAGAAACATCTTCTTAGCCATGAGAGGAATATTTGTTTTAATGCCGATGGGTCAGCATGTTAAAAATCATTATCATTATCAAATTCTTGCAGACTATTTGCCTGCCAAAAAATGCAGGGCTTTTTATATTCATTGAGAGACATGTAAAGGAAATATGAATGATGAGAGACTATATACTTTAGTTCTTCATATGTTGTGGGAGCTTAAGCTAGATGTGGTTTTATTGTAATAGGGTGCATTTTTATGTCTTCTAGTGTTGCATACTGATCTCAAAAACCAAGATTTCTTTGTCTAAGACTATAATTTCAGAGCCTTGGAGATGACTCAGACTGACCTAAGTTTCTTAGATTCTCAGCATTCCTAAGGCTGCAATCCTTCAGTACAATTCTTCACTTTGTGGTGGCCCCTAACCATAAATTATTTGTATTGCTATTTCATAGCTGTAATTTTGCTAATGTTATAAATTGTAATGTAAATATCTGTTTTCCAAAAGTCTTTGGCAATCACTATTAAAGGGTTGTTCTAACCCACAAATGGGTCACAACCCACTGACCAAGAGGCTAATATATGGAGATATAGAGAATATATTGTAACCTACAATCTTTGCATCAGACTGAAAAAACAATTTTCTATTTTTTTCTAAGTTCTTTTATTTACATTCCAAAGCAGGAACCTGCTTAGGTCCTGCTTTGACTTCCCTTAATAAATTGTGATTAAGATGGGTAACACTTTCTCACTCTAGTTGCTTTGGTCTAGTTGCTTTTTCTTATCACCACAATAGGAACCAGATTAATATAGTTCTTCTTTGCCTCCATTGAAGCTTCTTCTTTTTTTTATTTTCTAAGTTTTTTTATTTACATTCCAAATCATTTCCCCTTTCCCATTTCCTCCCTACCCGAAAGTCCCATAAGCCCCCTTCCCTCCCTATTTTCCCCATTCAACCCCCTCTCGCTTCTCTGTCCTGGCATTCCCCTACATCCAGTCTTTCCAGGACCAGGGGTCTCTACTTCCATCTTCTTGGAAATCTATTGATATGTGAATTGTGTCTAGGGTACTCCGAGATTCTGGGTTAATATCCCCTTATCAATGACTGCATACCATGTGTGTTCTTTTGTGATTGGGTTACCTCACTAAGGATGATATTTTCAAGTTCTGACCATTTGCCTAGGAATTTCGTGAGTTCATTGCTTTTAATTGCAGAGTAGTATTCCATTGTGTAAATATACCACATCTTCTGAATCCATTCCTCCGTTGAGGGACATCTGGGTTCTTTCCAGCTTCTGGCTATTATAAATAAGGCTGCTATGAACATAGTGGAGCATGTGTCCTTATTGCATGCAGGGGAAGCCTCTGGGTATATGCCAAGGAGTGGTATAGCAGGATCCTCTGGGAGTGTCATGCCCAGTTTTCTGAGGAACCGCCAGACTGCTTTCCAGAGTGGTCATACCTGCTTGCAATCCTACCAGCAGTGGAGGAGTGTTCCTCTTTCTCTATATCCTCGCCAACAACTGCTGTCTCCTGTGTTTTTGATCTTAGCCATTCTGACTGGTGTGAGGTGGAATCTCAGGGTCGTTTTGATTTGCATTTCCCTAATGACTGAGGATGTTGAACATCTCTTTAGGTGCTTCTCAGCCATTAGATATTCTTCAGGTGAGAACTCTTTGTTTAGCTCTGTACCCCATTTTTAATAGGGTTACTTGGCTCTCTGGAGTCTAACTTCTTGAGTTCTTTGTATATATTGAATATTAGCCCTTTGTCTGATGTAGGGTTGGTAAAGATCATTTCCCAGTTAGTTGGTTGCCGCTTTGTCCTTTTGACAGTGTCCTTTGCCTTACAGAAACTTTGTAATTTTATGAGGTCCCATTTGTCAATTCTTGATCTTAGAGCATAAGCTATTAGAGTTCTATTCAGGAAATTCTCCCCTGTGCCCATATCTTCAAGGTTCTTACCTAGTTTCTTTTCTATTAGTTTCAGTGTGTCTGGTTTTATGTGGAGGTCCTTGATCCACTTTTAATTGAGCTTAGTGCAAGGAGATAAGAATGGATCAATTTGCATTCTTCTGCATGTTGACCTCCAGTTGAACCAGCACTATTTGTTGAAAAGGCTATCTATTTTCCACTGGATGGCTTTAGCTCCTTTCTCAAAGATCAAGTGACCATAGGCGTGTGGATTCATTTCTGGGTCTTCTTCAGAAACCCTCAGAAAATATCAACTCACATGCCATTCTCCCCAAAGCCCCAAAAACTACCATTCCATTTGCTACATCTGAGAGTGTCAGTATGTTATATACTGAGTCATTTTTTATAATATCCAAGAGATGGAAACAGCCTAAGTGTTCACAGATGATGAACGAACAGAGAAGCATTAGCGTATGCATGCAATGGAATTTCAATTTCACTCAAACTTCAACAGAGGACACTTAACATATGCTGTGGCACTGATGGATCTTAAGAACATTCTAGAGAGTGAAACGAGGTCACTTACAAAAAGAGAAATACCTCGTAATTCTACTAATATAAAGAAGATACAGGCTGTGAGCGGTGAGACATTTTCTACTTCTTGCTCATGACCACTATGTATTTTGGCAATACATTGCTTGAGTCTTTAATTTGGCAGGAATTTATTTCATAATAATGGGTATTTTCTATATGAGGAGAGTAAACAGCTTGGTTAATATTGTTGCATTAGTAACGATCTCTTGAGATATTCATTTAATATTGTGTTTTCATATGATCTTTACAGTACCAGGATGGACATTATTGTTTTCATTTTATATTCCTAATGCTTTGGTTTCCGTTCATTCACAACTGGGAGATGGAAGAATATAAATCTGTTCTCAATCTGTTCCTTCTCAAGCCCTCTACCCCTTTAACCTGTCATCTTCAGTGGTAATGAGATCTATGGAAAATCATGGGAGGAATTAGGGTTTGAAATTCATTTAACATAGTTCATTTTAGCATATACATGTTAGCATATTACTAAGAACTGATCTCTATACCAGAACTCTGGGTTTCTTGAAAACCCAGAGTCTCGTGTTGCTCAAGTTGACACTTGGTCTCAGACTTGGTGCTGCCATGGTGCTCTCAGAAATGTAGGTGTCCACAGTGAGCTCAGGAGTGTGGGTGCCCAAGGTGAGCTCAGGACTATGGGTGCCCACAGTTAACTCAGGACTGTGGGTGTCCAGAAGTGTGGGTGCTTATTCCTGTTCATCCCTCTGTAGATTCTGCTTTCTTGAAGCTCTGGAATGCAGTGTTAGTTACCTGGAAGTTGTGGAGCCCCTTGGCCACTGTCTGCCTTAACACTCACAAAATCAGTCATAAAGATGCCATGGTCCTTAGTTTTCCTTCTCATTACAGGTCCATGCTCAGCGGCTTTCCCTGTCTCTTTCACATGGCAACGTAGAACCAATGTGTGCTGCTTCCTGGGCTAAAGAGTCAGTGATCAAAAATTGCTAAATGATTATCTGGCCAGGAACACAGAAGGGCATGATAGTGTACAAGGTCAATCTTTCTCCTCTTGACTTTCATTCGACTAAGACTTTTAAGCTCCTACTATTTTCTCTAAAGCTTTACAATATTATGGTAGCCCCATTAAATCTGTTTTTTAATCTTAAGAATAAAACATTTTACTAGGAAGGTAACATCCTGTTAGATGCAGCGCATAACTCTTTGATGACACATTAAAGTGCTACAGTTCCAGAAAATGGTACCACAAATGTCTAAAGAAGTGTGGACTTCAACAGAATAATAAACCATAGAAGCACGTGGCATGTCAAAGACAAAGAACATGCTCAGCTATTGTAGGTCTGACTGACCGACAAGAATCCCCTTCAGAGGAACTTGCTTTAACCATGAGAAAGAAACTGCTGAGTGTCTCACGGTTTATTCATGCACTCTATAGAACTCAGCAGATGGATACATGTTTGCTCAGAACCCCCAATGCTCTCACACATTTTCAGAAGGTAGTTCTGATGTTACAGGAATTTCTGGAAATCTTATTATCTGCTGGTTTGGTAGCTGTGATAGAAATGCAATAGATATTGTCCTTGCTGTGTATCCACACCATATTTTCTAGAACAGAGCAAGTGGAAGTTTGTTTTCAACACTACCTTTTTAAAAAAAAATACTGTTAACAGGCTGGAGAGATGGCTCAGCGGTTAAGAGCATTGACTGTTCTTCCAGAGGTCCTGAGTTCAATTCACAACCACTACCTGGTGACTCACAACCATCTGTAATAGAATCTGATGCCCTCTTCTGATGTGTCTGAGGACAGCTACAGTGTACTCATATAAATAAAATAAATAAATCTTAAAAAATAGAGTATTTTTAAAAATTACTATTGTCTTCCAAGCTAGCATATTGCTAAATTTATTTATATCACTGCAATTGCTTCAGGTTGATGAGGGGAAATACATTTGAATATGTTCTTTTGAAGGTACTGAAAAAAATCTGCTCAAATAATGATGCGGGGTGATTTGTTAAACTATGTTAGAACAGGGTGGATGCAACTCTAAAAGCAAATGTATGTTACAAAGAAAAGTATTCCTACTTATAATCTGTGAGGGATGTGGAGTTCAACCTTGTGAAGGGAAAAGTAGGATGGAGAGAAAGATGCCACAGTCTCCTGTGACTCCTCAAAGAGCCCTGATCTGCTGTACACAGCATTAGATCTAAGATGGCTCCCGGAAAACCGGTGAGAGAGCTGAAAGGAACCGGGACCAGGGTGATGGCTCCTTCCACTGTCTTCACGGGAGTCCTCACAGGTGAAGATACAAACCCCATTCTTGCATTACCTCATTAGGCAGGGCTTACACTGAACATGGTGAAGATGTGGCAATATATGATTTGCCAAGGATTTAGGGGCTTGGAATTGGCTCAAACACTGTATAGAAGCATATAGAAGCTGGGCGATAAACTCAGAGCTGAACTTTGAAGCTCAGCTCCAGAGTCAGATTTCCTGAGATTCATCATGTGACTCTCTGTCACCCGCCTCTCTCTCTCTCTCTCTCTCTCCTTTCTCTCCTCTCTCTCTCCCCCTCTCTCTTTTCTCTCTCCACTCTCTTTCTCTCTTCCCTCTCTCCTGCTCTCTTCCTTCTCTCCCCTCCCCCCTCTCTCTCTCTCACACACACACATATGCACATGCGTGCGCGCACAAACACACACACACACACACACACACACACACACACACACACACATCCTTGGTCCTATTTCCACAGTTATCTATCCGAAAGTCAATGGGAACTTTTTAGCAAGTACTTGATGTTAATTATCCTTAAACAAACAAAAATAATAATGATATAAAGCACATAAGTAAGAAGTAAATTAGGGGAGCTGAGGAGATGGCTCAGTTGGTAAGGCGCTTGCTGTGTGAGCAAGAGGACCTGATTTCAGATTCTCAGAATTTATTTAAGAAGCCAAGCGCATCAGCTTGCCCTGTAATCCCATTAGCAGAGATGGGAGGATTCTGAAAGTTTCTAGCCTGTTAGTCTAGCTCTAGGTTCAACAAGAAACCTTATCTCAAAACTGAGGTGGAAAGTGAAGGAAGAAAACATAAAACATTACCCTCATATATCCATGGGCATGTATACTCACACACACACACACACACACACACACACACACACACACACACATCTATATACACATGTGTGCACAAACAAGCACAAACATGTACACACATTAATAAGTAAAGTAGGAACAATGTAGCTAACAACATAATGCACAAGGAATTTCCAAGGAATGATGGTCCAGAAAGAACTCAGAACGTCCAAGGTGTACAGTCTGTAGATTTACCACCATAAATTCTCAGCTCATGGCTATAATTTAAGTTTTTCTAGGAGAGTCCATTCCAACACTGCTTTCTTTTCTCTTTCATGCTATCTTACTTTTCAAGCTACAATGTAGCAACATTTTCATAGCTTTAAAGGGCCCTCAATATTAGTGACCTTCACTGAACTGAAACAATAGTGATAGAACCATCTCATGTTCCTTCTGTAAATCCTAGCAGTCACAGACATTCACATCCGAATTCACATTAATTGCATTTGTATTCAGTCATGACTTTACTCTCTAATGCTTGGAGATGTATTCCTGGGTGAGTTACAGAGCTCCCAAATGCACGCTCTGCATCTTTCTTGCTTTGCTATCTATCATTTTCAGTATTTTATATGCAATGCTGAATATATTTAAGATAAATACACCTGACTGTGAATTCATGTGCTTTTCTGTTGTTGGAAATTTTGTTATTATTGTTAAAGTTACAAAAGCCTGGGTTCCATTTGAACAGGATGTTAATTTAGTGGCTCTCTCCTGCTTAGTCTCTCTCTTCCTCTCTCTATCCCTCCCTCCCTTCTCCTCTCCTGACCTCTTTCTGCTCCAGCAGGAAGAAGGGGAACTTTGGATTCCAGAGCCTCTTAGTATCAGAGCATAGAGAGATTGAGTGGGTGTGGACTGGGGACAAGGGAGGGCCTTTCTCCTAGACCTGGGGAAGGACCCTGTTTAGTTGGAGAATTCTGAGCCAGGGCTGTGAAGCAGCTTTCAGCTGCCTCTTGGTGATCCCCTCGAGATAATATAAAGTAGAGGGGATGGATTAAAGATGTCTTTTATGTAGTTTTAGAGACCACACTTGGAACTGGGGACAAGAGAAAGTTAAAGTGTGGAAATATCACCTGTGGATGAATACTGGGAACTGCCTTGGTCCTGAAACAGATCTCAGATCATTTTCTGAAGCATATTCTAGCCCAGTCAGTAGCTACTGCCACAATTAAAGTCTAAGCAGAGGTGAGATGGTCATTCCCTAGAGCCGAACAGGATACACGAGCAGGCATTGAAACCTGAGAGACAGGTGTCAAGCTCATATTGATTCTCAGAGTGGAGAGGTCAAGGTTGGAAGCTAGGAGAAGGTATGAAACATGACTAGGGTGAAGATAAATAGAGTGAGCTGAAACTGAATGCCAAAGACGTAAGGTTATCAGTGCACATGGGGTCACATCCCTGGCCACTGCAGAAACCAGCACAACCAAGGCAAGGCTTCTCACTTGGAACATGGAGAAGCTTCTTGTGTGTGATTCTTGTCTGTCTGAAGATGGCTGCCCTTCTGCTGTGGGTGTCTCGACTGGATTAGATAGCGTTGAGGTTTGGGGAAAGGAGATGGTGGCCTTGCTTTTCGGCTACACCTCCCACATACTAAAAGTTTCACAACCTTTTTAGTGCCATTATCTAGAAATTAAGAGTTTAAACAAGCCCGAGGAAGGTGGTTCACTTCCAAGCCATAAAAGTGACGTAGCTGGTAAGTATGAACTTGGTTCAAAGGTCCAGAGTAAGCAGCGGGGAAAGATTTCACCACTAATCTTCCTTTATCCTTACGTATGTACATTGATCTGTTTCTCATATTTACTGCCAGGCATACCATTGAATAATGAATATCTTTTTCTTGAGAATGAAACAAGAGAAATGAGAATGAAATAAGCAAGAGTAATATTTTAGGAAGTATCTTTTGTAATTCAGGCGAAACACTTTTCTGACAGAAACCTTAATTTTGTATTCAGAATTCATTTAGGGTGGAAAAAATGGAGTTGAAACAATGTACTATAATGAGCGTAGTAGGAATAAGCCCTACAATACAACCTACTACTATTTTCTGCTCAGTGAACCTAATAAAATGACTTCTAGTTATTTGGTACACTGATAGATTAGTACACCTCTCAACTGTCACAGTGAAACTTGGATTTGCAGTAGATGGTGATTAATGAAAAGATCCACAACTGGCCAAGGTTCAGAGGATAGTTAGCTGTGGGGTGCTCAGCCCTAAATGGGACATAGATACCAATCCCTTCCTCACAAAACTTAGGTCTTACTGAAGAACCAGAGGCATAAAAAATGTAAGAACCATAGGCAGTGAATAAATCCAAGAAAACAGTAACAGGGTGCCTCCATATTTGTGAACTCATAGGCTATGTCCACATAACACACCCAATGCAAGTTCAAGCCAAACCGATTAACGGTATTGGGGGCAAAAGGTGGACATGAAGTCCCACCCTGGCCAAGGGACTACTGACAATGGACAGCTTCTGGACAAGGAATAATTAGTTTTCTTTGAGAGTGTTGCCATTCATAGGTCACCTATGCCCTCATGGAACATCACATATCCATGAATATATAGGTAGCACAAACTGGATTGGTAGGTTAAAAAAAAACAAGAAAGAAATAAAAACTTAAAAAAAGAAAACAAAACAGTAAGAACAGGACACTAAGGTGAATGCCTAAGGGAAGGTGGGTGGATCTGGGAGGATTTGGGAGAACAGGGAAAGGGTGAATGAGCCAAACCTCATTCTAGGAAATCCTCGAAGAGCTAGTACAATGTTTATGAAGAAGTTAAATTGAAGTAAGAAGTATTGTGGAAATGCTGTATTTCATTAAAATGATTAATAGCTGAGAAAATGTATAGTAACAGGTGTTTCGTATGTTTGACTTAGAATCTAGAATACAGTTCACTTTTTAAACAAACGATGCAGCAGGACTTACAGAATTCTCTGGCTACAAAAATGTCTTCACCAGTTATAATACTCTAAAACTTGATGGAAATATTACATGTCAAATGGGGATTTAGTCAGTCTCTTGATGTATCAAAATGATGTGTTTATGCTTTGATTAAATATCAATTATTTGGTTTCCTGATGCTACTTGTTGAACTTGTTTCCCTCGAAATTATTCCAGTTTGCCTATCAGATCGTGAAGAAATCACATTTGTGATTTGTGTTCTTGGTGTCCTTTCACCTATGATAATCCAGTGTCACAAAGAAGGTTTCATTTCTTTTCTCGCCATCATTACCATTCTGACGACTGTGGACGCCTTCATGCCCTCTTGCTTCTGTGGTGGCCGTCTGGCAGCCAACCAGCAAAGTGGGCAACTCCCCAATGAGAGACCATCTTTCATCTTCACACTTCTCTTTCCTACTGCCCAGGAGGAAGTGGAACATCAGCATGCCCTCGTTCAACAAGTACATATACACTCAGAAAGGGGAAATTATAGTGAAAGCTTCAAGGCATACTCATTTGGCAGAATGGCCTAGAAAAAGTAATTTGTATCCTAAGGAACCCATACACTCAATACTGTGATTCCTTTTTTTCCTTCTGTTTTTGTTAGACTTTTCTTTTTAAGCTCAGAAACCTCCCTCCTCTCTCTCTCTCTCTCTCTCTCTCTCTCTCTCTCTCTCTCTCTCTCTCTCTCTCTCTGTGTGGGTGTGTGTTTGCATGTGTGGCTGACTTGTACTAAGGGTCTAGACACTGCACTGCACAAAGTCAGCAGGGGACTCTGCTAGCAAGCCAGGTGCAGCTGTCAGGAATACTGCCCGATGCATGGAAAGCTTCACAGAAGCTCTCAGAGGATCCGTGATGGAGTAATTCTCACACCTTTATTCCTTCGGATAGGATCTTGTATACATTTAGGGGTGGGCTGAGTGTCTTACAGCAGATGCTTTCTATTGGCTTGGTCTGAGATGTTAGGGATGCCTCTTCTGCATGCAGAGTGGCTTGGGGCACTGCCCTACATGACTGATTGTCCCAATCCTCTCCATGTGGTGCTGTGATCACGTGACAGGGATCTGCTCAGAAGCAGGTGAAGCGCCTACCGTCCTCTGGTATGTATGAGGTTTTGAGACTTCCAACCCACTCAACTTTACCAAGTTTCCTGACACAACCCACTGCCCCACAATCTATCATATATAGAGACCTAAGAATTATATGCTTATATAGACCTAAGAATTATAGGTACAGTTTCAGCTGTACTTTGATAGAGTAAAAATAAACTTCATTTTTGCTATCCTTGCAAGTTGATCAGTTAAAAATCTTTTACATGAACTATAATTATGTAGATTTATTTCTATGTAATCAACTTTATAGCTCTTTGACTGACTGAGCCTAAGGGTATCTTTTTTATGTTGATTACCCCAAGGAACTACAGGTAATTGCCCTCCTAGTAAAGAGATATTGAGAAAAACTTTTTCTCTTGAATTGGCATTTCTGCTCTCAGTCCTTGGGTAAAGAGAACAGTCTATCCAAGTGTTTCACATTCCACAGAGTGTACCATATTTAGAACAATATTTAGAACAATAATGTGAAGTAATGCCTTTCTCTGCATTAATCAAGAGAACAGAACCCATACCAATCAATTTTTACCCAGAATCCCTTACTCCACTCTTCAGCCTTTGTGGGGAGAGTTCTGTACAGGCAGTCACTGGGGACAGCTTCCTTGAAGGATGTTATGAGGACAGATGCTTCACCTCATGTCCAGATCACAACGTACAACAAAGACAAACAGATAAAGGCATTAAAGCATGGGAGCCATTTCGAAAAAGTGGGAAATTCTGCAAGAAGTGAAGATTGACATCTTTAATCTAAAATCATTGCTTGCAGTGATTCGTGTGTTTATATCTTCATGCACACACATATGCACATGCACACAAAGAAATGGAGGCCATCTGGTCTTTTATTAGGAGAGGGGAAAATGAAAAACCCTGTGTGACACTAATTCAAATAAAAAGTTACCAGTGAACCTGAAAACATCTCTGTGATGATTCTCCTAATCATGTGACTACCATCCCCATTGTTCCATCACTCTGTGGAACACCTTCCCAAGATAATTGACATGATTTATTAGAGATAGCGTCTATAGTCTTTACAAGTACATTTCTGTCAATTACTTGCACCATACAAAATGTTAATGGCCTTGCCTACTGCAGCAGCTGATGACCTTTGTATATGTGGTGATTTTCTTATCCCTCTATAGCGTTTCAGGGTAGATTTTTCCCAGGAAACTGGAAAACTTAAATTTATTAATGGATTAGTGACAACAGGGTTTAAAGACTGCTTCTGTTTAAAGAGATCATTTGAAAAACAAAAGTTTATGGCTGACTAAAGACTGTATCAGAGATGAAACTTCATGTCAGGAATATTTCCTGCCCTATAAATCTCTTGAATTTAAAATGTGAATTTCTCATTTAAGGAAGCACACAGATGGGTAACCGTCACTTTCCCATATCTAAATAGTTGTTTTAGTTTTTTTAATGTTATATAACCAGGTTTTATAATATTATAAAATTATGTAGATTGTCTTTTGTAGGTAAAGTGAACACAATTAAGTTGTATTCATTTTGTTTGACTGTAGCAGTCTGATTTGATTCAATTACCAATGTCATCTTTTACAGTTAAACTTCAGATTCATGATTTATAAGGAATGATAACTATTTTGAAGACTGTCATTGTTGGCTAGGTACTAGTTAGCACTAATAAATTTTTTTCAAGTAAAGTTTGTCTAGGGGAGTTTTAGAAAATTGAACTCCCCTCAGTTTCAGGGAGAGAGGCTTAATTTAGATGAGAAAGGATAGGGGTTTCTGACCACACATGCAGTGCATGTTAACAGCATGCCCTGACTTGACACCATCTGCACAGTGCCTAGCTGGGTCTTGCCTTCCTGGAAAGAGCCAGTTTTCTCACACTATTTAGAAAGTGAAACTTATGATCTATGATTTTTTGGAAGATAAATTTGAGTTATATTTAATATTCATATGGAATAATAAATTATTAGATCTTTAAGACTACTGTTTGATCAAGCAAACTATGCTTTGTTTTCAGAGACTTCTCGGTCTTTATTGTATAATGTAGATAATGAAATTGAAAAATTGAAAGGTCTCTATGTGAATATTCTTTGTGAATAACTAAAATCTCATTATCTAAATAAATACTATTTATAGAGTTTAGTTCCATCAATAATTATGTAACTAATACATGGTAAAAGAAGTCATGTTATATAATCTAAATTATACTTTTACTTATAAAAACCAAATTCACCAAAAACCAGAGTTACATCATGTAGCTTTTATTAAGAATGAATGCTAATGATTTTAAACTGACAGAAATGGTCATTAAAATTCTTGTTAGTTTTACTGAACTATATAATATAGCAAACAACTTGAGTATGTTCAAAACAAATTAAATATGGAAGCTAATTTGAAGACATATAATTCATTTTGTCATGTCTGTATAAACATTAGGAATAGGGATTTTATAAATAGAAGCCATAAGTCTCATGTTATATATGTATGTATGTATGTATGTATGTATGACTTTGTATGTATGTGCCAAATGCTTTCTCTGACTTCTTAGTGATGGCCCAAGACCATACATTAAAGAGTTATCTAAGTATCTATGCTTTCACATAGCTTAATTAGTCGTAGATTTATAAGAATATTTTAAAAGCCTAGAAAATATCACATTGTATTGTAGAAAAAAAAGTTGAGTCATATCTGACAGACATATATCTGTGAAGTTAAGATAATGAACAGTCAAAATTCTGATGGAGGGAGATGGCTCAGTGGGTAGGTTGCTCGGCAAACTTAAAAATCAGAGTTCAGATTCTAGCACCCAGAGAAGTGCCAGGCAGGCATGGTGGTTTGCTTGTAATACCAGAATATAGGAGGTAGAGATGGGGGATCCAATGAGCAAACTGGATGACCAAACTAGCTGAATTGGGAGCTTTAACTTCAATGACAGATCTTACCTAAAATATAGGATGGAGAGTCATCTGGAAGACACAGATGCTAACCCGTGGCTTCCACAGAAGCATGTACATATGTCCACGTGTACCTCCACATATACACATGACTCTCACCATACAAACATACATACACATAAACATTCATACTACATATACAAATGCACACACATCTCTCTTCATACAAACATACATACACGTACACATTCATACTACCACACACATACACACACTAAATAAAGTGGGAAAAGAACCTTTCTCATTTCCTTTGTGAAATTTTAGCAAATAGAAGTACTTACAAATATGGAATCTATGACAAAAAAGGATATATAAACATAGATTATTTGTTTAAATTGATATAATGGCTCGATTATTATAGCTTTCTATTAACACTGGAAATTAGTCAATGTTAGTTATCTTGTTTTGTTTCATTTCACAGTTTTTGTGCATCATGGGTTCTTTGATTTCATGCATGAATTTTAAAGATTAAAAAGTATTAAAAATTAAAAAAAAATCGGTGGAATGGTCCAAGGTAAAAAAAATTCTTAAGATATAAATTAGCATATTTTAGCAACTTAATTTATTTCATATATATGTCTATTATAGTTTAAATTTATGCATTTCACAAATTATTGTGAATTTTTAAATAAAATAAACAAACAATATTTGAATGTCATGTATAATTCTTTTCCAAGTTTCAAGAAATAAATGAGTGAATTTAAATAATAAAATTTGTAAACACTAACAAACTGCCATGGTTATTTCTTTTCAGATGTGTAATTTAATAAGATTCTCAGTTCTTGAGATCACTTTTTAAGTGTTCTTTGTCAAATGAATATAAACTACCATTTGGAGGCTCTGTGCTCTTTATTGAAACAGACTTATCTGCAAATATAGCTGTCCAATGTAAAATCATCATCATATTTAGGCATTCTATCTTTGTGTGAAGGTCAGAAAGACGTTCTATTAACAGTAGTGCACCTCCTCTTTTTGAAATAATATGAGGTCCTCTGGATAAAGATTAGGAAAGTGCAATTCCAAAACAAATATTCTGAGATGCTTTAAAGGAAATAGAGGGCTCTGGGTACCTGAAGATTCATGTCATGGAAATGTATCCAGTGTGTATAGTATAGGAGGCAGCCACACTGAGCCTCTGGTTCTGAGATGTTTCTGACTGTTCTATATATTTAGTAATTTTGTTTGTGTTATATTTTGGCTGATTTCTTTGCTTTTCTTCTGTTTTCAAATTAAACTTTCACCTTGTCCTTCACCAGGCCTTTCAGATCAATGCATGATGCGGGTTAAGAATGAGTAACGAGACTGAATGAACACACAGGAATATTTTGAAGGTCTGAGGATAATATGGGGGTCTCTACACTCCCACATTTTAGTCCTAGAATGCCAAATAACACATACAACAGAGGGAGACTGGCAGCCTACTGCGCACCATCCATCTTCAGTTGCAATTATTCCAAGGAGAAGTGATAAATATCATTCAGTCACACCAAAACTGAGTTCATTTGGTGCTTTACTATTCATTGAGAGTCTGATGGCTAAATCTAACCAACCTAATGGCTAAATCTATATATTACTTAAAATAGTTTTCATTTTGTTTGATATACACATTTTATATGTATATTATATATATTATATACACATTATTTTTGATATATACATTTTGTTTGATATAACTAAACTTTGAGATAACTAGAAGTTCCGTGCTATTTCATTGTTTAACACCCAGATGACCTATTGATTTGTGATATAACCAACCAGTTAAAGGAAAACAAAATTTTACCATATGAATTGAACTAAATAAGTAAGCACTATGGTTTGCTTCATAATAATAGCAAGTGCTTCTACATTGAATGCATTTAAAATATCTCTTCATCCCTAAATTTTGATGCATACCCCATGTTCTGTCTCTGACACAGGTTTCTTGTCTTCCATTGTCCTTCTCTTTGCCTAGATGGGTGGGAGAGGATGGTAGAAGGGTCTGCCTGTAAATGACCAAACATACTAGGACTGCTCCTAGGGCTGTCAAGGGTAAGTCTCAAAATGAAAGGAAAATGTTACCAAGAAACAAATTCCTTTAATGAGTTCTTTGTAAGTAAATCCAATTTTCCCCCTCAGGTAACTGTTTCTATCTCTCACTCACAGCTGACTATGTAAGTCATAGGACTTCTAATATACATCATAAAAGAAAATTAGGAGTCTTTCCATTTTATGTGCCTATGTGAAATGGTTTTTGTTTTAATAAGGTATTCAGTATTTCATTAAGATTTTCAGTACTGTAGGCACCTAGACAACTATAAGGTCAATTAATACATTTATTTAAATGGCAAATCTGCACAGGAAGGATATAAGGGGAAAATTAATTGAAGTTCTCTTTATGACTTGTTAATCAAAAAATAAAGCTATTTCTGAAAAGGGAGATGAAAATTATATTTGCAGTGGAAACTTATGGTGAGGTATTTTCTACTGGTCTGAGCACTGGAATTTTTTTTTTAATCTGAAGGTGTTAATGTATAATTGAAGGTTTCAATAATTGAACAGATGGAAGTACTGGCTAAGTTCAAGAAACCCTGATAAATTCTAAGGGAAGTTTGAAGTAACTTTCATATATTTATGGCTAACAGCAACTGTCTTCCATGAAGATGACAGTAAGACAGGTTATACTTTTTGACACCAATACATCATTGTGTGTGCGCTGCTCTCTTTGGTAGCAGCCAGCACTAAGAACATAAAATAAGAAATGTTTATTAAATTGGAAGTGCGTTTTGCATCATTTGCCATTCATTCAATATTCAGCAACCCTCCATTCATTTTTGTATTATTCATTAAGCACATATTCTTTGCCCATGCCCTCTGCTGGTTAAAGTGATCCCAGGACAGAAAGAAGATTGGGAAATGTCACAGGAAGATGAAAGGTGCTGTTAGAAAACTGTTCAGAGGTGCATGTATGTAAGACGTTTGGTAAAAGGAGAAAAATGGAAGAGAATTTTTAGGGTAGTTAGGCTCAATTGTGTTGTCTGGTCTAAAGAGATCAGTGAAGAGATGTTGACACTCAAGAAATCCTAGAGAGAGTAGGAGAACAGAAAAGTGGGAACATTTGTCTTCACGAAATCTAGAGGGAAAGTAGTCAATGAGTGAGGATGGAAACTAGTTGAAAGGTAGAGAAGGAAGCTTGCAAAAGCTGAGCAATGGCTACTGTTTGCTCTGGTAAAAACAGAATGCAAGGTCAGCTCCTAATCACGGGGTGGGGGGAGATTTAGATCACTGCTCTCTCTAGCAACAAAGAAGACAAATTTGTAAGTGGCAGAAAATATTCCTCTGAGAATCCATTGCTTATTTATTGAATTAATATTTATTGAACCCTTACGAAGTACATAGCTAGGTGTATGGAATGCCTAGTGTGGTGTAGGAAACATGATATGCACTTTCTGAATTCTCACGGAATTTAGAACTAAACACACTAAAGAAATAATAATAATAAAATGTGTTAGACAATTTATGCTCAGTAAAAACTCCGGGACTGTTCACCAGTCAAAGATAGGCCGTCCTTGAGGTTTCATGGGACGATGAGCGTTGGGGTGTGTTGGGGGAGGCAAAGAAGGAAGAGAGTCAAGATATCCAGGCAAAAGATGGCTGAGTCAGAGTCTTGGGTGTCCAATAAAGCTTGAGGTCAGAAAGGCATTCTATTCAGTGTTCTATGGCACTTTGGGTTATCTCTTTACCAAAACTTTCTTAACTATTACCTACTACCCGAGGGCACTATATAATTAGAATTTTCTGACTAAGCTGAGTCTAAAATGGTTTAAGAACTTTGACAAACTGGCCCACGAAACTTTTCATTTGTAAGATTCATAAGTACATGAAGTCAACATTTCAAAGTTTTTAAATGAATATTTCTTGAAATAAATTTGTTTGTTTAGCTAATACAGATTTGGTAAGATGTTTCTGTACTTAACCCACGCTGACTTAATGAGTATTCCCATTAGTCTACAGATGGTCTGTAAAACCGAAGACATCGCGGTAGGGGTTTCTCTGGATATTGCCATAGTTACCTCACCTCAGCAACTAAGGGGGAAATGGTCTCTTTGTTTATTAATGTCAGTACAATCGTGCAACATTGACTGAAATTTCAAATATTCAACCAAAGGATTCTACATTTGTTTACATAAATTAAAGCATTTTGGAAATCATTCATAAGGTTCAGACAAAAATAATCTGGTTTACTTGCTGGGAAAAACTGGAATCAAGGTTTGGAATTATCCATCCCTGCAGTTAATTGATGCTTTAGTTACATCCTTACCCTGTTTGCTTTGTACGTGCTGTCCATTTAAGAGGAGCACAGACCTGGAGCTTCCCCCTGGGCTGCTCCAACTCTGAGAACCTTACATCTTTACCACTGCATTATATCACACCGTTTGTTTATGGTTTCTCCGTGTTTTCTGGAGTCTGTAGTGGTCCTCTTTTGTCTGGTACATGGAAATCGGTTTTTATCATTCTCTAACTTTCTGATAATCATTCATAATACAAAGGTTGATGTTGTCTAAGGGCCCAAGAACGCTTAGAAACACCATGGCTTTTTCTTTTCCTCACTAAATACAACCCTGCGGAGAGGCAGAGAGTGAAAGGCATCCCAGTGTGTCCATGGCAATCCGCTGACTGGGTGCAGGAAGTTACTGTGGCATTAAGCCCTGAAAAGGATTGATTGTTTTTTGTGAAAAATCCTCAGGACATGCCTTGAATTCAAAGAGTCAAGTTCATTAAAATCATAAATCATCTGCTGAATCAGTCTCTGCTCCCTCCTTTCCCCTCCTCCTTCCTCTGAAATACCTTTGGCAGTCAGTGTTACTGTAAAAAAACAAAAATGTGTAATTTTTCTTAAAAAAAAATCGATGGAATAATTAGAGTCACTAAAATCAACCCCCTTGGTGAACTGTCTTAAGAAACTTCTGTTGAACACTTGCTGCCTCTCTGTAGCTCTGAAACCAATTGGTGACTTTCATTTACTTCCTAACATGCCAGGACTATGCTGGTTCTATGTATAAAAACACCTGTTGGTGTTTTTTCTTATTTTACAAAGCACTGCCAAATGGCCTGAACATTCTATGAAAATTGGATGAAATGGCACTAATTTCTTGTTGTAGATTCGTGAAAGAATAAAGCCCAGCACACGGTATGCCACAGTGTCTTCTTTCTGGAGGACAGCTGTCATAAGAGATAGTGATAGCGCCGCTCATGGTCTCCTGACACATACCACCATCCCAAATGACTAGCTAACCCCATTTCTGTATCACCACAGAGTGTCCAAAGTGTCTATGTACTCAGAAAGCATCTCCTATTGCCAAATAACTCCTATTCCTTTCTCTGAGATTAGAGAGGCTTCTGAGAATCCAAACTTCACAAGGAACATTCATTTAAAAACAAGACACAAGGCTTTTCATTCAGTTGAAGATGCAAGTAACACTTAAAATCAAGTCAGTCGTCTCTGTCAACTGTTTCTGAGGGTGTAAAAGTGGCTTACATTTTTAACACTGTGGTCAAGCCTCTCAATAGTAGTGATGCCAGGACAGGAATAACCATGTTTGAGAGCATCTTGGGTGACGTAGTAAGATCATGGTGCATGCTGCTAGTTTATGATCTCTTTGAGTACAAAATACTGTGAGATTTCATTTTGAAAGTCAAATCAGGGCTGGAGAGATAGCTCAGTAGTTAAGAGCACTGACTGATCTTCCGGAGGTCCTGAGTTCAATTCCCAGCAACCACATCGTGGCTCACAACCATCTGTAATGGGAATCCAATGCCTTCTTCTGGTGTGTTTGAAGACAGTGACAGCGTACTCACATATATCAAATAAATAAATAAATCTTTAAAAAAAAAGTCAAATCAGTGTGTATTTAGTCTGATATGGCAGATTATCCATCAAATGTTTCCCATCAAAACAATTTTGCTTTAGTGAGATTAATGCCAGAAGTATAAACTGCAGGAAAGTGTCTTTGCTTAGTCATTAAAAAATATATGAGAGCCAGAGAGATGGTCCGAGGGGTACAGGTGTTTGCCACTAAGCCCAACACCCTGTGTTTGAACTCCTCAGCTCACCTGTAGAAGAAGACAAGCATAGGAGGAAGAACAATATGAACCACCCAGTACCCCAGAGCTCCCAGGGACTAAACCACCAACCAGAGAGCACACATGGAGGGACCCATGGCTCCAGATGCACATGTAGAAGAGGGTGGCCTTGTTGGACATCAATGGAAGGAGAGGCCCTTGGTCCTGAGAAGACTAGATGTCCCAGTATAGGGGAATGCCAGGACAGGGAAGCAGGAGTTGGTGGATTGGTGAGCAGGGGGATGGGACATAGGTAAGGGGATTTTCGGTGGGGAGGAGGGAGGAACCAGGAAAGGGGACATTTGAAATATAAAGAATATATCTAATAATAAATAAATAAATTTATGATCAAAAAGGAAAAAGAAAAAAGACAACTAACTCCTTAAAATTATCTTCTGACATCTGTTCCTGTGCCTTGGCATGGGCAACAACCACCTCAATAAATGCTAATTTTTTTTTATTTCCTTAAAGGAATCATCTTTCTGTTTCAATATCTTGTGTCTTTGTAGTATATCATATATAAAATTTAAAGCCTAAATCCTTTCATGAAAACACTTTTTTTCCCTTAATTTGCACACAGAGATAGCTCCCCTAGGGGTGAAAAATAATGCTACCTTTGGTTTGTTGTGGGCTGCTCTTCCTTCTTTCCCTATGAGCATTTCCACCCTATGGTAATTACCTTGAGGTGTCCCAGTGGCTGAATAACTTCAGGGCTCGGTGCTAGCAGAGTCCTGGTTGCAGTCCAGGTCCCAAATACTGTTTTAGCTTGTTCTGTCTCTTCCTCTCCTCACAAATTAAACGGTAAACCTGGGGGGAAAACATATTTGTTCTGAGTTGGCTAGTCCAAGAAAAATAATATCGAACCCCTAGCCAACCATTTGTGATTGGGTGTAAAATGTAACTGGTGAGATATATTCTCCAAGGCTATTAATTATACACCGAACAGGAGTGCTTTATACATTTTATTCCTATAAGCACAATAATCTGTGTTATTTAGGTCACCTAATGAGCATTTTTTGAGCATCTGCCACTGCAGTAAACATTCGTGTTTCAGGCAAAATTTGTGAACAGCTGTTGCAACACTGAGCCAATAAGACCCGGTTCTGTTGTTAGTCAAGATAGGCCAGTAACCAGAAGCTTTGAAGAAGCATGTTGTCATTGGTGGTTGAACTAAATCCTTTTCCTGGGGGGCGACGTTGCTGGTTCAGGGATTGGGGACTGTGCAAATACCAAGATCCAAAAAGAAGGCATGTCCCTGGAAGAGAAAGTAGTATGCCTGGCAAACAGTAAAGATGTGGGATGGAGAGGAGTCTAAATGCCAAGCAGAGAAACAGGACACAAATAAAACCAACCCAATGGTCCAGAAGACTGTAATAGGATTTGAACAGTTTCTGCTTGCCTCACACTTTACAGGGGAGAAAGCCAAGATGAGTAATTATTTCCCAGTCATCTCATGGCAGTGACACACCTAACCATACTAAGAAAGCAGTAGCTGTCATATTATTATTATTATTATTATTATTATTATTAATATTATTATTATTATCATCATCATCATCATCATCATCATTAAAAAACACCAGTGTCTGGTACTTGATAACAATGGAAAGCAACTAAGGATGTAATGAAAACCTCTTTACATTAAAACTGACTCGAGACAGCATTAAACACATTTTTTAAAAAACTTTTCCAATGGGGAAAGTTGTTGAAAAATGTAAAAGGTGTGAAATTTTAACAAATGGTGGAGCTAAACTATCTTCAGCCTCTTTTAAAAGAAGGGGAGTATCAGTGTTCTAAAAGTCTTGCTGTTATCGCTGTATTTATTTTGAAAGCTGGGTGTGTACGTATAGTACACACCTCATCACAGCACTTGGAACACTTATGTAGAAGAGTTAGGACTGCGGACTACCTTGTGGTACCTTAGAAGACACTGTCTCAAATGGGAAAAGGCAAGAGAGTGCTTATTTGAGGATTATTGGAACACTTAGATAAGGATAGTCCCTCTAAGTCTAACTAAGATTCAATATTGAACTTCCTGGTGTTCATACTGTTCTTCAGATGAAGCCGTTTAATATTTGCTTGCAAACATTAATGTTTCTCTATGTGTACCCCATGTCAAGTTGTAATGGTCCAGTGCTCTGTGAGTTAAGAATCAGGTAGCATCAATAAAAAAGTGAACGGTTCTGCAAATGAACCAATGTGCACTGTACACATCTTAATCGACGTCAAATCTTTTTATTTTGCTATATTATTGAAAAAAGATTCAAAAGCCTAAAAATAATTTAGAAAATGAGATATGTGACATAAGCATTTAAGAAAAACAGCACGGAGCTTTTTTTTTTTTGGTCTACTTTTTTTTATTTTATTTTATTTTATTTTTTTAATTTACATTCCAAATCACTTCCCCTTTCCCGTTTCCTCCCTCCCCGAAAGTCCCATAAGCCCCCTTCCCTCCCTCTTTTCTCCGTTCAACCCCCTCTCATTACTCTGTCCTGGCGTTCCCCTACATCCAGTCTTTCCAGGACCAGGGGTCTCTCCTTCCATCTTTTTAGAAATCTATTGATATGCTGATTGTGTCTAGGGTATTCTGAGATTCTGGGTCAATATCCCCTTATCAGTGACTGCATACCATGTGTGATCTTTTGTGATTGGGTTACCTCACTAAGGATGATATTTTCAAGTTCTGACCATTTGCCTAGGAATTTCGTGAATTCATTGTTTTTAATTGCAGAGTAGTATTCCATTGTGTAAATATACCACATCTTCTGAATCCATTCCTCCGTTGAGGGACATCTGGGTTCTTTCCAGCTTCTGGCTATTATAAATAAGGCTGCTATGAATATAGTGGAGCATGTGTCCTTATTGCATGCAGGTAAAGTCTCTGGGTATATGCCCAGGAGTGGTATAGCCAGATCCTCCGGAAGTGTCATGCCCAGTTTTCTGAGGAGCCGCCAGACTGCTTTCCAGAGTGGTTGTACCAGCCTGCAATTCCACCAGCAGTGGAGGAGTGTTCCTCTTTCTCCACATCCTCGCCAACAACTGCTGTCTCCTGTGTTTTTGATCTTAACACTGACACATTCTGTCCCTTGCTGACGTCGTGGGTAAAGGGGTGCTTTCGCATTTGTGGAAATAGAAGCAAAGAACAAGACTTTGTTAAGGTCATCTCTCAAAGTGTCATTCTTCTCCCTAAGAATGAAGTGAGACACACAAATATTTCCATAGGCATATAATTAAAATTAGACAAATCTGCCATGTTTGCTCAAATCCCTTTTTGAAACACATTGACTGGTCTTAAATAGGTTTAATGAGCAATAACACATGGCCTATTCAGTTTGTAAAAGATACTGGCAAATCAAAAAGTTAAATCATTATAAGTCCATTGAAGAGGCAAAAAGAAGTTAATTGTTTTGAAATGTTTCCTATGAATAATTTTTTTTCTAGACCAGTGGAAACAATCTCAATGGTATTAATGATAAAAAATGGGTTTCTAGTCCATACCCTGGAAGGAAGTTAAGAAAAGCTTACTGTTGTGCCCAGACTTAACTATGATGAATCTATGAACATGCAGGCAGTAGTTTTAAAGTACAATCCACACCTATTTCAGGATCAGTTAGCACATAAAGCTGCCAGATTTTCTTATTCAATGCATAGTCTTTGGAGGTTTAATTTTTACCTATGGAGAAATCTCCTAGAATCAAGATGCAGATGAGGATAACGCACTTTCAAGGATTTCTCCCACATGGGAGGACCCTCTTCATCTGACCAGTGTGCTGTGGAGACAGTCTATGCTCTCATAGTTAGATGTGGCTCTTGGTAGTCTTGACACTGTCCATTGTGTATAGGCTTGGATGTGGGTTTCCTCAGCTGAACTTTAAAATGCTCTCCACATGCATCTGTACACACAGTTTCTTGTGGAAAAGAAAAAAAGGGTAAGCTTTTATTGTTAAGACCAAAGTGACAAGTTTAAATGGTTTTTGATGTTCTTTACACAGTCTTCAGAAGAGTTGTTCATCTTTAGCTTGCTTGGTTGTAGTTTCCAATGTTGTTTCAATGTGTCAATGCATTAAATTAAAGATCTAGTCACATCAAATATATGCAAGTCATAAGAACACATGAGAAGATCAAAGTCAGCTCTCCAGGACACCATGTAGTAAAATTTACATTTTTATATATGTAGTATTTACAAAAACATATTATAATCAGTGGTAATGGTTTCACTCCTGTAAAGTTGGCAGAATATGAGAATTTTGAAAATACAATCTTAATAGCTTCACATTCTTTCACAGTGTGACCATAGTTTAAGCACTCCTATTCTACAGATTAACTTATTTTCCACTAACTAGCTCTTTTTTATAAGTATTTGTTTCTTTTTTTTAATTGAATATAATCTTCATTTACATTTCAAATGCTAAAACCTTTCCTGGTTTCCACCCTTCCCAAAACCAACCCCTCCTCCCACCCTCTGCCTCCAAGTGTATGCCCCTCCACCAGACCCACTCCTACCTCCCGCGCCCTCTATTTTCCCTTGTTGTGGCATCTATTGAGCCTTCACTGGACCAAGGACCACTCCTCTCACTGATGCCCGACAAGTCATTCCTCTGCCACATTTTTGGCTGGAACCATGTGTACCCCTTGGTTGATGGTTTAGACCCTGGGAGTTATGGGCCGTCTGGGTGGCCGACATTGTTGTTCTTCCCATGGGGCTGTAAGCCCCTTCAGCTCCTCTGGACCACCCTCCAACTCCTCCATTGGGGACCCCACGCCCAGTCCAATGGTTGGTTGCTAGCATCTGCCTTTGAATGTGTAAGGCTCTGACAGGGCCCCTCCAGAGACAACCATGACATGCTCCTTTTGGTATGCGAAGTGGGGGTTCTTCGGTTCCTCTGAGAAAGGGATCAAAATACTCACAGGAGCAATAAAGGAGACAAAGTGTGGAGCAGAGACTGAAGGAAAGGCCACGCAGGGACTACCCTACCTGGGGATTCCTCCTATAAACAGTCACCAAACCCCGACACTATTATGGACGACAAGAAGCACTAATTAGCTCTTATTTGATGTGTTATCAACAGCTTGGCACATCGCCCTTTGATGCCTCCCGTGTTAGTTGTTTTTAAAATATATGATTGCTGTGTCAGAAGATATGAAAAATATTCAGATTCTTGATTAACCCTTTCCAACTTACATTCCAGAAAGTTCACACAAGATCGGTCTCACACTTGTGTTTAAAAAAAAAAAGTTAAAATCCTTTGAACATCAGTGAGCATTAAGATAACAATAGCAAACCTTTGAGAGTGTTCACTGAACTCACACTCTCAGTTTTATTTACTTGTGTGTAAGTGTTATGTACTTTTACATATATGTGTAGGTGTATATGTGTGCACAAACACATGGAAGCCGAGGACAGTGTGGGGCCCTGTCTCTTAGGTGCTACCCAGTATCTTTCAAGCAAGACCTCCCACAAGCCCAGAACTTTTCTGGTAGGCCAAGCCAGCAGGGTAATGAGCCTTAGGGATCCATCTGTCTCCACCGCCTTAGTACTGGGCTTATGAGTGCACTGTCACAACTGGACATTTTTTTTAAGTCAGGAGTTCTGGAGAGGGGCCCTTGTACTTGTGGCTAGCACTTTACCAACTGAACTTACTTCCCAGCCAATCTAACAATTCTCAGGAGACCTATTGTGTCTGCAGTAGCATTCCAAGTCTTGCTTGGTTACAGAAAATGACCACTTCAGACTCTGTATCCTCCTAGGTCACCCTCATAGGTTCCAGGGTGTTCTAGTTTTCTCTCCCTTTACTCTCTCCCTCCATACCCCCAACAGATCTCTCCTGTTACCATCTCCAGCAATCCCAGACCACTAACAAGTTCTATTCCATTTCCCCATCCTTTGGGTATATGCCCAAGAGTGATATAACTGGGTGCTGAGGTAGATTGACTCCTAGTTTTCTGAGAAACTGCCATATTGATTTCCAAAGTAGCTGAACAAGTTTGCTTTCCCACCAGCAATGGAGAAGTGTTCCCCTTGATCCACATCCTCACCCAGTTAATTTTTTTATTCTGTTTATATTTGGCTCTTACTGATGTGTAGACATTTATGCTTTGAATTTAAGAATTATAAAAAATTAACATCTATATTATCAAAACATCTCCTAAATATTTATTTATTTATTTATTTATTTATTTTTTATGATTCTGCTTCCTAAACTCACAGCATTATTTAGAGAAGCTTCTTTTTTTCAGGAAGGTGATACTTGTTGCAGAGATTGATAATGGTGCTGAGAGTATCTAATGATTGCTAAGTCCTAAATAGACACTTCTATCATTGTCTTCAAGGCTTAGGAACCATCACTGAAGAAGGCATGGAAGTAAGAGCCAGAGGAAGAAGGGGTAGGAGTGTTGTAGAATGCTGTCTTTCAGGCATGACACAGTTGTGGACTCAAGAACTCACAGTAGCTCTGATTACCTGTACAGGACTGAACCTGTCAAAGGGACATGTGTGTGTGTGTGTGTGTGTGTGTGTGTGTGTGTGTGTGTGTGTGTGTGTGTATCCCTTTAGCAAAACAGTAGTATAAGTTTCTCCCAGCGTGGTCCAGGAGCTCCTTAGCAGTGAGCTTTGGATACTGTTTATACTACTTGGCATGAATTCCCTCCTGTAGAGCAAGTCTCAAATCCAATCAGAAAGCAATTGGTTACCTTTACAACAGTCTTGCCACTATTGTACTAGTGAGCCACCTTGACTGTCAGGCCAGTAGTGTGTTGCTAGAGTGCACAGCTTGGTAAGACTCTTGACTTTTCTTCCTCAACAACTGGCAAAGAAGCTTCCAGCACCTTGAAGCACTAAGGAACAAAGGAGCAGTGCAGTTCCAGCATGATTTCTCTATGTATTTTCTTGTTGTTTTGTGTATTATTCATAGAAGCCACTGTATTAGGTAGCTGTTCATATTAGTGTGCAAGTTGTTTGGAAAATCTGAGCAATCCAACATAGAATGGAACAGCAGATGTTCGTCTATGCTGAATTTCAGTGGAAGCAGGAGAATAAAAGACTTTCTGGAAACAGACTTATTTATATTCCTAAATAGTAATACACTATTACCGTACACACGATTTGACAGTTCATAATAACACAATGATATATAATACAATAGCACATTTAATAATTTATAGTGTTTTAACATTTTCTTGAGAGTTTTCTAATTTGAATTTATCTTACTACTTTTCATACTTTCAGCTCATTCTACTTTTCATTTTTACATACATTGCTATTTCTATCACTAGTTTTATTATTACTGTGTCATGAACAATTGGATTTTTCTTTTATGGCAGAGCAATTCACTGTTAATTATAGGTACAAAGTATGTACCTATGATTGTGTAATGACAAAGTGAGTTGTCTATTTCATTATTTTTTATAAAAATAAAACATGTAGTCTATAAACTTTATTTTATGCATCAATGTATCCTCAACTGCAATAATGAAAACTGTCATCACTCATTTAAATCCATGAGATAAGAGTTTCAAACATAAGCAGATTCTAAAATATGTTACTATGATTACTACTGACATTATTTAAAATTATGTATATATATGTGGGTTTGTGCATGTAAGTATGGCGCCACAGAGGCCAGAAAAGGGAGTCATATCTCCTGGAGCTGGAGTTGGAGATGAGCCATTTTTTCCACTCCCAGACTTTAAATATTAATAACTGAAGTACAGAGAATGATTTTAAATATATTCCTCTGATGCTGTAGAAACATATTCATTACCTTGAGATTAGATCAGTAATTTGTTAGTTTGTGAAAATGGACATTATCAACTAAATAAAGGATTTGATTAAGGTCACGTAGAGTCTAAATTAAATATATATGAATATCCACCATTTAAAAATATATGCATATTCCTGTCCCAAGACTCAGAGATCATCATGGAGGAGGTGAAAAGATTGTAAGAATCAGACATAATGGTTAACTGCAAGAAAACTGTCCTCCAGACATGATAGGGTCTTTGCACATATGAACTCACAGAAACTGTGACTGCATTCATGAGATTAAGCCAGTTAAAATTCTGGGATGCATACAAGTGGTGGTAAGGAAGTCCCACCATTAGCTGACAATTGATTGGCAATTAACTGATGATTGGGGAGAAAGATTCAGGTTTCTTCATGGAAATATAGTCCTTGAGAGACTACCCATGGTCCACACGATGAGTCTATACCCATGCATATACTGGTGACTCTTAATTGGATTCAATGGGCTTAACAAAAAGAACACATGAATTTGAGAGGGAGAGTGCGTATTGGGGTATGGGGTTGCCTGAGAATGGGGATGAATTTGATTGTATGAAATTCTCAAATAAAATAAAATGAATGTATAAGATCATAAACCCCAATTTTCTATAAACAGAAGAGATTATGTGATTTAAAAACTATTTTGTGTATCTACATTTTTTCTAATTTATTTAAAACAAGCATGCATGAACACTTACATGATAAAGATTATTATGAGTATGCTTTTAAATTTAAAATTTTTTCAACTTTAGAAATACAGGTGACTCACTGGAGGTTACAAGTATGTGTTTAAGATTAAGACAATACACTACTTTCCAAGAGAAGCCTGTGAGCTGTCATTGGAAACTCTGAATAGAGTTGGTAAATATTTATTTCATAGAGTTATTCAAACATTTGGGTTTTTGTTTATTTAAGCTTACTCCCTAGAAACAGATCACTTGAACTTAAAACTTATGTTTATTTTTTCAGTAATATATTTATTTAGTTTATATCTTGATTAGAGCTTCCCCTCCCTCCTCTCCTCCCAGTCCCTCCCTCCCACCTCCCCTCCCCCTCCATCCCCTCCTTTCCTCCTTACAGAAGGAGAACCTCCCTTGGATACAGTCTACCTTGGCATATCAAATTGTAGTAGGAGGACTTGGTTCATCTTCATCTCCCGAAGCTAGACAAGGCCTTCCAGATAGTGGGGAAAGATCCAAAGGCAAGCAACAGAGTCAGACACAGCTCCTGCACCTTCTGTTAGAGGTCCCACATGAGGGATAAGCTGTATATCAATTACATATGTGTAGGGGGAGTAGGTCTGTCCCATCTTTGTGAAATGGTCACCTCCTATAACTAGGCAAGACTTCCCATGGAAGAAAGGAAATACCAACACAGCCACAAAACTTTGGACCCACAATTTTTCCTGCCTATACAACTTATTTTTAATCTAGACTCCCTCATTAATAATATACATTAACAAGCCCTCCTATTTTACATTATATTCCTTCTTAAAGTTTGAGATTATAGATTCTACTGTTGGTTTTAAGCCTCTGGAGAAGGCTCTCCAGTGAAGTGCTCCCTTTCAACACTGGGAGGCGGCTGACATTGAAGAGTTAAAGTAGGGCTCAGTGATGTATGTATACATTTGACAAAGAAATGTGTTTTTAGAAACTTGGGTTTCGTTTATACTAATTAATGGTATGAATATGTTTGATCGATTACTATATCCCAAGGAGGTTGTATCATATGACTGGCTATAATTAGTCAAGTCATATCCTCAAATGTTTGTGTATATGCTGCATGAAGTGAAGAAGACAGGCTGCATGGTCATTAGAAATGAATGACAAGATGTACAAAGAAAATTTTGCATCAATTGGTTAGCCTTAAGCAAAGAAGTGGGTTAATGTGACTTACTTTAAACTGATACTGAAAACTCTTTACTCACAGGAGAATTTAATTTTATATGGAAAGTTAACATCAGTAGGCTGCTGACCTTTGATCACTTGGATAATGAATTCAAGTTTCTTGTAAGAAAGAGAAAGGCAATAAAATATGCTCTGAAGAGGAACTATTCTCTTTGGCTTCCTGTGTTGGGGTGGATGGTGATTAATCTGGTTGCACTATTTGTGGAGGTTCTAGAAATGTTAAGAAGTGAGACCTGATGGAAGAGAGTAGGTCACCATCACTGAGTCCTTCAGGACATAGCCTCCCTGGCCTTGCCAGGCTCCCTGTTTCCTGTCTGTGGTGAGGAATAAAGAGTCTGCCCTCCCACAGCTATGATGTTCTTCCCTTACATTTGGGGACAAGCTAAAAGGAATCTTCCCTCTGTTATATGGTGTCTATCTGGAATTTAGTGACAGCTATGTAAATATAGTGTCAACCACCCAGAGAGGACTTCACTCCTGTGAGGTAGGTTCATAGGCCTTCTTTCATCTCAAGGGAAGTCCTTTTTTAAACTCTCATTTTGGGTTTTATTTTATTGAATTGTCCTCAAAGAAGGGACTTGTTTTATATTCCGTGACAATAGTTATGACTGATGTCACTGTCAATCTTTTAAAAAATCATTGCTGCATAATATCTTCATGTCAAAATATTTAGTGAATAATTGCTCTGGTGATACTAGACTGTCTTCAGATTTCTGGGCCCCTTGTTCAAACTTTACAAGTCAGCTAACTTTCTTCATGAACATTCGTTCACCCTGCTCACTTCAGATAAAATATTTATCTTGTTACTCCATCATCATTTTTTTGATAGACATCAAAGTTTTCCCATATGTGAAATACAGCGAAAACACATGTCCATCAACTCCATACACTGCATTCCATTAAAACCGGAAAGACCGGAAATAAGAGAAAGTAAGCTGAAAATTAAAGTTGGAGAGATCCATATGACCTTTCATCACAGCGAAGATTCCCAAGAATATGTCTCTAATGACCCGCAGGCTTACCTGAGAGCTTGGCTGAATCTACAACTTTTGGAAAGCTCCGTTGTTTGTCTCTCCTAAGACTCAGCCCTTTTCTTCTGCTGGAACACACAGTCTCTCTCTCTCTTCATGGCTTTCCTTGTCAGCCTTTCTAAAGAGCTTACAAAAGTTCATTCTCATTATTTGGCTACTTCCCCATCCTTTGGGGTCCTTCACTTTGCTGAAGAACCTTAGTGATGTCTTTAAAGGTTATGTGATGTAGTCTCTACTTTGGCAAGTCCATCTTCAGAAGTCATGATTGCTAAACTTCAAATTTATATTTGTGATTATATTTTCCCTGGTTTATCTTCCCGAGAACCACTCTATTTCTTTTTCCTTTCATATTCTGGACACTGTATGATATTCAATATGCACATATCTCTATGAGTACCATAAGAACACTGTTCCTACAATCTGTAATAGGAGGCAGATGATAACATTGATCAAGATGTAACAAAGACTTTTTTTAGAGTACACTCAGAGTGATTTTATAATTAAAGCATTTAGGACATTTTAGTAGGGAATGAGCACCTCATTTTTATTTGGTAAGAGGGACTTTTAAAAGTTGAGAAAAATAGTAATAGTAATTATCAAGGAAAGTAAAACTTTGCTTTACATGATTATAAAGAGCAATAAATATATAGTTGTGTGTATGCTTATATGTATATTCCTATTTTAATCTCTTAGATTGTTTGAAAGTTTTTTTTATATTTTTAAAGTTTTGTCTGTACCACGGTCCATGTATGGAGGTCAGAGGACAACTCTCAGGAGTTTCTCTCCTTCTACTAGATGAATCCCAGGATTGAGTTCAGATCATCATTCTTGGTAGCCAGTGCCTTTGTCCACTGACCCCTTTCTATTGATCCTTCAGGCAAGACTAAGATGAAAGGGGCTGAAAAATAAATGTTTAAGGTTGTCTAGAGTATATAAAACGAATCTCTTTCAAGCTTTTAAGTAGGTCAAAAGCCACTTCATTAAAAAACATATTTCATAACAAATTTCAGAGTAGCCTCTAAAATAAGTTGTCCGCAAACATACTTATTTACCTCTATTCATGTGTATGGTTCCTTAGAATTTCTCTCCTACTTTCATAACTACAGTACAGATTTAAACAGACTGTATTAGTTAGGGTTCAGATGTTTTCTCAATTGAGGTTTCCCTCCTCTGATGGGTCTAGCTTGTGTGACGTTGACATAAAACTCGCCAGTACACACCTACTAGGTATTTTCAATCTAAAAAAAATAAAAAATAAAAATGTCAAAGTTACAGAAACTAAAATCCACACACAAAAGAGAAAACTACTCTATAATTTATAATGTTCATGAATGGTAAATGTTTAAGCACTTTGATAAATTGTACTTTTTACTGGATTTCAGTGTATATAATGCCAGAAACAAAACAGTGAGCCTAGTCCTCTTTTCCTGTTCACTGGAGCTATCGCATCTCATCTATCAGTCCTCAGAGCTCAGTTCTTATAGTGGGGTACTCTCTCACGCCCAAGGTCTGTGTAATTAGCATATGAATGTGGAACATAATTGTTTGAAGTAACAATTAAGGGAACAATACATAAAGGGACTGATGAGAGCTACCAACACCTGGAAATCTTGTATTGAAAATTCTTCCCTAATGTATGTAATTAAAAACCTGGAGGACAAACACTCACTGTGTAGTGATGAAGCCCTATAAGGAAAGCCAAAAGTTAGCTCACATTTTGCTGTCACTCTTTGTAACAAAATGTTTAAGCAAGGGTTTACTGTTACACTTACTTCAAAGGACCACTGGTTAAGTACAGTTAGCTTTTGTACAGTATCTGATCCTGGCAAATCATCAAAATGGTTCTATATGATAAAAATACCTACCATTTAAAATGATTAAAAATACCTATCATTTAAAATGATACAGTTAAGATGCACAAAGGATTAGAGAATCACTTCTTGCAGTGTGGATGCAAAGTTTTAGGGAAAAACATCAGGTTGCTTGCCAGGACAAATCTCCTGTCCAGTCAGTCTTCTCTAACTGATTCATTTCAGTTGTGCTAGCAGACCTCTGGGTTGCTACATGACTTTGCTTTGTTTTATTTCCTTTGAAGTTATGCAACGATCCTGATCAGGAGACCAAACCTTAGGAAAGTCATGAATAGCCCCTTAATCTTGGGGCAGGATCAGTGAATGGGGGAACAGAAGCTAGGCTTTAGAGCTTTGCCTTTATCAATGACTACATGTACAAACCATTTCTCTGGCTAATTGTCTTATAATGAAACAGAATCCACCCCATCCCCCCAAATGTTAAAGTCTAGTGATTGTTCTGGTGTTCCCCAATACCCAGCCATATGTATTCCTTTATCCTCAGCATGTAAATTAGTCTACATAACTATCATTTTAAGAGACCTTCATTTGAACAATTAACAGTGAGTCTAATCTCATCTTCCAGTAGCAAGACAGATGCACACACAACTGTTTAAAACAGCATTATTCGTAATATACCCCAAATGGAAACTACCTGAGTACACATTGGATGATGAATGGGTAAATAAAATAGGGTGTGTCTGTTTTTCAAAACAGATTTTTCAGCAGGCAGATGTAAACATCTAGAAACAATGTTTTCAGGGGTATTGTGGTCAAATTGCACATCCAGAACCAATCTGACTTCAACTCTTGGGATAAGGTTTTCTAAGGACTATGATGAGCTGCTGCGAAGAGCTGAAAGACATCTGAAGAAAGCAGACTTGTGCCTGCTAACAGATTTTTGTTTGGTTTTGTTTCGTCACTTTTTCGAGACAGGGTTTTTCTGTGTAGCCTTGACTGTCCTGGAACTTGCTCTGTAGACCAACCTGCCCTTGAACTTCTAGAGATACACTTACCTTTCTCCCGAGTGCTGGGATTAAAGGTATGAGCCACCAGCACCCGGCTTTGCTTACCCAAAGGAAAAATAAACTCAAGTAATAAATTCAGGTACTTAGCATGTGCTGCAAATGGCCACTGACTCTGCAGGACAAGGATACCCATTTCCCTTTATGGCTACACTCTGCAGACCTGGTTCTCTACTTGAGAAGTAGATTTCCAGGTTGGTAGTTAAAGATTTCTGCATCTCAACAGAAAAAGAAAAGATCTTACAGTTGCAGCATTTCTGCAGTAAAATGGTAGTCTAAGACAACAGAGGTTAGTAACCAAGTACCAGGAACTAACTGGTTAACATTTAGTCAAGTCTGGAGGAAGTTGTGTCTTGGCTACCATACAGTGAAATGCCCTTGGTGTTAAAAAATAGATAAAAATTTTTGGTACAGCAACAATAAAAACATGTAAAGTGAATGAAATTTATCATAGAATCATTTGTTGTATAATTGGGTTTACATGAACTGTTAGCCATATTTAGATACATAGAGAATAGGTAATAAGAAATACTTTTCCTCATTAATAAGAAAAAAATCAGTATACAGTGTGTGCCTTGATGTGTGAATACTGAAATGAGAGCTATATGGTCAGAATCCCATTTTAGAATGGACAATGCTCCCCAAATTCATCAGTAAGCTGTAGCTTTTTCAGAATAAGGAGCTCTGACAGCTATAGTGATCAGGTAGCTCCCAGACATAGCCCATAGCTACACTGGAGCTGAAACCGAGCAGTGACATCCCTGTAGTTGGGGATTAAGGGTGTATGACACATGAATTAGTACCGAGACCCCTGATCCCTGGATGCTGAGATGGGTCTAGGCACATGTTGAATTACACAGAATGAAGATCAGGCTTCTGCTCATCTTCTTCCTCTATAAATTGTACCACTTTTTCCCTAGAGCCTGTCTCCTTGAGCCATGAGGCATCTGCCACTTATGCAATGTTGAAAGTTTCCCACAGCCTTACCTCCATGAGGTACTCCTATTCCTCCAGAGATGAATTCACTTACAATATCAATATGGTCTTTCTCCTTGTCATATTCATACATTTAAGATTTCGATTTCCTCAAGACATCAAATTTCATTTTATTTCAGAAGGAAACATGTTTTGAACACAAGATAATCCTTTGGGGCTTAAGAATTTATAGATGTGTGTTGGATTGTAAACCCCAAATGTTTTCAAGTAACAGGATTTCAGATCTTGAACTCGGAGACAAGCTGTCCTTTCTGGTCATGTCTTCTTTGTGATGATACCTTTGAGTTGCTGAGAACTTTGCTCTGCCTCTGCCTAAACTTTATCATTCAAAGTATAATACTACAAGTATTACTTATAGTTTTCACTAAATTACTCCAGATGTGTTGATGCTGATAATGGTGGAGACATGACTAAATGGAGATGTTGGGAGGGTAACATAGAATAGAATGTTAAAAATAATCACCTGTGGTGTGAAAAAAATCTAGCCACCTGTTTTTCTTCAAATTAATTGTTTTATTTTTCTTGGTTCTAGACTGGGCTTATGGATACTACAGACAACAGAGAAAACTTGTTGAAGAGATTGGCTGGTCCTACACAGGTAAGCATATTACTTACACAGTGAGAATTAACAAAAACTTTCTTTGCTCCATATTTGTTACTTTGTGTCAAAGAAATTCTTGTAACCTAACACATTATTTTTGTCTATTTCCATGTGGTCCTATTAATTAATAAAATATCATTGAGAGAAAATCATTTTTACTGGGATTCTCATAAATTTGGTAGTATAGTATATTGAATAGAACTGTACTTAGTTCTCAGATCTTTATTTGTATTTCTTGGGGGATGTGCATAACCTACCTGAGTATCAGCCTTTTTAATCTCTGACGTTGAGGGCTAGACTGAGTATGAAATGAGTCAGTGAAGTGAATAACACTTTCTTAAACCTATTTTTAAAAATGGAAATTTCCAAACAAGCGGCAACCAACTAACTGGGAAATGATCTTTACCAACCTTACATCCGACAGAGGGCTAATATCCAAGATATACAAAGAACTCAAGAAGTTAAACTCCAGAGAGGCAAGTAACCCTATTAAAAAATGGGGTACAGAGCTACACAAAGAGTTCTCACCTGAAGAATATCTAATGGCTGAGAAGCACCTAAAGAGATGTTCATCATCCTTAGTCATTAGGGAAATGCAAATCAAAACAACCCTGAGATTCCATCTCACACCAGTCAGGATGGCTAAGATCAAAAACACAGGAGACAGCAGTTGTTGGCGAGGATGTGGAGAAAGAGGAACACTCCTCCACTGCTGGTGGAATTGCAGGCTGGTACAACCACTCTGGAAAGCAGTCTGGCGGCTCCTCAGAAAACTGGGCATGACACTTCCGGAGGATCCGGCTATACCACTCCTGGGCATATACCCAGAGACTTTACCTGCATGCAATAAGGACACATGCTCCACTATATTCATAGCAGCCTTATTTATAATAGCCAGAAGCTGGAAAGAACCCAGATGTCCCTCAACGGAGGAATGGATTCAGAAGATGTGGTATATTTACACAATGGAATACTACTCTGCAATTAAAAACAATGAATTCACGAAATTCCTAGGCAAATGGTCAGAACTTGAAAATATCATCCTTAGTGAGGTAACCCAATCACAAAAGATCACACATGGTATGAAGTCACTGATAAGGGGATATTGACCCAGAATCTCAGAATACCCTAGACACAATCAGCATATCAATAGATTTCTAAAAAGATGGAAGGAGAGACCCCTGGTCCTGGAAAGACTGGATGTAGGGGAACGCCAGGACAGAGTAATGAGAGGGGGTTGAACGGAGAAAAGAGGGAGGGAAGGGGGCTTATGGGACTTTCGGGGAGGGAGGAAACAGGGAAAGGGGAAGTGATTTGGAATGTAAATTAAAAAAATAAAATAAAATAAAATTTAAAAAAAAATGGAAATTTCCACTAAGTACTAGCTGCTGTTATAATTGAGATAGAGATTATTTTTCACTCGTTTTATAAATGTTGATACTGTACATTTTTTTTTTCCGAGTAAGGTCTTCTTTCTGAATGTCTGTGATTGAGCTCATTGGAACCAAACTTTAAAATTATTTTTGTGTGATGACTGTACTTGGCTTGAATCATCATAAATATCTGAAGTAGGTTAGAAGGAATTCTAACCATAGGTCATAATCAAAGATTTGCAAAGAAGAGGAACTGTAGTGTTGATGGGAAAACTCGAGAGGAATATGGATGGATGACACATTTGGCAAACACTTGGGACATTGTGGAAGAGCACTGTAGTTGGGCACTGAACAGACTTATAAGTTAGTCAATGAGATGAAATCAGAAAACAAGGGATTGACAATAAGTCTAGATAACTTGGTCTTGATTTTACTTAAAAACAAAACAAAAAAACCAAAACAAAGCAGGAAAATGCTAAATTTTATAGATAGATATGCATTCTCCTTTTTATTAATTTTTGTTAGTATACAAAATAATGAGTCTCACTATGAACCATTTTTTGCTTATCCATACAATACCAGAAAAGCTTATACACAGATATAGGAAGAGCTTCTGGGTGGTTGGTTCAGGTCCAAGCTTACTTTTGGTACCTATACAAAGCAGTACTTCTGACTTCTATTGTGATCAATTTCAAAGGGCACAAAACATAACAGAATATGCAATTAACTTGGGCATGAGAAAGTTTCCTAGTAACAGCAGATACAGCATATGAGAAAATTTCCTTATAATCCTTGTGACAGGACAAAATGGCAAGCTAGCCAGGTAATAGCAATCTAGGCCTTAACATTTTATGTAGGGCATAACAGTGCATCTAGGCCTTAATATTTTACCTAGGTCTTAACAGTTCTTAATGTATGACTGAAACTGACGTGATTAGAAGATTTACTATTTAGCTACTCCCTTTGTGTTCATATAGTTCTTATAAGTAATTATAAGTGTTGTAGACAATTAATTTTATTATTCATTTATTTATATGCAATTTCTAATTAGGAAAAAAGAATGGGTATTTTCAAGAGTCCCAGTGCAAACCTCCTGAAGTTCATTTTGAAGAAATCACTCAGTAGAAATAAGCGATTTCTCAGTGCTTCTCAGGATTGGGCATTTTGAAGATCTTTACTAACCTTCCAGATTTCTTCTTTCTCTTTCTTTCTTTCCTTCTTTCTTTTTTATTCCTTCTTTTTCTTTGTTTTAATGACATTTGTTATTCAAAATTGCCTCTGATTGTTTCTGACATTGGATGAAAAAACTAATAATCAAAGCTGGGCATAGTGGTCCAGTCCTTTAACCCTAGCACCCAGGAGGCAGAGATAGGTGGTTTTCTATGAGTTCAACGTCAGCCTGGTCTACATAGTGAGATCCAGGCAGCCAGGGCTGTGTAGAGAGACCCTGTCTCAAAAAAATAAAAGAAAAGAAAGAAAAAAGGAAAGAAGGATGGAAGGAAGGGAAGGGAAAGAAAGGGAAGAAAGGAAGAAGAAGAGAGAGGAGGAGGAAGAGGAGGAGGACGAGGAAGAGAAAATAAGAAAACAAATCCCAGTTGGAATATGGGAAGCAATCAATGTAGCATCAGATTAGGAAAGTTGATGTCCCTGCACTGTGAGCACCTTGTTAGATGACAATAAAAATCCTCTATTATGATTTGAAAAGACCTGTCCTTAACATTCACATGTATAATGATGATCTAAAAACCCATGAAAAATAGGTTTTTGTTTTATAATCATTGTAAAATATATAAGAACAGAAATTATCTGTTCATTTATGAACATTCGTGAGAAACTTCTGTCTCATTTGAAACTGTTTAGTTTTCTTTATTTCATTAGTTTGCTCTTACATCACTACATCGTCATTAAATCCACAGCTATTCACCTGAGCTTCTTCAAAATGGACTCTGATAAAAAAATTTGCTTGATCAAAGGACTTTTATAATTTATTGTATCATATGTTCATATTCATCATGAGATAGAGTCAAACATTAAAAAGTTATATTACTCATTTTCATTCCTATATTTTCAGTAGTGCTAATTTTAAAAGTTCAATGAAATTTCTAGTAAAAAGATCACATTTTTTAATATTCATTTTCCAAATTATTTCATTTGTTAAGTCACTCACACAACAGAGGCTAGGTTATGTTGGTGGGGGACTTATGATATTGTGAAGTGATGCTCAATTAATAATGTAGGGCATAAAGACTTAAAATCAAAAGTAAGAGAGCCTTAGGATTGACCCATGTAATTTTACCTGTGCTTTTATGCATATTCTTGTGATATTTGTCTAAAGGAATTTAGGTCTGCATTTGATTCTAGGACTTGGGCAACTCATACAACATAAAACTTTAAAGCTGTCATAAGTAAAATATAAAGGTATCTCACCTTTATTTTTTTCTAAGTTTTTTTATTTACATTCCAAATGATTTTCCCTTTCCCATTTCCTCCCTACCCGAAAGTCCCATAAGCCCCCTTCCCTCCCTCTTTTCCCCATTCAACCCCCTCTCGCTTCTCTGTCCTGGTATTCCCCTACATCCAGTCTTTCCAGAACCAGGGGTCTCTCCTTCCATCTTCTTGGAAATCTATTGATATGTGAATTGTGTCTTGGGTATTCTGAGATTCTGGGTTAATATTCCCTTATCAGTGACTGCATACCATGTGTGTTCTTTTGTGATTGGGTTACCTCACTAAGGATGATATTTTCCAGTTCTGACCATCTGCCTAGGAATTTCATAAATTCATTGTTTTTAATTGCAGAGTGGTATCTCATCTTTAAATTGCATTGCAATTAATAAATTTAAATATTTTAACTTTATTAAGATAATGTTGAGGCTAAAATCATATAAATAATAAAATAATTATTACATTCAAATTTTAAATAATGGAAAATAATTGTTTATTTTTTTATCTGTGTCTGAAACGTTGGAAAGAACAGAGTGACCAAAAATAATTTCCAATTATATGGTCTGAAGAAATTGATACAACTAACAGATTGTTTTAGGAAGTTTTTCCTAAGATTACCTTTTTTATAGTGACTAAGTAATTTCCTAATTCCCACTACTATCATGTTATCTACTTTAAAGATGAATATTGTTGAAAGCTTATTTTAGATAGGCAATATATTTGTATTCCTATAAAATATCTATTTCATGTATGAATTATTTATGCTATTGATTGAGTTATATGTTTATTAATCAATTAAAAAGTACTTTTTCCAAAAACTATAATTTTATATACTTTATAACTTTATATCTGACAACTGCGATCATTTTGAATTTATTTTCATCCAAAAGATAAATCTTTTTTTATATTGAATTGCAATTGTTACACCTTAGTAGGTGGGAATGACAAGTGTCAGAGAAATCATTCACCGTGGCAAAATGACATCTCAATAGATGGTTCTGTACAATGTCTACTGACATCAGATTCTGGACAGTGTGGAGTCCTTATAGATTAGAGAGAGGGAGCATTCTTGGGACTCCAAGCAAAAGTGTATAGATATCAAGTAATGGAAAGACAATGGAGATGTTGCCCATCTTCCCCAGGTTCCAGAAAATCTGGGTGTTCCTCGTCAGCTAAGAAGAAAGCAATTTAAACAGTGAGTTTCAGTAGACACATTAGCAACAATGCAATTACACTGTGCAATATTCTATTATTTGGAAATTTAGCCACAGAACTACTCCTCTGAATGTCATAACTGAGCCAGACATGGCACATCATGTGACCAGGTTTGGATAGAATGGTCCTGTGCATGCATAATGAACAGTTCTTTCCTCTGTAATCAAGTTGCATGACCCTACCCATAACCAACAACCTGTTGGTTTTAGGTCCCATCAGAAGAATTCTCATGATCAAAGGGTAATCTTATTAAGAAGTGGTGTTGCTGTGGGAGAAAGGGAGTCACATTTCCTAAGGGATATTGAATAGTCAGAGTGAGAATGGACAATGAATTATATTGTTTATACAAATATCTTTCATTGGTTTGGAAAATCATTTCTTGAATGTTTGCGAATTCTAAGGTAAAGCCTAGTGATAAGGGCTTTTTATAATCGTTTATAGTTCCAACAGAGTGTGACTTTCTTCTTTTGTAGTTGGGATATCAAATACAATAAATAAAATATTTTATCCAAGTGAATGTATCTCTCCCATGAAAATCAATATTCAGTATAAAATTCATCTCTTTTTAAAATTTGAGCACAAGTATTTAAGGTCAACTAATGTTTCTAATTCTATGCTTATTAATATTGTCATATTCCTCAAAAATGAAAAACTGTATTTACCATATAATGTCACTTCCATTAAGTTCATTGTATGGTTCTCAAATGAAGCTAACTTTGTAAATGGCAGAAGTGAATTAATTCTCACTCAATTTTGCATGTTTGGGCTACATCTTGTATTTGAATTTGTCCAAGTAGCTGAACTCTCAGAAAAAGATTTGGGAGAGTGTTTGCACATAGACTGTTCTACTCATAAAAACTGCAAGCTTGCCGTTTCTCAATGAGAGTACTCATTAGGCCACTGTAAGTCATTTCAGACACATGACACACCAAACATAACTTAAATGGAATCACTTAAGCTGAGATTGTTTATCAAAGATTATATGATTGTAAGAGATGTAAGAGATGAAGTAACAGTACAAATCCCTACTAGCTACCAGATGGGTGGAGAAATAGAGGGCAGAAAAAGAAATTACTCTCTTAATTGTGCTTTTTATGTAGATTAAAAACAACTTTTCCATTTAGGACTGTTGTCATTGAGCTAACAAAGACAGGATTGCTCAATAAAGTCCCAATTTAAAGTTATTTGAGGAAGACAGGAAAGGTGTGGTGGGAGGGCAGTTTGAAACCCTGGGAGTCTCAGCATAAGAACCTGATGTCATGGCTTTGCTCCATGCTGTCAAAAGACTAGATTCACTCTCTGCTAGTACAACAATGAATTTTCTGTGACAGTCCACATAAAGACAATTTAGTGAGGAAAAATATGTCATTTTTGTCTTTCATTTTTAATATTACAAATGCATAACTCAAGATTCTCCTAAGAGTTGCTGGAATCATCTTTCTTCTTGACTTGTTAGGTCCTACCAACAAACTTGAAAAACAAAAAGATTATCGGAAATATATTAATTTTATCTGTTCCATTCTTAGAAGCACACTACTGAAATATTTTCACTTCTTAGACTTATAAGTGTTATATTACTTCTCATTTAGCATTCTTTAAAGAAACTTGGAATTGAATTTTTCACAGCAATATATTCTCACATTTTCTTACCTCTAAGCACCTTTTTATAGTTAAATTTTAGTGAATGGGTTGCATTTGGCACCAGTCAGAAAGTGGAACCCTCTGAGCACTGTGAGACTTGCATGAACACTAGAATGAAGGAGATTTTAAATACTAAAATGATCCCATTTCTTTAGATAGAATATCTTTTCTTGCTTGTCTAATATATAGACTAGAAGTTGTTACTTATAGAGAATATAGAGTCACATGGGCCGTGTGGTGTGGTGTCTGAACAGGGATACAGTTGAGAGTTAAAGTAGACCATACGCAACTCCAAGAATATTTGAATCTATGTAGAATAATGGGTGGTCTCACTTGTCCGGGTCTTTTCCTGATTCTGGAATGTCTTTTTAATCTGTTACATCCTCTTCGATCCCTTATATTTGAACTTTTTATATTAAAGAGATTGTTTATTTTCATCTCGAGTGTAGACATGAAAAAAATTTAAGTTTCAGAATTGACCCATTTCTGTATAAAATTGAACATTTATGTGGGCAGAGAGGAGAGGCCAGGGGAGAAATCAGACCAGCCCTTGGTATTGTCATCCTGGAGAATGAGTCAGTGGAAACAGATGACAACATAGCAACGTGACTGTCACCTCCTACTGTGCACAGCTCACAGAGCACTCTGTGTATCGACAAAGAAATATTTTGAAAAAAAAATTGTTATAGGATATTTTTAACATATCTGTCTTAATTTTAGCTAGAATGGGCAAGGTTGTTAGATGAGAGTGACAGCTGTGTCTTCACTCACTGTGACAAGGCATCTCTGAATGGCTGAGTCTCAGTTGGTGGAGAGTAGACACTTACCAGAGCATCTGCACCTCTCTGCACCCAGATTCCTGGCTACGGCTGAGCTGCAGGAAAAAGAGGCTGCTAATTGCTCTTCATTGCAGGTTTTTCATCTGTAAAAAGTTCTTAATAATGCCCTACTTAATTGAGTATGGATTAGATAAATGCCTCCCATTGTTGCAAGAAAGCTCTTGGAGCAAGGACTGTCTGCGACAGATCCAAGTGATTACTGTTTGGCAGTCTTTTAACTTGAGCCCATACAGATTGAACACGCCTGGGAACATCTGATAATCTCACAAGAGGATTTGGGAAGAGTTCATCATCTAAAATGCATATTAGAGACAGGTATTTCCTATGTTCTGCATATTATTTAAAGCTTTCTTTTTTTTTTTTTTTTTTTTTTTTTTTTTTTTTTTTTTTAATTTAATTTTATTTTATTTTTTTAATTTACATTCCAAATCACTTCCCCTTTCCCGTTTCCTCCCTCCCCGAAAGTCCCATAAGCCCCCTTCCCTCCCTCTTTTCTCCGTTCAACCCCCTCTCATTACTCTGTCCTGGCGTTCCCCTACATCCAGTCTTTCCAGGACCAGGGGTCTCTCCTTCCATCTTTTTAGAAATCTATTGATATGCTGATTGTGTCTAGGGTATTCTGAGATTCTGGGTCAATATCCCCTTATCAGTGACTTCATACCATGTGTGATCTTTTGTGATTGGGTTACCTCACTAAGGATGATATTTTCAAGTTCTGACCATTTGCCTAGGAATTTCGTGAATTCATTGTTTTTAATTGCAGAGTAGTATTCCATTGTGTAAATATACCACATCTTCTGAATCCATTCCTATTTAAAGCTTTCTTAAGATTTATATTCTTGGTAGATAGCTTACATGTGGTAAATGTGGTGACTTGTCACGTTTCACTGTAGAGACTGAATAAGGTTCTATTAGTGGTATCAAACTCAGAATTTTCTTGTACTGTATTCTCAAAAATCACTAAAACAATGGCGGTTCCATGTTCTCATTGCCATAACATGATAGAGAAATGAGGTAATACAGTGTTTATAAGCTCCATTTCACCATTATATAATATATATACATATATATCAAAACAATGCAATTGGTATGTATGCAATTTTTAATTTATTAAACACGAAATAAGTACATCACAAAATAAGTTAAAAAATATTATCTAGGAGAAATGGGAAATGGCTGTAGAATACCATCACAAATAATCAGTGGGTTTTTTGTTTTTTTTTTTGTTTTTTTTTTTTTGTTTTTGTTTGTTTTTTTGTCCACTGGTAGAACTGCACTCTTGTGTGTTTTTCCTTGTGCTAGTCAGGCCTTCCATTTCTGACGAAACACCTAAGAATGCAGTCATTGTAAAGAAGAAGGGTATTATTATGGCTCCTGGTTTCATATATTGCAGCCTACACTTTCTGACTACATTGACCCTAGGTCTGTGGCAAAACCCTTGAAGTGACAAGAGCAAGTAGCATAGGCTACTCTTCTTGTGAGCAGGAAGCAGAAGGAGGAACAGCTGGAGGATAAGGTATACTATTCAGAAGCCCATCTCCAGTGACTGACTTCCTCCAGCTAGGTCTCATCTCCTAGTGTCTCTAGTCTACCATGCAGAATAGCACCACCAGCTGGTAATTTACACATTCAACACATGGGTCTAAAGGGTCATTAATATCTTTGCACCCATGTATGAAGCAAATTGCATTGATTCTCTGGTCCAGCTTAGTAACTATTTCTATAGTCAGCATCTAATTGAGTCAGAAGATTTGGCCAGTCCTGTGTAAACTCAAGATGAGGGCCTCTGGCTGCTTCTCCTTAGGTCTTTGTGCAAGCAATCTGCACTATGTTGGAGGGGGTTCTCGCCTCTTACCATAAGGAACCTCATTTATTTCACTTCATGCATTCTTTACTCTGGAATCTTTGGCTTTCTGGCAGAGATACAGTACATCAAAAGTAAAAGAGAAGAAAAACTACATGACAGTACAAGACAACAACAGAATCCAAGGTTAGGCCATGGTTTATATTTTCGTGAGAACTGGACTGGGCTAAACTCGGATGTCAAATTTGATTGTCATAATTTAACCTATGGCACCCTCCTATGTTCTGCACCAGCTTGGACCAAATGGAAGGTTTACTTAGTTTTCATTTCCAATGTCTTCCCCATGGTAACTCTGAATTTTTTAAACCAAGAGTTGTCAGCGAGGGAAAAATAGAACAAAAATGACTGGTTTCATATGTCCAGAAAGATTTTTTTATTAAGTGAAATGTGCTTTTAAAATGAGAAATATAATCCCCCAAATGGCTTTTGAATATATTTAAATAATTTTAGAGCTACTAAGTTTTATTCCTTCTATATTTTCAGAGAGAATAAAGACACACACACACACACACACACACACACACTATATGGAGAGATTACATGTAAGTCTCTGGGGATAGAAAAGGCTAATGGGGTGTGGGAAAGATAAGAAAAAGAAAACAGGAAGGCATGATGGAATAAGTTTAAGGTACACTAGGTACATGCATAGCAACACTTTTATAAAACCCAGTGTAACCATGTATTTGTATGTATATATGGATGTATGATGGTTTATCCCTTTATCTCTAAATAATATGTTACTGCTTTAATCTTATAGACAGTTTTATTGATGTTGGAGGCCCCCTTGACTGACGCAGAAGTAGGATTTCCCTTGAATGGAATACAAAGTGGGTTTCTCATGTCCTCTGCACTCTAGCATCCAAATGGTAACCCCTTGTTTAGGGAGCATCCTAACTGTCACAGAAGATTCTAATACACCTGTAACAGTTGGCTAGATTCACCCCATAGGCCAAGATCTTAGGCTTCCATGAAAAGAGAAGGAAACTTGAACCCTAGTCTAAGATAGGAGTTAGAGCTGAGAGTACTGTGAGCCTAATGGAAACCAGAAAATAGAGAAAGACAGGATGGAGCCCCAGGAAGACTGCTATGGAGGGAGAAAGCTGGCAAGAGAGGATGAGTGCAAAGCAATACCCACTATCAATATGAACAGGTCTAGGGTTATTATGTTGCTCCTAGCTACCCTTCCAACCACTCCGCACACAGAGACTCCATGCCCCTAAAAATGCCTGTACATTCTGCCTTGCAAATAAAATTGTCCAAGCAACTCTACCATGGGGCTTTCTCTAAATAGGCAGAAATAAACAGAGGAGAAAACTAAAATGTTCAGGGTTCCAAGGTAGATACCAGTAGTAGCCAGAAGAGGTACAGAGGGTATTGTGACAGTCAGTACAACTGCCATGGCCTGGTGAACAACTGATGGTCTGTAGGAAGGAACTGCAACATTGGACTTAAAACTAGATTCTTGTACCCATAGGCTACATGTGTTTCCCTATGGGATGATCTTCAACTTTCTTACTTAGTAGAATGAGTTCTGATGATAAATGGAACAAGAGATCATACCCAGACATTGGAGTCCCTGCAGGGAAAGATTGGGGATGCTGTTCTAGTCACTTTCCCTCAGTGCTGAAGTGTGATATCCAGTTATCAGATAGAAAATGACTATTTTCTGGATGAGCACCCTAAGTTATCAGTTTGGTATATGTTTGCCCACGAGAAAAACATGCTCATTTAAAATAAATAAATAAATATATATATGTAATATATGTATATGATATATGCTTTCACACACATGTACATGCTCACACACATATGTGTCTGTGTGTGTGTGTGTGTGTGTGTGTGTGTGTGTGTGTATATGCTGGAATTCTTTTACCCTCCAGAAGTAACCGCTGTTAATGTCTTCTGTTGGAGAAAATATAGCTAAAAATAAAAATTTATCTTAACTCAGAAATTCTTTCTATAAGGTAGTAGAAAGGACAGTGGTTTGATTATGGTTTAAGGATCAAGAATGTAGGTCTCAAATGTAGTCTTTCCAAGAGATTGTAAAAGACTATTACATTCGTAACCAAGCAGCCATAACTCATTATATTCATATTTTAAAGTTAAACAATAAAGAGCCCTCATGTATGAAGACTTGATAGTAATTCCAGCCATACATAGTTCAGTCAAAGGTTACCTGGTACTTGCAATGACTCTCTATTTTGACAGATTGGCTTTATCCAGAGGAAAAACACTACAGATTGATGTGAGGGGCTTACAGAAGTTGAACTCCAGTCTTTCTATGGAAATTGGAAGAGTGTTGTTCAACCTAGTGGTCTAGCTAGGTGTTTTTGCATGTCAGAAAGATGTCTCCAGGGCCCTTTAGGAAGACATACTGTTTTTTTTTTCTAAGTTTTTTTTATTTACATTCAAAATCATTTCCCCTTTCCCGTTTCCTCCCTCCCCGAAAGTCCCATGAGCCCCCTTCCCTCCCTCTTTTCCCCATTCAACCCCTTCTCACTTCTCTGTCTTGGCATTCCCCTACATCCAGTCTTTCCAGGACCAGGGGTCTCTCCTTCCATCTTATTGGAAATCTATTGATATGCGTATTGTGTCTAGGGTATTCTGAGATTCTGGGTTAATATCCCCTTATCAGTAACTGCATACCATGTGTGTTCTTTTGTGATTGGGTTACCTCACTAAGGATGATATTTTCAAGTTCTGACCATTTGCCTAGGAATTTCGTGAATTCATTGTTTTTAATTGCAGAGTAGTATTCCATTGTGTAGATATACCACATCTTCTGAATCCATTCCTCCGTTGAGGGACATCTGGGTTCTTTCCAGCTTCTGGCTATTATAAATAAGGCTGCTATGAACATAGTGGAGCATGTGTCCTTATTGCATGCAGGTAAAGCTTCTGGGTATATGCCCAGGAGTAGTATAGCTGGATCCTCCGGGAGTGTCATACCCAGTTTTCTGAGGAACCACCAGACTGCTTTCCAGAGTGGTTGTACCAGCTTGCAATCCCACCAGCAGTGGAGGAGTGCTCCTCTTTCTCCACATCCTCGCCAACAACTGCTGTCTCCTGTGTTTTTGATCTTAGCCATTCTGACTGGTGTGAGATGGAATCTCAGGGTTGTTTTGATTTGCATTTCCCTAATGACTAAGGATGATGAACATCTCTTTAGGTGCTTCTCAATCATTAGATATTCTTCAGGTGAGAACTCTTTGTTTAGCTCTGTATCCCATTTTTTAATAGGGTTACTTGCCTCTCTGGAGTTTAACTTCTTGAGTTCTTTGTATATATTGGATATTAGCCCTCTGTCGGATGTAGGGTTGGTAAAGATCATTTCCCAGTTAGTTGGTTGCCGCTTCCGGACCTCAAGCTGTACTACAGAGCAATAGTGTTAAAAACTGCATGGTATTGGTACAGTGACAGGCATGTAGATCAATGGAACAGAATTGAAAACCCAGAAATGAATCCACACTCCTATGGTCACTTGATCTTTGACAAAGGAGCTAAAACCATCCAGTGGAAAAAAGATAGCCTTTTCAACAAATGGTGCTGGCTCAACTGGAGGTCAACATGCAGAAGAATGCAAATTGACCCACTCTTATCTCCTTGCACTAAGCTCAATTCCAAGTGGATCAAGGACCTCCACATAAAACCAGACACACTGAAACTAATAGAAAGGAAACTAGGGAAGAACCTAGAACATATGGGCACAGGGGAGAATTTCCTGAATAAAACTCCAATAGCTTATGCTCTAAGATCAAGAATTGACAAATGGGACCTCATTAAATTGCAAAGTTTTTGCAAGGCGAAAGACACTGTCAGGAAGACATACTGTCTTAAGCTGACAGAAGATGGTTCTGCTTTCTGCCTTGCTGCTGGGGTGTAAGAACTCTGCTGGGCAGACCAAACAGGGAGCACTAGACCACATTTACCCTACACCCACTGCCATGGACTCCAGGGAGCTCCAATGTACAGCTCAGGGGGTGGGAGAATGCAGCCTTGGGTGGGGGCCTCAGCCTGAATGAGAAACAGCATAGGCTGAGGCTGAAGCTGGGGTGTCCAGTTACCACGGGAAACAACATGGAGTGGGGAGCAAAATTGTGATCACTAAAATCCTGATTTCAAAGAACTCTCTCAGATCTTCCTTGCAACAAAAAAGAATCCACAATAAATAAATAAATAAATCCATAAATACATAAATAAGCAAGCAAGCACTGAGGAGTGACTACTGGAGAAGCAACTATAATTCAGAGAGAAGCAGAAAAGGAAAAAAAAAGGCTGCATTTTGTAGAACTTTTCAACCTGGGAAAAGAAACAGGGGCGCTCCCACCTGAACTAGTGCCAATGGGAAACCTAAGCCTTATGTATGCCATCCTAGATAGACTATAGCCTGCAGGTAGATGGCTTATCTAGCCTTTGCACACATGGTTCCAATCTTTACATATTTCATGAGTGTCTCTAGAACATGAGATCTGTTTGCAGCATGCTTTTCATAAATTCTGCATGATTCTATGGTCCCAAAGCCCCTGAGTTTTTTTTATTTCTTAAATCAGCTACATTTGTGCATGTAACACACTTAGCTCTGTTTCTGGGGCTGTTTAGTTTAATCACCCGGTATCTGAATGTGAGGGAGTCAGTATCAGTATCTTATCACATCTCCAGGCTTTGCCTCCACCTTAATGGAATTGCTGCCTCATTAACAGAGGAAATGTAAAGTGTTGAGGTCATTAGTTTGATCAGTACTCCTTGGCTGTATACCAAGAGCCAGAAACTGCAGGACATCAGGGAGGCAGTGGAGGATGGAACCAGTCAGCAGTGTGATGACAGTGATAACAGTGAGATTTTTAAAGTGTGATCTATGCCACAGTGGTAGACTGTGACAGCACAGGGTCTGCAGTCTCTGGAATAGCCTGAGGAGTTCGGGTAAAGTGGCTGGAGAAAGGAAATTTAAATTGAGACAGGGAACAAGTTGTAGTCATGTTAGCCTTGCAAAGGATTGTCCCATTTCAAGATAGCCATGGTGCTGAGCTGTAGGTGGAAGAGGCATCTCCAGACTCCATCCCCTGTTGTAGCCTCCCTACCTTTTGACCCAAATTAGGGACATAATCTTATTGATGTATGAATTCTTTCTATAATCCTTATTCCATTGAGGATTCTAGGTAACATTATATTTTTATTGCCCATGACCTAAACTTGTTGTTATTGACATTCCTGTTTAGCAGATGCTTGGACTGATTTTATACCAACATTTCAATTGGTAAGCTAATGGAAGAAGAAAGTGATAGGCAGCTCAAAAGGATGGGAGGCAGAAGTCTTAGATGCTCCCAATGTGGGAGGATTTCAAGTAGACAGGTCTAATGGGCATGTCACACACATCTCTTCAGGGAGTTCACTGTGAGATAATAATTATTGGCTTGGATGTATTCTAACAAAGCAGGATTAGTGGGTATCCTTCTACTGGTTTGCCTGGTAAGAAGAGTGTATGCTTGATCTAATTGCTCAACTCTAAATCTAGCTTTCCCCTTCATCTCTTTTAAACTCTTGGATTCCACAGTCAATATAAATGCCTACTTCAAAGGGGTTGACATTGTTAGGTAAGTCTATATTCAAAAAATACTTAGAAATAGAATCCGGCATACATAAAGAACTCGATAAAGTTAATAAACACAAATCACATAAATCTCTACTACTCAGAAATTGTCTTGGACTGGGAATATATATATATATATTAGCTTACCAATTGACATGTTGGTATAAAATCAATATATATACAAATAATATATATTATATGTATATTCTATGATTCTATGATTCTTCAGATCCCTTCAGTCGTAGCTGGAGAGTTGATGGCTCACTATGTAAGGTGGACTAGGGACTGGGGTTTAAATCCCCAGCCCCCATGCAGATATTAAGGGAGGTAGCATGCAATTGAATCCCAGTGGTAAGGGGCAGAGACACACAGATCTTGGGGGCTTGCTAATCATGCTAACTAAAACTATAACTTCTCAATTAGAGACCCTGTCTCAAAAAATAAAATGGAGAGTGATACAGACACTTGGTGCCTACTTCTTGCCTCCATATATGCATGGGTAGGGGAGTGTACCCTTGTGTGCTCACATAACACACACACACACACACACATACACACACACACACACACACACACCCTTCCCTTTTGCCCATTACTCACAGAATGATAAAATGAGTTCCTCAGCATAACATATCACATAATGGTTATAATGATCTAGTTCCAGTCCACCTATGCTTTCCCCATCCTCATAATGACTTCTCCTTGAGACTGCTGCAGTTCCAGCCCCTTTGAAAGCAGGACTCTAACTCTAGCTGGTCCTGGATGTCTTGCCTAAGTACTAGAACTCTGTAGTCCCTTCATGAGACGTTTGCTCTAATGTACCATCACCTCACCCTTAGCATCCCAGAGCATCACTGGGAACATCGGGGCTGATTCTGCTTTGGTGACTGAGAAGTAAATGGAATCCAGGAAGCTGTTAGGTTTTGAATTCCCGTGTAAATATAAAATGTGATTGCTCCAGAGCCACCATACGCAATAGCTTTCTGCCTTGTCAGTCAGTGGATTGTTTTAAGGAATGTGTTAAAAGCAGCCATTTCTTGAAAGTGGAGCTGTAGCTTCTTCTGTTTCCTGATTTTTTTTTTTTTGTTTACCTGGGGTTTTGTTTTATTTATTTATTTATTTATTTTAGCTTTTCTAGATATGTATCATTTCGTAACCGAGTTGAGAGAGAGGTAATTAAATGTCTATCCTATACAATAGAAATTGAATTTATTTCATTCTAAAGGTGACTTAGGACAGTACAGAAAGCAGAGACCAACAGTCAAAATTTAGGCGGAGCTTGGGAAACCTTATGGGAGAGTGGGGAGAAAGATTGAGGGAGCCTGAGGCGTCAAAGACACCATAGAAAGACCTACAGAGTCAACTAATCTGGGTCCACTGAGGCTCACAGAGACTAAACCACCAACTAAAAAGCATGCATGGGCTGGATCTAGTCCCACTTACACGCATGTAGCAGATGTTTGGTGTTCATGTGGGTCCCCCTAACAATTGGATCAAGGACCATCTTTGACTCTGTTGCCTGCCTTTGGATCCCCTTCCACTAGCTGGGTTGCCTTGTTCGTCCTCAGTGGGAGGGGATGCCCTTATGACTTGGTGCACCAGGGTGGGTTGGTACCCATGGGAGGACTTCCCCTTCTCTGAGGTAATGGGGGAGGAGTCTGAAAGAGTGAGATTAGGAGGAGAAGAGGGAAGGAGCTATGATATAAAGTGAATTAGTTAATTTTAAAAGATCTTATTGAATGAAAAAAATAGACAAGGCAGAAAGTCTTCTGTATCTTCCTAGCTCCGGGCTCTGGCTCTAATTGTGTAACTGTGAACTAACTTAGTGATCCATCAAGACAGAACTGCTGTTAATCCTGTATGTCTTTACAGAATAGGGAAAACTTCCCATGAGAATATTCACTTAGAAAAATGGCCATGCTGAATATCGGTATTTTACTAAGACTCAGTCCAGCCAGGATTCTACCCAGGACACTTCCAGTATCTCAGGACTTGATTTTCTTCTCTGCTGTGGTGCAATAACCTCACTCTAAATTCGTTTCACAATCTGGAATCATTATTCCCGCTCAGTAAGAACCAATCTCTCATAGTGATTGTCTGAGTCTGTGCCAACTCAACCACATTCTGTACATCATTTACCACAGAGTGGAGTTTTTTAAGAAGTCAGAACAATTATGCAGGAACCTGCAATCAGGATATGCCCTCAAAAAATGCTTCCGACCCATCCCACCCTGCCCCTGAAGCTTTTCTGCAGAGTAACAGACAGTATTGCTGACCTACTCAGTCCCATCCCCTTAAACACTGTTTTTACATTTTTAATTATTGTAAATGCAAATATTACCAGAATACCTAAATCCTCCCAGCACCTAGCTGCTACAAAACAAATATAGGGGAAAGGTTGCTTTGTTTATTTTCCTTTAATTTTTGAGACAGATCCTTTCTGTCTCAGACTGGCTTTGAGTTCCTGGTAATACTTCTGCCCTGGCCTCCCAAGTGCTAGGATATAGACATACCCATGCCCAGTTTGGGTAAGCATTTTTAAAATTTTTTACTCTTTGATAATTTCATACATGTATACGGAGTATTTTGGTAATTTTTACCCATGCACACACACATACATGCATGCGCACATGCACACAAACACACACCACATTAGCTTCTCTCACACTCTCCAGTTTTCAACAAATTCTACAAGTCCTAACAAGCCTCACCCCCTTTTCATGTATTCATTTTGGTTGGTTGCTTGGGTGTCTCTGTGTGTGTGTGTGTGTGTGTGTGTGTGTGTGTGTGTGTGTGTGAGAGAGAGAGAGAGAGAGAGAGAAAGCCACAAAAATTAGTTAGGATTTCTTATAGTGCTTGTATTTACACCATGGGATAGTTCAGTGGTACAGCCTCTGAAATGCCTGCCTCGCCCACAGCACGCATCCTGGTTCACTGTTCTCTGCCTCCATCAGTCTGAAAGAGTCATTGCCTTTGCTGGAAGAATTCATGTTTACAGAGCAGTCTCTATCCTTTATTTGCAGAAGAATCCTATCTTTAATCTCTGTAGTGATAAGGAAGAAAGGCAGTTTAGAAATTTCAGAGCAAAGTTAGGGAGAGCCTCCTAGATCTTAGTAATGATTCAACACCTCCTGATGTACATTAGTAGGTAAATTATACTAATACTTCTATTGCTTCCATTCTGGTGATTGCTTGTTTATGCCTGAGCACAGCAGAGAAGCCTTGATTTAAAATCTAAGTCCCACTGATGTGTTTTTATGCCACCAACATTTTTAAAAGTAAATTGAGTAGAAAATTGAGTTCTGGCATATGATGCAGAGTTCTCTAATGTATCTGGCCTGTCTTTAATCATTTATGAGTTCTCACTGCAAGATGCTGATATAGATTAGATACCATGGAGATCTAAGGAGTTGCATTTATTTGATCCTAATTAATACTTGGCCTTAGACAGATAATCATATTTCTTTCCAATTTTCTAATGTTAAGCAATTAAGCAGACAGCAGCTGTTGGCTAGAAAAGTATTAATCTTTGCCAAATATATGTATATGTATATATTTTTTCCATGTTTGGAATATATTGTAAGATGTGTTGAAATCTGTATATGCTAGTAATATATATGTTCTCACTAGACAGTGATTTATTATCTTGAATAATGTTAAAATTGTGCTAAGGTATTGAAGACAGTTATACAATAAATGATTCTGCTTAGCATGTGGACATGCCAGATAAAAACATATGGGCCATCTTAGGAAAATATATTGCATGCATGGGACATATATAGAATTCAATGTAAACTATGCCTGAGGATTTCGTTTTCTTAGCTGGAATAATCCTAAACTTTCATAGCTTGCTCTTTCTCTTGAAAATGAAGTTTCCTGTAAAGCAATTACAATAGGAAAAAATGAAGGAAAGATTAAACATAGATATTGTATAAGCTAAATCAGGTTCCTAAATTTCAGAAGTCATCAGAATTACCTGGAGGGATTACTGAAGAGGAAAGATTGCCAGGCCTGATTGCCATAGTTTCTCATTCAAGAAGTTGAGATCAAGGTCACAACTTTAATATCTTACAAAATTCTCAGGTCGCCTGATGCTGCTGATAGGAGAAACCTCATCTTTTCAGTGTCTAGAAACTGGATCCATCCAGCTTATGCTGTTATAATTTGCAAAGTGAGGAATGACAGAGTGCAGAAAAGAAAGGTTTTACAGGGTTGTTTCTGTGCATCTGAAAGTGCTTTAGCTCTGTGAATGAGGTGAGTTGACATAAGAGACAATCTGATTGCTTCTGTGCAATATGTAGGGATCTTATGTTATTTTTCAAACCTGCTATCTGTGTCAGTAAGAGACGAACACTTAAGACTACAACTTGGAACATTTTCCCATCGGAATGGGGCCTCTTACCTGGGGAAGTTCCTGGCCTAATTACATTATGTAGGCATCAATCATGAGTGAGTCTGTTATGAGCTGTTCTTATGCTCATTTCCTCTGGCTTGTTTATGGCCAGTGATTTCTAAGCAAATCTCATCTTGAAAGAAGAGTCTTCCTGCTGGAGAGATAACTCAGCAGTTAAGAGTACTTGGTGCTCCTTGAAAAGACCCCAGTTCCTAGCACTGACATCTGTTGGTTCATGACTGCCTATCTATCTTTCAGAGTGTCTGATGCCCCACCACCAATCTAGTACCCGAACACACACAGGCAGACACATACATAGAAATATAAACTAAAGTAAATCTTTTAAAAGATTCTTTAAAGGAAATTGGTTCTATTTCCTCCAATAGCTATCAACAGTCGTTAGCTTCTGAGCTACGGAGTCATTGGGGTTTGTCAGTCGCTCCATCTCTATGCTAGACTATTGGCTACCTTGCTAAGCAAGCAGCCATAGATACTGAATTCCTGAGTGTAGCTGTCCCATCATGTGAGAGGAGGTGAGATACAAATGTCCCATTTACTGCTGAGTATCATAAATGCGCTGATCCTCTGCACTTTAGCCTCTGTGAGCCACTGTCCACTGCACAAAGAAGTTTCTCTGATGAACTCTGAGAGCTGCTGTAGACTATGGGTCTAGACAAACAAATTTGCAAGACAGTCTTCTTTAAGAGTATTGGTCCAGGTAGATCAGTCAGGCTCTGGTGCATGGCCTCATGCCTGTGGGTATATGCACAGCACAAATGGATTCAGTGGGCCTTAAAGAAAAAGAAAATCTGACAAGAAATTGGGAAGGTGTGAGAGGGAGCAAGGTGGATCTGGGAGGAGTTCGGAAGAGGAGGGAGTGGAAATGATTAGGAATAAATTCATTATATGCTTTAAGAAATTCTCAAAGAATGGATGAAAATTATTTCTTTGCCTTAAAGAGATCTCATTCCTTGATCATTTCAACATTATATTTTCTGGTTGGGATGGGCCAGTGAAGCATTTGCTTTGTAAACATGAGGACTTGAGTGTGAATCCTTAGAATCCACAAGAAGATAGAGGCAATCTGAGGAGCACCTGTCATCACAATTCTTCTATGTTGGGCTCAGAGGAGGAGACAAGATCATCCATCCCTGTTAGCTCCCAGGTCAGCTGCCTAACATGTGTAGAAGAGAATGAAGGAAACTGTCTCAAACTAAGTAGAAAGTAAGGACTGATTCCTGAGGTTGTTCTCTGACCTCCACTTATGATCTATGTGCCCACAATTACACACACACACACACACACACACACACACACAGAGAGAGAGAGAGAGAGAGAGAGAGAGAGAGAGAGAGAGAGAGAGAGAGAGAGAGAGAGATTACCCATTCCTGTGGGTTTCTTTCATAACATCCTTCTAGCAGTTTGCTTTGTTACTAGTGAAATTTAGTGGTGCCCTTCAAATTATCAATGCATTTCTTGATGTTTGTTTCATGTAGGCGCTTATTCATTCTTTTATGCATTAGCAGCTTGCAGTAAGTCATTTTGCCATCACTTTTCAAGTCATTGCTGTCAAGGACACAAGATGAATGGTTTTACAGCTACACAAGCCAATTATACTTTCCATCAGTGGCTTGAGTTTCTCAGATTTCCATCTCTAGGTCTTGGGGATATATTTGAAGTTTTATACTAATTGTCCATTAAAAAAGGGTTTGTCAGTTCCCATTACTTTAGCAGAGAACTTTTAAGGGTATCTTTTGGAGGTTGTTTCGGTTTGTTGTTTCGGGGTTGGACACATCTTACACTATAGACCATGTTGGTCTGCAACTCACTATGGTGGCCAGCTTCAAGTGTATGCATTCCTTCTGAATTTGCCCTCAGCTTCTAAAGCACTGGGGTTATAAGCAGGATCCACCACAGCCAGCTCAACTGGCTTGTAATGGATATTAAAGCCTGAATCTGTTGCATAATAATTTCATTCATTTATTCATTCAGTGCATCTTAATTGAGCATGCCAGCACAAGGAAATAGCAAAACAAATGAAAGAAAGAAAAATACTACCCATCCCTCATGGAACGTGGATTCTAAAATACTATAGGGGAAGAAATGACTCATGGTGACTGTCAACCTTGAGTGTCAAGGACAGTCATTTTAGATGACTATCCTCTGGAGATTCCCCAAAATTATAGGGATTAAAGCCACTGCTCTAAGTAAATAAACAATTTCTAAGACCAAACCAGTTTGTTTTAATTAAATAATAATTATCTATGTATTTTCAAAGTTAAAAGTTTTGTAATACTTCCCCACCCCCATTTAACTTGCTTGAAATCAATTTGTCACTGGTTTAAGAAAATTCATTGTATGTTGCCAGGGAATTTGAACAAGTCTACCATGCTGTAGCTAGTAATATCTTGCGCCATGTACAAGCTCCTTAGAAACCACTGAAATCAAATTAGTTCTCATTCCTTCTTGCAGCCAGTCATACTTCTTCATTTGCATTCTGAACTTTGTCCCTTCCGCAGCCTGGATGCAGAATGCCAGGCTCAGCATCTCAATCCATATCCAGTGCAGGGAAGACTTATCCATCCCTTATAAGTCATGCAGTATCCAGTGCAGGGAAGACTTATCCATCCCTTATAAGTCATGCAGTATCCAGTGCAGGGAAGACTTATCCATCCCTTATAAGTCATGCAGTGGCCCCAGTAGTTTAGTTGCTGCCTCATGTCCACCACCCTTTAAAGCATGTTAGATCTACTAACAGGATAATTTTCTTAGAGGTTTACAAGAGGCAGCTTGTCATTTTGGCCAACTTATTATCATGAAGCATAGCTAAGCATAGGGGAGGATTCTAAAGACATCCTGCCCTGATTATGACAGTTCCCTTACTCATCGAGAATTCTGCACCCCACCCACCACGTATATACTATTTGATGTTGGTCGAGTTGATAATGACAGAAAAGTCTAGAAATACTTCTAACAGGGGTAGGCAAAGATGGATGAAACTCCAGGAGCTAAAATTAAAAAAAAATGCACTTTGAACAAAGAAATGGGGAAGGAGCCTAAAGATTACTTAAACATTTGGGAAGAACTGTTCAAATCCCTAGAGCCACTGTTTGCCCATGGGGAGTATTGTAACACCTTCTCATGTGTTCCCATACTTAGTGTTAAACTGAGCCATGAGAACTTTCTCTGGATCCTAGCATGAAGCTACAGTGGGCATGGTGAGAGTGAATACAGTTCTGAGAAGGATTTCAAGATCACACTCAGGAACTGCCAGTTAGGAACTATTGATTTTGTATATTAATCCTAAGAATGAGTACATCACTTTTTGTCTTGATCAGCCAGTAAAAGAAACAGGGAAAAGATCCTGATTCTGTAGTACTCCCATCAATAACTGTGTAACTACTTGTACCTAATGAGTAAAACAGGAAATGAGCTTCACTCCATATGAATCAAGAGCTAGGGGAGTTAAATTTGACAGAAAATTTTCAGATATAGATGCAGTTTCAAATTACTTCCCCTACAAAATATATCTTCCAGTTAAAAGAGAAGGAGCGTGACATTGTAGTGACAGAGTTCACGACTGCTTTGACACGCCGCTTTTGTCAAGTGATCAAAGTAAACACCAGCTATGATGAGCCACACAGACTCGCTGTGACTAAAGCATGGTGATGAAAGAGCATCCTTTTCGGGACATCCCTAATGAAAATGCATACATAGCCTAGATCTCTCACGAGGAAGTATCACACACATTCAAATTGAAGGAGACCATATGAAGTAGCCACAGGTGTAGAGAGTGTTGAGATCATGAGAGGCAGGAAATGATGCAGGAAATGTCAGCCCCTGAAACTAAAGCAATAGGACAACTAAAAGTGCTCTAACCAAACTGAGTCTCGCCCTTAAGGACATTATCTAGAGGTGTTTCCATACTTCTGTAATTACTGGAAATGGAGAGAGCAAATACTTTTATGGTTGTATTGTGACTTGTGTGGGAAAACATACTTGCATTTAAGAAGCATAAACTGAGGTGCCCAATATCAGTGAAAGATTATTACTATGCTCTCGGATGGATAAGGTTTTTCTTCTCTGCTTGAACTTTTACTGTAAACTTAAATTTTTTTCAAAAGAAAAGGCTCAAAAACATCTAGTAGATAGACTTTCTTTTTTAAATTAGAGGGAAGATGAAGAAGATTAAAAATAAAGCCTTTCATGAATTCATTGTTTTTAATAGCCGAGTAGTACTCCATTGTGTAAATATATCACATTTTCTGTATCCATCCCTCTGTTGAGGGACATCTGGGTTCTTTCCAGCTTCTGATTATTATAAATAAGGCTGCTATGAGCATAGTGGAGCATGTGTCCTTACTACGTGTTGGAACATCTTCTGGGTATATGCCCAGGAGTGACCATTTAGAGACTGCCCCACCTGGGGATGTATCCCATATACAGTTACCAAACCCAGGCACTATTGTGGATGCCAACAAGTGTTTTCTGACAGGAGCCTGACATAGCTGTCTCCTTAGAGGCTCTGCTAATGCCTTACAAGTACAGAGACAGATGCTCCCAGCCAACCAATGGACTGAGCACAGAGTCCCCAATGGAGGAGCTAGAGCAAGGACCCAAGGAACTGAAAGGGTTTGTAGCCTCATAGGAGGAACAACAATATGAACCAACCAGTACCCCCAGAGCTCCCAGGGACTAAACCACCAACAAATGGAAAGACATATGGAGGGACCCATGTCTCTAGCCACATATGTAGCAAAGGATGGCCTTGTCGGACATCATTGAGAGGAGAGACCTTTGGTCCTGTGAAGGCTCGATGCCCCAATGTAGGGGAAATGCCAGGATAGGGAAGCTGGAGTGGGTGGGTTGGTGAGCAGGGAGAAGGGGGGATGGGATAGGAGATGTTCAGAGGGGAAAAGAGAATAGGGGATAGCATTTGACATGTAAATAAAGAAAATATCTAATAAGGAAAAATGGAGCCTTTCAATATTTTACTCTGGTGTTCATATGATGCATTGACCCTGCATGAGAATTTTAATTGATTAATAAACAAAGGAAGGAGAGAGTCAGGGAGATGGTCCAAGGGGAATCACTTGCCACAAAAGTGTGAGAACTTGAGTTCGGACTCCAGAACCCATATAAAGGCAGACACGTTACTGCACATTGGTAATCCCTTCACACCTATGATGGGAGGGAGAAATAGGAGAATGCCTAGGAGCTGAGCCCAGCTCACCTGGCATATGGGGAGGTGGACAAGAGAGCCCCTGCCTCAAACATGGTGGAAGGTGCGCACTGACACCTTAGGATATCCTCTAGCCTCCATATGCATGCCAGAGCACAATGACCCTGAGTGTGTATGTCCCCCCTCTCTGTCTCCCTCTGTGGTGTGTGTGTGTGTGTGTGTGTGTGTGTGTGTGTGTGTGTGTGTGTGCGTATACATACAATTTATAAAAAGAAAGGCAAGAAATCATCACTGAATTCACCAACATATGCTGCCAGAATCTGGATTCCACAAGTTTTCACTATAAATTACTCTATAGTTAAACTGAAACTGGATAATTCACTTAGTCCATGCTAGGCTTTCTTTTTTTTTTTTCTACCAAAATTACTTCACCCAAAATCATCTCAAGGGTCTCAGACCCTAATGTGAGCTTCCTTTATGTCTGCCAGGGGTTCTGGATAAAATAAGAGGAAGCAGGGTGTTACAGGAAGAATATGCTTTGTGAGAGCAGCGAGATGGCTCTGCAGATAAATGTGCTTGCGATATAAGCCTGGTAACTTAAATCTATAACCCACATACAGACAGAAGGAGTGAACCAACCCTGACTCTGACATCCACACCACAGGAACTCATACAAGTACATAAACACGCAGTAGTACAAATAAATAAAATTTTAAAAGAATATGCTTCATGACGACTCATGATTTTATTCCTTATCCCCTCAGAATGTTTATTTCTGAAGCAAAATCCAGGCCAAATTTAATAGTTCTGTCATTGTGATGTTGTGATTTGTAACTGTATTTCTTTTTAATGCACATACAGAACTTTTCTAATACGACACATTGGCACACACAGGGCACAATTCTGTGTTGTGATCAACTGAACTCTACTCTCTTCAGTCACTGGGAACTGTGGGGAGAGTTTTCATGGAGTTGTCCACTCTGGTGACCATACGTCCTTAAGAAATGTGTCTCTTTGTATGTTTTGGGGTTCTAAAGATGCAACTTTGATTTTTGCCTGCTGCAATTAGCACTTCCACCAGGTGAAACGATAGGTGCTAACTGCACAGTGACGGAAATAGCAGTAGGTGTTACACAAGCTTGTTCTGCAGTTCGAAGGACTAACAAGGCTCCTGTTGTGAATAAGCTCAGATTCTATTATGGAAGAAAGATGAAAACAAATGAGTAAAGAAACTTGCCCCATGATGAGTGTTGTGAGACTGGACACAGCTGAGTGAGTCAGCAGCTCTAGAAAGACTTTAACCTAAGATAGGAAAAACTGAGTCAGGAAAGGAAGAGGAGGGGAGGGAATACTGCGTATGCATGCGCAGTAAAGGGGCAAAGGTGCCTAGACAATGAAAATTTGTAATCCTATTTTCTTGCCCGAAAGTAAAGTGGGGGTAGGGGTTGGGGAATATGTAACTAAGGCAAGTAGCAGACCCCTGCCAGCCCAGAGAACAGGATAAGCCAACTACAGTTGGATATAATAATATAATACTCAAAGCCAGCACTCATTTCCCAGATACCCATCAAGGTTCTAAATGTGTACTCTGTGAAAATTGTATCCTAAAAATAACTCACAAAATACAGTTTTGACTTGGAAGATTGTAAGAACCAAATGATTCTTTATAAGACATGATGAGTTATGATTGAATTGGATTTTAGAATCAGAGGACTTTTCCATGTTCTCTTCTGGAGCTTTTTCAAACCAATGAAATTAGAGTAAATTCATGGAAAATGAACGTTATTTGCTAAGACAATCCACTTTTTCAGACATGCAAAAGGGTCAGATGTCTTCTATGGAGGATAGCCTTGTCTTCTAGAAGTAAACCTGGTTGGAATCCAGTTGCTGCTTTAGTCTCTCAACTACCACCGGAAAAGAAATATAGTTGGCCATATTTTGAGATATGACTAGTATAATTTCTATGTTTTTATTTTGAGAAGGGAAAAAAGGTGATTTATTTGGAGTTGACCATTAGGAACACTTATTTCAGAGATCTGGCTTAGTCTGTGGCCAGTCTGCCTCTCTCCTTTATTAATACTATGGGAAGAGGTCCTAAGTTTTCCTTGGGATTTCTGTGACTCCCCACATTCCACTTCTCAGTACCTGCTTTATGTTCCTTGCCCTGTCCTTTTAACAACACTTTTATGTGCAATTATGCAGAGGCAAGGAACCTACTCTTACTTTACTGCATGTAAAAATCTGCTTAGTTCTAGTGTACTAAATAGAGAAGTATGAGATTTTAACCAGGATGCTAAAAGTGTAGATGTAAATTAAAATACATTTAAGTCCATGCAAGTGTATCTCTTGATAGTGATTTTTAGTATTTTAGGTCTTGTATCTCTTCTGAGCATGATATTTCTTGATGTGTTTTCCAAATAGCCATGGTCTCTCTTTTGTGTTGATGCTAAACTTTCTACCTGAATAGCACCAACCCAGAATGCCCTCCTCATCTCCAGTTGGATATTTGTCTCTCTTAAGACTTATGCCACATAGCTTGTTTTGCCGGATGCCCTATTTTTCTTTTGTCCCATGTGTGCTATGTACTGGTACTGCCATTACAATACTCAGTACATATTTCTTTTTTTTCTGAATATATTCTTCATTTACACTTCAAAGGTTATACCCCTTCCTGGTTTCCCCTCTCCCCGAAAACCCCCAACCCATCCTCCCACCTCCTGCCTCCAAGAATATGCTCCTCCACCCAACCCACTCCCACGACTCCCACTTGATTTCCCCACACTGGGGCCTCTATTGAGTCTTCACAGGACCAAGGACCTCTCCTCCCACTGATGCCCAACAAGGCATTCCTCTGCCACTCTTTTGACTGGAACCGTGTTTACCCCTTGATGGATGGCTTAGTCCCTGGGAGCCCTGCGGCATCTGGTTGGCCAACATCATCATTCTTCCCATGGAGCTGCAACCCCCCCCTCACTCCTCCAGTCTGCCCTCCAACTCCTCCATTGTGAACCTCACTCTCAGTCCAATGTTTATCTGGTAGTATTCACCTCTGTATCTGTAAGGTCCTGGCAGGGCCCCTCCAAAAGACAACCACAACAGACTCCTTTCGGTATGCACTTCCTGTCATCCATAGTAGTTTTGGGGTTTGGTGACTGGTTATAGGATGAATTCCCAGGTAGGACAGTCTCTAGATGGCCTTTCCTTCAGTCTCTGCTCCACACTTTGTCTCCACCATTATTTCTGTGAATATTTTGTTCCCTTTCTCAGAGGAACCAAAGCACCCCTACTTTGGTCTTCCTTCTTCTTGAGCTTCCTGTGATCTGTGAATTGTAACTTGTTTATTTTGAGCTTTTGGGCTAATATCCACTTATCAGTGAGTGCATACCATGTGTGTTCTTTTGTGATTGGGTTACCTCACTTAGGATGACACTTTCTATTTCCATCCATTTGCCTAAGAATTTCATGAATTCATTGTTTTTAATAGCTGAATAGTAAGTACTCCATTGTATATGTATACCACGATTTCTGTATCCATTCTCTGTTGAAGGACATCTGGGTTCTTTCCAGCTTCTGGCTATTATAAATAAGGTTGCTATGAACATAGTGGAGCATGTGTCCTTATTACATGTTGGAGCATCTTCTGGGGATATGCCCAGAAGTGGTATAGCTGGGTCCTCAGGTAGTACTATGTTCAATTTTCTGAGAAACTGCCAAACTGATTTCCAGAGTGGTTTTACCAGCTTGCAATCCCACCAGCAATGGAGAAGTGTTCCTCTTTCTCCATATCCTCTCCAGCATCTGCTGTCCCCTGAGTTTTCCATCTTAGCCATTCTGACTGGTGTGAGGTGGAATCTCAAGGTTGTTTTGATATGCATTTCCCTAATAACTAAGGATGTTGAAGATTTCTTTAGGTGCTTCAGAGCCATTCGAGTTTCCTCAGTTGAAAATTTCCTGTTTAGCTTTGTACCCCATTTTTAATAGGGTTATTTGACACTCTGGAGTCTAACTTCTTGAGTTCTTAGTATACATTGGATATTAGCCCTCTATCAGATGTAGGATTGGTAAAGATCTTTTCCCAATATGTTGGTTGCCATTTTGTCCTATTGATAGTGTCCTTTGCCTTACAGTGTCCTTTGCTTTGCAGTTTTATGAGGTCCCATTTGTCAATTCTTGTTCTTAGAGCATAAGCCATTGGTGTTCTATTCAGGATTTTTTCCCCTGTGCCCATGTGTTCAAGGTTCTTCCCCACTTTCTCCTCTATAAGTTTCAGTGTATCTGGTTTTAGGTGGAGGTCCTTGATCCACTTGGACTTGAGCTTTGTACAAGGAGATAAGAATGGTTCGATTTGCATTTTTCTGCATGCTGACCTCCAGTTGACCCAGCACCATTTGTTAAAAATACTGTCTTTTTTCCACTGGATGTTTTTAGCTCCTTTGTCTAATATCAAGAGACCATAGGTGTATGGGTTCCTATCTGGGTCTTCAGTTCTATTCCATTGATCTTCCTGCCTGTCTCCATGCCAATACCATACAGTTTTTATCACTATTGCTCTGTAGTAGAGCTTGAAGTCAGGGATGATGATTCCCCCAGTAGATCTTTGTTTTGGAGAATAGTTTTAGCTATCCTGGGTTTTTTTGTTATTCCAAATGAATTTGCAGATTGCTCTTTCTAGCTCTATGAAGAATTGATTTGGAATTTTGATGGAGTTTTCATTGGATCTGTAGAATGCTTTTGGCAAGAAGGCCATTTTTACTATATTAATCCTTCCAATCTATGAGCATGGGAAATCCTTCCATCTTCTGAGATCTTCTAAGATTTCTTTCTTCAGAGGCTTGAAGTTCTTGTCATACAGATCTTTCATTTGCTTGTTTAGAGTCACACCAAAGTATGTAATATTATTTGTGACTATTGTGAAGGGTGTCATTTCCCTAATTTCTTTCTCAGTTTGTCTATCCTTTGAGTAGAGTAAGGCTACTGATTTGTTTGAGTTAATTTTATACCTAGCCGCTTTACTGAAGTTGTTTATCAGCTTTAGGAGTTCTCTGGTAGAATTTTTGGGATCGCTTAAGTATACAATCATATCATCTGCAAATAGTGATACTTTGACTTCTTCCCTTCCAATTTTTATTCCGTTGATGTCCTTTTGTTGTCTAATTGCTCTGGCTAGGACTTTGAGTACTATATTGAATAGATAGGGAGAGAGTGGGCAGCCTTGTCCGGTCCCCAGTTTTAGTGGGAATGCTTCAAGTTTCTCACCATTTAGTTTAATACAGAACTATAATAGCTTATAATCTTTGCCTACTCTAGCAAGTGAGATCATTGATAGCACACATTTTGCTCATCTTTGAAACTTTCGTATTATGCCTCATTTATTGGCTCATACTAACCACTCCATAAGTAGTAAGTGAATGAGTAAGCAGATGACCAATAAAAACTGCCTTCAGCAGCACAGCAATATGACAGGATCAGAAAATAATCCAACGGAATTCTAAACCATGAACTTGATTGCTGCCACGATAGATTCACAGATTATTTTCTGGCCTTCACGTGTGATCAGTAAACTGCTGATCTAGGAGATCTGATACAAAAGACTGTCTTCTGACTAATATTTAACAAATGGATAAGTCAGTTATTCTGCATAGGAATTGAAGAAAGCATTGATCTTTTAAGCAGCGTGCTCTAAACAGTGGTGCAGTGCTGTAAAAAAGAGGTCCTGTCAACATCAGAAAGATGATGGGATACAGCTATATCTCAGATTTCAATCTTTGACCATCATACCAAACTTAAAGATCAGAGCCACATATGTATCAGCCTATGGATAATAAGCATGGAAGACAGGCATGATGGTGGTATCATGGAGGACAGGCATGATGATGATGTCATGTCAGAGACCTATGTTGTTATCCTCTATCTGGCTACATTTTTGCTTTAAGTAACTGGCTGATCAGTTATAGAAGAAAGAGGAAAGTTGGTGACCACAGGATAGTTTTCAGTGTCTATAAGTCACCACCATCATCATCATCATCACCACCACCACCACCCGTTCTCAAACCAGAATAATTTCTAGAGCTGTGTCTTCTGCATTTGCTTATTTCATTAGTATAAACAAGGCTTCAGCATCAAATAAGTATTCCTGTTTCTCTCAATCATTTATCACATAGATGGTTTGCCTTTCACTGAGAGAAATTAGTTAATCACAACTGCTATTGGGGAAAAATTGTTCCAATGAATCATCTTTCATTGCCTTCAGTCTAAAGCCTGAATATGAAAATACAATGGACCCATGCGGATAATATAGGTAAATAGAGAAGCTATACCATTAATCAAAGTTATTAATTTCTGAGCCTCATTTTCCTTTTGGAAATGGTGGCTTCTCAGAGGGGCCAAAGGAACAAGAACACCATGGATTAATATAGTAAAAATGAGCATCTTACCAAAAGTAATACACAGATTCAATGCAATCCCCATCAAAATCCCAACCATGGAATTTCTTAAGCTTATTAAATTTCCTCTATGATTTTTTCCCCATTTCTGATTTACTGTTTCACACCAGACTAAAGCAATGGTCTCATTTCAATATTTAGACTCAGAACTATCAATCTCTCATTTTAAATTTAGAAGGAAGAGTTGCAGAAAAAGCCTTGGTTACAGTTGTTCAATAACTTTTTGAACGTTTACTTTTTTTTTTCCTGGAACGGATTATAGACCAGGGTAAGGGGGCTTATCAGTTTCTTTTCTTTTGCTCCCATTAGATATGCAATAAAAAGAAACTCAGGGGGAGAAGGGGTTGGTATTGCCCTACAGCTCCAGAGATATGCAGTCCTTAGTGGCAGGGAAACATGGCGCAATGGTCAGGGAAGTATCCAGAGCCAAGAGGAGCTAGAATCTGGCTGAACACAACACCCCCATACACAGGAAGCTCAGATGGGTCCAGACTATAAAACTTGCACTCCACTCCCAAGTGATGCACTCCTTGCAGCAGAGTTCTACCTCCTAACAGCTTCCTAAAGGTTTCAAAGAGCACCAGCAGTTGGAAACCAGGAGTTCAGACATGGGAGCTTGTGGGAGACATCTCACCTCCAAACCACAAGGGGCTTCAACACAAAGTGCCAGAACCTCCCATTAGCGAGCCCGTTTTCTTCTCACTACCCTGTTCTACTGATCTCTGCCTAGTTCTGCAACCACGGGCCCTCTGATTGACGATCATGATTGCTGACATCACCCCCAAATTTAAAACTTAATGAAGCCAAACACACGCTGTTAAGGACTAGCTCTTGGTTTATAGTTGTCTCTCTGTCTCGGAAATCCCAGCTATCCCTCTGTTCTTCACGGCAAGCTGCTGAAAACCCTACCCGTTCTTCTCTGATTCGCTCTGTGAATTCAAGTCTATGGTTATGAATTGTTTTACTCTAGGAACAGTAACTTTGGAGCTGGGAAATAGCATTCAAAGATCATTGTTCCATCGTGACACCATGAGCCTTGTAGTCTGTGTGTAATAACTAGTTTAGGTTAGCCCCTCATCGTCGAGTCCTTCCTTCTGTGACTTTCTTAACACCATTTTCTCGTAGATTTGTAATCCCCTTCCAGGACACTAAATTTTTACCGTTACCTTTTCTCCTCTTGTTTTCTGTGTCACTAGTCTCAGAGGTTTTGTGACAATTGACCCTCCTCTCATTTACCAAATGGAACAAAAAAAAATAGTTCAGACACATCTATGATTTTAACCTACTATGTTGGTAGTCCACAGTCTTTATCAGTAGCCCAGGCCACACACAGTGACTTCAGGAACCATAGTTCTAATTGTCTAGTAAACATCTATAGGCTTCTCAGTGATAAGAGATCAGGTTCAACCCTCTCTGCCTATGCCCATCCCTCCCCGTGACAGGTATTTATGATCCCAGGTTTGTAACATTTAAGACTTTATTTGCTCATCTTCCCTCTTTACTTCTCAGTGAATGAATCTTTTCAAATAGTTCCAGATCCTTCCGAGTGACTTTCTGTTTTGATGCACAATTCTGTTTTGGGGTTCATGTCATTATTATTTCTTACCATCACTAAGTGCCTTTTTAAAGTAAGAGTTTTTTGTTTCTTAGCAATGTAATGGAATAATTTTAACCAGCAATCAGAAATATAAATCTTGAATCCATCAGGAGATCTGGGCTACAGAGACTGTGGAAAGCAGTATACTAGTGGTAGCTTAAAGCCATAGATCTTATTTGTTCTGTTTAGTGATTTCATTATACTTGCCAAAATTATCAGGTTCTGATCGCTCATAGTAATAGTTTACTATTTCAATATCCTTATATTCATTCATGTTGTATTTTCCTTCAATAGTCTGTTATAAATTTAAATTTATTGCATTACAAAACAATATTTTTAATCACTAAGTCTTGAAAGGATTTTATTGGAGACATTTTCCAAAATGAAAAAAAAATGTATATGATTTTAAAGAGAAAGTTTGGAAAAAGTTTCCAGTCTGTGTATGTATATTGAATTTCAGCTAATGATTTCCTTAAATTTCACAGTGGTACTAGAACATTTGTTTAGACCTCCCTTAAATACACAGATAAATATCACTATTGACACAGATGACCCTATCAATTAGAAATTTCAACCAGCCTTGCAAAGATTTTCTACCGGGCTGTTGGGAGTGTCCACTGGAAAAGATAATGAACCAAATACAGTCCTATCTAAATAGGCTTTTATACTGAGCTAGCTTGCAGTTGACCTGTGTTCTCGTTCCAGGAGCCTCTCTGGCCAGAACCAAACCAGAAGGTCCACCAGTGTGTGGATTCTTATTTTGGAATGGGGCATTATCTCAGACATTTTCCTTTGCTCAAGCCATATATGTAATGGTATTTACTAGTGTGACATATATTATTTAATGATTTTTAGGTTGCTGATTCTTTTCAGAGATCCCTTTGTTCCAGGGCTAAAGGCTACAGCTATCTTATATTTTCACAGAAACTGATTTATTTCATTTGTATATCAGAATAATTTAAAATGTAAACCTAAGTCACAGTACTATCAACATTTTTATACTATTTAAATGACTTTAAAATACTGGCTATTTGCCCACTTGCACGATAGTGGTCTGAATGTTAAGGGATTACCCAACCATTTTCTGTTTGGATTTATGGACCTCTCTATGAGATGGAACACCATTTTCAGGGACAAGAACCCATGGATAGATAGGTCACAGGCCTTAGGAAAAAACCTACTCTCATTGTTCTGCTAAATGGATATAGCATCCAAACTATTAATGACTTATTGCTACACCTGTAGACCAGTGCATCTCTCAGCCTTCATCAGAAAGGCTGCTTTTTACAGATGGTGGCTAACATAGAGACTCACAGCTGGTCAACATGCAGGAAATAAGGGACTGAAGTTTGCCCAGCTCTAAATGGGATGTCTAGATCATAGCCCTCCTCTAAAGGTTCAGGGATCTTCTGGAAGAGGGGCTGCAAGAATTGTAAGACTCAGAGGCAGGAACGATAAGAAAGAGTCATTGTAGATAGGAACTCACAGAGCAATTGTCACGAAATACACAAGACCTATGTAAGCTCAAGGCAGACGAAAAATCTCAGCATGGAGGAGTAAATGAGGAGGCCAGGACATCCCATCCCTGCCCTGCCCGAGGCACTATTAACATTCAAGAACTGCTGGGGGAGAAAGAATCAGGTTTTCTCCATGTGAATGAAATCGGAACGAATAATTTCTGCCAATTACAAAGTTAGCTATATTTAAGAGCAATACAATGAACTTAATTTTAAGTTTTATGTGGTAAGCATAGTTTTTCATTTTCATGGAAGAATAATAAGCATAGCATTGGAAATGTTAGTGGACCTTAAATACCTGTGTCCAAATTTTAAAGAGATGAATGCTATAGTGAATTATGATTTTCTTGGGAGAAATAATGTTCACTTGGATAAAATATTTTATTTATTGTATTTTATATCCCAATTACAAAAAAAAAGTCATACTCTTTATTCTTGTTGGAACTATAAACGATTATAAAATGCCCTCACCACTAGTTTTTCCTTAGGATCCGCAAACATTCCAGAAACAATTTTTCAAACCAATGAAAGACATTTATATAAACAGCATAATTCATCTTCCCCTCTCACCATGATTATTCAATATCCCTTTGGAAATGTGCCTCCCTTTCTCCCACAGCAACACCACTTCTTAATAAGATTACCCTTTGATCATGAGAATTCTTCTGATGGGACCTAAAACCAACAGGCTGTTGGTTATGGGCAAGGTCATGTAACTTGATTACTAGAGACTGAAATGTTACTAGGAAAAAAAAACCACTCAAATTTGTGTTCTTTCTCTTTAAAAAATAATCAAATCGAATCAAAACAAAACAACAAAACACAAATGAATAGAATTTGTATTGCCTTAGTACTCTTGGGTGTGAGACCTGCCCCAGAACATTTCAGCCTTTAACAATCAGTTAGTTTTAAGTTTTAAAATTCAAATCTTATTAAGTAATAGCATTTTGAGAGAGAGAGAGAGAGAGAGAGAGAGGGAGAGAGAGAGAGAGAGGAGAGACTTTTGTCAGATTGCTATCAGTTTTTAACTGATATTCTGGTCATTTTGTGTTTCAAGGCAAGAATAACAAGGAAGGGAGCAGGAGAGAGAGAGAGAGAGAGAGAGAGAGAGAGAGAGAGAGAGAGAGAGAGAGAGAGAATTTAGAAGATACAGAGGGAACACTCACCTTTCATTTACCTCATTTACTGACGTTTTTCTCTTCATGTGTTTTCTCTAAGCAGTCAGAAATTTGAATATGAATGTTATTTTACACATTCCCTCTTCATTTTATATTTACTTTTCCCACTTAAAACTTTTAACGGTAGTAACTAATGAAGTAATATATTCCACGCAGAATGTTTTGTAAAATGTATTCCTCTCTAGAGCAGCAACTGGTCAATCTATGTAACATACAAACATTGAAAGTAGGTAATTATACAGCACTGGAGTGTGTCTTCATTTTGCAAATAGTTATTTAATTCTTATATGTCAGATGGTAAGAAAGGTGCCAAGTAAGAGACAGATGTATGATCATCCAGATAAGACCTCGATATTATAAAATCTCGTTCACAGGCTAGGAGGAGATGCCTGTAAAAATAGCCATTGATTTTGCAGCTTTTCCTTTCCTTGCCTTACTGATTAGCAGCCATAATCTCTGACAAGGCAGCTCTATGCTTCCCACTCCCACCTCCCTTGGCCCAGGTCCATTGGTCCATAGCTGACCTCTCCATTAGCCTCTGCAGAATGTGTGAGCAGACACTGTACTCAGTAAAACACACACACACACACACACACACACACACACACACACACACACACACACACACGTACCATGTCCCTGTTCATTGCTGTCTGAAATTAGGGTGTGCCTAAATTTCTCTGCCACCCAAGTTTGTTCAGGCTTATCACTTCGAGGAACATGGTGTGGGTTCCCTCTGTCATGACCATTTCTATCCATGAATGGCACGTTCATCACACTTGGTCCCTTTCCTTTGTCATAGCCTCTTTCAGACAGGCTATGTGGACATGTTTAACATTCTCCCCACACATCTCCTTCTGGAATGTAACAAACAAGCAAACAACCTTGAACTCCCGTGTATCCCCTACAGAGTTTGGAATTGCTTTCCTTTCCACTTGGAAGAAAAGGTAGGTAGTATAGAAATACTTCGATGTGCAAAGACTAGTTCACAAAATCTTAATTTGCTTTTTTTTTTTGTCTGCTAGATTTGAGTTGTCAATAGTGTATACATGAAGTAGACAAGTTAGCTGTAAATTTACAGTCTGTTTAATGCTCCAGTAGGCGAACACAAGAAATCTATGGAAGTGGTACTAATACAGTTGTATTAATGAATGAATGAAAGATCTGATAGAGGAATAATTTGCTTACATCACCTAGAGCTCCCATTCAGTTTTCTGGAAAGCTTGCTAAAGTAAATCTCTAATGATCTTCTGAAAGTTATCCGAATAAAACCCACATAGATTCAGTTTAACTAATGACTCTATCACTTGCTCTTTCAGAGGCACAATCCTAGGCTTTAACCACTACAGATACTAAAGTCTCCAATTACTCTAGTGATAAATTTGAGAACTTGTATAGTGATGCCTACATTTAAGAGTAGTTTAATCTTTCAGTTTTAAAGACAGAGGAAATGCATTGAATGCTTGATACCTTTGCTGTATGTACCTGGGTGTGTGTGTGTGTGTGTGTGTGTGTGTGTGTGTGTGTGTGTCTGTGTGCGCGTGCGTGTGTGTGTGTGTGTGTGTGTGTGTGTGTGTGTACACTTGGACATTTATGGGCTATCATCTCTTGACTTTTGGACTCCTGGTCATATAAACGACCTGCCTTTTAGAATCCTCAGTTGATGATATTTTCTGGCCTTTGTCTTTTTTCTTTATTGTTTTTTTCTGCTAAAAATAAAATCCTAAACCTTATCCTGGCCTCTTTTCTTTTGGTCTTCAAGTCATAAATATTAAGGAGCCATTTAGATCCTGTGCTGTCCCAAAACTCCTCCTGTGGCAAGTGCAGTAGACTAACTCACACTCTACCATGTCAGCTCATTTGAAACACAATTCAGCTCTTCAGTCCCGTTGTGCTATAAAACATAGAATTCATACAAACATAGAAAAACATAGAATAAACATAAAAAATAAACATAGAAACATAGAATTCACACCTTGTATTTTTTTCCTCGTATCATTCAGCAGAAATTTAATAGAAACCACTCTAATATCACATAGCAATAGCAAGATTTATAGTTGATTTTAGGAATGTTCCTGTAATTGACCTTCTGTTTTCTTTAATTTTACTGTTTTGTATTTGAGTCCCATGAGTTCAAATACATAAAACTACCACCATTTTTTGGTAAGGTTCAACGAATGTTTATTAAACATCCACCACGTACTATTTATTATAAGTTCCAGGGTGTGGAAACAACAAAGAAATAAACATTAGGCATTAGAAAAAGAAAAATAAAGGAAAGGCACTGAGCAGAAAAGCATTTTGCTAAGCTGCTAGGAGAAAGCGTTTCTGGGCAGTTAGACTTGAGCAGAGTCACAACTGAAGCCAAAAAATGAGGTGCCTGGGCCTTGCAGATATCTGGGCGAGCAGTCCAGGAAATGAGAGTAAGCACCAAGGTTTTGATGCTCTGGGAAGAAAATGGAAGCAGTCCCCTGGAGATGTGATAAAGAAAAGCAGAAAGGATATAAGTGGCATGAGATCTGACAGCCTGGGCAAAGACCTTATATTCTGAGTGGGATAGACAGGCATGGAGAGGATTAAGGAGTGAACTGAGAGCTGGTGTGTGTTTTTTAAAGATTTACTACTGAGCCAGGTGTGGTGGTGCATGTCTAGCTAGCACTTGGGAGGCAGAAACTAGCAGATCTCTGAGTTCAAGGTCAGCTTGGTCTGCAGAGTGAATTTCAGGTATATTCCAGTGACAAGGCCTCAAAAAAAAAATCAAAAGATTTACTACTGGGTTTTGTTTGTTTTCTTTGACTTCAGAGAAAATTATGACATAGGTAGTAACTTAAATACAGATTTGTTCATAGTTTCTGTACGCCAAGAGTTGTGAAGAGTGCCCCTTAGCTGGGCTCTCTGCTCAGGGACTCACAAGTGTAGCAACAAGGTGTCTCATTTGAACCTTGGCTTCATGTTACTGTTAGAAGAATTCACTTCTGAGAGGTGGCAAGATGGTGATGCCTGGTTTTGTTGGTTTGCTTGCTCTGGTTGGGAGCACACGCCCTCAGCTCCTAGCCTTGGTTCCTAGTTCCTAGGCAGGTGGCCTCTTACAGTCTGGTAGTCCAACTCTTCAAAGGTAGCCAGACTAAAACCCACAGCTGCTGAGGAGCTCTCTATACCAAAATCAAGCAAGAGACTTGCCTTTGCCACAGAATATGAATTAACCAAAAGAGTGACTGCCCACTATTAAGCACACAGTTTGAGACAGGTATAAAATACAGTGAGAATTTGGAGGGTCATTCCATAATTGCACTTGCTACAGAGAGAACAGAGTGGTAGAAGGGACTAAACTGTGGATGGGTGAAAAAGCACTAGAAATTTATAAGCTAGTGCAGAAATGTATGTAGATGAATTTCTTAGGGATTGTATTCAAACCCAAAGCTGACAGCTCACCTGCCAAAGGTCACTTTCCAGAGCCTTCTTGTGGAGCATTAAGTGTAGAAAGGATAACTGTGGCTTGAGCTAGTGTGGCATGGTGGAGATGAAAGATAGTCTAATTAGAAATATATTTTGAAGGCAGATCCCACCTGACTGACTGAGGTGGAAAACTGAGACCTATCAATGATTTGTAAGTTCAGAGAATGGCAAAAGTGTATTAGGAATTTGTTTCAGAGGAGTTCCATTTTGGAAGATGGTTCCAATTAAGACACATGTCTTTATTTCCAGCACTCAGAAGACACAGGCAGGTAGTTAGGTAACAGTTTGAGGTCAGCCTGGACATAGACATGTTTCAGGACAACCAGAGCTTTATAAAGAGACACCATTTAAAAAAAAATCTAGCTGGTATACGCTAAGATCCAAGATCCAAGTTAGAGTGAAGATGAAATGAAATGGACCAGAGTCACCCAACTTCTTTGTTACATGTTGTCTGAGACTTAAAATAGTATGCTTCATAAACTGTGGCTATGTGACTCTCCCAAAGTGAGTTTATTGTACTATTATTTTAAAATGTAAGCCATGAAAAGGACTTATTGATTCATGCTGCAGCTCTCTATGCTTCTTCTACACTGACATTTGTAAAATAAACAGCATTTTCTTGTCATGATGCCAAAGTGTCTTAGAAGTGAAATCAACATATCACTACTGAAATCAATAAAACTGTTCCTAGAAGCCAAAATGCGCATTGCCGTGCATATACAAAACACACTGTGCTCAACTCCTCTCGAAGAGTATGGCCAGCATTAAGAGGATGTTTCAGCACCTATTGATTTTGATGGAAGCCTCAGTGTGAGGTTTTATCTGCTTTCTCCAAGGCTTCATGGGCAGCATCATGGTGTGACTAATGATCCTTTTTTTCTAGGGATGTTTTGCAAATTAGCTTGGACACACGATTAAGAGGTGGTCTTTCAATCCAGCTCACATTAAAGTTAGCCCACATCATCTTTCACATTGCCAGGAGAGTGTGGTATAGACTGGGGCTGAATCAGAAACGTTTACTTGAGATTCCCCCAAATTCTAGTAATATAAACTCAGCTTCACCCATACTCATTTTGAGAAAGAAAGTCTGTTAAAATTTTATCTACTGAAGCTACGCTTCCATTTTTCTTTCCTTGTGGTGACTATAGAAAAGCTGACAAAAGTTTAAGCCTTGGACTTACATTAAATGTTGCAAACTTTTGAATGAAACTTTAAATTTAAAAAAAACTATGTCAATTCTTAGCTTTGATGCAGTGAAAATGGGAAATGATGTATGTATGTCTCCAGGTGGGAGTAAAGAAAGGGCTGTGAAGGCTACTTATTGTTCCAGAGGGCTGTTCATTTTGTGGAAGAGATGGAAATTCTCTCACTGTACCCAGAAGTCTTAATAGGGTATTCTGATTTAATATGGTTACATAATAAGACCTGGTTGTATGACCAGACAGTACAAGGATTCTTGATGATTATTTTTTCATAAATAAGACTTGAACAGATGGAAATCAAGCCAAGTTATTTGGTGGCAACAGTGACAGAGGATCTGAAAAGGGCCACTTCACATGAGTTGCTAAAGATTTCAGCATCATCTCCTGGTGCCTGACCTTTCAATCTGCAACTGAGCATGACTGCCTACCTTCCATACACCATGGCTTACTGAAGATTTGGGAATGATGACAAAGAAAGCAAGCTATTGATGATCCCTGAATTAGAAAGGTGGACCTGTCTAACAGGTGGGGCCTATGCTTTACAGTATTTGGAGTTTTAGGAAATTCTAAGTAAACACATCTTTTGGTGCAAGCCCAGTCTGCATTATACTCCCCTTGTGACATGAGAGATGACGAGGTATTTAAAACATAACCTCTAATCAAGTCATGATTGTTGTATGACTTATTTCAAAGATATGCCATTTTTTGACCATTCTAATCTATTCTTTTGCAATATATTGTTTGATAATGTCAAATTTTAGTTTTTACATGGTTATTTAAGAAACTAATTGCCTTCTTTCTTTTCCCTAGGAGCACTAAATCAAAAAAATTGGGGAAAGAAATATCCAACATGTAATAGCCCAAAGCAGTCTCCTATTAATATTGATGAAGATCTTACACAAGTCAATGTGAATCTCAAGAAACTGAAATTTCAGGGTTGGGACAAAGCATCCTTGGAAAACACATTCATTCACAACACTGGGAAAACAGGTAACATCCTTGTCTTTTGCCTTTGACAGTTTTTTTCATACTGAGACTATTTTTAGATAAGATGCATTTCCTTTGAATAATATGCTAGGAACTGAACAGAGGCTGATAGTAAGAGGCCCAATGGAACAGAGTCAGCATTTAGTCAACATTTTGAAAATTTGTACAAAAAAGTAACAAAACACCATGCAGTGTTTTCTCTTTGTGTAATGAAAGTGGTCTTGTCATTTAATCATGTAAGAAAAAGTAATGAAACTATAGCTAGTGAAATTTTTCCACTCCATGCATAGTCAGACACTTGGTCAGGATTTCCATATCTTGGGCATCAGAGTTTGATATTAGATGTTCAGCTTCATGCTGTAGCCAATAGTTGACTATGACAAGATAATCAATTATAACTCAATTTTAAAAAAGAACAAGGAATAGTCCTTTTATTTGGTAAATTTAAAATTATAGTTTATCTACCCTTAAGGAGGTACTTATATAAGCATCTTTGTTGAGATTATCTTCTTTTTCAAAATATGTAAAATGTAATTCCTTACAATTCAAGAAAATTCTGATAAACTATATATTGATACAATAATTTTCATAATGTGACATGTTGCTCTTTTGGCTATTTTGGTTTGACATGAAACAGTTCATCAGGGAATTGTATAAACTAAGTGTACATTTTTGCAAAAATTAGAAAAAACTAATCAAAATTATAATAGCAGATCTATTAGTGTGGTTTTATAATGAATAAATTTCTTCTGTATTTCATATTAAGATAATAAAATTGATAAATGTAATAATTTGATTTTGCATTCTGTAGAGCAAGGATTATTCTTTATCAATGGCTAACTGATAAGCATTTAATATTATTTGAATGAATACCTAAGAAAATTTTGGTATATTATACTCTAATTCAAATATAATACAAGTAAATTATTCCAAATCTTGACAATTTAATATAAATTTGTAAGCGTTAGAAGCTGTGCTTTTAACATATGATCTCTGCTTTGTTTCTTTTAAGGCGTAATGGTTAAGTGCTTATTCCTTCCCATCAGTCTGTTTGGTTTTATCAGTGGTCATTCAAATGACAACACAAAACTTGAAAAAGGCCACTTGCCTTGTCTGTTACTCAACTGCCTTGTCTAACAGAGGTTACAGTGCTTCTTGCTCCTAAGGTTATGTGAGAATCGAGTAGCTAAGGGGTATAAGCAACTGATATTCCACCAGGTGCTTCATAAACGATACATGTCGACTGCCATTGTATGCATTATTGACACCATGCTTGACATGCTTATTATCATAATCAATGGAAGCTTATATCACTAGCTGGGTAGTGATGTATGGGATTTAATCACTACTGCCTATGTCAAATATAACTTCTGATTAGCAGAGCAAAGACTACTTAAACCTGACTGAGAGACATCATCATCTTTGCACTAGGCTCTCAAGAGAATCCTTAGCCTTTAGATTACTTGTAAAAATACAATCACTAAAATCTTCGGTGGGACTTGCGGAAGTTTCCGGTTCTAATGGTGGACACTCCAGGTTCAAATATGAAATGGCGAAATCCTCTCATATGATGGGACCTACCAACTGCTTGCTTAAGACAATTTGTGAAGTCAGATGACATCCGGACAGAAAGTAGGGATTAGATGGAGCACAAGGGGGTGGGGCGGGGGTGGGGGGGTACTAGGGAGCAGGAACAGGCTATCTGTGAAAGGTAAGAGTTTTCCCAAGGAAAGACTTTCCTTCTGGCCATCTCTTCTGGCTCCTTTTACTATGTTCCATTGTTATCATCAAGCACCTTGAGACCAGAGAGCCTTGGAGGATTGGCAGTCTGAGTCAGCCAAATAGATTAAGTGGGTTGGCTGCCCTGTGGTGAGAGTCAGACTGTGGTCATATCTTCAGGGTCCTCGATTTGTGACAGTAAGATGCATTAAGTATGTGAATATGAGGGCAAAGTTGAAATCCAAATGACTTTAAAACTCTTAAAGCTGTCAAGTGAGTTCTATCTTCAGTAGAAGGAGATTATGTTAAATTCATAATTTGGGTTTTCAGAAACTTAGATGTAATATTTTGGGTTTTTGTTTTTGCTTTAGTGGAAATAAATCTCACCAATGACTACTATCTCAGTGGAGGACTTTCAGAAAAAGTCTTCAAGGCAAGCAAAATCACTTTTCACTGGGGAAAATGCAATGTGTCATCTGAAGGATCGGAACATAGTTTAGAAGGACAGAAGTTCCCACTCGAGGTAAGGTGGCAGCTGCTGCTTTCAGGCATATCATCTGCATCTTTGAGAGTTTCTCTAACATAGACTTTGACTTGCTGTGTAGGTGAGAATTTAGAACATACAGCTGTGTCTTGATGACTTGATCAATACATACTTTCCTCCTAAGACTGTAAACTCAATGAGCATCAGAACTATCTTTAGTTTTCTACTTCTAGGTACCCAGATTGCAACTTACTAGCTTATCAATAAATGCAGACGAGGAATTGAATGAATAAAATAATAAAGAGGCAGTATCATCAATATACAGCAGGCTGCTTTCACTTTTCCTCTAATTAAAACAAGGAAAATCTTATGTTTAAAACTAGAAAAGAGATCTTTGCTCCAGTGACCAGGTAGTTGGGACCGCCAGGCTCAGAGACAGACAGGCATAATATCGCTTCGGTTTCAGGCAGCTTGTGTGTAACCTGCTCCCAGGTGCTGGGCTGATCTGCAGTAACCAGCGCGCCAGTTCCGCGGTGGGACCTTCTGCCTGGTGGAGGGACCCCGCGCAGGGAGGGAGCCTGCCAGCTTCCCTTCCGCGACCTCTGTTCCCGCGGACTGCGCTGGAGAGACCGGTACCCAGGCTCTCCCCCCGATATAACATCACTTGGGACACGGCCTGTTGGGGCTTCCTTCTGTGCCCGAGGGCGGGTTGGCGCTGTGGTCGTCTGGGTGCCAGATCGGCGGGCCATCGTGACCACAGGGTGAGCAGCGCCACGGAGAGTGCCCTCCGCCATCTTTGCTCCAGTGACCAGGTAGTTGGGACCACCAGGCTCAGAGACAGACAGGCATAATATTGCTTCGGGTTCAGGCAGCTTGTGTGTAACCTGCTCCCAGGTGCTGGGCTGATCTGCAGTGACCAGCGCGCCAGATCTGCTGTGGGACTTCTGCCTGGCAGAGGGACGCCCCCTCCCCCCCCCAGGAGAGATCACACACCCCTGCACAGGGCAGGAGCCTGCCAGCCTCCCTTTGGCGACCTCTGCTCCAGGAATCCACTAGGCTGAGCCTTTAGATGTGCAAGGCCTCCCCAATATAAGATCACTTGGGGCAAAGCACATTAGGGCTCCAAAGTCACTCAGGAGCAGGCAGGCCCCAGAAATCGGTGCCAGGGGAATCCTGGTAATCCAGGGGGGGTAGAAATAGCTTTGCAGGCTCACAGGAGGTCCAACCAACAGCCAGTGGCAGCAGGACCAACTAACACCAGAGGTATCCAGATGGCAAAAGGCAAACGTAGGAATGTTACTAACAGTAATCAAAGTAATGTGGGACCATCCGAACCCAACTCTCCAACAGCAGCAAGTCCTGGATACCCCACCACACCCGAAAGACAAGATCTGGATTTAAAATCACTTCTCATGATGCTATTAGAGGATCACAAGAAGGACACAAATAAATCTCATAAAGAGTTACAGGAGACCATGAATCAACAGTTAGAAGCCCTTACAAAGGAAACACAAAAATCGCTTAGAGAAATGCGGGGAGAACATGGATCAAAAGATGGAGGCGCACAAGGAGACAACACAAAAATCGCTTAACGAGATGAATCAACGGGTAGATGCACTCACAAAGGAATCACAAAATTTGCATAAAGAAATGCAGAAGAATTTGGGTCAACAGACGGATGCCCATAAGGAGGCAACACAAAAATTGCTTAAAGAAATGAATCAACGGTTAGATGCCCTTACAAAGGAAACACGAGAACTGCTTAAAGAAATGCAGGAGACGATGGATCAACAGATGGAATCCCATGAGGAGGAAACACAAAAATCGCTCAGAGAAATGCAGGAGAACGTGGGTCATCAGGAAGAAATCCTGAAAGAGGTAATGCAAAAATACCTTAAAGAAATACAGGAAAATACAAACAAACAAGTGAAGGATCTCAGCAAATCCATCCAGGAACTAAAAAAGGAAGTAGAAACAACTAAGAAATCACAAAGGGAGACAACTTTGGAGATAGAAAACCTTGGGAAGAAATCAGGAGTCATAGATGCAAACATCAACAATAGAATACAAGAGATGGAAGAAAGAATCTCAGGTGCTGAAGATTCCATAGAAAGCATCGACTCAACAGTCAAAGAAAATGCAAAATGCAAAAAACGCGTAACCCAAAACATCCAGGAAATCCAGGACACAATGAGAAGACCAAACCTAAGGATTATAGGTATAGATGAGAGTGAAGATTTGCAACTTAAAGGGCCAGTAAACATCTTCAACAAAATTATGGAGGAAAACTTCCCTAACTTAAAGAGAGAGATGCCGATGAACATACAAGAAGCCTACAGAACTCCAAACAGACTGGACCAGAACAGAAATACCTCCTGTCACATAATAATCAAAACACCGAATGTTCTAAACAAAGAAAGAATACTAAATGCAGTAAGAGAAAAGGGCCAAGTAACATACAAAGGAAGACCTATCCGAATCACATCAGACTTCTCACCAGAGACTATGAAAGCCAGAAGATCCTGGGCAGATCTCATGCAGACACTAAGACAGCACAAATGCCAGCCTAGACTACTATACCCAGCAAAACTCTCAATCACCATAGATGGAGAGACCAAGATATTCCATGATAAAACCAAATTTTCACAATATCTTTCCACAAATCCAGCCCTGCAACGGATAATAGGTGGAAACCTCCAATACAGGGAGAGAAACAACACCCTGGAAAAAATGAGATAATAACCTTCTTGAATCAAACCCAAAAGTAGATAACCACTCAAACATAAAGATAGCGTCAAGAATGGCAGATGGCAATAATCACTATGCCTTAATCTCTCTTAATATCAATGGTCTCAATTCCCCAATTAAAAGACATAGACTAGCAGACTGGATACGTAAACAGGACCCAGCATTTTGCTGCATGCAGGAAACGCACCTCAGTGTCAAAGACAAACACTACCTCAGAGTAAAAGGCTGGAAAACAATTTTACAAGCAAATGGCCCCAAGAAACGAGGTGGAGTAGCCATCCTAATATCGGATAAAATTGATTTTCAACCCAAAGTCATCAAAAAAGACACAGAAGGACACTACATACTGATCAAGGGAAAAATCCACCATCAAGAACTCTCAATCCTGAATATCTATGCTCCAAATGCAAGGGCACCCTCATTCGTAAAAGAAACTTTACTAAAACTCAAAGCACACATCGCACCGCACACAATAATAGTGGGTGACTTCAACACCCCGCTCTCTGAAATGGATCGTTCAGGAAAGCAGAAACTAAACAGGGACACAGTGAATCTAATTGAAGCCTTGGACCAAATGGAACTAACTGATATATATAGAACATTTCATCCTAGAGCTAAAGAATACACCTTCTTCTCAGCTCCTCATGGTACCTTCTCCAAAATTGACCATATAATTGGTCACAAATCAGACCTCAACAGATACAAGAAGATAGAAATAATCCCATGCCTCCTATCAGATCACTATGGAATAAGGGTGGTCTTCAATGGCAACAAAAACAAAAGAAAACCCACGTACACATGGAGGCTGAACAATGCTCTACTCAATGATAACTTGGTCAAGGTGGAAATAAAGAAAGAAATCAAAGACTTTTTGAAAGTTAATGAAAATGAAGGCACAACATACCCTAACTTATGGGACACAATGAAAGCAGTGCTAAGAGGAAAATTCATAGCCCTGAGTGCCGCCAAAAAGAAACGGGAGACAGCATACACTAACAGCTTAATGGCACACCTGAAAGCCCTGGAACAAAAAGAAGCAAATACACCAAAGAGGAGTAGAAGGCAGGAAATCATCAAACTCAGGGCTGAAATCAATCAAGTAGAAACAAATAAAACCATACAAAGAATCAACAAAACGAGGAGTTGGTTCTTTGAGAAAATCAACAAGATAGATAAGCCCTTAGCCAGACTAACCAGAGGGCACAGAGATAGTATCCAAATTAATAAAATCAGAAACGAAAAGGGAGAGATAACAACAGAAACTGAGGAAATTAAAAAAATCATCAGATCCTACTACAAAAACCTGTATTCAACACAACTAGAAAATCTTGAGGAAATGGACAATTTCCTTGACAGATACCAAGTACCAAAATTAAATCAGGATCAAATAGACCATCTAAACCGTCCTATAACCCCTGAAGAAATAGAAGTTGTCATTGGAAGTCTCCCAACCAAAAAAAGCACAGGTCCAGATGGTTTTAGTGCAGAATTCTATCAGACCTTCAAAGAAGACCTAACACCAATACTCTTCAAACTGTTCCACAAAATAGAAACAGAAGGAACACTACCCAACTCGTTCTATGAAGCCACAATTACACTAATACCAAAAGCACACAAAGATCCGACAAAGAAAGAGAATCTCAGGCCAATCTCTCTTATGAATATCGATGCAAAAATACTCAATAAAATTCTTGCCAACCGAATCCAAGAACACATCAAAACGATCATTCACCACGATCAAGTAGGCTTCATCCCAGGGATGCAGGGATGGTTCAATATAAGGAAATCCATCAATGTAATCCACTACATAAACAATCTCAAAGAAAAAAACCACATGGTCATCTCATTTGACAAAATTCAGCATCCTTTCATGCTAAAGGTCTTGGAAAGATCAGGAATTCAAGGCCCATATCTAAACATAGTAAAAGCAATTTACAGCAAACCAGTAGCCAGCATCAATCTAAACGGAGAGAAACTTGAAGCAATCCCACTAAAATCAGGGACTAGACAAGGCTGCCCTCTCTCTCCATATCTTTTCAATATAGTACTTGAAGTTCTAGCTAGAGCAATTAGACAAGAAAAAGAGGTCAAAGGGATACAAATTGGAAAGGAAGAAGTCAAACTATCACTATTTGCAGACGATATGATAGTATACATAAGCGACCCAAAGAACTCCACCAGAGAACTCCTACAGCTGATAAACGACTTCAGCAAAGTGGCCGGATATAAAATCAACTCAAGCAAGTCAGAAGCCTTCCTATACTCAAAGGATAAGCAGGCTGAGAAAGAAGTAAGAGAAATAATACCCTTTACGATAGCCACAAACCATATTAAGTATCTTGGCGTGACGCTAACCAAACAAGTGAAAGATCTGTATGACAAGAACTTCAAGTCTCTGAAGAAAGAAATTGAAGAAGACCTCAGAAGATGGAAAAATCTGCCATGCTCATGGATTGGCAGGATTAATATAGTAAAAATGAGCATCTTACCAAAAGTAATACACAGATTCAATGCAATCCCCATCAAAATCCCAACTCAATTCTTCATAGAGTTAGAAAGAGCAATTCAAAAATTCATCTGGAATAACAGAAAACCCAGAATAGCTAAAACTATTCTCAAGAGTAAAAGAACCTCTGGGGGAATCAGTATCCCGGACCTCAAGCTGTACTACAGAGCAATAGTGTTAAAAACTGCATGGTATTGGTACAGTAACAGACATGTAGATCAATGGAACAGAATTGAAGACCCAGAAATGAATCCACACTCCTATGGTCACTTGATCTTTGACAAAGGAGCTAAAACCATCCAGTGGAAAAAAGATAGCCTTTTCAACAAATGGTGCTGGCTCAGCTGGAGGTCAACATGCAGAAGAATGCAAATTGACCCATCCTTATCTCCTTGCACTAAGCTCAATTCTAAGTGGATCAAAGATCTCCACATAAAACCAGACACACTGAAACTAATAGAAGGGAAACTAGGGAAGAACCTTGAACATATGGGCACAGGGGAGAATTTCCTGAACAGAACTCCAATAGCTTATACTCTAAGATCAAGAATAGACAAATGGGACCTCATTAAATTACAAAGTTTTTGCAAGGCAAAAGACACCATCAAAAAGACAAAGCGGCAACCAACTAACTGGGAAATGATCTTTACCAACCTTACATCCGACAGAGGGCTAATATCCAAGATATACAAAGAACTCAAGAAGTTAAACTCCAGAGAGGCAAGTAACCCTATTAAAAAGTGGGGTACAGAGCTACACAAAGAGTTCTCACCTGAAGAATATCTAATGGCTGAGAAGCACCTAAAGAGATGTTCATCATCCTTAGTCATTAGGGAAATGCAAATCAAAACAACCCTGAGATTCCATCTCACACCAGTCAGGATGGCTAAGATCAAAAACACAGGAGACAGCAGTTGTTGGCGAGGATGTGGAGAAAGAGGAACACTCCTCCACTGCTGGTGGAATTGCAGGCTGGTACAACCACTCTGGAAAGCAGTCTGGCGGCTCCTCAGAAAACTGGGCATGACACTTCCGGAGGATCCGGCTATACCACTCCTGGGCATATACCCAGAGACTTTACCTGCATGCAATAAGGACACATGCTCCACTATATTCATAGCAGCCTTATTTATAATAGCCAGAAGCTGGAAAGAACCCAGATGTCCCTCAACGGAGGAATGGATTCAGAAGATGTGGTATATTTACACAATGGAATACTACTCTGCAATTAAAAACAATGAATTCACGAAATTCCTAGGCAAATGGTCAGAACTTGAAAATATCATCCTTAGTGAGGTAACCCAATCACAAAAGATCACACATGGTATGAAGTCACTGATAAGGGGATATTGACCCAGAATCTCAGAATACCCTAGACACAATCAGCATATCAATAGATTTCTAAAAAGATGGAAGGAGAGACCCCTGGTCCTGGAAAGACTGGATGTAGGGGAACGCCAGGACAGAGTAATGAGAGGGGGTTGAACGGAGAAAAGAGGGAGGGAAGGGGGCTTATGGGACTTTCGGGGAGGGAGGAAACGGGAAAGGGGAAGTGATTTGGAATGTAAATTAAAAAAATAAAATTAAATTAAATTAAAAAAAAAATAAAAAAAAATAAAATTAAATTAAATTAAAAAAAAAAAAACTAGAAAAGAGTTGGAATCCAGCTCAAGGGGAGGCCACAAGGACTGACACTATTACTGAGGCTATGGAGTGCTCACAAGAAGGGGCCGATCATAACTGCCCTCTGAAAGACCCAACAAGCAGCTGAAAGAGTCAGATGCAGATATTTGCACCCAACCAATGGACAGAAGCGGCTGACCCCTGGTTGAATTAGGGGAAAGCTGGAAGAAGCTGAGGAAGGTGACCCTGTAGGCAGACCAGCAGTCTCAGCTAATCTGGACCCCCTAGATCTCTCAAACCCTGGACCACCAACCAGACAGCATACACCAGCTGATAGGAGCCCCCCAACACATATACAGCAGAGGACTGCAGGGTCTGGGTTCAGTCGGAGAAGATGCACCTAACCCTCAAGAGACAGAAGACCCCAGGGAGTTAGAGGTCTGGTGGGGTGGAGGTGGGAACAGGGGCGCGGGGAGGAGGTGTGGGATGTGGAACAGTCAGAGGGTGGACCAGGAGGTAAAATCTGGAGTGTAAAAGAATAAATTAATAAATAAAAGATTAAACAAAAAATAATAAAAACTGGAAAAGAGTTATAAGTATGATAAATGATGTAGAGATAAATATTTTCATATGTTTCTCTAATGTTCTGAACTTTCTGGGAAGTAGTTTGTTTTCTATTAAAAACTTTGTTTATTTTTAGTATTTTATTTTTCAGAGTATAGCAACAATAATTATAAATATGCCTCAAATTTTATGTGTAAAGATTTATTTACAATATTTAATATTGAAACAAAGAGCATTATCAAATACATTATAATGGAATATTGAACCTTCTAAAAATCATGTTTCGAATGATATACTTACAAAAAAAGTTTCATGCTGGGGCTGGGGAGATGACTCAGATAGTGATTCCAATGTTCCTATAGCAATATGGGAGGAAGAGATATGAGACACCCAGAACCTCTTGGGTCAAGTTCCTTGGAATAAACCCAGCAAGCAACAAAAAGACCCAGCTTCAAACAGATGGAAGGCAAGATTCTATATCCAAGCCTGTTGTCTCACCTCTATCCACACACCATGACATGCCATTACACACACACACACACACATACAGAGAGAGAGAGAGAGAGAGAGAGAGAGAGAGAGAGACCCTTCCCAACACAAAATGTTTTAATGCATTAAAAATAATATGAAAATGGCTTAGTCAGCATTATTTCTCCAACTTTGTAAAACAGGAAAAGCACATAATTAAAAATGAAAATAAATCAAGTATGAAGGGCTGACTTAGTGGTTCAGAGCATTTGTTGTTCTTGCAGAGGACTAAGGGTCAGTTGCCAACCACATGGAGGCTCAGAATCATCTGTAGCTCTAGTTCCAGGGGATCTGATGCCCTTTTTTGGCTTTCTTAGGCACTAGACATACATATGGTACATTAAAAATCATGCAAATGAAACACTCATACACATAAAACAAAAAAAAATTATGGCATTAGAAGTGTTTTCCATGCAATTGTGCAAATAAGACCACAAAGGAGCATCCTAGAACCTACCCATTCCTCCTTCCTCCCTTCTCCCTTCTCCCTCCCCTTTCTTTCTTTTTCTATTCCTTTCTTTTTTCCTTCATGTCTTTCTCCATTTCTTTATTCCATTGTTTCCCACAACCTTCTGAATTCTTTTTACAAATTACATGTATTTTAGAGCAAACTCAAACCACCATTATTTCTTCATAACTTACTAAATGACAATATATTAGTCTCTCCTGAATCTTAACCTCCTTCAATCTGTCAACACTCCTATCCTGCCCATCCTTATGACTGTTTTCTTTTCTGTTTTTTTTTTTTTTGCTTTTCTATTTTTTTATTTTTTTCCTATATTCTTTATTTACATTCCAAATGATTTCCCCTTTCCTGGTTTCTCCCTCCCTGAGAGTCCCATAAGCCCTCTTCCCTCCCCCTGCTCCCCATTTGCCTAAGAATTTCGTGAATTCATTGTTTTTAATTGCTGAGTAGTATTCCATTGTGTAAATATACATGGAAAATATCTCTGATAAAATTGAAGAAATATATAGAAAAACACATTAAGATTGACTATTTCATGGAAAAATTATACAGATAAAATGGTAGGCATAAAAATATTCCTAAGTTGATTGAAAGTGGAATTATAAACATTTTCTGATAAAATTGAAGATCTACAAGGAAAATATTTCTGATAAAACTCAAGAAATATATAGAAAAACATGTTAAAAACTGACTATTTCATGAAAAATTATACCGATAAGATAGTAGGCATAAAAATATTCCTAAATTGATTGAAAGTAGAATTAAAAACATTTTCTGAAAAAATTGAAGATTTACATGGAAAATGTCTCTGATAAAATTGAAGAAATTTATACAGATAAATTGGTAGGAATAAAAATATTCCTAAATTGATTGAAAGTAGAATTATAAACCTTTTCTGATAAAATTGAAGATTTACATGGAAAATATTTCTGATAAAATTGAAAAAAAATGGAAAAACTAATATTGAAGATTATCGTGGAAAATTGTACAGATAAAATGGTAGCCATAAAAATATTTCTAAGTTGATTGAAAGTGAAATTATAAATATTTTCTGATACAATTGAAGATTTACCTGGAATATATCTCTGATAAAATTGAAGAAATATATTAAAAAACAAGTTAAGATTGAGTATTTCATGGGAAAATTATACAGATAAAATGGTAGGCATAAAGATATTTCTAAGTTTTTTGAAAGTGGAATTATAAACATTTTCTGATAAAATTGAAGATCTACAAGGAAAATATTGCTGATAAAATTCAAGAAATATATAGAAAAACATGTTAAATCTATTTCAGGGAAAATTATACAGATAAAATGGGAGGTATAAAAATGTTCCTAAGTTAATTTCTAAAGGGCGTTGGTGATTTCTCATGACTCCTTGGTGTGACCACTGCCTGTTCCTCCAGACCCTACCCTTACAATGATCCACTGCTATCACAGAAAATGACTTTCAGTTTCCCATGCATATACTTTCTTTGTGTACACCTTTCAGGGTCTCCTTAGAAGAAGGAGATCAACTCTGTTCACTTCTGATTCCAACTTGCTCAAAGCTATTTGTCCTTCAGAGGTCGGCTGAGATACCCTCTCTGGGAAGGCACTGGTGGCACATGGTAGCCACTGCCATCCTGCTGAATGTGGTGCCTTTCCACTATCAACCCTTGAGTGTTCTCAGAGCTTTTCTACTCTTGCCTAATTCTACCTTTATACACTGACATTACCTGGATATCAATCCGTGGGCAAGGAACACATCAAAAGCTGGAATAGAAGGAGCCATGGCTGAGAATCTAGAACAGAATAGACACAAGGGTTAACGTCACAGGAGATGCCACAAGAGAAAGCTTGAAACATTTGGCATTTTTAGATACAAGCAGAGTTCTTTAGAATTTCAGTGGAGGAACATGAAGTACACCATGATAATACCCAAAATTGTAGCAATGCTCCATCAAAAAAGGAATGTTTGCTCAAAAAACAGTGAGTTCCAGATTTGTACAATTCAAGCAAAATAGTCAAAAGAGCCTTTGTCAATTGTCTTATAGTCAATGATTACTTAATGAATTATTATCATAATGGCTATTGCTATTCCTCCTGTAGTACGTACTGTTTTAGGGAAGATTCTGTATGTCCTTCTATGTTCAAGGATACAAATGATAGTAAACTTACTTAAGTATATCTGTAGTTAAGAAATCGCTTGGAGCCGGGCGGTGGTGGCGCACGCCTTTAATCCCAGCACTTGGGAGGCAGAGGCAGGCGGATTTCTGAGTTCGAGGCCAGCCTGGTCTACAGAGCGAGTTCCAGGACAGCCAGGGCTATACAGAGAAACCCTGTCTCGAAAAACCAAAAAAAAAAAAAAAAAAGAAATCGTTTGGATTGGAGGCAGGGGGTGGGAGGAGGCATTGAGGGTTTTCAGGGAGGGGAGAAACCAGGAATGGTTTTAGCATTTGAAATGTAAATGAAGATTATATTCAATTAAAAAAAGAAATCTTTTGGAAAATGCAGAGAATATAGAAGTGTATAGTCTGTAGAATTTTTCAGTAGAATTTACTAAGCTGGTTGGCTTCTCTGTTACATGTCTTCACTGGCCTTTGTGAAGCGCTTCTAATGAAGCTATCACCTTACATTCCAGATGCAAGTCCACTGCTTTGACGCGGACCGGTTTTCAAGTTTTGAGGAAGCAGTTGAAGGAAAAGGAAGGTTAAGGGCTTTATCCATCTTATTTGAGGTAATTATTGTACATAGGTTTACACTTAACCTCTTCCTAAATCATAGCTACTGTCAGTTATATGTGTTAATATAAATACGTTTACAAGCTGAAGAGGTCACAACCATAATGATCACTGGTGGTCATTTCCAAGAAGGGTTTCCCTTGACTGGTATGTTTTTAAAAAGATTCATATTTATAACTGAATAGGTTTCTTCCAGATAGAGTGGACAGTTATAAGTACACAGATATACCTGTCTATCCATGACGTGTCTTAACTCATGAGTAGTAGCTGCAAATCATAACATTTCCCATTTTTGTTTTCATAATGTAAAATGTAAAGTTACCTGATTTTTATTTATTTTGTTTTTACCTTGCTGTTGGAAAAAAAACATACTTGGGACATACTGGGTTTTTTGTTTTTTTTTTTTTTGTACTCATTTGGAGTATAAAGCAGTTAGTCAATTGTTGGATCCTGTTTTCATAATGCCATTCTTCTCTAACAGGTTGGAGTTGAAGAAAATTTGGATTACAAAGCCATTATTGATGGGACTGAAAGTGTTAGTCGTTTTGGTAAGCTGTTAAGATTACAAGTTGGACACCTATCAGTGTCTGCAGTGTAACAAAATCACTTGTGAAAGATGGAGCGAATGCTGTCTTTAAAGATGAACATATCTTGCTTGCCATATTTGACCACTCTGTATATGTCTCATGAAGTAAAGAAGCATTTATAAGAGAATTTTCTGCCATAACAATTATGACAATATGGGCATGGTGGAACATGCCTTTAATCTTAGCATTTGGGAATCAAAGGCAGGTAGATCTCTGGGAGCTCAGGGCAGTCTTCATCCATATCAAGTTTGTAATCTTAATCCATCTCAAGTTCCAGAGCAGCCAGCCAGGGATACATGGGGAGGTCCTGTCTCAAATAAATAAATTATCGATGACTTAATTAAAAGTTTAAAGTATAGGCTGTCGATGTAAAAAGGAGTGTGCTATTCTCTAAATTCATTCTTAAAAAGTAATCTGATGGTAGTATGTTTTCAAAACAGTCATCTATTCTGAGTCTGCATTGTACATCACCTTAAAGATTATATGAGACCAATTAATTTTACAAATACCAAATTATGAAGTGAAAAGAGAATTTTACTCAAGTGGACACTTGTGCCTTGGTGGTTTTCTTGGCAGATGAGTATTTCAAAGAGGTAAGATATTTGCAAGAAGAAGGATACTAACGTTGAAAAGGATGGAGTGTGCCTTATATTAGTTTCCTTGGTAGGTACCTACGCGTATCTTGTCCTCTGTCACAGCAAGTGCTGTTGACAACACTGGTGACAGGCTCAAAACCCATGGTTGCTACTTTACATTTAGTAACAACCCACACAAACAATATTCATCCTCCCCTGATTATCAATAAAATGAAAGGTATTACTCTCTAAAAAACCACCAAATCTAAAGCCAGAAACAATACCCACGTAAACCCTTTCTTGAAGGCAAAAGTCCAACCTAGGATTGTTTCATCTTCTTACATTTGCGGATCAGAATTGACTGACATTTTCAGAAGTCAGGAATGTGTGGACTCCTGAAGTGGAGAAATCTGCTCCAAGCCTTCTTCTGTAATCAAAAGCAAGGCCCAGCTGACTGCCCCCTCAGTCCGCCTAGAAAGCAAAATTCAAAATTGAATACCATGAGCCTCACTTAATTTTCACTCCATAATTTGGAAAGTGGATTCTAGCCACCTGAAGAAAAGGAACCGGGTTGGATTTCAACACTTCCTTCAAGGTGCATAAAACCTAAACCTAGGCTATTTCTGTGTTTTACATCAGCCCATGGGACAAGAGAATCAAACTATTAACTTCTGAAGTTATAGAGTCTACTCTATTTTTTTTTGAAGTCTAGACCATCCCCTAGAGTAGAGTAAACTATGGAATTCTATTTTGGGCTGCTAAGCAATTATTATAGAGAATCTTAAATATTGAAAGTAGTTATTACCCTTAAGCAAAGAGAATCTAGGAGTGCACCCTGACTTCCTAATACTGACCCTTGTTCTCCATGTAATCAACTCAATACTACAAACATCATGCCGAATATAAAATCTTCTTATTATATCATGGGCTGATTGCTCATCTCCTACATTTCTCTATAAAAGAGAAACCTCATTTCTCGTTGAGAACCTGTTCTTTCTTTTTTTTTTATATTTTATTTTATTTTTTTAATTTACATTCCAAATCACTTCCCCTTTCCCATTTCCTCCCTCCCCAAAAGTCCCATAAGCCCCCTTCCCTCCCTCTTTTCTCCATTCAACCCCCTCTCGTTACTCTGTCCTGGCATTCCCCTACATCCAGTCTTTCCAGGACCAGGGGTCTCTCCTTCCATCTTTTTAGAAATCTATTGATATGCTGATTGTGTCTAGGGTATTCTGAGATTCTGGGTCAATGAACCTGTTCTTTCTGATCTTCCTTTCACCATAGCTATTCTGAGCTGGACATTGTTGTATTTGTAGACTGAGAAATTGGTGGGGATATTGCAGTGATACAAAGATAAAATATTAATATTCTTCAAGCAGAACACACAGAAAACTATTAGTGAAATCTTTCTAACTGCAAAGAAGAGATACTTCGAGGTAATACTACCAGTGATTCTTAAATGGAAGGTCTTATCAGAACAATTTTTGCTGCTTGCTCAATGGCAGACTAGGCCCAGGGATCTGTATATCAAAAAATCTTTACAAGAAGTTCTGAGGTGGCTCCTCAGGTGCCACTGTTATAAGTAATGGTTGATTTTAAGACCTCAGCAGCTTTCCCTTAGTCCTTGGCTCTTCTGTGGTCCTTGGTTATCTGTCTCTCTCCCTCATCTTTTTTTCTCTCATTGTCAACCTCCCCACCGAAGGATCTAGCAAGTTGGTTGGTTGATCATCTATGTCTGAGGGATTGGTGTTGAGATGAATGCCAAAGGACTAGTGGAGTTCTATTGGCCCAGGTGTACATACAGAGATTAAATTCATAATTACTCTCCAAGTGACAAAATGTCACCATCATCCAGTTTTCTCAGTAGATGGTGGCATGATTGAAAGGAACAACCATAGTGGAGAATTCTATGTGACATCTAGGACAGAATTTTGGAACAAACATGCAAATATCAGCTATAACAAACACCGTGAAGTTTTAGCCCCTCAGCAAGAAACCATACAATGGCTGTCACACAGTGGTCGTCACAGTGCCTGTGACAGAATGAGTATAACACACTAGCCATCACTTATTGGCCATCATACAATGAACATCACACTGGGTCAACATTCAATAGCAATTAATTGGTGTTCATAATATAGGGTACATCAGAGTGCCTGCCTCTTAGAAGCCATCACACTGTGGCCAACAAAAGAAATGGAAGAGTGTATTTCTGTATTAAGGAGAAAGAAATAAACAGTCTCTTTCTTCTTTTGCTTCTTAACCTTTTTTACCTTTAATGTTTGTCCATATTCCAAGGAAATTCTGTGCTCCACATTTCCACAGAGCTCTCAAACCTTTGTCCTCTCTGCCCTGCCTTGAGATCATCTGGCATCAATTCATCTTCTTCCGGGTACCAGGACATCAATTTCTGCCTCTTTATTTAATTAGTACCTTCCACAATCACATTTTCATAAGACACACGTAAAAGAAATTTTATCTTTAGTAGATTATTTAATCACCAAACAATCAAGCCTTAAAAGCAGGAATCAGAAACTGGAGAATACCCACAGATTAATAGGAAAATTCTAATCATTTCCTAAGAACTTGAATTGAGATTTGAACTCTGATAATCTTTTTTATTTTTGGAGTTATAAATTAATCACACTTCTCTCTTCCATTTCTTCCCTCCCAATCCTCTCATATAACCTCTGTATAATAATAAAATCCATGGCCTATTCTCTTACTAATGGTTAATTTTATGTAGATAGACAGATAGATAGATAGATAGATAGATAGATAGATAGATAGATAGATAGATAGATAGATAGATAGATAGATAGATAGATAGATGATATATATATATATATATTCCCAAATATAACCTATTCAATCATATAATGCTACCTATATGTATGTTTTCAGACTACTGACTACTTAGCACTGGACAACCAATTGGTGTGCCCGTCCCTGGAGAAGACCACTTGTCTTGTTCAGTCTCCTAAAGTTCTTTGTGTAGGGTTAAAGCCACATGAGCTTTTCCCACTCCTAATCCGGCTCTGAACTCCGATAATCTCATCTAGATATTGAACATTTCACAGACATTATTAGTCCATTAAGTCAAGCAAAATTTAAAGTTTCTAATGGACTAAAATAAGATTTTATTTGAACTTGGAGAAATGTAATTCAAATAGGTTTCTATTTGTAAGATTTAGCTTTTAGCTCAAACATTCTAATTTTGATTATTAACAATGTCCATAAGTAGTGTGATCAGGAAGTTGAAAATCTTGAAAACACTTCCTTTTACCTGGGTTTTAACTTTGGCTACAAGTCTGCATCATCTGGGGAGAGATTTAAAAATGCTTATGGCCAGGCCCCACTCCTAGAAATTTTATCTCCAGTGGTGGAAAGTCTGTCACACTGGTGTGATTTTCAAACTCCTTCGGTTATTCTAATAAGATGCCACCTCACATATACTAAGTTGGCTCTGGGAACTGCTGTGTAATGAACTAAATCTCCCAGATAGGGCAGAAGACATGTGCTGGACTGGGGAGTGAGAAAGATGGGCAAATACAAGAGACAGACCTAGCTAGCAAGTAAATCAATGCCTCTATGGATAAAGGCAGAGCAGAAAGAGCTGGATATCCAAGGTGATGCTGTGGACAAGCAGCATTGGAAGACCCAAAATAGAATGCACCCATAATTGTATAGGGATTTTTTAATTTGCATGCAAGCTCATGTACAAGAATATATATAACATAAATAAATATAAGAATAGCCTGTATATAATTATAAATGTGTATATTCATAGTTCATTCTCAATACATATTCCTTTTTTTTTTGAGTTCACTGTCTTCACAATGACTACTTTTTGAGACCAGGCATCATGAAGACCAGGCTGACTTCAAACTCACTGTGCCACTTGGGATGGGCTGATCTCCTTGACTATGTTTTATAGAAAGGATTACAAGTATATACTGCTTTTATTTGGTTCTTGGGATCAGATTTAGGACATCATATGTTCTAGGCAAGCAGTCTAATGAGTGAACTGTACCCTCATCCCTAAATAATTACATTTTAAATCTTGATAATGACACCCTTAAAGTTTGTATCATTTCTCCTTTCACAAGTAACTGAAAGCAGAAATTTCAAGCTACCTGTGTAAAGATAACTTCTCATGTTTGCTTCTAAAAGGGAAAGCACTTTTAAACCTATAATCCACCTACAATTGGTTAGTATTTGTAATCTACAGCACAGAGGTAAAGGTGAGGGTATAACACAGTGGCAAAGTGCAACCTTGCATGCTTAAGGTCCTACGTTCAGTCTCTAGCACCCAATGAATGAATGAATGGTGAGTGAATGAATAGGTATTGAAAATCACTTGTTTCCTCAAGTATAATTAATACAGTTCTGCTTATTGAAAGCCCATTAGCACTATACTACCTATTACTATTTCAACTATAAATCAAATAATCATGTATGGATGGGTCCTTATTCTCCTTTATTCTTTTTTTGTATCTACAAAATATGGTGCTCTCATGGTTTTCACAACCACATATGGTCAGCAAGACTTCCTGTCTAACAATGACATTTCTCTAGCTTTTATTATCCAAGATTATTTGATTATAGATTCTGTATTTTTTTAAACTTTACTGTCAGCATTCCAGTTCATATAGACAGCATAGAAAGTGAATCATGCCATTAGTCCTGTCGCTGGTCTACATAGTGAGTTTCAAGACAATCAGAGCTACACACTGAGACCCTGTGTTAAACAAACAAGCAGACATCATCGACAACAAAAACATACACTCAAACCGGGCAGTGGTGGCGCACACCTGTAATCCCAGCACTTGGGAGGCAGCAGCAGGTGGATTTCTGAGTTTGAGGCCAGCCTGGTCTCTAGAGTGAGTTCCAGGACAGCCAGAGCTATACAAAGAAACCCTGTCTCAAAAAAACCAAAAAACAAAAAAACAAAAAAAAAAAGATACACTCACAGGGTACACAGACACACAGATACACACACACACACACACACACACACACACACACACACACACAACCTTCTGAGATTTTTAATTAAAAGTTTATTGAATTTGTAAGTCAGTTTGGGAAAAATCAGACCCTACCACAATATTGAATTTTCAAACCCAGGCCATGGTCCTTTCTACCTTTTTAAAGAGAAATTTTTGGTTCATTATCTCTAGACTTTATTACAATATAGAGTATTTGCATATGATATTTGATGCTATTTTAAACCATGTTTATTTTGTTATTGATAGCTTCTGAGAAAGGAGATATCAGTTTTCTTCATTGGAGTGACGCTGAGTATATCAATCACATCCCAGGGCAGGACCCACACTCAGGAGTAGTAGGCTAACACAAAATAGCCTCTAGTTTTGTTTGTTTGTTTGTTTGGTGTTTTGTTGGTAGTAGTTTTGTTTGGGCTGGGGTTTTGTTAGTCTGCTTTTAAGGAGAGAGAAAGGTCATGAAGTTGAGTATAGAGATAGGGAGGGAGGAAGAATCTGGTAGGAGTTGGAATAAGGGAGGGAAAGTATATGATCAAAATATGTTGTACAAAAAGTTTTTAAAGAGAAAGAATAGAGGAAAAAATGTTACAGAAAAAAAATTTTGTTTAAAACTGGTGTAGAAATAAAATTGGTATTTTTCTTGTGTTGTTATTGTGCACAGGGACTTTGATTAATTCATCTATTAAGTTGAATGGTCTTTAAAATCTGTTTCTCAATATACATGTTTAATTCTATTTTATTTTGAAGCATGTGAATGTGGTATATGGTAAAGGTAATACTAAACTTCAATGACAAAGAAGACACTTCAAGCACATTAAATTGTTTCTACTTTGTCTATGAAGATAACAAATGTTCTTCATCTGCAGATAAGCTTACTAATTTCCTTGCCTTACAAATTCTTATCAGTGTAATTTTGTTTGTGCACTTAATTCTTCCTCTTATTTTATTCTTTAAAGCATTTCTTAAAAGATAAGTGTTTATTCAGAATACAACACAGGCTTCTTCCCACAATAGGAATATTTTTATTATTTATGCTTTTTCACAATGTGTGAGATTGTTCTCTATTACAACGGAATTTTCCTTTACTGTCATTAATAGCATTTGGTTGTGCTTCACACATACCAAAGTGTCAAAAGAATGGAAATGTCCTGATATATGAGAACAGTGCATCAAAGAGTGGAGGAGCACCCATTAGTATTGATTTTGAAATTACAAAGCATTCAGAATCCAAAGCATGCTGGCGCGAACACACTTGGCTTTCTTTTTCCCATTTTCCCCAACAATAATCACTTAATTACTTTTCCAAGAGTTTCCTCAGTCTCCTGCTTCCTTTAAAAATATTTTTCAAAGTGACCACATAGTTCTTTTTGCAATTGCTGTGGGAGTGGTAGCCATTTTGAACAATGAGAATTACATCATTTTCCCTTCTTTATCTTCCCCAGGCCATCCCATGACCCCCTCAACTCTCAAGTTGATAGCCTCTTTTTCTTTAATTATAACCATTGCCCACATTTACATATATGTGTATGTGTGTGCATGTATGTATGTGTATGCAAAAATGTATAGAAATACAACCTGCTGAGTATGCTTTTTTTTTGTTTGTGTATATATGGCTTTCAGGGCTGACCACTCTTCATTGGACAACTAATGAGGGAGCTAAACCCTGGGTGAGGTTATTTTTCCCTCTCCCAGTATTCATTGGTTACCCGTGATTCTTTGTCTCGGGGTGAGACCCCCATGAAATTTTCCTCCTTTCACGTTAGCATGCTGGTTGATAATGTTATCGTTACAGTCTTGTTCCTACGGTCATTTCTAGAGGAGATTGTTTCCCAACTGGTATTCTGGCTCTTAAAATCTCTCTGCCTTCCCCTCTGTGATGTTCCCTGAACCTCAGATGCATGGCTGTGTGCTGTCTGCAAATTGTGATAACAATTCCTATAAATCCTAAGAGCTTTTCTCCTCAACACTTCTGCCCCTATTGAAAGAGCATCTCCTTCAGCAACCCATGTAGGTCTCCAATTCATGATCCTCCTCCTCAGCCCCACAGGGGTGGGATGAAGTCATGGGCCCGCTCACTCAGCACACTTGGTTCCCTTTTCTTCATGTTTAATATCAGACAAAAGTGATGCTATGAGTCACCCTTGTCTTGTTCTTTATTTCTTTTTTTTTTAATTTAATTTTATTTTATTTTTTTAATTTACATTCCAAATCACTTCCCCTTTCCCGTTTCCTCCCTCCCCGAAAGTCCCATAAGCCCCCTTCCCTCCCTCTTTTCTCCGTTCAACCCCCTCTCATTACTCTGTCCTGGCGTTCCCCTACATCCAGTCTTTCCAGGACCAGGGGTCTCTCCTTCCATCTTTTTAGAAATCTATTGATATGCTGATTGTGTCTAGGGTATTCTGAGATTCTGGGTCAATATCCCCTTATCAGTGACTTCATACCATGTGTGATCTTTTGTGATTGGGTCACCTCACTAAGGATGATATTTTCAAGTTCTGACCATTTGCCTAGGAATTTCGTGAATTCATTGTTTTTAATTGCAGAGTAGTATTCCATTGTGTAAATATACCACATCTTCTGAATCCATTCCTCCGCTGAGGGACATCTGGGTTCTTTCCAGCTTCTGGCTATTATAAATAAGGCTGCTATGAATATAGTGGAGCATGTGTCCTTATTGCATGCAGGTAACGTCTCTGGGTATATGCCCAGGAGTGGTATAGCCGGATCCTCCGGAAGTGTCATGCCCAGTTTTCTGAGGAGCCGCCAGACTGCTTTCCAGAGTGGTTGTACCAGCCTGCAATTCCACCAGCAGTGGAGGAGTGTTCCTCTTTCTCCACATCCTCGCCAACAACTGCTGTCTCCTGTGTTTTTGATCTTAGCCATCCTGACTGGTGTGAGATGGAATCTCAGGGTTGTTTTGATTTGCATTTCCCTAATGACTAAGGATGATGAACATCTCTTTAGGTGCTTCTCAGCCATTAGATATTCTTCAGGTGAGAACTCTTTGTGTAGCTCTGTACCCCATTTTTTAATAGGGTTACTTGCCTCTCTGGAGTTTAACTTCTTGAGTTCTTTGTATATCTTGGATATTAGCCCTCTGTCGGATGTAAGGTTGGTAAAGATCATTTCCCAGTTAGTTGGTTGCCGCTTTGTCTTTTTGACGGTGTCTTTTGCCTTGCAAAAACTTTGTAATTTAATGAGGTCCCATTTGTCTATTCTTGATCTTAGAGTATAAGCTATTGGAGTTCTGTTCAGGAAATTCTCCCCTGTGCCCATATGTTCAAGGTTCTTCCCTAGTTTCCCTTCTATTAGTTTCAGTGTGTCTGGTTTTATGTGGAGATCTTTGATCCACTTAGAATTGAGCTTAGTGCAAGGAGATAAGGATGGGTCAATTTGCATATCTAAACATAGTAAAAGCAATTTACAGCAAACCAGTAGCCAGCATCAATCTAAACGGAGAGAAACTTGAAGCAATCCCACTAAAATCAGGGACTAGACAAGGCTGCCCTCTCTCTCCATATCTTTTCAATATAGTACTTGAAGTTCTAGCTAGAGCAATTAGACAACAAAAAGAGGTCAAAGGGATACAAATTGGAAAGGAAGAAGTCAAACTATCACTATTTGCAGACGATATGATAGTATACATAAGCGACCCAAAGAACTCCACCAGAGAACTCCTACAGCTGATAAACGACTTCAGCAAAGTGGCTGGATATAAAATCAACTCAAACAAGTCAGAAGCCTTCCTATACTCAAAGGATAAGCAGGCTGAGAAAGAAGTAAGAGAAATAATACCCTTTACGATAGCCACAAACCATATTAAGTATCTTGGCGTGACGCTAACCAAACAAGTGAAAGATCTGTATGACAAGAACTTCAAGTCTCTGAAGAAAGAAATTGAAGAAGCCCTCAGAAGATGGAAAAATCTGCCATGCTCATGGATTGGCAGGATTAATATAGTAAAAATGAGCATCTTACCAAAAGTAATACACAGATTCAATGCAATCCCCATCAAAATCCCAACTCAATTCTTCATAGAGTTAGAAAGAGCAATTCAAAAATTCATCTGGAATAACAGAAAACCCAGAATAGCTAAAACTATTCTCAAGAGTAAAAGAACCTCTGGGGGAATCAGTATCCCGGACCTCAAGCTGTACTACAGAGCAATAGTGTTAAAAACTGCATGGTATTGGTACAGTAACAGACATGTAGATCAATGGAACAGAATTGAAGACCCAGAAATGAATCCACACTCCTATGGTCACTTGATCTTTGACAAAGGAGCTAAAACCATCCAGTGGAAAAAAGATAGCCTTTTCAACAAATGGTGCTGGCTCAGCTGGAGGTCAACATGCAGAAGAATGCAAATTGTTCTTTATTTCTAGGGGAAACTTTCAGTAAGTTACCCTACCAATGCTCTCTCTTAGCTTTCAAAAAATAATCTTTAACAGTATAGGCCTTTGTTTTTGCATTCTGTGAACTAGAATGAATTTTTTTTCTAACAACGTAGCTTATATCTATTGAGGCAATCATATTATTTTTATCTTTTTATATGAAATGGTCTTTTTCAGCATCATGTTGGAAGACAAGATATCTAACAACCTATTAAAATATATTTAAGACAATTTGTAGTAATGCTCCCTCTATATACACACATGCATATGTATAATAGTCTAAAACCTTAGTTCTAACTAAATATATAAGTAAGAATGTGTCCTTGTGTTATAGCAGGTTTAATAACTAAGTTCCAATGTTGGGATTCTGGCTGAACTGTGTATCATTACTTCATAGGAAAGCAGGCTGCCTTAGATCCGTTCATCTTGCAAAACCTCCTGCCAAACTCCACTGACAAGTATTACATTTACAACGGCTCACTGACATCCCCGCCCTGCACAGACACCGTGGAATGGATTGTTTTTAAGGATACAGTTAGCATCTCTGAAAGCCAGGTAATCGCAGAGGTTCACATAATGAAGTAATTTGAAGCTATTGTAAAAGCATTATTTTGTAGCTTTGCTGCTGTGTGTCATTTTAGAGCACTTACCAAAGCTTTTGAAGCGGGCATGTTAAATGATTCGGTCTTCTTTCCAGTTGGCTGTATTTTGTGAAGTTCTCACAATGCAACAGTCTGGATATGTCATGTTGATGGATTACTTACAAAACAATTTCCGAGAACAACAGTACAAGTTTTCCAGGCAGGTGTTTTCCTCATACACTGGGAAGGAAGAGATTCATGAAGCAGGTATGTATTGAAATATCTTTTTTTTTTTCTGTGCCCCTCACAGACTCGGAAGAGATGGTTATTTTGGTGTGGTGGAAAATACACAAGAACTTACAGAGGTTTTGAAAGGTTTAAATTAACTTTTCTAGCTTTGGGCAAGCAATTTAGCTACCCTGAATCATGGTTCCCACATCTGCAAATGAGAATTTGAAAACCTCATTCCTCCTCTATGAATTTTTTACAGGTGAGGGGAAAAAAATGAGAGCTGGTAAATGGAATCAAGTTTTCCAAATCCCACGACAATAGGTACCATAGCAACCTAGCCAATCCAAATTCACTTTAAAGCATATGCCGGACTAAAAGCTACAGAAGGAAAAGGAATAAGAAGCTGAGATGTTCAGACACTGGTGTGTCACGTCTGGTAGGGATGATTATGGCTTTGAGCTGGAGACGGAAACATGAACTGAACCTCAGAATGAGATTATGGTGCACACTCCTTACGCTGACAGTTCCAAGAAAAAAAATTAAGCACCTACTATACTAAATCACTATTAATAAACAAAAATGTCCTTGGTTTCCTTCATTGGAGGAAAAATAAGTTTGTTTTGTGATAACCAACCAACAGAAAAAATGGTGGGTGTTTTAGTTCCTTGCATGTGTTCTGTGCCTTTTCTGGCTGACACAGAATCAGAAGCCCTTAAAAAGCTAGATGACACAGCCAGAGGTATCTCTAACTTTGAGCTTTCTGTTTATATAAGACTGTAATAACCCATGAAGAAATAGTTGAAGTTGCCTTTATTGTGGGGTATTAAGATTTCCCAAACCAGATTCTCTTCTTTGATTTCTACCCTGCACTTAAATTGTTGTTATGAATGATATTAATTTAATAATCAACTTCTTTCTAAATTAATCTTTAAGGTCCATGCTTTCATTGTTTTGATACAATATTTAGAATTGTTTGTTATCCAACAAAAATTCATGACAGCATTGTCAAATAACTATATCTAGTGTGACAGTAGCATTCGAAGTAAAATTTGATGCCTGGAAAAACTGATTTCTATAGCCATAAAAAATACTTTTAATAGTCTTCATAATGACTAATAGATAATTGTTTAGAAAAAATGAAAATGAACCTAAACCACCTCCTTTTCCAAAATGCAGTAGATAAAACAAATTAAAAATACGATTTTTTCCATTGTACTTTAAATCACATTTTATCAAAACTCTGGATGGAATCTCAGTTCTTTGAGAATAAGATCGTAGTCTACCACTTAACTTAGGGCCTTTCATGCTCACTGATACTAATGCTAACCCTTCTTCAGCGAGGATTTTTTCTTTCCCACTAAACTCTTTGAGGTCCTCGGAAGCAGGGAAACCCATTCTCATAGGTCACATTGAAGATGTTTTCTCTGTGTCTCATGCCACTCTCTGCTGTCTTTACATCATTGCCCACTGCTTGTTCTCTGAAAATCAGGCAAGACATCCCTCCACCCAGAGACCATCTCTTAACCTCACTATGTGTGAATTTGTCCCACACACAGAACTACTCTCTGGTGGGATCATAACCAGAAGATCAAGGTAAATAATGCCCAACTGGATTCTGTTCAATACGACCAAGTATATGTTTCCCATAACAACCAGACTACAGCAATTGTCTGTATGCATGGCTCTCCCATTGCCCTCTAAGCCTGTAATGCAATTACATATTGAATGTCTTTGTGTGCATTTCCGAGCTAAACCAAATCACTTAATATTCACTGTATGTCTGAAGAAATCAACTTGCATATACTAAAAGCATGATGATGCTTGATGAGTATACTCTGCACTGTTCAGTGAGGAATCAACATGTAGCTCTGAATTGCCATAGGGCAATATAGCTTTCATAATTAGGTTAAAGACTTAACTTACTAGTATTCACAATAAGCAATAGTAGCTACCAACTATTGTGTGACACTCCCTTACCTTGAATCAAAGTATATGTATACTTAAGTGTCTTATCTTAAGCCTCATATCACTTACTTCATGATGCTGGCCAACATGTTTATGGTTTACAGTTTGGGAAGCTGACACTGAGTGATTTGTCCCAGTTTACACAGCTAGAAAGGGGTGATGCCACTATTTGACCTCAGGTGTCTCTGAGTTTAAAGCCTGCCATAGTTCTTTCCACTTTGCCTAATACTTTGAAAGGAATATAATTTTGTAATAAAATCAATGACCTTAAAAAACAAGGTCAGACAGAAACACTGCAGTCTCCATGCTCCTTGCTTATGAGTTACAATAAGTCAGTGAAGAGCTTACCGCAGAAGGGAGGCTGGTCTCACATGGAACATACAGGCATCACCCTTACTCCTGTCAGCTGTTCACAGATGTTGTCACACTATCCCATGGCTCTGTGGCAGCATTGTCATGGCGGTCAGAGTAATATCTATCACATTTATGTCCTTTTGTTTGAATGTAATTACAATGGAAGAACTAACTAGGAAAGGGTGCTATTGGAAATAGATTTATTCACTTAAATTGGAGGGATCTACTTCCTGTCTTACTCAGCATGCCTTTTCTCCATCCTTGTAAATGGACCTTTCTGCTGATCCGTCCTGGTCCTTTACCTGCAGTCAGACTGTTTTTCATTGCCTCATTCCAGACCTAGTGCACCTGCCTTGCTTTCTTGGTAGATTTTCGCCTTTCACAGCTCACTGTCATGGAATAAAGGACAGTCACTGTCCTGTAGCTGCAGCCTTCTTCTCTCTTGATAAATGAGGAACAAAAGAGAGAATTAAAGAATAGGTTGGGGTTCACCTGTTCCTTAGCCTTTGGGGCTACAAAGAACATGTGTTATTGGCAACAGGCACAGCAGGGTGGAGAAGTTTCAGATTTCCAGACAAGGGAAAGCCAAATTCTTCTTAATATTCCTGAAATTTTTTAAATGCTCAAAGTCTTCAAAATAATGTATAACATACAGTCCAGGTTTGCGATAAAAGACAGTTTCAGAAAAGATTTTAATTTTAAAAACAGTATCTGTGTCATAATAAAATTAAGAAGTCATTTCCTTGGTGTCTGAGAAAAAGATACAGTGAATCTATACCCACCCTCACTTGAACTCTGTCACTATTCAGTTACAACAATTATTATATTTGACAATAGTATATCTTTAGCATTTAATGATAATTATATGGTAATCTTACAGGTTCCCATTGTATATGATTTTGCATTTGCTGAACTTATAATTAAGAGAGCTGCATACTATCTGCAGTTGAGAAGAGAGGCTTAGGAATGGTTAGAATGAGAGCATTTATTTATGAGCTGGGACAATTCTTTTTCTACCAAAGCAATGCATTTCAGTAAGCATTTATTATTATTTTGTTTGCTGAGCATATTCCTATGATAGTTTTCTTGATAATGAGTAGTCCATCTCCCTTCTTTTTGAAGCTGAATTTGACAATTGAGGGTAGAATCCAGGTTTTGATTTTTATCAAATTTAATATGAAAATAAGGCATTTTGTAGGTGCTATTGTTAAAGTAGAAAATCTGAGTATGCTCACAAAAGACCCTAAAAATTCTTTTTAATGTTATGATTCAAAACTGATAACTGAAAACTCAATCTGCTTTTAGACTTTCACTCCAATTAAAAACATATTATATCTCACAATGGTAAGTATGTTACATAGTGATATTAAATTAATCTCTAGAAACTATTTAAACTGTCATATAGTATTCCACTATTTAGTGAAAATTTATAAAATCTTTTCCTCAATCTTGGACATTCAGGGCATATTTTTACTTTCTACCTTTATAAATATCTAACATTGTCATTTTGGTTACAGCAGAAGTAAAAAGTGTGATAATAGTTGTCAGAACCTTGCTCTTAATAAATACATCATATATATATATGATATAAATATCATGAAAATATATGATATAAATACATCATATATTTATATTATATATATATATTTATATATATATATATTCAGCATACATACCAAATCATGGCACAAAGCATGTGACTCCCTGTTTCCAAGTCACTCTGAGATGAAAGCCCAAACCATATTAATTTTTACACTTATAACAGCCTTTAAGAATTCACTTCATCAGAACATCAATGCTCTACTTTTCTGTTTTGATGTAAGACTACCATTTCTTAGAAAGGCACTTCATTTGGGCATCATAACGTGGCCAAGGTTGATTCTAAGAATCATAGGATTTAGTAGACTATCTGATTGGGAAGACTTTAGTAGAAACTGCCTTCTAAATATTAAGTATTATAGACAACAATTTAAACCTGTATAGAGTAGGAGACGTTCACATTTATTCCCAGCCTCTCTTTCACATGCTTTCTTGCTCTTAGAAAACTAGCACGCCTCTCCCATTGAAGAGCAGGGGCTTGAACTTCGGAGACAAGAGATAATTTACTTCCAAACTCACCACCAGTACTTGATTATATAAAAATCATGAAGTTATTGATGTTGTAAACCACCATGTCTTCACCTATAAAATGAGAAGAATTACAGTTGGTCCCACCAGAAGGCTGCCTTGAGACTCAAACTGAGCTAAAATTTGCAATGTACTACCACGCCTTAGCTAAGTGAGATGCACACTCAGTGACTGATATCGTTGTCATGTGTCGCATGCATGAAGAAACAAGAAATTAAGGTGAAGAAATAGATCTCTGTAAAATTTTCAGGGTGAGCATTTAAAATAATTTGTTATAGAATTATGGAATGGGCTCCAAGCGTTAGCTAGCACTATGATAAATTTAATGTACAAATTTTAAAGCTGTAGAGTATAGTGTGCTTTTCAAGACAGAGAGCATGTTGGAAGTATCTTTGGAGCATAATGTAGCCAAACCATGTAGCATAAGGCAATGAAATACAAGATATTTTCTACCATATTCTGGGAAATGTCATTATGAATTATACATTAGCAAACCTACTTTCCGGAAAGTCGGTAGTCGTAAATAGTGTTTGTTAGCATCACACCTAGATAGCAGTAGCTCTAATTATAGTCAAGAAAGAAAAATAAAGATCATTTACTTCTTAGACAATCATGTATTACAAATTAAAGTGCTGATAATGTTGTTCCCAATCCCTGGAGAAGAACACAAAGTATATGTACATGCAGAGTCAGCAAATGATGGCATTTGACACTCCCCTAGGCACTCCTACCTGCACTTTCTTACCGTTCCACATTTTTAGCCATAGTTCATGCAACTCTGAATATACTCCCTCCCTCCTGGCAAACTTCATGTGTTTCAGGACACACCCCAGAACAAGGAAAGCCAAAGAGAACTAAAACCTAGCTGTGCCCTCTAGATGAACTTGGTTAAAGGAGAATTTCACTTGTCTTTCTCTTCCATGTCTTTTCTGTCATCTTTTTCTTTCCCTACCTTTTCCTTTTGTCTTCAAGACAGTCAGAATTTTGCTTGGTAATTTTGTCGTTTTTCTTTATGTAGTACATGTTCTTCTACACAATATAATAACTAATTAACCACTAACCTTTATGAAAGCTAAACATGACACTCTACCACCGTAAGTGGATACATGTGGCTTTTGAAGAGTCCCATGTGGTCTGAGTAACAGTTGTTTATTTGGCTCTGGTTTATTGTGCATTTCTCTGTGGATGAAGCCTAGAAGTCACTAACTAAAGACACATGAAGCTTTCTGAATGTCCATCTTAGAAATCTACCACTGGGGTGAGCTTCCAATGGGCAGGAATAACAGCGCCGCCTACATGCCAGTAGTAACCAACTCAGGTGCAGGGTTGGAACTGATTTTAATCCAGAACAGATATGGGTCCCTGATAAAGCTGATATAGTAGGGAGTTGATTTGCCTATGAATGGCACTTAAGTACTTTCTAGAACTCTATATGTTCTTAGGAACCAGGTCTTCCATTTCAGTCACAGTTGCTTAAATAATGTGTAGGTCTGATCCAGATTGACTATAACTTGTGGAAATGAAATGAAAGACAACATTTGCTTCCAGTAAAATTGATGAGACATATACAAGGAGATTATAATTCTGTAACTGTTTGAATCTGTGTTAGCATGTATTTAATATCTAAATGCATACTGATCTAAAAAGGAATTCTAGATTTTCAGTCCAGATAATTGGCTGATTAGAGTTTATATATTTCTAATAAAATAATTACCCAAATTTCTGGAGAAATTATTCAGTAGTTACAAGAACCCACTGCCTAAGAGTGCCTAATAGGCTTTCAGATGCCCGGCTTTCAGATGCCCTGGGTTCAGTTCCCAGCACCAATGCAGGTCTGTTCATGGCCACCTAAAATTCCAGCTAAAGAGAGTTCACACTCTTTTCTAGACTGCACCATTGTCATCAGGCAGTGTGTGCAACTCCACACAGAGACACATGCACTGCAGATTGTAGTATGTAATGTAAAATAAAACTAATAAGTCAGTTGAAGGTTTGCATTACTAAATTATTGCTTATCAATTAATAAAAGGGATATCTTTAAAATTAATGCTCTTGTTATAATAAAGCTCAAGATATATGTGTTTCACAACACAAAGAGTTAAGTTATTAAGTCAAGAGGAAATTTTCCATGGAAGGGAAGTTTTTTATTTTTAAAAAGCCTTATGGAAGCCTATTACTATAGAAATCTCCTAAAAATATACATATTTTAAATGAGTTTAAATTGAGTAACCATATATAAGGGGTGATAATACTCCAACTAGACATTGTATGCTACCGAGTAAAAGGCCCAAGAATTAAGAATGAATTCCATCATTTTGAGTTGTTCCATGGTTTTAAATTGAGGATCTGATAGGATTCCTAAACTTCATGGGCAATTGCCATTGCTATTGATTACTACACTCCAGAATTTAACAGTAAGATCCTATTGCTGAAGACACCCTGTGCTTATGTCATAGAATATGGAGAAATCTAGCTGGTACTCAACTGGAAACTTCAGCCTTCTGGCTCACCATCCATATTGCTTGAAGGCACCAAAGGAGAAAAGTAATCATCATTCTCACCCAGCTCTGACTCCTGAGAGCTACAATAAAGACATACCTGCAAGATATGCCCTCTGGTATAATAGGGGCACAAACGTTACCAGTGTAATCAACCACTTTTTAAACTCTGGATTTAAGGTCCACTTCACAAGATGGAGCTCATCTATACCCTTCGCTATCAAGAATCTGTAGCTAGATAGGCCATAGGCCCGAGGGAAAAGTCCACTTATATTATTCTGCTAAATGAATATAACAATAACACAACTCATAATAATACCTTCTCATAGGCATAGACCAGTGAGTGACTCAATCTGTATTGGAGATTTTCTTTGGAGCGAATGGTAATTAACACAGAAATGTACATGTGGCCAACATACAAGAGACTTTGGGATGCCTAACTTTCAATAGGATGTCTCTGCCACACTGTCCAATGGAGGCACAGAGATCTATACAGAGAAGGAAGAGGAAAGATTCTGAGAGTCGAAGACAAGGAAATAGCGTCTTCCAGCCACAGCAGAGCCAGTGCACTTAAGAACCCACAAAGAGTGGGTCTGTGCACACAAGGCCTGCACAAACTCGAGCCAGACAAAATCCCAGTACAAAGGAGTGGAAATGAGCATGAATTGCACCTCTAGTCAAGTATCTATTGCCAAGAGAAAACTACGAGGAGAAATAATGTCAGTTTTCTTCAATTGAGTGACACTGCTTTGTAACTACTCCAAAGACAGGTCCCACACTTAGGAGTAATCAGCCAACAAAAACAGGACTTCACAATTTTAAGAGAGAGAAAACATGATGTCCAGTGGTTAGGAGGGAATGATCTGCAAATAGTCGAGAAATAAGAATGAAGAAGTAAAAGAGAAATACATAAGCCAAAAGTATTGAAATAACTAAAACCTGGTATCAAAGAAACACAACTTCCTCTGAAAAGTCTCACTTCATATTGACCCAGATTGGTTTTTTTTATATTCTTTTTTTTTTATTTTCTAAGTTTTTTTTATTTACGTTCAAAATCATTTCCCCTTTCCCATTTCCTCCCTCCCCGAAAGTCCCATAAGCCCCCTTCCCTCCCTCTTTTCCCCATTCAACCCCCTCTCGCTTCTCTGTCCTGGCGTTCCCCTACATCCAGTCTTTCCAGGACCAGGGGTCTCTCCTTCCATCTTATTGGAAATCTATTGATACGCGAATTGTGTCTAGGGTATTCCAAGATTCAGGGTTAATATCCCCTGATCAGTGACTGCATATCATGTGTGTTCTTTTGTGATTGGGTTACCTCACTAAGGATGATATTTTCCAGTTCTGACCATTTGCCTAGGAATTTCGTGAGTTCATTGTTTTTAATTGTAGAGTAGTATTCCATTGTGTAAATATACCACATCTTCTGAATCCATTCCTCCATTGAGGGACATCTGGGTTCTTTCCAGCTTCTGGCTATTATAAATAAGGCTGCTATGAACATAGTGGAGCATGTGTCCTTATTGCATGCAGGTAAAGCCTCTGGGTATATGCCCAGGAGTGGTATAGCCGGATCCTCTGGGAGTGTCATGCCCAGTTTTCTGAGGAATCGCCAGACTGCTTTCCAGAGTGGTTGTACCAGCTTGCAATCCCACCAGCAGTGGAGGAGTGTTCCTCTTTCTCCACATCCTTGCCAACAACTGCTGTCTCCTGTGTTTTTGATCTTAGCCATCCTGACTGGTGTGAGATGGAATCTCAGGGTTGTTTGGATTTGCATTTCCCTAATGACTAAGGATGTTGAACATCTCTTTAGGTGCTTCTCAGCCATTAGATATTCTTCAGGTGAGAACTCTTTGTTTAGCTCTGTACCCCATTTTTTAATAGGGTTACTTGCCTCTCTGGAGTCTAACTTCTTGAGTTCTTTGTATATATTGGATATTAGCCCTCTGTTGGATGTAGGGTTGGTAAAGATCATTTCCCAGTTAGTTGGTTGCTGCTTTGTCCTTTTGACCGTGTCCTTTGCCTTACAGAAACTTTGTAATTTTATGAGGTCCCATATGTCAATTCTTGATCTTAGAGCATAAGCTATTGGAGTTCTATTCAGGAAATTCTCCCCTGTGCCCATATGTTCAAGGTTCTTCCCTAGTTTCCTTTCTGTTAGTTTCAGTGTGTCTGGTTTTATGTGGAGGTCCTTGATCCACTTGGCATTGAGCTTAGTGCAAGGAGCATCTTCTATTTGTCACTAGTAAGATCAGACAGACATGGGCAAGCCAGAGAAGCTTGATAAAAATGCTGTGGGTGTATCCCAACTAACACTTTTCTACTTTTCTCAAGAACTGAGTTTTATGTGGTGCATTAAACTAACTGAATTTTAAAGAGTACATTTTAAAAGAGTGTAAGTCACTTTAAAGTGTCTATTTTCTCCAGAAAGAGGAACTTAGTTTAGGAGGAGAAGATCTACAAATTATATTGCAAGGAATCCCCTCATACCTTCTACAGGTGCACTTCTCTACAAGGAAGAAGGAGATGATCTCAGTTTCCCAATGATAGATTATGTGCTGCCCTTATTTTGAGATTGGTTGATGATTTTCTGCCATCTGGTGGGAAAATCATAGAATAGTCACAGACAGCATTATGTGATATAGTCTGCATATAGCTTAGAAAATATATTTTTGGTCTCAATTAACATTTTTTCACAATGAAAGAATTTTTCTCTTATTCTTTTTTGACATTTTTATTAATTCTTTTATTTATTTACATTTCAAATGTTGTCCCCCTTCTTGGTCTCCCCTCCATGAGCCTCCCACCCCATCCCCCTCTCCTTCACTTCTAAGAGTGTGCCCCTCCAATCACTCATCCACTCCCACCTCAAAGGAACACCTCACTCTAACCACCCCAACAAAAAATAACATGAATTGTTTGCAGAAAAAAATCTCTAACTCATATAAATGCGTCCCTGTATTTAGTCAAAGCATATGCTTATATTTTGTGAATAATTAATATACTGCTGCCACCACAGAGATGATCTGCTAAATTACTAATACTGCGTTTAGGTCAGCATACTTATGTAGGGAATTGTTAGTCGTGGTTGCCCTCATGTGTTTATGAGATGAATTACAAACTAAAAGAGATGAAAAAAAATCCATTAGGATCACATTCTGAGAAGGCTGCTGGCATAAAATTCAGGTTTCTTACCCATGGGGATTGGTTTGTCTAAGACACTTACATACTTCCATGACACAGTTTTGTAGTTTCAGATATCCCCTGAAAACAGTGCCTGGACAGTGAGTTCAATGAGTTTCTTCTTCTTCTTCTTCTTCTTCTTCTTCTTCTTCTTCTTCTTCTTCTTCTTCTTCTTCTTCTTCTTCTTCTTCTCCTTCTCCTCCTCCTCCTCCTTCTCTCTCTCTCTCTCTCTCTCTCTCTCTCTCTCTCTCTCTCTCTCTCAATTAATTATTTTACTTATTTACATGTTGGCCCCCCTCCCAGAGTTCACCCCATTCCCCACCCCTTTGCCTTCCCCCACCCACCATCTTCCTTCCCTGGGGCATCAAGTCTCTACAGGGGTAGGCACATCCTCTCTATGTGAAGTCAGCCCTCTGATACATATATGCCGGGACCTCAGACCAGACTGTGTATGCTCTTTGGTTGGAGGCTCCCAGGACTCAGTGGGGGGTGACCTTAGCCAGTGAATGTGTAAATTCATCTTCTATCTGAGAGATTTTTCTCTCCCTCTGCTTTGCAAATGTCTGTGGGAACCAACCTTTTGTGTGTAAGTTACTCTAAACTTATCACATATATGTACATGCTGTGGAGCATCAAGATTGTTTATGACAGCACTGAAGTTTAGCTCAGTTCCCACCCAGAGTGATCGTAAAGGACCCAAGGAGCTGAAGAGGTTTGCAGCCCCACAGGAGGAACAATAATACGTACCAACCAGTACCCACAGGACCCATGGCTTCAGCCGCATATGTAGCAGAGGATGGCCTTTTCAGACATCAATGAGAGGAGAAGCCATTGGTCCTGTGAAGGCTAAATGCCCCAGTGTAGGGGAATGCCAGGACAGGAAAGTGGGAGTGGGTGGGTTGGTGAGCAGGTTGAGGGGGGATGGGATGGGGGTTTTCAGAGGGGAAACCAGAAAAGGGGATACCATTTGAAATGTAAATAAAGAAAATATCTAATTAAAAAAAAGAACAATATTATTGAAATACGTTTTGAGAACAGAAGCATTCCAAAATAATAGTCAAAAGTTAAGCAAAAATGAATAAAAACAAATAAAAACAAAAATAAATAAAATCCATTTCATTAAAAAAAAAAAAGAGGGTTACTCTGGCTCAAATTCTGGAGGGTAGAATTCCTGCTTTAGGACCCCTTGACTATGATGCATCTTGATGGGAGTATGTGTAGACCTCACTGTCTGTATAGTCTGTCCCTCTGTCCTTAGAGCACCACCAGGATTCAGTCACATGTGCTCCACCCACAAACCCAATCTAGTCACTTTCCAAATATCCCACTTGAAAACACCACACTTTGATTATTTTCTGCCCTTTTAATACCATTAAAATATAATAAGAACAATAGCTCCCTCCCCTCCTTTTCTTTTTCTATTGCCTAGAACTTGGTTTTGAGAGTATTTGACATGGACATTCATTTTTAGAAACAATGAGTATAGGCTATCTCCAAACTCATGGTGTCCATAATATGCCTTCTTTGAGACAAACATATTTAGCTCAGGACTTAGAAAAATATCAACTATAAAACATGGTCTATATTTGGATATTTTTGCCATTAGAGAAATCTTGAAATAATTCAAAATTTCCAACCCTAGAAATCCATATTATAACCCCAATCATCAGTTTGGTCTTTCTGAGAACTGATGATGAAATCCATCTCTGGTATCATTAAAAGATTAAATAAATAACTACAGGGAATTAGGATATTTGTCTCAGGTGGAAATAATATTGTGAAAAAATTCAAAACTTCTTAAAGTAACTTTTTTTGAAAAGTTAATAATTTCGTAATTTTTATTTTTATTTTATTAGATATTTGCTTTATTTGTATTTCAAATGATATCCCCTTACCTTATTACCCCTCTGAAAACCCCCTATCCCATCCCCCCTCAACCTGCTCACCAACCCACCCACTCCCACTTTCCTGTCCTGGCATTCCCCTACACTGGGGCACCGAGCCTTCACAGGACCAATGGCTTCTCCTCTCATTGATGTCTGAAAAGGCCATCCTCTGCTACATATGTGGCCGAAGCCATGGGTCCCTCCATGTGTACTCTTTGGTTGGTGGTTTAGTCCCTGGGAGCTCTGGGGTACTGGTTGGTTCATATTGTTGTTCCTCCTATGGGGCTGCAAACCCCTTCAGCTCCTTGGGTCCTTTCTCTAGCTTCTCCACTGGGGACCCTGTGCTCAGTCCAATGATTGACTGTGAGCATCCACTTCTGTATTTGTCAGGCACTGGCAGAGCCTCTCAGGAGACAGCTATGTCAGGCTCCTGTCAGCAAGCACTTGTTAGCATCCACAATAGTGTCTGGGTTTGGTAAATGTATATGGGATGGACCCACAAGTGGGGCAGTCTCTAAATGGCCTTTCTCTTCAGTCTCTGCTCCACACTTTGTCTCTGAATCTCCTCCCATGGGTATTTTGATCTGCCTTCTAAGAAAGACCGAAGTATCCACACTGTAACCCTCTTTTTATGAGCAGAATCTAATTTTAGGTACAAAAATAATCATCATATATGAAAGTATCATGATAAAAAAGACAGACTATCTTACTTCATATTGAACTTAAATATAATTTAAAATGTTCAGAGAGTATCTTTTACTTAATATAAATCTTAGAAGCCAATGACTATGCCACTTCTTATTCTTTTTCCCTGAAGTGTGTAGTTCAGAACCAGAAAATGTGCAAGCTGACCCTGAGAATTACACCAGCCTTCTAGTCACGTGGGAAAGACCTCGTGTCGTTTATGACACGATGATTGAGAAGTTTGCAGTTCTATACCAGCCACTGGAGGGAAGCGACCAAACCAAGCATGAGTTTTTAACAGATGGCTATCAGGACTTGGTAACTATAAGATGAATTACTTTCTGTCTGATAACATTATAGTTTGACTTCCAAGGTAAGAACTTACAAATAATTATGTATTTTTACCTTTGGTCACTTTACATTTTGAGTGAAGGTGTTTGCAGGGAACATGGCATAAGAAATAATGTCCATAGTTAGAATTAAATATGAGAACATCATGACACTGTCAACAACATTATGGAAGGTGAATACATATGGAAAACTTAGGCATTTAGACATTATTAGTGAGACCCTCCTTTAAAAACAAGGTGATGTAAAGAATAATTAAGTACTCTATTTAAAAACTCACATTAGGCCCAAGAATCTCACATATGTTGTGTATTCTATACTATCAGAAGAAAAAACAAAAACAACAATAAATAAAACAGATAGCAGACTTAAAAGTTCTTTCCTTTGCATTTCTAGATGATATACATAAAGTGATAACTGAGGACAGAATAATATAAAAGACCCTCTTAGCCATTCAGTGAATTACAGAAAATACAGTTCAGAATTCTTTTGTGACCCAAAGGTCATAGTTTGTGTCATAGACTTTGATTTGGTAGGGAAGGGTTAGCAAGCTCTTATCTGCATGCAAGTACAGGAAAACAGCGCCACACCAGGAAATCTCTGAGCTCCACATTTAGGCAGCAAGACTGGTCCTGGGAACCCACTTTAATAAACCCGCCAATATTAGTATGTTTGATAGCATATAGACACCATAGATAAAAATTTAACTTCTCTCAAATTCATCTGTCTACAGTCTAGAGATGATATTATAGAATAATTGAACTCATGAGCAAATAGTTCCTCTCACAATTTACAAAGAAAATGATTTACTGCTTTGTGAGCACACATGTGCAAATATACATACATGTGAACACACATATGCATTTGAATGCAGGCACAAATAGTCAAGATCAATTTTTCACTGTTAATAGTTTTCTGAGAATAACATTCTTGTATAATTTCTAATATCTTTCTTCTAGGGTGCCATTCTCAATAATTTACTCCCTAACATGAGTTACGTTCTTCAAATAGTGGCCATATGCTCTAATGGCTTATATGGAAAGTACAGTGACCAACTGATAGTAGACATGCCTACAGAAGACGCTGGTGAGTACTTCTTGAGATGCCCTTCTACCTTCTGAGTAAATGATGCTATTTTGGTTCCTGGAAAATTTGCTTTCTTCTGGCTTTGTTGTTTATTAAGTGATTTTATAAAGTTTATTTTTATTAGCATCCTTTTCATAATACTTGTTTGTGTTGATCTTCAAAATGCCTCTCCTCCCCTTCCTTCCCTGGTCCCATTCCTGCCCCAGTAGCCACCTCTCTGCTTTCATGTCATGTATATTCTCTTACACACACACACACACACACACACAGCACACAGACATACAGACACACACACACAGCATGCAGACACACAGACACACACAACCTCTTTCTTCCCTCTCTTTGAGTCCCTTCTAGTTTTATGACCTGTACCCACCTATCCCTATACATACTTAAAAACTAAAATCCAGAATGTGTGAATGTTAAAAAAATACATACAGATTTTGTCTCTTGGGGTCTGGGTTACTTATCCTCATGCACTACTTTCCAGCTTCATCAATTTTCACATCAATATCATGAATTTTTTGCAATGAGTGACTTCAGTTCTATTGTGTATATATATTTTCTTCATCCTTTCATCTGCTATGGACATCTAGGCTGGTCCCATTTGCTGCTAGTGTGAATGGTAATAGTATGCTGTGACTAGCAGCAGTAAATATGCATGTGTTGTGTAGTACAGCAAACTAAAGAGATGTTTCTAAAAGCAAAAGAAAGAAGGAGGGAAGGAAGGAAGGGAGGGAGGAAGGAAGGGAGGGAGGGAAGGCAGGAAAGGAAGGAAGGAGGGAAGGAAGGAAGGAAGGAAAAAAGGAAAGAAGGAGGGAAGGAAGGAAGGAAGGGAAGGAAGGAAGGAAGGGAGGGAGGGAGGGAGGGAGGGAGGGAGGGAGGGAGGGAAGGAGGGAGGGAGGGAGGGAAGGCAAGAAAGGAAGGAAGGAGGGAGGGAGGGAAGGAAGGAAGGAAGGAAGGAAGGAAGGAAGGAAGGAAGGAAGGAAGATAGATGTCCAATAAATATTTTAATAAGTGTTCAACATTTTTAGCCATCAGAGAAAGGCAAATTAAAAGCACTCTGGGATTCCATCTCACCTTAATCAGAATGGCTGTCCTCAAAGCAGAGGTAGGGAGAACAAGCAAATGCTGGTGAGAAGTAGGGAAAGCACCTATATTCACTGTCAGTGGGGGTGAAAACTGGCACAGCCAATGTGGAAACTGGTGCGGAGAGTTCTCCAAAACCTAAACACAAAACTGACTTCACATCCTTTGGAACAAAGGAAAAGCATTTTTGTTATATCGGTTTCCCAAGAGGTTTGGAATTTAGCAAACCCAATACAGAGCAATCTGTAAGTTTATTATTAATGTCACCATTTTGACACTTACGAGATAAGAAAAACAAAATCTATTTATGTTAGCAAAAATCACTAAATGGAGATGGATGAGTGAATAGTTAGACTTATTTGAGATTTAAACTCAAGACTTGGTTTAATTTCATTTGTACTTGTTTCCTTTCCAGCCCCCAAAGCATGTAGTAAGTACCCTCCATCCTAGGATCATGGCAGGTATTTTAAAATTTCTATGCAAAGCATCTCAACATTTACTTTAAATATTTTTCCACTTTTTATAATTTGATCCAGGGGATGCTTTTCTCATTTTCACAGAAACAAGAGTTGTTTCTAATTCTGTTTATCTGCATGCATCCTTTCAAAACTTCAAGGGAAAATCTTTTGATCTCAAACATATGCAATAAACAAATCAATATATAAGCATCATTTGACAGTTTACAGATTTACATAGTCTTGCTTTTATTACTAAGAGTTTTCAAGTGTTAGAGTTGATATGTGTATGTGTACATGTATATATGGATGTACATCACAATATACATAGTCACATAAATGTGTATATATGTACATGAATGTTCTTTGGTCATCCCTCTCATTCTAGTCAAAACAATGCTTACGAGTTTTTCATGTCAACAAATAGTTATAGCATAACTATGTTTTATGTGCAGAGAGGAGAATGCCTTTTGTTCACTGTCCAAAGACTGTAACCTGTTAATCTAATGTGAGCTCACGTGATGAGCATGTTTTGTCTCCTTGTGTGATCAACCACTAAATATCACATTGCATTCCTTTCTCAACCAAATGCTCCAACACCTGTCAAGCTGTTGTCTGTTGATGACTCATTGCTGTGATGGCATCATTGGTTTTTAATGTTATGCCTCATGACTTCTATGTGATCATTTTTCTTGTTGCCTTTTTTTAGTTTTTTCTTTGTTTCAAAATTGAGTTGTTTTAAATCTTATTCAAATGTGAGACTCACAGGAACTGTCCATAGTTATATTCTGTGTCATTATGTTCTAGAGAACAGTAGCTTTCCCTAATGTTCCCCCACATATGTCTATCCGGAAAGCAATATCAGTAACAGGATAATATTGTCCAAGCTGGCCAGGCATATATAAATAGAACAGCGTGCATTATATGAAAATTCTCCTACTCTTATTGATGTGCTTTAGTGTGAATTATATTGGGCATATTCACATAACTATCTTCCTTAGTTAAATCACTCTCATCTCTGTACATAAAGCAGATTCCAAGGAATTTATAAGAAATGGATTGCTGCCTTTATCCTATTCCACACTGGTCAATATGTCACCATGACTAGCTTTTTGAAAATTTTTGTTCTTTTTTTTCATTTTGATATGTTTATTGCATATGAAGATGATCAGATGGATGTCTTCTGTATAAACTTACCTGTGAGTACTTTGTTTTTGGAATGAGTCTGTGTTGGCGCATTGCTAATCATTGTAGTGTGTTCTCATCTGTACAAAATAATAAGTATTACAACTTAATCTCTATTTATTCAAAGGATCGGGACATTGATGAACATTTCTATGATGGGACGCTAGGTTGGACCTACCATTTAATCTCCATGTATGTCTTAGTCTCCTGGAGTACTTTGACAGTGTTGGTGCTTTAGTATCAGGTGGTATTTGACTGGATAATGTAAGAACCCAAGCTAATGAACATAGTAGATAGGGTATCCCCCAACTATACCCATCAAAAAACTCCCTTCATCAAGAGCCAGTTTGTTACAAGCCTGATTTTCTTACTATGAAAAAAACTTCTGTTCTTTTAGACTTTTACTTCTGATTTTAAAGGCTGCATTTTAGTTCACTTACTTATAATTCACATCAGCTTAAATGTTATTATAGTAAACTTGTCTCAGTCTGGACAGTGATATTACTTTATAGTTGAGCAAAATAGATTGCTTTCTAATTAGTGAATCTTGTTATTTTTGTGGCTAATGTGAGAATGTGTTTGGTGGGCCATTTTGTCCTGCTTACCATGCACTACTTTCTCTTGGTGATTTGATAATGCATACCATTGAATTATTCTGTTGCTATTTAAGCTGTATCACTTATTGATCTTGTTCAAAGGAAACGAAGGTGATTAGTAATCACCCTCATGTTTGCATGTATCTCAAATATTCACTCAATACCTAAGGAAAAGTCAGTCTTCTGAATCCAATCTTTACCTTCCTAAGCTGGTTAAATTGTGCATTTAAATTGACAATCATTTTACAACTTTATCACATGTTAATGTTACTTGTCACTACAATGCAACAATATTAATAGACACTAATATCCATTAAGTACGATTTCAAGCAATATCTTAAAATACATGCATAAATTCATATTAAGAAAAACAATTTAAAAGTCTCAGGGTTGCCTTTTTAGTGTTGAAAAGAAGTGCTCTTTTAAGAGACACATTAGGAAATTATCTTTACAAATGAATAATTCATGAGAATATTTATTTCATTGTAACTAACATAAGCATGTTTAATTCTCTTCTCTGATCAAGATTATACAGTATAGAGGACACTTTTACACATACACTTTAAGGTTTTAATAACTGTATGTGTTAAATGTAAGTGCATGACAAGATAAACCCAAACGCTTCAGTCTCCATACACCGTGTGCTTTGCCGTTTGTTTCTGGGTACCTTGTTGCATCCCTGCTTCTGTCATTGGTCCTCCTTCATCACACCATGCTACTAATGTTATGAAATTGTTATACTTTAAATTACACATTGAAGCAATTGGAAACTTCATGACTTTTCCATTTTGCACTGTGAAATTTGGCTTATCTTAAAACAATTAAATAACTTTGCTGTCAAACACCGTCAGTTGTTGCTTTTTTGTTGTATTATGAAATATTAAGATCCTCAGGATCTACTAATGTATTGCTTTTAAGTATACATAAGATTACATGTGCCTCAAGACAGCATATGTCACTTGCATTTGTTCAGTTATTACACAAATGTGAATTGTAAGTATCCGCACAAAAATATAAAAGAAGACAGACACGAATTCACTATCATATTTTTCCCAGCCTTCTTGGAATCTATTTTGCTGAAGTGAGGACACCCTATAAACTGATATAATTTATAAACTTTTTGTTTATCAGTAATACCCAAGTCAACTGGCAATTCTTAAAATATCAGCTACTATTTGTGAAGAAAATACCAGCAAGGGGAGATGACTATGAGAGCTGTGGTTGCTCAGCTCTATTTTGGATGTAGGGGTTTTAACCCTTCATACTCAGAAGTGCAACTTCTTCAGACTCTTGAAAGGAAACACAGACAGTTTACAGAATTGTCCTATTTATGAAACCCAAGAATGGCTATTAAAATGACCTGAGTCCAATTGGAAACCAGAGTCAAAATCTTCCAAAGTGAGTTTGTACTTAACATTGTGAAGGCTCCTAAGGTCCCCATCCATGAGACTGACATGGAATCAAGAGGACACCCAGGCTCCTCCAGAACCTAAGGTGGTTCAGAGAAGGTTTGTTTGTGCAGCGAGCAGCAAGCTAGCATACAGCAGCAGTCAGTCAGACTCTGGGTTAACAGGGTTGAATGAGTATACACATTTCACATTGGGGAAATCATGATCCACATAGTTAACACTGCTCACTAATAAGAGGTGAAATCTATCAAATGCAACACACATTGAGAATGTGGAAATGAAGGGAAGCCTACCTTCACCCCAACTCTGTCAAATAAGTGAGATAATTAAAATCCATGGTCAGATGATGACAAACAGCCTTAAATATCCGAAACATCTCCTGATGCATGATGAAAAGAATATAAAATTGTTGAGCTTTCTCATACAGGTGAAAATATATAGTATAACACAGGTGTCATTAAGAAATATTTTGTTATGGTCTGCCCTTGTTAAAATTAAAAATGGTTCAGAGCAGATGAGAAGACAGGGCTTCTGGGAAGTCCAGGTGGTGTCTCATGGACAGGATTTGAAGATTCCTACACACATGGACTTTTCTACTCTAGCTGTAGCTTTCAGAAGAGTAAGTTGAAGGTTGATTCGGCCACAGTGCATTGCATCTTATTAACTTCCCACATGCTGGCTTTCTTGAGGGTTACAAAGACTCAGGTATTTGAGAGATTTGAAATGACTTTAACTTGGACCCATTATGAGTAAAGAGCTTGAAAAGAAGACGTGGGGAGATGATTACATAGGAACAAGAACAGAAAAATGGATCCATAGAAAAATTGGCCAAACTCTTTCAATAGTCAACCCATCCATGAATAAAATAAGGAGAATTTAAAGTATGTCTAGGAGTATTTCAAGTGAGAATTTTCACTTTGATAGCACAGAAAATTAGCAAGGGTAAATCACTTCAGAATAGCTAAGCTTTTAAAAGTATCAAGGTGAAATCTTAGGAATTGAGGACATCTGTATACATTGTGTGATTTCTCTTCTTAACAGAATTCATGTGTCCAACCATGGTTTTGACTTTTATAGTTATTAATACCCAAGGAGTTTCTGATGATAAGAATGAACTTGTGATAATGTTTTTGATTTTAGAGTTATTAATACCCAAGGAGTTTCTGATGATGAAAATGAACTTGTGATAGTCTATATTGAAGGGAAAGTCAAAATAAGATGAATATTTAATGTCTATTCAGTTATGCCGTGGAATTTCTTTAGAAGATGCACTTACTGCGTAAAGACTTAAACAAAGGGCACAAGCAACATAAAGACAGAGAAGAGCAGGAACTGCTAATGGAGGGCAGGTTCAGTAAAGCCTGAACATATGAAGGCATCATTATAACAGTTCCCCCAAGCCCTCGCTGCACCTATGCTTACCCGCTTCTGGATAACCCAGACACTTACCTGAAGCCTGAGAAATATCCTCCAGGTCTCAGTAATTTGTCAGTGTGTTAGATTCCTTTCTGGACACCAAGAACATCTTTTCCCAGCAAGTGCTCAACCACTGAGCTACCTCGCTGGGTTCTTAGCCTATTCTAACATTTGCTAACAGGTCTTTTTGGGGGGGGGCAACAATAAAAATACATTGATTCTAATTGGTTGGGAAAATAAAAGGCAGACTTGAATGAACGTGGCTACTGAGTTCTATACAATAGTGTAAATGCTATTAGCTCAATTTCCCTGGAGAAAACACATAAAATCTTTCTAGACTTCCCTGCAGTCAGCCTGTGCTGGAGCTTTCTGATAATGAGCTCTCCCTCTTGCCTGGTGCAGAATCCTGTATTCAAATAAGTATAAGCACAAGTCAAATGAGCACGAGTGCATGAATGGCTTGGCCCTTAGAAGAACTTCAGGGAATTAATTACCCAAATCAGAAAATTAATCCTAGCCAAGGGTCTAGAAAATCCCAGTCAGTTCTATCAGCCCCAAAGATGGACTGATAAGAAATTGGGCTTGTTTTTACTACTAACTTTTTCACTATTGTGACGTCTTTTTTCCTTCTTAGTTTTGATGGGAGCAGGGGTGGGCTTGGGAAAGACCATTTGTGCAGAGATAGAGATCAGTGCAAATGCTGTCACGTGTCACTTTGTAGTGTTGTCTCCAGTTTGTCCGTGTTGAAACTAGAATTTGACACTTTTACTTCAAGATACTTTCAACAGTAATGACATCTTGGTTTCTTTTAACTTTATCTTTTGCCACCTGAAGATAAGCCTATGGGGCTGGAGGAGTTGAATTAAAACTGTTAACGATATTGTTTTTAACTTTTTAGAACTTGACCTTTTTCCTGAACTAATTGGAACTGAAGAAATAACCAAGGTATCATAGTCACTTTTAAATTTAAATGTTTTAAAATGTAAAAGCCTGTCTAGTATTATCACTTGAATTTTAAATTCTGTTGTACAATTCACTGTTCATTGCTGTGCTTTAATGACACACACACACACACACACGTATATGATTTATGAAAAACTTGAAAGATGCTTGATTAGTGTAATACACAAAAAATAGATATAATGAAAAAAATAACTTTACAGATAATTGTAGCTATAAACTATAGTTACATTGGAACTTTGCAGCATCCAATTTTTTTTCTGACAATATTGTCCTAGCTTTTAATATTGCTACAGTTTATAAATGATCCATGACTGAGGGATTCATAATAAATATAAGCCAGATTATTAACAGAATATTTTTTGGTATTTGAACTCTTCATATAGAAAGCATACATTTCTAGCACAGTGTCCTCTAAGTAAATAAACATTTGAGAATATAAACCAATTTTAACAATATCTTATATTTGACATGCAAGAAAATAATTGAGTGAATGTGTATTTCAATCTAACCCCAAATGTTCATCACAACTGAAACTGTATTTTCAAATCAGGTACTCTAGATGAGATAGACATGCGAATATGTCCAAATTGTGTGGGAGCAGAGAAAACAGGATAAATAATGCCATTATCCAGTAATGGATTGAAATCAGGCTATCATTTTCCATATATAATTCCCTCAATGATTGACCTATAGCTAGGGCTAGTCTTTCTTACAATGGGTTATCTTACCCAAATACTTATTCTACTTTACAAGTATTCACACAATTTATCTAGGGATAGCTTTTTGTGTGTGGCCACATGCTTGTGCTCACTTGTGTATAAATAATGCCTAAAATTACTAATCAATTTTACAATTGAAACTACTAAAATTACAGAATCAAATCAAAAGAAGAAAAAAATGTTTGCTATGCTGCTAAGTCAACTCTTTTTATCTGATAAACTGAAGCAAGCCCCTCTCTCTAATAATTTAGTAAATAATATTGTTTGGGTTCCATTGTATATGAAATGCAATCTGCAATTACCTTTCATTATAATCGCCATGATTCCAATTCCCTATTTATTTTTATTCTTAGTTAATATTGACACTAAAGAAATCTCAAGGGGTGCTTACAAAAGTCGTTTGAAATTTTCCAATGTTAATTACTAGCAATCTTTTATATAAAACTACAGTGTTATAGCTATTGTAGCATTTAGTTGCTTGACTAGGCTATATATTCTAGCAGTATAAGATTAGGGATGCTAAAGTATATACGTATACATGTATATGGGATGTTACTTAAGTGTCACCAACTATGTGTACTGCAAACACAAGCAGTAGTGAAGTAAGTTGCAATGTTTTCATCCATTACATCCATTACAGTCTATCATGTAATAGTCAAAGGTTCTTCAACAGGAAGAGAAAAAAATAACCCAGCATATCTGTCCAGGTTCCAACAAGAAACAGATGTCACAGTCAAGTGTACTTGCTGAAGTTGATTTAATAATAAAAAAAACTATTCAAAGATGCATGAGAAGGTAAAGGGATGTCTAGAAGAGGCGGTTTTCTACAACTGGGCCTGCAGCTGTCAGAAACTGTTTGCTCTACCTACATCTGAAAGGCAGGGAGAAAGTATACAGATTGTGTTCCAGCAGATGCTGTGACCTGGGAAGAGGGACAGGGCCATCCTGTGATGGAAACGTAGGTGGCAAAAGTCCTGGAAAATATTCTTGCTCTCTTACTTCCCACTGCCTAGCCCTACAGAATGGAAAATTGTGGAGAACCAGGAAATAAAGGGAAAGAATGTGTAGCTCACAGACAAGAAGGCCTATACGAAGGCATGGTAGAAGTTTAAAAAAAAGAAAAAGGTCTTTGTGAGGAAGGTTGTGACCTGGGAGGGAGAGAGCATTTATGAAAAACTGTAGTATTTGTGGGTCCCATGGCAGTAGCATCCAAAGGAGCAGAAATACCATTTTATAAAGTAAAAATAGAACACAGTTTGCACTGATGTGGGAAAGGAGTCAGACTTAAAATGATAGGTCCAGGTACCCTGATTAGCCGATTTAAGTCAGGATATTGCATCCTATTGAAAGTAACTATCATAGCATATGGTCAGGTCAGAATAGATGCATTAAATACTGTGTTTTCCTACAGTGTGACTTGGAGATGGGTTGAGAATACCACTCAACCACCCACTATTTTACTTCTTAAGAACTTCTGATCTTACACTTCATGTAGGAGTGAATGAAAGAAATTGAGAACCATGTGGATTGTATCCATGGGGGTTTTTAAGTCCTGATTATTGAAATGAGAAGGAGATCCTTTCCATGTAGAAAACATTTCTTCAAAAGTAAACATTTCTCCATGAATGGAGCTTTAAATTTAAAAAAGGAAAAGTTGAGAAAACAGGTGTGGTGATGCAGGAAAAAAGAGAAGACAAATTACAATTTTGCAAGAACTTACAGGAAGAGAGTATCTGTTAAAATGTTTGTAGCCATAAAATACATATATTAATCATAGGGCATAAATGATATACTCTTGAAATGGTGACCCAAGGTAGTGTGGCCTAACAAAATCCAGCAAAGCATAGAGAATGGTCGATCATCTCCCTCAGATTCCAAGAGGCGTCTTATTGAATGTCATACAATTTATAATCTACCAGAAAAGAAATCACCTAGGGTCTATGTCTATGCTGGTGTATAGCTTTTGCCCCAATATATGCAATGGGAAAACAGATGAGTATCCACAAGGCTCTCATAAAATTGTTATGAAAATCTACATGGTTTATGGAAGGATATGATAAAGTGTGTTAATGTGGGACATAAGCAAAGATGAATATTAGTGTAGGGGCCCATAGAAATCTTTAGATCATGTATAACAATACATGACTTATCTTTGAGGGGATTCAGTTTAAAAAGGGGAAAGAAAGGTTAAATGATAACTGAGATTAAAATAAAGTTGCTCTATGTTCATTTTCAAGAGAGGAGAAGATTCATTTAATCTTGTTAGAATAATCTGGGGATTTGAGAAAATGCAGAATGCTCGACTGTGTTCAAGTTGTAAGGAGACCCTAGAAAAAGACTCCTACACAGATGTAGGAATGAACTTTTGAAGGCACAGTTAACAAGCGCTTAGAGACAATGGGAAGGGAGGGGTAGGCATGACTTAGTTGAGCAGTTAGGATCAATGTTAGGATCATATGTGATTCTTGTGGGTTGACTTCTGTTTTCCCTGGCAAGTGAACAAGACTGGTGTCTGCTGAGAATGAGACAAAGAAGAGGAGATGGAAGACCTTAGTGGTGCTTGGTGTTGGGGGTTAGTGTGGAGGGACATCAGAGGGTTAGGCAGATTCTTAGACTTTTAATATTGAGGAATAAGATAGAAATTCCATTCCATTAAGCTGAACATGGGTGCCCAGAAAAACTGGCTCAGATTTTGAAGTAAATATTTTGTGATATTATTTTAAATAATATTTGTGGTATTCCTTTGGCTCCTTTTTATGCAGTATTAAAATGTAGGCAGTTATAACTAAAGTGCCTTCGTTTAGTTTAATAGCTTTCCAATAGTGATTATAAAATAAAATTTATAGACTATATGCCTGTTAAATAGATACATAGTATGAATAAATAGTATGAATAGAATAGAATAGAATAGAATAGGAGGATGGTGTCCTATGAGGGTCAAAAGTCAAGAAGGTCACATAAGTAAAAATTCACAGTATAATGCTGTATAAGATATTTAGACTTTTTTTCTCTAATATCTTTATGCTTCTTTAAATTTTGTTTGCCTCTTACAGGAGGAAGAATATGGAAAAGACAATGAAGAAGACACTGAGTTGAATCCCGGTAGAGATAGTGCCAAAAACCAAATAAGAAAAAAAGAACCCCAGGTTTCTACCACGACTTACTATAATCACATGGGGACTAAATACAATGAAGCCAAGACTAACAGATCTCCAACAAGAGGATCTGAATTCTCCGGAAAGAGTGATGTTCTCAACACGTCCCTGAATTCTACTTCCCAACAAGTTGCTGAATTAGATACAGAAAGAGAGATTTCCTTGCCTTCTCAGACTGGAACTAACCTACCACCACACAGTGTGGAAGGCACTTCAGCCTCCTTAAACAGTGGCTCTAAAACTCTCTTTGTCTTCCCAGAGATGAACTTGTCTGGGACTGCAGAATCCTTAAATATGGTTTCCATAACAGAATACAAAGAGGTGTCTACTGACATCAGTGAGGAGGAAAACTTACTAACTGATTTCAAGCTTGATGCAGGAGCCGATGATTCTTCAGGCTCCAGCCCTGCAACGTCCACTGTCCCCTTTTCCACAGATAATATATCCCATGGATACATCACTTCTTCAGACATGCCTGAGGCAACCATGTACGATGTCCTTAAGCCAGGATCTACAAGAAATGCTCCAGAGGATTCAGCTCCATCAGGTTCAGAAGAATCACTAAAGGATCTCTCTCTCGAAGGGAGTGTGTGGTTTCCTGGCTCCACAGATCTAACAACACAGTCTGAGACTGGATCCGGCCGAGAGAGCTTTCTCCAGGTTAACTTCACAGATATACAAATTGATGAATCAAGGGAGACTACTGAGTCCTTTTCTCCAGATGCTACCGTGTCACAGGATCCTTCAGTCACAGACATGGAAATGCCACATTATTCTACCTTTGCCTACCTCCCAACCGAAGTAACACCACAGGCTTTCACTCCATCCTCCAGACCACTTGATTTGGCTCCTACTATCAACATCCTCCATTCGCAGACAACTCAACCAGTATACAATGGTGAGACACCTCTTCAACCTCCCTACAGTAGTGAAGTCTTTCCTCTAGTCACCCCTTTGTTGCTTGACAATCAGACCCTCAACACTACCCCTGCTGCTTCGAGTAGTGATTCGGCCTTGCATGCTACGCCTGTATTCCCCAGTGTCGGTGTGTCATTTGAATCCATCCTGTCTTCCTATGATGATGCGCCTCTGCCCCCATTTTCCTCTGCTTCCTTCAGTAGTGAATTGTTTCACCATCTGCATACGGTTTCTCAAACCCTTCCGCAAGTTACTTCAGCTGCTGAGAGGGATGAGCTGTCTTTGCATGCTTCTCTGCTGGTGGCTGGGGGCGATTTGCTGTTAGAACCCAGCCTTGTTCAGTATTCTGATGTGGTGTCACACCAGGCCACTACTCAGGCTGCTTCGGACACATTGGAATTTGGTAGTGAGTCTGCTGTCCTTTATAAAACATCTATGGTTTCTCAAATTGAATCAGCCAGCAGTGATGTCGTTATGCATGCCTATTCTTCAGGGCCTGAACCTTCTTATGCCGTTGAGGGCTCCCACCACGTGCTCACTGTTTCTTACAGTTCTGCAATACCTGTGCATGATTCTGTCGATGTATCTGATCAGGGGTCCTTACTTATCAAACCTAGCCATATATCAATGCCCGAGTCCTCGTTTATTACTCCAACTGTATCACTACTGCAGCGTCTTCCAGCCCTCTCTGGCGATGGGGAGTGGTCTGGAGCCTCCTCTGATAGTGAATTGCTTTTACCTGACACAGATGGGCTGAGAACTCTTAACATTTCTTCACCTGTTTCTGTAGCTGAATTTACATATACGACATCTGTGTTTGGTGATGCTATTAAGCCGCTCTCTAAAAGTGAAATGATGTATGGAAATGAGACTGAACTGAAAATGTCTTCTTTCAGTGGCACAGCATACCCTTCTAAAAGCACAGGCGTGCCAAAGATGTCAGATGTTGTAAATAAGTGGAGTGAATCTTTAAAAGAAACCTCTGTTTCTGTTTCTAGCATAAAGAGCGTGTTTCCAGAGTCTCTCGTTTATCTCCCAACTAAGGTTTTTGATCAGGAGATTAGTCAAGTTCCAGAAACTATCTTCCCAGTTCAACCTACACACACTGCATCTCAAGCATCTGGTGACACTTGGCTTAAACCCGGGCTTAGCACAAACTCAGAGCCAGCATTCTCTGACACTGCTTCTAAGGAAATATTGCACCCTTCAACACAGCCCTTGCTCTATGAGGCCGCATCCTCTTTTAATACTGAAGCATTGTTGCAACCTTCCTTTCAGGCTTCTGATGTTGACACCTTGCTTACAACTTCTCTTCCATCTGTGCCTAGTGATCCAGCACTGGCTGGAACCCCCCAGGTTGAACAAGGTATCTCTTCCATGTCTCATCCCACAGCCTCAGAGTCTGCTTCAAGCGAAAGCACGCTGCACTTTACATCCGTACCTGTTCTCGAAATATCACCTTCTAAGGTGCACTCCACTCCACTTCAAGGCTTAACAGAGCCTCACTCGAGTGAGAAATACATTGAACAAGGTTTGCTTAAGAGCAAAAGTCCCCAGCAAGTGCTGCCATCTTTGTTCAGCAATGATGAGTTTTTCCAAACTACACATGTGGACGTTAGCCAGGCCTATCCTCCAAAAGGGAGGCATGCGTTAGCTACTCCCGTTTTATCAATTGATGAACCACAAAACACACTTATAAACAAGCTTGTGTATTCTGAGGAAATTTTCACACACACTGAAATTTCTATTACTGATAAGGTTCTTATTGGTCTCCCAACGATTGTTTCTGATGTACTTATATCTACTGACCGTTCTGTTCCATTAGGAAGTGCGCCCATTTCCATGACAACTGTTTCTCTCAACAGAGATGATTCTATGACCACAGCCAAGTTGCTTCTTCCTTCTAAGGCTACTTCTAAGCTGACTCATAGTACCAGATCTGATGCCGATTTAGTGGGAGGTGGTGAAGATGGTGATGACTATGATGATGATGATTATGATGACATAGATAGTGACCGCTTTCCTGTGAATAAGTGTATGTCATGCTCACCCTATAGAGAATCCCAGGAAAAGGTAATGAATGACTCAGACACCCAGGAGAGCAGTCTTGTGGATCAGAGTGACCCAATTTCACAATCACTATTTGAGAATACAGAAGAAGAAGAAAATGGAGGCACAGGTGTAACTAGGGTGGACAAAAGTCCTGATAAATCACCACCACCAAGTGTGCTACCCCAGAAGCACAATGATGGAAAAGAGGACGGTGACATCCAGATGGGTAGTGCTGTCCTTCCTCACACCCCAGGATCTAAAGCATGGGCAGTTTTGACAAGCGATGAAGAGAGTGGGTCAGGGCAAGGCACCTCAGATAGCCTTAATGATAATGAGACTTCCACAGATTTCAGTTTTCCAGATGTTAATGGAAAGGATGCTGATGGTGTCCTAGAAGCAGATGACACAGGCATAGCTCCAGGATCTCCACGGTCCTCCACACCATCTGTTACTAGTGGGCACTCAGGAGCATCCAACAGTTCAGAGGCAGGTTAGTTATGAGCAAAAGGAAAGAATGAGATGTGCTGATTTTTCTTGCTATGAAAGTAAAAATAGAAGAATCATGGAAGAAAAGAATTCTGGTCCACCAGCAGACCTTCACTTTTTAACCAGAACGTTCAACCATTTGTAGCTTTTATAAACATGATTTTACTTGTGATTTCAAATGAATATCCAACATTATTTTGGTCCTTGATTTAATTATATTCAAAATACATTGTTTGTGTGTTGTTACTAATTCCTATCCTACAGGATTCCTATTGTGTGTACAATCAATTATGTATGCATAATATACCATTAGTATATTGCAATGCAGTGTGCTGTGTTAAGGCAATTGAAATGTTCATTCTTGTATTCTAAAATAAGTTGTAAACCAATTCTTTTGGATTTAAAATCTCAGTAATGTGCTATGAGCACTTGTCCACCAATGGAAATCAAGGAGACACTTCACATGTGCACATCAGCTTGGAGAGCTTCTAATAAGAATTACAGGGCTAAGATTTGGTAGCTAAGGAAGGTTTTTATAAACATCATACTGGTTTTTTTTTTCCATATTGTTTTTAAACTATCTTTCTTTGAGCTTCTTTATGTTGCCTAAAGAGGGCAGTATAAACCAGCAAAATAATTCTACTTTGTGTTTGTTACAGTATTCTTCATTCCAACTTAAATAGACATGAATATGCATAGTATGTATAGGTATTGTGTGACAAGATGTAAAAAAAAAAAGAAAGAAAGAAAGAAAAAGCCTAAAGCCTTTTCTGTAGGGATGCATTTCATTGTTAATATATTTTATGCAAATTGGTTTATTAGCCAGATGTTTCTTGACGCAGCCTGCAATATGCAATACAGATGTGTGCTTTAAATATCAATGGTAACAAAACTCAAGTTTCATTCCATTAAGCGTACAGAAAAAAAACCTAGGTGATGCTATTGAATTCGGCAAGAATTTTATAATTTGCTTTGATTAAGTGATAAGGTATTTTCTTTTTAATTAACAAGGAAAGTATTTAAATCTTAGCAAGTCAATAGATAAGCTAATGTATTAATGTAATATTGGGTAATAATTGCACAGAACTTAATATTCAAAATTCACAGTATAGAGCCAATCTCATTAAAACATACCTTCACTTTGTTATTTTCATCATTCACACTAGTTGTAAACTCTTCAGTATGGTGGCAATTAAGAGATTATATATTTAGAGAGGGCAGCTTCTTTTTTCTGTATTCCAACTTGATCTTCACTTAATGTTGCATTTCAGCTTCCATGTCTAAACTGATGTGGGAGAAGGAGTAACGAGTCCATGGGTCACTGTAGTCAGGAGTGTTGTTACATACGTGAATTGTTATCCGTCCTCAATTATAGCACTTGCTTTTCTTTTTATATTTTTAGATTTATATGAAAGGGAAAGATCATGAATATACTCTAATGGAAAGACCATACATATACATATATAAGAAAGCACTACATCTAGAATTATTGGAGAAAGTGATTTCTGTTAGATATACTAATTGGATTTTTTAACTAAGTTCCCCCACTAATGAAAACAAAGCAGTGTCTATATAACATCTTAAGGAAATAATTAATGAATGAAGTAAGATCAAATAGAATTAGGGGAGACATTTTTTTACCTATTTTTAAAACTGTATCTGTAAAACTAATTCAAAGTCAGTCTTATCCCGTTATTGAATATTATTCCCCAATCTGAAACTCATCATTGATGTTACGCTAAATTGTAGAAAAACTGACATGATGTCTCTTAAGATAATATAAATAGGGCAAATATATATGAGAGTGAACACAGACTGTAAGATACTTGATCTACTTCACATAAAGAGTCAATGCAAAACTAACCCTGGGAATGTATTATTAGTGTCTGTCTCTTAGAACATGCTTACATGATTGAGAACAATAAAATATATTTTATGCTTAAATTTTCACACCAAAGTTATGCTGTTTTATTCTCAGCCCTTTAAAATGTTAATCTTATTCTTTATTGCTTAATTGCATTATTGTTATTTAAATAACCCATCTACTCAGTTCTATCAAAGCAAACATTTTATTCTCTAATAAATGAAAAATAAATGTTATACTCAAAAGCACACAAAGCCACTAGCAGACTGTACTTTCATAAGGTACTCCATCCCATACAAAACGCCTAGGTTTCAGTAATTTGTAAATACCATAGTCTCATTCTAACTACTCAGTAACAATGTTCAAGATTATATATTCTAGAGAACTTATGAGAAAAGTCCACAGAGAAGGTGGTAGATAGGTAGATAGTTAGATAGATAGATAGATAGATAGATAGATAGATAGATAGATAGATAGATAGATAGATGATAGATATAATAGATATCAATAATAGATTAGAGAGATGGAAAGTTACATATATAGACAGTTACATAGATACATACATAGATAGATAGATAGATAGATAGATAGATAGATAGATAGATAGATAGATAGATAGATAAATATAATGGATATCAATAATAGATTAGAGAGATGTAAAGTTACATATATAGGCAGTTACATAGATACATAGATGATAGATAGATAGATAGATAGATAGATAGATAGATAGATAGATAGATAGATAGATAGATAAATATAATGGATATCAATAATAGATTAGAGAGATGTAAAGTTACATATATAGGCAGTTACATAGATACATAGATGATAGATAGATAGATAGATAGATAGATAGATAGATAGATGATAGATATAATAGATATCAATAATAGATTAGAGAGATGGAAAGTTACATATATAGACAGTTACATAGATACATAGATAGATAGATAGATAGATAGATAGATATAATGGATATCAATAATAGATTAGAGAGATGTAAAGTTACATATATAGGCAGTTACATAGATACATAGATGATAAATAGATAGATAGATAGATAGATAGATAGATAGATAGATAGATAGATAGATAGACAGATAATAGAGTGTGTTTATAATGCATGCATATGAATGTAAAGTGCATTTATGTCATATATTTTCAAGATATATATTTCCCACATACATCCCATGTATGATCTGACTTATTTCATGTGTGGCTATACATATGTATAAGCTAAATATTTAGTTATACAAACCCATATATAATTATACACAATATATTTTACAATAAACCTACATGGCCATAAAAGTCAAACAAGCTTCATTAACACATACTTTTTGTTCTTAAAGTTGAACATGAGCCTGATTCCAGCAATCTAGTGTGTTTCAGTAGGGTTCCATATCTGCATTCTTAAAAAGTACAGGTGATGTCATTGCTCCTATTCTGTGGTTTGTAGTTTAGAGCTGATGATACAGAGAATATTAACCACCATTTGTCATTACAGGACCCCAAATTGTTTGCGAAGTAGATTACTTCATTTATTCCCCATAAACTTTCCATTTAGATAATATTTATAATAGGAAAAAATGTAGAGAGCTGTGGAAAAGGGAGATGCTCTTTTAAATGTTGTAGGACATTTTGCTGTATTGATCATCAGATTATTTATGGGTCTATATGAGTTTCCACAGACATAATGACCAGAGCGTATGAATGACCTAAGTAAAAAAAATCAAAACTTTGGCTTTCTTGCAGGAATATTAACTACAACACAAATATTGGTCGTTTATGATATTTTACTATATATATAGTTTTATGACTTTTAGATACACATCTTTGAATTCCATATTTTGAGCAAATACATCTATGAATATCAGCTCCTGGGAAATATTGCTATCATTATATTTCATTTGTGTACATTTTAAATGAGTGAATTTAGTTCTTAACCCTATGCCCTCAACTCTAGTTACGGAAGGAAGCTGTTGTGTTAAACTACAGTTAACTATGTAATAATGTTTTATATATGCCCATTTATAGGAATTTTCCCAAATTTAAAATAGTATATTGAAATGAAATTTTTGTGTTTCCTGTCAGTAAAGCATTTAGTATAAGACATGAATTGTGTCAAATGCTAGACGTATGAAGACTTTGATTGGCCCTTCAAAGCAACCAGAGTCACTTAGAGTTGGAACAGCTCTAGTGAACTGTCTTCGCTCAGAGGAAAGCATTCACAGTTCTGAAGTTGTTTTTGACAACCTGGAAAGATAACATAGTTACAGCAATTTGTTTTCAAAGTTTTTTTTTAAAGATTTATTTATTTATTATATGGAAGTACACTGTAGCTGTCTTCAGACACTCCAGAAAAGGGAGTCAGATCTTGTTATGAATGGTTGTGAGCCACCATGTGGTTACTGGAATCTGAACTCAAGACCTTTGGAAGAGCAGCCGGTGCTCTTAACTGCTGAGCCATCTCTCCAGCCCCGTTTTCAAAGTTTCTGTACAATAAAGTACCCAATTGGACATAAAATTAATGGTTCCCCAACTTTTAGATTAATTCAAGCTGTCTTCAGATTTTTTTTTTTTTTAGTCCAGACATGTGTTTGAAAGCAGCTTATTAGGACATTTATTTTTTTTAAGTTCATGTGGAATAATTTTCATTTTTGATTAAAAAAAACCCAGCAGACAAGGATTTGAAAACAGATCTGATCAAAACACATAATATGCCTGCATGAAATTCTCAATGAAAAATTAAAAAAAATAATTTTGAAAATATTAAAAATTAACCCATGTTTAAAATTAAAGTTCGCTTGATTGAAAAGTTACTATCAATTTTTCTTAATTGTTTACTAAATCACAAGGTTAAAATAAATACATTAACATTAGATCATCAAGGTTACATCTGATAGCTTAGTAAATAACACTGTGTTGTTTTCCTAACCTTTATTTTTAACAGTAATTAGTAATTTTCTAATGTTGATACTTCAGTTTTCCTTCGAGCAATTTTTTTCCAACCAGCATCATTTCCAGATCGTGTTACAACACTCCCACATCTAACGATTTCTGTTTATTTTTAATATCTCTAATATCTTGCCTTAATTTTTAAACTTTATTTTGCTTAAACTGATGTATAGACAGCCTTTGCCTCATAGAGTCATAATTTTAAAGGTAAGTAGCAACAATGCAGGTTGCTCTTAATCAGTTAGAAACTACCATGATTTTTCCTTCATCTTAAATCTCAACTCTCTCAATTTTCTCCGACTACAGAGGCCAGTAATAGTAGCCATGAGTCTCGTATTGGTCTAGCTGAGGGGTTGGAGTCTGAGAAGAAGGCCGTTATACCCCTTGTGATCGTGTCTGCCCTGACTTTTATCTGTCTAGTGGTTCTTGTTGGTATTCTCATCTATTGGAGGTAAGTTGAGTGTTTTGGAAATTTGCTTTATTAAAGCTCAGACTTCTGCCTCTATTTAATCTAAAGGAGCTCCAAATTCTCAAAATTCTTTTTACATTAAAGCTGTCATTAATGTATTCATCTTTGAACAAGGCAAACATATGAATCTAAAGGATGCTGTTTCTGTACTTAAAGGATTGGAGGTAAATGGAATAACTGTGAATTTAGTATTTATTAAAATGTCTTGACAGCTATATTTTCATTTTAATCAAATTAATATTAGAATATCATCCTAGAATTTACCATAAGTAATGAGCTTTTTAAATCAACTCTTATAAATACAAAAGCTATCCTTTAGGAAAACAATTTTATATGAAAAAAGTATTTAAATAAAATTTTACAAGACATCTATCAGCTGTGTATAGTAATGAAACATAATAGCCTGTATACAAAAGCCAACATGAAGCAACTAAAATACAAAGACATGGGAAATGTCTATGTTAATATACAAAGGCATTTATTTAAGAATCTTTTTGTATTAGGTATTTTCTTTATTTACATTTCAACTGTTATCCCCTTTCCTGGTTTCTCCTCCGAAAACACTCTATCCCATCCCTCTCTGCCCTTGCTCATCAACCCACCCACTCCTGCTTTCCTGTCCTGGCATTCCCCTATACTGGAGCATCAAGTCTTCGCAGGACCAAGCCTTCTCCCTTCGATGTCCAACAAGGTCATTCTCTGCTACATATGCAGCTGGAGCCAGGGGTCACTCAATGTGAACTCTTTGGTTGGTGGTTTAGTCTCTGGGAGCTCTACGAGTACTGGTTTGTTCATACTGTTGTTCCTCCTATGGGGCTGCAAGCTCCTTTGGTCCTTTCTCTAGCTCCTCCACCGAGGACCTTATGCTAAGTCCAATGGTTGGCTGAGAGTATCCATCTCTGTATTTGTCAGGTACTGGCAGAATCTCTCTGGACACAGCTATATCAGACTCCTGTCAGCAAGTGCTTGTTGGCTCCCACAATAGTGTCTGGGTTTGGTGACTGTATATGGGATGGATCTCCAGGTGGGGCAGTCTCTGGATGGTCTTTCCTTCAGTCTCTACTCCATACTTTGTATCTCTTCCCGTAGGTATTTTGTTCCCTCTTCTAAGAAGGACCAAAGTATCCGTACTTAGGTCTTCCTGAAATATGCCTTTGTGTACTTCATTAATCTTTCAAGCTGTTTAAAGGTCCAGGACAGTTGCCTGTACAAAAAGCTCCCTTCCTTGTACCAAAGCAGAACAGACAGATAATTCATGAATTTACTAAGAACACAACACAAGTCAGTAAAACTGATTCTTGGAAAACAAGAACTCGATGATGATATGAGAATTCCTGTCTATAAGCCAAGAAATTGCCTTACTTAGTAATTTATGCTGTTCTCCTAGAGGGGATTTGTGTCCAGGAGCTCTAAATTAACTTCCTTCTGCTAAACAGCAGCATGCTATAATTTCAAATCACTGCTCTTTGTTATCCACAAATGGTTTTTCTCAGTCTAATTATTAACTGTTTTCCCATGTATCTGGTTAATGACTGTGTCAACTACTGTTGAGGAATATAAAAATAGTAAATTTTGAATAAGTTATCACTGCTTTTAAGGAATTCATGCTTACTGGAAAAAAATTGTTTTCTGTGAAAAACTTCTTAAATAGTATACAAACATATATGACTAGTGGCTGAAATCTAATGCAGGGTGATCAGAGAACTGGAGACCTTAAGCAGATGGGACTTGCAGAGTTAAGTAGAAAACAAAATGTTGGGCTGGCCCTGCATGTGATTCAGGAATTAGCGATGGGGGTGAAGGCATTCCAGGCAGGGGGCATGGGCATATCCAGGAAGCTGAATGAACTGAACTGAATATGCCCAAGTCAATGATGATTCAAGCTTGTCATTTTATGTAGCTCAGTGTTGAGTGCAAATAGCTCGCTGTTGTTGACTGCTTATAGCTTGATGTTGTGGAGCTAAAACAGAACACTTCTAAGACCAACTGCGTCTCATATCTGACTCTCTTTATGCAATAGAATAGACTTCAGGATATGCCAACAGATCACATTTTTTTGTTAGAAGCCCATTTAGTCAACAAGATGCAAAGTTGCTTCTGTTTGTGCTCCAGTGACTACTGTCACTTTGAATAGCGATGCCATGGTTAACAGAGCCTGAACATCGCACAGAGCCCATAAACGTCATTCAACCAGCATTTGATTTTTTCCTATCCCTCCCAGTAGACTTGTTGCCCAAATTTTTGAACACATTTTTATAGTAAGTTTATACAGTTTACTCATTTTTGTCTAATCTGATTTTTCTCTACAAAATGAACTATTTGGATGAATAAGAATTTGTTTTAGACAAATTTAACAAAAGATGTAAGCTATAGCAAATCATATTTCATACAAAATAGTGCTAATGTTAAACTCTAATAAAATTGCAGGTGTTTTATATGTAAATGCATTAGAGTAAGTTTCATAATCTCTAGTAATTGATCGGAGCTATCTTGTGCAAATTTAAGTTCGTTGTGTTTAATATGGTCTGATGGTTCCTGCAAAACTAAAATCTGAGTGTTTTTAATTTTTGTTAGTATGGATTGTCCCGTATCTGTTGTCAGGAAAAACATAAAATTGTCAAAACCATTTGATCCTCATTGGTCAGATATTTCTCTTTTCCTCACAAACATTATTTCATGTTCCTTGGATATAGAATGCAGTTAACAGATGAACATTTTGGATAGTTTTGTGTATGCATTTTGTCTATTAAATGTGGTGGTTAAAAAAAAAAATCCGCCCTTTAGTAACCCCGTTCAAAATACATTCAATATGGTGAGATATCTTGCTCATGTCTGCATAAAAGTAACTCTCTAGAAAACATAACTTTTAAATTGATTGTAAGACACTTTGGGTGTGGTGACTTGTGCCAAATCACAACAGTCCCTTGTTCAAGGTTTGTGTGAATTATTCAAATCCCAATGTAGATACATTTATTAATAATATAATTTCATCAAGCAAGTGGGTGCAATTTTTTTTTATTTGTGAAAGTCACAGCCAGTGAGGAGAATGCGCTAACATGGAGAAAAGCAAGGTAGGTCGAGGACGGTACTGACAGGAACACCCTAAAGAACCCTCACTGTGGCAAAGCAGAAGCGAGCAGCCAGGTGCGCAGGCAGGCTACCGCTCATCAGCTTCACTCCAGAGTCTTAGGAACTCTTCTTTTAAGGAAAAGAAGGTGATTCTCAAATTGACTTTAAGTCGAAGAAATAAAGAGATTACTTTGCTTACAAAAAAAAAAAAAGAAAGAAAGAAAAATGAAAATCTAAGGCGAACAAAAACAATCTATGCTCTACTCAGTCCTTGGGAGCATTTCCAAGCTAGTCTGTCTAAACTAGAAAAAAAAAACAAAAACAAACAAACAAACAAAAAATACTAGACCAAAAGAACCTTCTGATTAAAGTGAACAGTGCAATGCATTTTAGCACTTTTAAGAATTTCCTTGGTGACTAACAGTGCTAGGTGTTTTTTTTTTTCTTTTGCTTATTCAACAATTTCCTATCTTTAGAAAACTGTGTGTCCAAATCATTTTCAGCTTATTTTTCAATCAAGTTATTTTATTTTTGTTTTATTTTGCATGTGTATGTGCGTGCATGTTATGCAGGCACATGTGCATGTATATTTTCATGTCTGTGTGTTTATATATGTGTGTGGATATGCATAATATGTGGCAAGATCTGAGGTTCATTTTTGGTGTTTTCCTCAATCTCCTTCCCTCAAATATGGAGTCAAAGTTGAACCCAGGTCTTGTTGAACCCATGCTTCCCAGTTCAGCTGTGCTGCTTAGCTTGCTTTGAGGATTTTCAAGTCTCTGCCTTCTGGTGTTCTCGGATTACATACAAGCTACCATGCCTACCACTATCGAATTTACATTATTTTCTATTCTGTGTATAGACATCTTATTTGCAGATATATCTTTAAAATATTTTTTAGGCATTAACGTTTTATTTTGATGAAATCCACGTCACCCATTTTTGTTGTTGCTTATGACACACTATTAGGTCTAAGAAGACAGATCCTAACCTGTAGCCATAAAGACTTACCATGTAAATTTTCTTCTAAAACTTTTCCAAAGATGAATGGCTCACACTCCCTGACCTGAGAGTTTGTTCCAGAGCTAGAGGAGTCAAGAGACTAGTTCAGGTGGGGACACATTCCGCAGGATGGACCATTGGCCACCTACCTCAGTCCCTAGAGACCAATCAGTTTAAAAGTTACACTGTTCTGCCAATCACATTGTGTCTAATGGTGACTGCCCTGAGAACTGTATAAAGGCTGCTGGATGGGCAGCTCGTGGTTATTCTCTCCCCATGTGCAGGGCGACCCCCAGTATGCTGGATTAATTTAAATTCCACTTGTTTTTGCACCAGAGAGAGAGAGAGAGAGAGAGAGAGAGAGAGAGAGAGAGAGAGAGAGAGAGAGTCTAGTTCTTGCACTAAGAAGGAACAAACAGTGTAATGCAGTGGGATGAAGAGCCCAGAAATGATTTCTTATGTTTGTGATCAAGTCTTAGACTAGAGTCCCAAATCTTTCTCATGAACAGACAATGTTATTTCAACAAATGGTGGTAGGGATTAGGAGATGCTCCAGTTGACTCTTTTTCTTCATAACACACACATACACAAACACACACACACACACACACACACAAATGAACTCAAAGATCAGATCAGAGATGCACTAACTTCAGTCCCTGGGATCCACATTGTTGAAAAGAGAGAACTGCCTCCCATAATTTGTCCTCTGACCTCCACACACATGTGCTCCCTGCATATGCATGCAAGATAAACAAGTGAAGAAAATAAGTGAAGAAAATTAATAAGAGATCATAGGCTTAAGCATGGGAAGTAAATCCATAAAGTTCTTTAAAAATATTTCAATGTGTCTCTAACATAATTTTTAGTAGAAAATTAAGTGTCTACCTGTGCTTTGTACAGACACTGAGAGAATGTGGTTTAGCAGAAGAAGAACAAATTATAGATGGTAAAAACTGAGTCCCTTCCCAGTTTCACCTCTAATTTATTAGATGACTTTGATTATGACACTTCTGACCTATGAATGTGTTTCCTCTATTTTCCAATGGGTGATACCTGTAAGGTCATTTTTAAGTGTGCCATGAGACCTTCTTTAGGAGATCTGTTGGTGAACACTTTTGAATGTTATTTTGTATTTGTATGAGGACTCTGAAAAAGGATATAATTACACATTTCCAGCTTTTAATTCCAAATACTGTGAAAGAAAGGTGTAAATTAAATAATCAGATTACCATTGATTGATGAAACCTATGTCTACAAGTTTAAAACAGTCATCACTTTTTTCAGCATGGTGGAGTGATAATTAGCAGGAGACACAGTTATCAACACTTAGCACATAAACGTGAAGACACTCACTGCTTATTCAGAACAGATGGAATATAGAAACTTAGGCTTGTCATACATTAAGTAATATGCCTTGAAATTGTTTTCCAGATGTTTTAAGGTATAATTTACATGAGCCGCATCATAAGTTTATAATATGCAAAACTACTTCCATGGGGGAGATTTGCAAATAGCTCTTTTTAAATAAAGGAAAACTACCAAAAAATAGAGCATTTTAAAAGAGTCAGACTGAAAAATACCAATATTCTGTGTGTTAAAAGGACACATCATCAAAAGTAGAATCAGAACATTCCACATATACAGTTGTTTCCCATAGGAAAAAATGGGGCTAGGAAATATAAATTAAATTCATATTTGTGGGACCTTAGAGATAACTAACAACCCTGAATATAGGTGTCCCCTACCATATTACCTTCAAGAAGAATGTCACTATCCACATAAGCCTGCAGTGTAAAAATGTACCTAAACAACTATGCAAGTTTAATTATTTCCTTATTCAAGACTTTTGGTATGATTTCTAAGGGTTTTGGGATGCCAAATATTATCACCAGGCCACATGCTTTAAAAAATAAGTGAAGATTTCACTATATATTTGAAGTTAGCAGAATTGATATTAACCCAATTTCTATAACACAGATTAGCAACATGACAAATTACAAGGTCAATGGTTTTATTTACATTTTTATATTCTATTAAATTCTTTCTTTTCCCCATCCTCTCAGTAACTGGCACATCCTCTGTTCATCTACTTAACCATCTATCCAGCTTTTTGTTGTTTTTGGTTTGTTTTGTTTTGTCTTTCATCTAGCTTTTTTAAAATTGTATATTCTTTCTGTATCTTTCAAACATTTTGAAACTTCAAGTTATCTTACTTGAGATCCAGACAACAGAATTTAGCATGCATCTGAATGGCATATAGTTGGTAGGATTTATTTACCACTTCAAATCCATCTAATTCAACAAACATTGAGTAACATATTCTTGTCACTGTATTAAGAGTTGGGTTTATGTGAAATCAAGGGACATAGCCCTATCTTTTAAAAAATGTAATGAATATATAGGAAAGAACAACTATATTATAAAATAATCATCTTAAAAAAGTTATTTAAAGTAACTAAAATGCTATAATGCCCAGGAACTCAAGACCATTTTTGGACTCAATAGCTATATTTCTTTCAAAGTAGTTGTTTATACATATCTAAAACTGAAATTTTGTATCAGGTAGAGTGGATAGAAGGACTGATGTTCGTGAATCTGCTTAGGAGATGAGAGCTATTTCACAGAGCAGATACCTCTGAGTTGTCCTGAAGCTTAAAGATAATGTTTGCCTGGACTATTGATAAGTAAGACATTTGAGTCCCAAAGAGAATCATGTTTAAAGCAGACAAGAGATATCAGTTGTCAAGAACAAGGCAATCTCATGTGCTAACTAACATTTGGACAACAAATGTCAAATTAGAAAGTGAGAGAAAGGGCCACACATAATTAGGTTTAAGTGTTGAAACATTAAGGATTGCATAATCTAACAACTATATAAAAATTTGAACTAGAACCAGTAGATAAGTCTAACAAGAAGATAGTTATTAATGGAAAGGTAGGCACAGCATTATAGCAGGAAGACCTACTCTTTTTGTATCATTTGGCAATATTCATGGGAGAATGGGTTTTAAGTTAGTAAAGGAAAGAAATGTTTAGCAACTAAATACGATTTGTGACATCAAGACTCTTGTTACTGAAAATCCCAAACTGAACCTAAACTAAATACCAGGAATGATGCTAAATGATTCGTGTACCAGCCGAGAATTGCAGGAAGTCCCAGAAGGCATGCTCCAAGTCCATCTTCTCCATGTCAGTGTCAGAACATGCTAACTGTAGTTGCATACACAACCATCTTGCCCAACTGCTCCAGTTTGGATTTAGAGTCACTCATGTGTGCTATCAGTAACAGTTTCTTCTTCCTAGGCCAGGTTATTTCCAACGTTCCCATTCCTCATTTGACTACAGACCCTGCTTCCCAAGATGAAATTGGTCTCCTGGTGCCTTTCGCACCTGCTTCCTTATCCACTCGTCTGCTTTCTCTGGAAAATACTCTACTGTTCTCTCAGTCTGGTTTTTCAAGGGTTTATACTCTCAGAGCCAAGAACCTTACTATGAACACTATTGCTTTATGTTTTTCTTTTCTCTTGGCATTAACATTATAAAATAAGTTATAAATACACAATTTTACACTACATTCATTAGAAAGGTATCTTGGGGTACCTGAAACATGATAGCGCTGATGAATAACATTGTAGCAATTACCTATTTTGAATGATTGGCTTATATTTTGGTGGAGGAGACTAAATATACATGTAAAACAAGAAAACAATAAAACCAAATGCATAAGCTTCCTAACTTAAGATGATTCAACCGTTTTTGTCTTTAGCACACTGACAAAGGAGTTCACATTCAGTAGAAACTGTACCTTAAATTTTGAATTTGATATATCCCATTGGACTTGTCACTTGAAGTTTACTCTTCTCTTGAGTTGCTGAGCAGTGATAATGATTCAAAAATTTCCAATCAACCACATTATCATAGAAGCAAATAACCAGAACTCTGGCTTGTACCATGTTGCTAAGTTATGCTGCATGTGGGGGGTTGGGTATGTACTTTATGCATTTTCAGCTCATGATGTTTTTCAACTTAACAATGACTTTATCCAGATATAGTCCCATTCTAAGTAGAGGAGGAGTTTCATTTTTATAGTGACATGTGCCACAGGACAAGCAAGGAGAGAAGAGTACTGACAGAGATATCCAGGGCCCTCAGAGGAATTGGGAGGATGCAAAAATAATGGGAAAGAGGCATGAGGGCAGCAGAATCACCAGTACGCAAGGTGCTGAAGTGGTTCAAATATGGCTTCTTTGAGATGAGAGAGAGAGAGAGAGAGAGAGAGAGAGAGAGAGAGAGAGAGAGAGAGAGAGCAGGAGAATTGAAGCCTGCTGGGCTTAGGGGTTATTGGCAGTGAAGTAACAAAGATGGGTGAGAGCTAGGACCTTCCAGCCCTTTGCTGAGATAACAATATGACTCTAATAATGGTGTGAGGCCATTCAAGAACTGTATCCAGGGAACTGATTTACTGGAAATATACTGAGATCTAGAAGGTCACTGAATAAGAACAAATGTCACGTTAAAGCTCATTAGGATTAATAACGTGGAGCTTGAAGCTTTAAAATGGAAAATAAGATTAACATTTTCCTGTAGAGAGATATTTCTGTGGAAACTCAACCATTCGTGACTAACTTAAATAAAATAATGCACATCAAAAAAGAGTCATTAGCCGTTTTAATTACCTAAATCTCTCAAATTACGGGATGGCTTGCTTTATTATAGAGCAGCAGTTGTGTCTTTGCTCCGCTCGACACTATGTAGTGTGCTCTCACCAGATGTTACTCTTATTATCTGAATGAAAATAGATGCAGGTGACATTGTAGGTCACAATCGTCATTGCTTCTAAATATATTCATTCTCCAAATGCTCACCATCAAGACTAGCATCTGTCAGAAATAAAAATCACTTGTAGTTTTGCTTGTGTGTTCATTATCCTCTTAAGTTCCGCTACTGCTGTATTATTGAACAGTAAAAGCTGCCTTCTCCTTTTCTCAAAGTGATGCCACTGTAGAATTTCATTTCTATATAGACATAGCTTTTCTGATCAGCTGAATATGTTCCAGGGGACATGGTTGTTTTAAGAACACTCCGTAGGCACTATCTTTACTTTCAACCCATATACTGCTAAGTTAGCAAGACACCTTGGTATTGGCCAATATGGGAGAGTGCCCGAGGCACTGATGTTTCCTACGTCTGCAAAGTAGTATTTGGTACCAACCACCCCTTCAAATGCTACCTCTGCTTGTCTGATGTCTGCTCACTCTTTTGCATCTGGTGCTGCTAAAAATGAGATGAGCTCTGTAACACGAAATTCTTCCTTATCTCTGCTTTATGAAAACAGATGTACATGCAATAGTTACTCTCCTGGTCATGGATCCATGTTTGTTTGATCTAGATACTTCCATTGAGATTTTCGAGAAGCTTAGATGTCACCTTCTTATGTGTTCTTATTCTTTTCCTTTTCAGAAAATGTTTCCAGACTGCTCACTTTTATTTAGAAGATAATACATCCCCTCGAGTAATATCCACACCACCAACACCCATCTTTCCAATTTCAGGTAATGACCTAGTGAGTGTTTATGAGTATTTTGTATATGCTGAAAGAAACGAGCAATGAAGGAAGGTTTGCCTTTATTGGAATATTTTCCAAATATCTATAATGCACATGAGTAAATATTTGTTACTAAAAGAAGTGTTACATCATGTGTCAGGCAGCCAATCTTATATACTGTTCTAATTAGTTTCAAATATTCTTAGCCACAGAGATGATATGGCAAACTAATTTATAATTATTCTGGTAAAATAGGTAGAAAAATCACTAGCAATTAATATTAGTTGAAAATAATTATCCCTGCCGGGCGGTGGTGGCGCACACCTTTAATCCCAGCACTTGGGAGGCAGAGGCAGGAGGATTTCTGAGTTCGAGGCCAGCCTGGTCTACAAAGTGAGTTCCAGGACAGCCAAGGCTACACAGAGAAACCCTGTCTCGAAAAACCAAAAAAAAAAAAAAAGAAAATAATTATCCTAGCTGGGTTTTTGTTGTTGGGATTAAAAACCATGACAGAAAAATAATTGTGAGAGGAAGTTTGCTTCAGCTTACAGTTTATAGTTCATCATTGAGCAAAATCAGGACATGAACCCAAGGCAGTCACCTGGAGGCAGGAACTGAAACAGAGAACATGGAAGAATAGCACTTACTGCCTTACTCTCCACAACTTGCTCATTTTGCCATATATAGCAATTTGGTTATTTATATAACCAAAGACCACTTTCCTAGGGGTGGTATTACCCACGGTAGGGTGTGCTCTCTCTGATCAATAATTTAGAAAAAAGTCCCCATAGACATGTGCAAAGCACAGTCTGATGAAAGCAATTCCTCACTGGGAGTTCTTTTATCCGAGGTGACTCATTTATGTGAAGGAAACAAAAGCTAGCCAGCACAATAAGAATTTCACTCATTTTTTTAATTAGATATTTTCTTTATTTATATTTCAAATGTTATCCCATTTACTGGTTTCCCCTCCAAAAAACCCCTATCCCATCCCACCCTATCCCTGCTCACCAACCCATCCACTCTCGCTTCCCTGACCTGGCATACCATACTGGGGCATCGGGCCTTCTCAGGACCAAGGGCCTCTCCTCCCTTTGATGTCCAACAAGGCCATCCTCTGCTACATATGCAGCTGAAGTCATAGATCTCTCCATGTGTCCCTGGGAGTTCTGGGGGGTACTGTTGTTCCTCCTATGGGGCTGCAAGCTCCTTCAGCTCCTTCAGTCCTTTCTCTAGCTCCTCCATTGGGGACCTCATGCTCAGTCCCTTGGTTGGCTGCAAGTATCCACCTCTGTATTTGTCAAGTACTAGCAGAGCCTCTCAGGAGACAGCTATATCAGGCTCCTATCAGCAAGCACTTGTTGACATCCATAATAGTGTCTGGGTTTGGTGACTATATATAGGATGGATCCCATGTGGGGCAGTCTCTGGATGGTCTTTCCTTCAGTCTCAGCTCCACACTTTGTCTGTGTATCTCCTCCCATGGGTATTTTGTTCCCCCTTCTAAGAAGGAACAAGGTATCCATACTTTGATCTCCTTCTTTTTGAGCTTCATTTGGTCTGTGAATTGTATCTTGAGTATTCCAAAATCCTGGGCTAGAGCTAAACAAGGAATTCTCAACTAAAGAATACCGAATGACTGAGAATAACCTAAAGAAATGTTCAACATCCTTAGTAATCAGGGAAATGCAAATCAGAACAACCTTGAGATTCCAACTCACACCAGTCAGAATGGCTAAGATCAAAAACTCAGGTGACAAGAGGTGTTGGCGAGGATGTGGAGAAAGAGGAACACTCCTCCACTGCTGGTGGGATGGCAAGCTGGTACAACCACTCTGGAAATCAATTAGCGATTCCTCAGAAAATTGGACATAGTACTACCAGAGGACCCAGCTATACCACTCCTGGCCATATACCCGGAAGATGCTTCAACATGTAATAAGGACACATGCTCCACTATGTTCATAGCAGCCTTATCTATAATAGCTAGGAGCTGGAAAGAACCCAGAGGAATGGATACAGAAAATGTGGTACATTTATTCAATGGAATACTACTCAGCTATTAAAAGCAATGAATTAATGAAATTCTTAGGCTTTCACTCATTTCTACTTCAATAGAGGAAACCTACACAAAAATGGCCAGAAATGTGGACAGGAGAAAAAAGACAGAAATAAAGCTAAAATGTAGTTTCTATAATAGTTAGGGTTTCTATTGCTGTTATAAAACACTATGACCAAAAGCAACTTGGGGGGAAGGGAGGGACTAATTTCATCTTACAATGCTCAGATCACTGAGAGAAGTCAGGGCAAGAAATCAAGGCAGGAACTCTTGGAAGCAGGAACTGAAGGACAAGCTGTAGAACAGCAACACCTACTGGCTGGCTCCCCATGGCTTTGCTCAACCTGTTTTCTTATACAACTCAGATCACCTACACAATGCGTGCAAACTCACCGTAGGCTGGGCTCTCCCACTTTGATTGTTAATCAAGAAAATGACCAATGCATTTGGCCAGTCTTAAAGAGGCGTTTTCTCAATCTAAATTCCCACTTCCCAAATGGCTGTAAATTGAGTCAAAATTACCATAAAAATAACCGGGACAATTTCCCCCTTTTCAACTTGACATCAAAACACATAACCATCACATTATAACATTTCCTTCCTTGTTATGGTCAAGATATCATGTTCATATGAATAAGATGGTATAAAACATTTTAATTTTTAAAAGTTCAACAGTCGGACTGGAGAGATGGCTCAGTGGTTAAGAGCATTGACTGCTCTTCCGGAGGTCCTGAGTTCAAATCCCAGCAACCACATGGTGGCTCACAACCATCTGTAAGGGGATTGGATGCCCTCTTCTGGTGTGTCTGAAGACAGCTACAGGGTACTTACATATAATAAATAAATCTTAAAAAAAAAAGGCGGGCAGTGGTAGCACATGCCCGTAATCCCAGGACTTGGTAGGCGGGGACAGGTGAATTTCTGAGTTCAAGGCCAGCCTGGTCTACAGAGTGAGTTCCAGGACAACCAGGGTTATTCAGAGAAGCCCTGTCTCGAAAAACAAACAAAAAAAAAGGAAAAGAAAAGAAAAGTTCCACAGTCTTTAAAAACTCAGACTCAAGGTTCTTCCCTAGTTTCCCTTCTATTAGTTTCAGTGTGTCTGGTTTTATGTGGAGGTCCTTGATCCACTTGGAATTGAGCTTAGTGCAAGGAGATAAGGATGGGTCAATTTGCATTCTTCTGCATGTTGACCTCCAGCTGAGCCAGCACCATTTGTTGAAAAGGCTATCTTTTTTCCACTGGATGGATTTAGCTCCTTTGTCAAAGATCAAGTGACCATAGGAGTGTGGATTCATTTCTGGGTCTTCAATTCTGTTCCATTGATCTACATGTCTGTCACTGTACCAATACCATGCAGTTTTTAACACTATTGCTCTGTAGTACAGCTTGAGGTCCGGGATACTGATTCCCCCAGAGGTTCTTTTACTCTTGAGAATAGTTTTAGCTATTCTGGGTTTTCTGTTATTCCAGATGAATTTTTGAATTGCTCTTTCTAACTCTATGAAGAGTTGAGTTGGGATTTTGATGGGGATTGCATTGAATCTGTATATTGCTTTTGGCAAGATGGTCATTTTTACTATATTAATCCTGCCAATCCATGAGCACGGCAGATTTTTCCATCTTCTGAGCCCCATAGGAGGAACAACAGTACCCCCAGAACTCCCAGGGACACATGGAGAGACCTATGACTTCAGCTGCATATGCAGCAGAGGATAGCCTTGTTGGACATCAAAGGGAGGAGAGGCCCTTGGTCCTGAGAAGGCCCGATGCCCCTGTATGGTATGCCAGGTCAGGGAAGCGAGAGTGGATGGGTTGGTGAGCAGGGGTAGGGTGGGATGGGATAGGGGTTTTTTGGAGGGGAAACCAGTAAAGGGGATAACATTTGAAATATAAATAAAGAAAATATCTAATTAAAAAAATGAGTGAAATTCTTATTGTGCTGGCTAGCTTTTGTTTCCTTCACATAATTTTTTTTGAAGATAGACATAATTTAATATATCCAAATTAAACTCATCATCTGCCGTAAAATTATTCTTCTCTTTTTTTTATAGTCAAATATCCATTTTCTTAAGGCAGAAACATAGCATTGTTTTCTTTTACCATTTACCATCAACACTGTTAAAAAAAAAAAAAAAAGAAGAAGAGTTTCATTTCCTTACTGGGAATGATCACATTAGTAATAGTGATTCAGTAGAATAGCTGCTTTTCTTATTTCTTGTTTTTTTTTTATTATTATTTATTTATTTATTTATTTTTATAAAAGACATTTACTTGGGGCTGGCTTACAGGTTCAGAGGTTTAGTCCATTGTCATCAAGGCAGAAGTCTGGCAACATCCAGGCAGGGATGGTACAGGAGGAGCTGAGGGTTCTACACCTTTATCCAAAGGAAACCAGGAACAGACTGGGCATCTTCAGGCATCTAAGAGGAAGATCTCTAAGCCCAACCCTACAGTGACACACTTCCTCCAACAAGGCCACACCTTTTAATAGTGCCACTCCCTGGGACAAGCATATACAAACCATCACATTCCACTCCCTGGTCCCCATAGGCTTGTTCAAACATGAGTCTATGGGGGCCATACCTACGCATAGCATAATGCAAAATACATTTAGTCCAACTTCAGAAGTCCCCACAGTCTATAGTATTCTCAACAGTGTTAAAAGTCCAAAGTTCAAAGTCTCTTCTGAGATTCATCCAATCACTTAACCGTAATCCCAAAAGCAAGACAGGAAACCAGCTGGGCAGTCTCCAAACTCTGCATCTCCATGTCTGATGGCAAAGCAGTCTTCAGATCTTCAACTCCCTTTTCATCTTTGTTGACTGCAACAAGGTTCTTTCTCCTGGGCTGGTTCCACTCCCTGTTAGCAGCTTTCTTGGCAAGCATCCTGTGTCTCTGGCATCTTTAACATCTTGGGATCCCCAAGTCAACTTCAGCTTCACAGCTTCTTGTTCCAATGTCTGAGTTCCACACATGATCTTCTGTGCATCTCCAAAGGGCTGGTGTCACTTCTCCAGCTCTGCCCTCTGTAGCACTCTAAGTTCAAGTTCATCCACTCTGCTGCCACTGCTGTTCTTGGTAGTCATCCCATGGTACTGGCATCTCCAATATGCTAGGGTCTTCTACTGCAACTATGCTTCACCAAAGCCTCTCATAGGCTGTCTTCATGGTATCAAGCCTCAACTCCTTTCCATGACCCCTTCAGTCCTTGACTGTCAACTACAACTGAGGCTGCACTTCCACCAATGGCCTTCCATGGCCTCTCACAGTGCCAAACCTCAGCTGTTCTTCATGATGCCTTCATGCCTTCAAAACCAGTACCACCTGGATTATTCTTACACATTACCAAGTATAGCTGCAGCATGAGGGACAACCTTGGCTATCTCTGGAACACAGCTTCTTTGTGCTCTCAGGAAACACTTCCCAGAAAATATCACCTAAGTGATGCTGGCCTTTTCTTTTCTTTTTTTTTTCTTTTATTTTTTTAATTTACATTCCAAATCACTTCCCCTTTCCCGTTTCCTCCCTCCCCGAAAGTCCCATAAGCCCCCTTCCCTCCCTCTTTTCTCCATTCAACCCCCTCTCGTTACTCTGTCCTGGCGTTCCCCTACATCCAGTCTTTCCAGGACCAGGGGTCTCTCCTACCATCTTTTTAGAAATCTATTGATATGCGGATTGTGTCTAGGGTATTCCGAGATTATGGGTCAATATCCCCTTATCAGTGACTGCATACCATGTGTGTTCTTTTGTGATTGGGTTACCTCACTAAGGATGATATTTTCAAGATCTGACCATTTGCCTAGGAATTTCGTGAATTCATTGTTTTTAATTGCAGAGTAGTATTCCATTGTGTAGATATACCACATCTTCTGAATCCATTCCTCGGATGAGGGACATCTGGGTTCTTTCCAGCTTCTGGCTATTATAAATAAGGCTGCTATGAACATAGTGGAGCATGTGTCCTTATTGCATGCGGGTAAAGTCTCTGGGTATATGCCCAGGAGTGGTATAGCCGGATCCTCTGGGAGTGTCATGCCCAGTTTTCTGAGGAACCGCCAGACTGCTTTCCAGAGTGGTTGTACCAGCTTGCAATTCCACCAGCAGTGGAGGAGTGTTCCTCTTTCTCCACATCCTCGCCAACAACTGCTGTCTCCTGTGTTTTTGATCTTAGCCATCCTGACTGGTGTGAGATGGAATCTCAGGGTTGTTTTGATTTGCATTTCCCTAATGACTAAGGATGATGAACATCTCTTTAGGTGCTTCTCAGCCATTAGATATTCTTCAGGTGAGAACTCTTTGTGTAGCTCTGTACCCCATTTTTTAATAGGGTTATTTGCCTCTCTGGAGTTTAACTTCTTGAGTTCTTTGTATATATTGGATATTAGCCCTCTGTCGGATGTAAGGTTGGTAAAGATCATTTCCCAGTTAGTTGGTTGCCGCTTTGTCTTTTTGACAGTGTCTTTTGCCTTGCAAAAACTTTGTAATTTAATGAGGTCCCATTTGTCTATTCTTGATCTTAGAGCATAAGCTATTGGAGTTCTGTTCAGGAAATTCTCCCCTGTGCCCATATGTTCAAGGTTCTTCCCTAGTTTCCCTTCTATTAGTTTCAGTGTGTCTGGTTTTATGTGGAGATCTTTGATCCACTTAGAATTGAGCTTAGTGCAAGGAGATAAGGATGGGTCAATTTGCATTCTTCTGCATGTTGACCTCCAGCTGAGCCAGCACCATTTGTTGAAAAGGCTATCTTTTTTCCACTGGATGGTTTTAGCTCCTTTGTCAAAGATCAAGTGCCCATAGGAGTGTGGATTCATTTCTGGGTCTTCAATTCTGTTCCATTGATCTACATGTCTGTCACTGTAACAATACCATGCGGTTTTTAACACTATTGCTCTGTAGTACAGCTTGAAGTCCAGGATACTGATTCCCCCAGAGGTTCTTTTACTCTTGAGAATAGTTTTAGCTATTCTGGGTTTTCTGTTATTCCAAATGAATTTTTGAATTGCTCTTTCTAACTCAGGAATTAACACCTCAAAATAACTATGCATTTCATAAAGAGCTTTCCTCATTTTTCACATGTTTTACTGTGTTGGACTTCTTAATGTCTTCTCTCTGACTGTTTGCCTCAAATTGTTCTGAGAGATTTAATTGTGTGGATAATCAGAGGAAGTAGGTGTTTTGTATATGTAGATAGTGAGTGTATGAAAAAGAAGGATTTCCCTGTACAATAAAATCTTGCCTGAGTGAAAGTCCCACATATTAGCATGTATAAATAAAAAAATTGCAACTGCTTTATAAAAAAAAAGTCAGTCTCCTTCAAAGTTCAAAGCCTCTCTAAAATATTCGAAGGATCGCTAAATTTCCAAAGGTTTTTCAACTGTACGCTCCTAGAAAATTAAAAAATAAGTTGCAGTCCTTTTATCTCAAAAAGGAAGAACAGGGCACAGTCAGAATGAGATCAAGGCAAAAGCTCAGCATCAAATTTCTCAGATTATGATGTTCTGGGCACCAAAGGACTTTTGCAGGTCCACTTCTCCGGCTCAGTTGTCCACGGCACATGCCACTCGTCTTGTAGGTTCACCTTGGCTTTGAGCCACACCTACTGCTGTCCTTGAAGGTCATCTCATGGTAATGGCATCCCCAACGTGCTAGAGTCTCAGCTGCAACTGGGGCTACATTCTCACCTGGTCCCTCACTGTGCCAAGCCTCAACCTCCCTTTTTGATCCCTTCATTTCTTCAAAACTAGCACCACCTGGGAATCTCTTACATGTTACCAAGTTGGGATGCTAGCAAAGGAAGAGCCCAGGTCTGGTCTGAACTATAACTTCTGCCTATTGCTCTGAGGAAACATTTACTAGAAGATTTTTGCCTTAGTGACACTAGTCTCTTCTTAACCACAGACAATTTTCCAGCCTGAGATGACGAGAACCGCAGATTCCTCAATTAAAATATTCTTTAAAATATTAAAACATTCTTTAAAAGAATCCTTAAGGGACTCTCAAATTTCCCTCTGAAACTTCACACGATAGACCTCCCTCCATCATCTGCACTGCTCTCAGCATAACCTTCCAAGTACTCAAGATAGTTCATTATGCTCTGAACACTCAGTGACTTTTTTAGCCTCAAATTCCAAAGCCCTCCCCAAGCCTCCCCAAAACATGCTCACATCTCTCTTAGCAATCTCCTGAACCTAATATCAATTTCTTTTTTTAGCTGAGGTTTCCATTGCAGTGACAAAACACTGAGACCAAAAGAAACTTGGAAAGGAAAGGGTTTATTTCATCTTAACACTTCCAGGTAATAATAGGCATCACTGAGTGAAGTCAGGGCAGGAACTCAAAGCAGGAATCTGTAGGCAGGAACTGAAGCAGAAACATGGAGAAACATTTCTTACTGCTTTCTTCTACAAGTCCACACCAACAGCACAGGGGTTGCACCACCCCACAAAGGACTGGGATCTCCCACCCATTTCAATCATGAATCAAAAAAGTATGCTGGCAGACTTGCCTATAGACCAATGCTATAGAGATGTTTTCCCAGTGCTCAGGAGTCCCTCTTCTCAAATGACTCTAGGTATGTCGAGTTGACATAAAACTTAAGAAGACAGACCATTTCTGATCATCTGTGTTTGTGTGAAAATGTGTTTCTTAATATTGGGGCGCACACATACACACATACCCCAAAAACAAACACCATAAACCATGGTTGCTGTACCGTTGGGAGGGGGAGGATAGGAATACCAAGAATGTATAGTGACATTGAATAATTTAATTTTTTTAATTGACTATCATATCAACATTTACATGGACAACAACATTCAGAGAGCAGGATCGTTTAGATGCAAACACACCCTGACCCTAGAGTTTTCCTCTGGAGCCAAAATCACAACCATTTGTATGATTACATTTTACATTATAACTTTTCAGATCACAAAGGGCTAAGGAAAAATGGACACATCTTTCTCCAGAGTCTAGCCAGATAAATGGGGTCCTCACCCCTTATCAAGAAAACTTCTCTTTGCCACAGACAGAGGCCATTAGAGAGAATTACAACTGATCAAAATGCAGAGCTGTGATCCCAGTTCCCACTGATGAGTCTACAACACAATTCTGCCACCTAAGGCTCAGGTATCATTGTGAGAGATGTAGAAGGAAGATTGTAAGAGCCTGAGGAACAGGGAGCTTGTCGTAAGACTGTGTCTCTAAGATATGACAGAAGCTATGCACAAGCATCTCATCGACATGACTGCCTAATCGTGAGCTTAACAAGGGGAACAGTAATGGACATGTTGGCAGAGATGACAGAAAACCCATGGGACCTCAGGCCTACAAAAATAACTACAGGCAACCAAGGTACAATGAAACCTGGTAAAATAGTCTTTTTCAAGGAAGAGCACATCACAACAATTTGTTATCCTAACACCGGTCCACCCTGAAAATATATTTATACAAGTAACATTATATATTCTGAGCAGTTTTTATCTGTGTGTTTAAAAATACACACACACACACACACACACACACACACACACACACACACACCACCGTCAACAACAATTAAAAAAAGTGAGCAAGGCAAGTGTACATGGGAGGATTTAGAAGGAGCAAAATGATGGGAAATGATATAATCTCAAAATATAAAAAATATATATTTTTTAAAAGAAAGGGGATTTTTTTAAAGAAATATGCAAGCAGAGAAAGAAGAATAAGAAATAGAGATGAAACAGTTTCAAAGTTTTCTAAACCAAGGCAAGAAAAGACGATTGTCTTCCCTGTGGTCTTTTAAACAAGTCTTGTTTCAAACTGTTTAGATGCTGCACAAGTTGCTGCCAGAGACCTGGATCCTGCATGTTGTTATCTTCTGAAATCCCATTAACAAAATATAAGAAAAACAATTGTTTTCTTTACATTTTTCTTCATAACAGAATTTATGTTACATAGAATATGTATTATTAATTTTGTTCTTTCTGTACATAGAAGTTGCTTTCTGTTCTTTTAGCTTATATTAAGACTATGAGGTTACTTTAATAGAGCATTGACCCTTTAACACTTTTAGGATTTTGAGACTGCAAACTCTCAGATGTCTGTGGAATTGTGATTTTCTTCACTTCCAAACATCTGCTGTACATACCCCATTATCATGGACTTTCAGATTAGCTCTAATATTAGCCAGAGTCCAGCATGATGTGTTACTACCAATTAAATACAGTAATTCAAAATTGAAGACTTGTCTAAGACTTGTTTTGGATGCCAAAAGAGCAGTAACCAAAGACAGGTCCTCTTACTCAGGTCTGGAACAGTCACCCCTGATCATGGAAGTATTTTCTCTTCATGTAAAATTAGGAAATGAAGATATATCCCAGTCTCACTTGCAGACCAATTATCAAAGGAATTACTGGAATACTTGGTGTGTCTGCAGTGCTGGGTTGGCTGGGCATGAGGGTGTGGGACCTGTGGCTCTAAAGAACATTCATAGGAACTAATGATTTAGGCATGACAAATCATTTTTGTTTTCTTACCTAATTATAAATGCTACTTTCAAGCGCGATCTTTCCATAGGTGTGAAGGTGAAATTACACCTAGGTGCTTCTCAAGCTTCACTGGCTAATTCAATGTTAGTATTCAGGTCCACCCACCTAAGAGGAAGAGCAGATGGAGTCTAATTTTTTTTTCAATCAACAAATTCTTAGTAACTGAAGCTTAAAATTTCTAGAAGGCCGAAATGCTGAACATCTGTTAATGTAAATAACTATTTCTAGTGAAATGTGTTTGATGCTTCCTTATTAGAAAGATCGCTGGTAAAACCATATACTGCGAACTACTATGTTTAATCTCAGAAAAATCGTTCCTAGAAAAGAAAAGGAAAGTGCAGGGCTAGCTGCTAAAAATAATTTGCCCCTTTACAAATAAGTTAACAGATTCAAGGCTTCATTTACATAGTACATTTTCAAGTTAAAATTCTTGAAGATTTACAGATGAAAAGCTCCAAAGTTTTTCTTAAATTATCACATATATTATTATTAATGAACACCCTTCATATAAATGCTTTCTCTTTACATGTAGAGAGAAGGAAGAAATATTTTCAAGTATAAACATATACATATCTAATCATAAAAATAAGATATTAAACTGTGTAACTTTATACAATTGTAGTTGCACTGTAATAGATTAAAAATTTTGCTGGGGATTATGGGACAATGCCTCAAATACCACACTTGGGAGACTGAAGCAAGATGGCAAATTTAAGTCTAGTCAGTGCAATATGACGTATTTGAGGCCAGCTTTTATATCCTGAGTCCATAAATACAAATACATAAACATGTATTAAATAAGTAAATTAATAAATAATTTCTGCATAACTTTTTGCCAGAATATATAGACAATCTTTACTCATATTAAGCACAATTGTCCAAAACAAGATGACTGCATTGCTAAGAAGTATGGCTTTAGGGTTATTTATAAACTAAAATCAAAAAGAAATTAGTTTCTCTTTAGAGTACATAAGGAAATAATTTATAATCAAATCCAATTCTACAATAAATATATATATATGCATAAAGTTGTTAATTGAAGTTTAGTTAAGTTATCATGTATGAAGTTTGAATTTATTTTAAACAATACCTTATAGTGGAAGAGACAGTAATTTCTACTGTTATTCTTTCTAATGTGTTTATTTTATTCACTTAGATGATATTGGAGCAATTCCAATAAAGCATTTTCCAAAGCACGTTGCAGACTTACATGCAAGTAATGGGTTCACTGAAGAATTTGAGGTATGATTTAAATATATCTGTTCTAATAAAATCAAATGTAATAAATGTCAATAATTTAGCAGAAAGCTATTTCACAATGTAAAGACATTGAAACCACTTTTGTTTCTAGGAAAAAAAATACGATATCCATTTCATAATTACATATGTACTTAGGAGATGTATTTAAGTTACAATATAACTTAGAAGTTTGACTTTCTGTTTTAAAAGTGAGCATGCACTAATAAAAGAAACAAGCATAAGCATAAATCCTCTCCCATTAGGTACATATTGGTAACATTCTTTTCTTAAAACCTAAATAAGCAATAGTGATTTCTTTTCTAAGTTACATAAAGTATACTAAACTATTAAACATGATGATTTTCAGCAAAACTATATGAAGCCTACACCAACAAACAGAGAAGCATTTAGAAATTTTTGTTACACAAGGTAAAATCACACGCAGTTTCCAAGAAAACATTTATTTCTAAAATCATTTGTACTTTATAATCAATAAAATATTTTCTAATGACATTGTTCAATGCTCTTAGAAGAGGTGCAAAACTTTGCTACAAGTGTGTCGTACCCACTGACCTGTCATTTAAGCGTACTTCTTAAAATAAAGAGTCATATGGCCTGGGTTAAATAATAAAGATAACACGCGCACACACACACACACACACACACACACACACACAGACACACACACACACACACACACAAGGAGCAGTCATCTCTGAAGGTTACAAGTTACTGGCTAGGGGTTTCATAGTCAAGATTTATTCAACTCCAGGATTTATCATATATATATATACATATATATATATATACATATATATATGATATATGATATACATATATATATATGATATATGATATACATATATATACACACACATATATATGGGATCATATAAAAATAATGGGTGCAATTAAACTTCATAGAAATGAATTAATTAACAACTGATAAATAGCAAAGATGGACTCTCATATCCTTTCCATGAACCTCAGCATCAGTAAGCAGTGGTCAGCCTCTCCTTCCCACCACCCAGTCATCCCAGCTAGGAAGCACCACTCTCTATATTACCTTTTTATCACTTCTTCACTCCCCACCTCCTCAACATTCCCTAGAACTCTCTCTCTCTCTTTAAAGGTTTTGGAGCTCTGGCCCTGATCTCAGGATTTCCTGTCCCTTGATGTACTCCCTGTGTACCCAACAACTTCTTACACCCAACAACAACTTCCTAGGACTCCTGTCAATCAAGATGTAGGTAGGGAAGGAAGCAGCCGCAGGTTTGAAAGCTTTCAGAAGAACAGAAGTGAAATGTGCTATAGCATAACGAGTCTCATATTTAAAGGATCACATTTGCTTTCTTAGAATAAACTGGAGGTTCCTGAGAGTACAGTATTGCTACAGTGTTAACAGTGCTGTTAACGACACTTACTCCTGTTGGAAAACATCAGGGTACCATCAAATATAGTTATAATTCAACAGGGGGATATGCAGTAAATGGCTGTGACATTCCACATGCACATACACAAAAGCAAATCCTAAGTAAAAAAGAAAGATTTATAGTTAACATTGTCTCAAGGACAGTCATTGATTCATATCTATCAAGCAAATCCTGAAATTATTAAACAGTCCATACATAGGATTAAATTAATCTAATAACCACATTTCTACTCATAAAATTCTCTTAACTCCATTGCTTTTTAACTAAGTCTGATTTAAGAACACTTCTCATTAACTGAATAATTACCTTAAAAACTAATAATGCTACACCTTTTAAGTGGTTCATATACTAGACTGTTTTTAGTCATTCAGAATGTCTTGTGGCCTAAGAGGCCTTCAGAGCTCTTATAGGGAGGGGTTGGAGCACTTGCTGGAGGTTAGATTCATATTTGGGTTTTATGTTGTCTGAAATTACAAGGCTGTGGTTTTATTATCTCGGTTCTAAATATTTATTAATCATAAACCCATTGTTTAGATAGGAAACACTTCTGAACAAGTCTTTAATCCATTTTAATAGAAAGTTAGCCAAACTGTTTAGCTATGCTCATCAAAGTTTTTTTTAACAATTCTATTAGTTAAATCTATACAAAGTAATGCTTTGTAAAATTTGTTTCAAAATGATGGTGTCATTTAATCACAGCTTAAGACTCATTTAGAAGTAGGTAATGTTTTGAAAACCCTAAATCTGTTATAAACCACCTAACAGGAAGCAATTTATTCCATAAAATAACTCAAAACATGTATCACTAATTCGGAGTTTCAAATAGTGCTATTGAAGTCAATTCAAACTATCTTTGTATTTAAGCCAATCCAATTACTATGAAAGAATGGGTCATGGGATATGTGGTTCTTATTAGCATTTTAAATATCTATCATACTACATCCGCATCTCCATTTAAACATGCTGGTTTTATCATTTACATAATTAAGGTTCCAAATTATGTGGCACTTTGATTTGTGTGTGCAACTGTTTGAAACATTCTGTTGTGTTAGTATGTGACAAATGTATTTATTGCATGATCATAGTTTTCCATTGTGAACCTAATATGAACACTTTCTTTTCTCATTTGTCGTGTGCTGTGGAATTTGATTTCTTTACTTTTTTGGCATTCATTTCCTCATTAGACACTGAAAGAGTTTTACCAGGTAAGGCATTATTTCACTGCATTTTCTTTTAGCCAAGAAGTAGTTGTAACATGTAAATATGTTTTATATATATATATATATGTATATATATATACATATATATACATATATATGTATTTGATAGACCATTTTGTTTTGTCTTCCTTATATTTAAAGGCACTAGTTTTAAAGAATTTATGTTAAAAGGCTATGCATGCTTTTTTTTTCAGGAAGTGCAGAGCTGTACTGTTGACTTAGGTATCACAGCAGACAGCTCCAATCACCCAGACAACAAGCACAAGAACAGATACGTCAATATCGTAGCCTGTAAGTATGTTCTTAGATCAGTAGACTGCAGCCTCGTCGTTGCTGTCCTGTGTCCTTCTGCTGTCTGCCAACGGACTTCAGTGGGGCTGTCTCAAGGCCTGTGTGGTCAGGGAGAGACTCTTCTGCCTGCTAATCCTAGCATGACACTAGGGTCACTGAAGCACATGCTATCGTCAGTGGCACTGGTTTCTTTTATGCAGAAGAATCTTCAGTTTTAATCTAGTCCTTTCCTCGGGCTCCATACCCTGTTTTTCTTTAACTGCAGTTTCAGCCATTGTTTATAGTCCAACTTCTACTGACAATCCGCTTGCTCTGAGTATGTTTATTGACCAACTGAGATGCTCTGGGCTTCCCCTTTCTGCTCCTACCTGTGCTTGCTTCCAGCCTTTCTTGGAATTCTTCCTGAGACTTTTGCACGGGATCTGCTGAAGATTCTCTTTGTATCCCCCCTCCCACCTTTTCTTAGCTACGTTCTTCCTCAGAAGAACAGACTTCTAAGAGATAACAGCAAAACAAATAGGATAGAATAGGGTAGGGTAGGGTAGGGTAGGGTAGGGTAGGGTAGGGTAGGGTAGGGTAGGATAGGATAGGATAGGATAGGATAGGATAGGATAGGATAGGATAGGATAGGATAGGATAGGATAGGATCAGATCGGATAGGATAGGAAAAAGCAAAAACTATCACATCAAATTCGGACAAGGCGGCCCAACAGAAGGAAAAGAGCCCAAGAGTAACCACACAAGAATCAGAGACACATTCACCCCCACACTCAGGAGTCTCATTAAAAAACACTAAACTGGAAACCATGATATATACACAGAGGCCCTGGTGCTGACCTATGCAAGACCTGAGCTTGCCGCTTCAGTCTTTGTGACTTCATGAGTTTTGCTCAGTTGATTTAGAAAGACTTATTCTCCTAGCGTCCTCTATCCCCCCTGGCTTTTACATTCTTTCTGCCTTCTCTTTCTTGGGGTTTCCTGAGCTCTGAGGAGAAGGATTTGATGGGGACATCTCATTTAAAGCTGAGAACTCCAAAGTGTCTCTCTCTCTCTCTCTCTCTCTCTCTCTCTCTGTGTGTGTGTGTGTGTGTGTGTGTGTGTGTGTGTGTGTGTGTGTGTGTGTGTGTAATGTGTGGGCTACAGGAGTCTCTATATTTGTCCCTGCCCTGCTGCTAGAGGAAGCTTCTCTTATGCTGGCTGAATAGGGCCTTGATCTATGAATATAGCAGAATGTCATTAGGAGCCATTTTATTACTACTTTATTTTTTTTTTTAGGATCAATAGAATTTGGTTTTGCTCTAGGTCTCTGATCTCTCTACTATCTGGTTCTTGGTCATCTAAGCAGTGTCAGGTAGGGGTTCCATCTCATGGAGAGGGCCTTAGGTCAATTCAGATATTTGCTTGGTTACTCCCACAAGCTTTGTGCCACCATTGCCCTAATATATTTTGCAAGCAGGACAATATTGTAGGTCAAAGGCTTTGTGGCTGAGTTGGTGCAAATGTTTTGGTTTTGGTAGCCTGCAGATTATGCCCTCCATATCTTGAAATCTGGCTTCATATTTCTTCCTCCCTCTAAGAGGAAAAAGAAATGTAAAATCATAGATCCCTTCTCCAGTGGTTATTGGGTGGCTTCTTAACCAATGCATTACCAGAAGGCCACTGAATTTCTGGTTCCAGTCCAGTTGTAGGAGTGTACAGAGCTGCATCTTCCTCCTTTTAATTATCATGTTCTTTTCAGCAGTTTATGTTGATGCTGCCTTCCTTGTCATGTAATTCACACCAACTCTTACTATTTAGCAGATGAGTACTCTATAGACTATAGATTTGTTTCTTCACCTGAGACATTTATCCTGGCTACTTTAAGGGGAGGAGGTTTCCTTGGCATTGTAAATAGTACTGTTTTATTTCCTGTTGAAAACAACCTGGAAGAAATAGGTATTAACTATTTTAGAAGTGAAGAAAGATATCCAGACCCTGTCTGTACTCCTGTAGCCTGCTACTGTTGGGTGGATTAATGGACCTGCTATCCTTTGGTCAGCATCGACTTCCTTATCCTTGTTTGTGGCCATTCACAGACACTCCCAAGGCACCTTCTGCTTCCTTCACTGCTTCCTCTTCTAAATTCCCGATCAGAGGGCATCTGTTGCTCTCCTTCTTCAGCTTTGGGAAGCTCCCACCACACTTGTCTCATCTAGAATTCCACTGTTGCCAGTCCTTGTACCATTATAAAAATCTATCTAACTTTGGTTATTGCCTTATTATACCAGTTTAGTTTCTGCCTCCATTCCTCTTGGCACTGCGCTCCTCCCTCTTGGGACTTGTATGTCACTTCCTGGATAGCTTAGTCTCACTACATTAGAAACTTTCTTAAATTGCAGATCATTGCCCATCTGTCTTTGTTATGCTTGTCAAATCAATATGCCCCACTAAAGTGGATTGTTTTGCCTTGAATTTGATTTTATGATAAAATTATGGCTCAAGTATAGAAGACCTTCATTATGAAGAGCAATCTGTACTCTAGTGAAATATATTCTCTTTTTGTTCCAGATGATCATAGCAGGGTTAAGCTCACGCAACTTGCCGAAAAAGATGGAAAACTGACTGATTACATCAATGCCAATTATGTTGATGTAAGCATTTTATGGGAATTTTGTAAAGCCCTGAATTTGTTATGCCACAAGTATGTACATATACCATTGTATAATAAATGCTATCAGATATATAATGAAAATGCAAACAAACAATGAATAAATTGTAGGAGATCCTGTGGCTACAGGACTTTGGATTAAATAATACTGTTCTTCTTATGTTAATTTATAAGAGAGGGAATTAAGTCTAAAATGTATGTTCCAGATAGAATATGAATATTCTCATATACTGATACCTCCACAAATGGGCGGGTATAGGCCCAGTACTTGGTTCAAGTTTTCCCACAGTTCCTGGCACAGTGTTATGTATATCACAGATGATCAATAAATCTAAACTGAAAATATACCATGGTAGTACTGAACAATATGCAAATGATATTATAAAGTCAGTATTGAGTCTCTATTGTTTTACACAACTTCATGACATCAGCTTTATTGCACTCTTTAGAACGGTAGACTATGTATACTTTAATTTCCTCGATGTGTTTGATCGAATATCAGCAGAATTCTGTCATTTCCCTGGCTCCTGGTCTCTCAGTCTGCCTTTGAGTTAATTCTACCTTTGACACTGAGTCCAGAGCAGTGAATTCCTACCAGTAGAGTGTTCATTATAAGAACCTTCACTTTGTGCTCCCAGAAGGAGCCATTTGTGTGCCAAAAGAATGTAGTCTTACGAGGTATAAATGCTTAGAATTCCAGCTCTGCCACTGGATAGCAATGATATTAGATAGTCATTTAACTCCTCCAAGCTTCTGTTACCTCAGCACCATGTCAAGAATAATGCTTCCATTTTGTAGAGATGATAGGTTAGAACAGTGTTTGCAAAGTGTCAGCCCAGCACTCCTTGCTCCTTAAGAGACAGCTGGTAATGGTTAGCCAGACTCGGCGTCCCCAAGGAAAGGAAAGAGCCCATAATTCTAGCACTTTCTTAACTCTAGACAACTGAGCTTCATTGGCTGAAAAACATTTCGAAATAGCACAATTAAGGACAAGACTTTAAGCACAGTAAATACTTTTGGACCAAATGCATCAGGAGCAGAGATGCAGGTCTATGGTCATCTCAAAGATAACTCAATATTTTGTACAAAAGTTAAAGCAGAAGGCAAATTTCTATCTTTACTAGTACTATTGTTTTACAGCTTTGCAAGTTCTTTGTGCAATTTACTGATACTGAAAAGGGGGAGTGCTGACGTTAGATTCCAGTTTTAAATAAGCATGTAATTCAGGTACCAAGACACACTTGTGACTTATTTCTTCAGGGTTACAACAGGCCAAAGGCTTACATTGCTGCTCAGGGTCCACTGAAGTCCACAGCAGAAGACTTCTGGAGAATGATATGGGAGCATAATGTGGAAGTCATCGTCATGATCACAAACCTCGTGGAGAAAGGAAGAGTATGTAGTCATGAAACAGGACATCTCTGATATCAGTTAGGGTTGCTTTTAATTCGTTCATTTTATTTTGTTTCATTTTCTGAGTGAGGGTCTTGTGTAACCTAAGCTGCCTGCAAACTCTCTATAAAGTTGATCCTGACTTTCTAATCACCCTGCTTCTGCCTCTTGTCTCCCAAGTGTTTGGAATGACAGAGCTGTACAAGCATTTTCGGCTACTTCTAATTTCTGAAATAATCAATATCAGAAAGCAGAAAAAGTTAGGAAAGGCAATCAGTATTCTTTCTAATTGTTTGCATCTTATGTTATATATATGGGTGTTTTGTCTGCAAATACAAGTGTGTACCAGATGCATGCCTGGTGCCTATGGAATTCAGAAGAGGGCACTGGATCCCCAGATACCGGAGTTAGAGTTTGTGCATTGCTATGTGGTTGCTAGGAATTTGAACCTATGAAAGAGCAACAATTGCTCTTAACCACTGAGCCAGCTCTCCACCCCCATAGTGCATCTCCATCCTAGTATGCACCATGACAACTCAAAGGAAACTGTTGACATCATCAATCAAAATGTTTCATCATTAGGAATCAAGGTACCTGCTGCCTCAATGCATTCTTCATAGTGTAAGAAAGAATGAAGTGAATTTCAGTGAAAAACAGTGAAGAGCAAAGTAGGTTTCAATGCACAGAACCTAGATTTGAATACAGAGCCTGTAGTAACTCAGAGCTCCCTGATTCACTTTCCTTGTCTAAAGGGAGGGAAAACAGGACTAGAACATCTGAGATCTTTTTTTCTCAGACCTTTGATCTCTGTGTCATCTACAACTAATTTATCATCACCTCGAAGGAAAAAAAAAGACTAGCTAAAAAGTTTAGGATGGAGCTAGAGAAATGGTTTGGCTGTTATAAGTGCTGGGTCCTCTTCCAGAGGACCCGGGTTTGAGCTCCAGAACCTACATGGCAGCTCACAACTATCTGTACCTTTAGTCCTGAGGGATCCAGTGCCATTCTCTGGCCTCCATGGACACCAGGTACACAAGAGATGTGTAGAGATATATATGAAAATACCCATACACAGAAGATAATACACAATAATAATAATAAATCATTCATGTCACCATCCCAAACCTTTACTTATTTCAAGAGTGGCATGCACTTTGGATGCTGGAAACATGAAAATTACATGCTTTTTTTTCCTTTCACAGAGAAAATGTGACCAGTACTGGCCTACTGATGGAAGTGAAGAATATGGGAGCTTCCTAGTCAACCAAAAGAATGTTCAGGTGCTTGCATATTATACTGTGAGGAATTTCACCCTAAGAAACACAAAGATAAAAAAGGTAAGTGTTTTAGGGTTTCTCTTGCTGCGATAAGACACCAGAACCAAAAGCAGCTTGAAGAAGAAAGGGTTTATTTCCATTTACAATCCCATGCAACAGTCTATTATTGAAGGAAAACATCAGAAACTCAAGACAAGAGCCTGATGCAGAGGCCATGGAAGAAAGCTGCATACTGGCTTGCTTGCTCCATGGCTTCCTCAGGCTGCTTTCTTATAGCACACCTTGGACCACCAACCACTGGGTCCTCCATCAATCATCATTAAGGAATATACCAGAGTCCTCACCCATAAAACAATCTAGTGGGGTATTTTCACAAGTGATGTTCCCTTTTCCGAAATGACTCTAGCTTGTGTCAAGTTAGCATAAAAACTATTCAATAAGTTATAACTAATGGGAATATATCACCAGTAGATCAACTGATTAAAAATTGGATCATACTTTCACAGTGAAATATTATTTGGCCCTAATTAATAATGATATCTGTCATTTTGGGCAATTTAGATGATCCTCTAAGACAGTATGCTAAGTGATATAAGCCAGAAATAGAAAGGCAAATGTGGAATGATTTTATTTATATGTGGACTCAATATATGTATATATGCTGGATAACATAAATACACATAGTTCTTATTTGCTGCTACGAGCTGTCTGAACTTTTCCAGGGCTCTCAGAAAGGAAGATCCAGTGGGCGCCTCGTCACACAGTATCATTACACCCAGTGGCCAGACATGGGTGTTCCCGAGTACTCCCTGCCTGTGCTGGCCTTTGTGAGAAAGGCTGCCCAGGCCAAGCGTCACGCAGTCGGGCCAGTTGTTGTCCACTGCAGGTGAGTCTCAGAGATGTTCTCCCAAACCCACAGACCTTCTTTTGCTGTCACATGAGGACTCAAGGGACAACTTGTACCAAACCGGAAATGATTTTGCAACAGGAGAAGTGTAATTATATTCCCATCCTTATAAGTATTGATCGGTAAGAGTGAGTGTTCTAGACTCGCAATTGGAAGGCTAAAGGTTTCAGAGCAGCAAGTATTGGTCTATCTAATTGTTGAATTGGATTTCAACTTCTTTTTTTTTCTAAGTTTTTTTTATTTACATTCCAAATCATTTCCCCTTTCCTGTTTCCTCCCTCCCCGAAAGTCCCATAAGCCCCCTTCCCTCCCTCTTTTCTCCATTCAACCCCCTCTCATTTCTCTGTCCTGGCATTCCCCTACATCCAGTCTTTCCCCTACATCGAGTCTTTCCAGGATTTCAACTTCTTAATGGTGAGATAGACACAGCACGGCTTTGTTCTTAAATATTAGCAGGACACAACATCATAAGATGAGACTTTAAGTGCTTAAAATATTGTCAATGGTCTGACTTAATCTGTTATACAGTTCTCATGCTAGGTGTATATTACAGAAGGCAAGGCACTCAGACTTGGAGAAATTTAGCAAAATGACCTGACTTTTTAAAAATAGTTTGCCTCCCAAATCCTTTTCTTGTTTTCCCAACTTCTTGAAAGTCATGTTGACTCTGTTAAGCAATTCATTGCTGCCCAGGAGCTAGAACTTTCAGGAGGAGGCTGATAAATAGAAATAACACCATTGAGAGAGAGAGAGAGGGAAAGAGAGAGAGAGAGAGAGAGAGAGTAGTTTATAGGAGCTATGCCACTCTTGTGTTTTGTATTTAAAAATAATAGCAGTTGATACTGACCAAGTGTGGCGAGCTTCCTGACTGCAAAGATGGCTTTCATTTCTCTACTTGGTGCTTGTGCTGAGGCAGTGCCTGTCTTTTCACAGAAGCAGCTGTCTGCCTTTGACCCACAGCTAGCTCATCTGACACATTCTAATCACCTACTTGGACTTTTCCTCAGATAAAGTTGGACAAGTTGATCTGGGGGGGCGGGGGAAGAGTTTAGTTTGGTAGCTTGACAAACTGAGGAAAACCAAAGAATGCAGAAAACAAGCTTCTGAAGGTCAGGGATTGTCTCTTAGCGAAGGGACAAGGAGCTGACTATTGTGCAGAGCGGTGCTAATTCTCTCTATAGTACTTGTGTGGACAGCCTAAGTTCTGTCCCTCAGACTGAGGCTTTGAAGAAAGTAGCTCCATAATGGCCCTTTAGAAACAACAGGACTTATGCTTTATTCCTTGTGGTCTCACTAAAACAAAACTTTCAGCTGAAAGCCCCGTTGGATTCTTTTCTCTTTTTTGTGTCAAAACCTTTGCAAACATGTCTACCAGGCAACAGACCCAAGACCTTCGCCTTTCAGAATTAGCTGAAGCTGACCCTTCCACTTTTCTCAGACTAAATGTCTACTTTACTTACTATGCACTGTGGAGCCAACAGTCACCAACAACTGTTGGAAATATTTTAAAAACATCCCATGGAAATAGTCAGGTTGCCTTGCTGTTTGACTCACAGCAGAAACAAACCCCAAAGTAAACTTTGTTTAAGCATTTCCCTGAACTGTCACACTGTTTATAACTGTAGATTGCTAAGTTTATGTATGACTTATTGACTTGGAGAAGGAAACTGATTTTATCAACATGACAACTAATAATGACTGACTTTCACACTTCTTTTGTGCTTGACATTGAAGTATTCCTTTCTGTTCGTGTGTTCAGTGCCGGCGTGGGGAGAACGGGCACATACATTGTGCTAGACAGTATGTTGCAACAGATTCAACACGAAGGAACCGTCAACATATTTGGCTTCTTGAAACACATTCGTTCTCAAAGAAATTATTTGGTGCAAACAGAGGTATTGCTTTTTAAATATACCTTTATTCATCGAAGGTGTGGGCGTGTCATTGAAATCTAGGTCTGTTATTCTCTGAGGGTAGCCATATGGAGGGACTACTTATATGGAGGGTAAAAATGACAGAAACACATTTGATATTATCTGAGGTCTGAAGCCCACCAGCAAAGTGGTCCTTCAGAAGCTTGAAGAGGTGAATGCTTTCTTGCCTTGTTTTGGATTCTGGTGGCTGCATGTAGCCTTAATCCTGGGAGCATAATCTACTCTCTCCCTCTGTCTTCTTATGGCTATCTTCCCTGTGCCTAAATTTCCCTCTACTAATATGAATGCCAGTCACTGCTCTCTGACAGTTGAATTGAAAGAAATTTGTTATATCTGTATCCTATTTGTAAGGCCATATTTAGAGGTACTTCTATGTTGAGTTGCGACTTATCTTTTAGGGGAATGCAATTTAACCTATTACACTAAATAGCAAACAAATCACAGATAGGCCAGCAAAACTCTGTCCATGTGGGGATAAAAATGAGGGCTGTCGTCCATATGACATTAATTATAGTAAAGATCCAGAAATAGTAGAGCACTCAACATGCTAGCCAACACCTAAAGCTGCTCAACACAGACAGTTAATGGATTTAGTTTCTTCTATTTAAAATATATGATCATATACAAGGCAGGACAGAGTTTACAAATCTGTGTTATTCTCTCCCGCTTTCAAATAAAAGTGATCATAGATTATAAAGCTATGATATGACCCTAAGAATAACCAGAAATAGGTGACTAGTCTGAGGGAAAAAAAACACACACACATTCCATCATTGAAATAACCTTCTGTCAGACAGGACCAGATAAAAAAGTCTCATTAGTGAAATAGAAGAGAATCATTAGATACAAACTAGAGACAAGCTTGAACCCAACTGTTCCAATTTGTTCTGTTTCTGTGACAAGATGCTGGCCAAAACCAGTTTAGGGAGGAAAGGCTTTGTTTTCGTTTACAGATTACAATCCCCATGTAGGGGAGACAGGACAGGAACTGAAGCAGAGGCTCTGGAAGAATGCTACCTTTCTTGTCCCCTGGCTTCCTCAGCTACCTTTCTTATACAGCCAAGACCCACCTATCTAGCGATGGTTTCACCCACAGTGGGGTGGGGTAGACCCTCCCACATCCACTCACAATCAAGAAAATCTCCCACACACATACACACACACACACACACACACACACACACACACACACACACACTCACGGAGGCTAATCTGAGGGGGGCAATTCCTTGGTTGAGATTCCTCTCCCCAGCAATGTCTAGTTTGTGTTGGGAAGACAATATACCTAACCAGGAAACCACTCTGCTCCTGTGTGACGGACTACCAGGAGAATAGTCACTAGAGCAAGTCCACCAGAAGCCCTCGAGTCAAGGGAGTGCTCCTCACAGGAAAATGAGGCTCAATACTTAAGGAAGGCAGAGGACTTGGCTTTGCCTTTCCAAGTTTTCTGTCTTCCTTCCAATCCACCAAGACCAATGAGAGACAAACAGGAGGAATGAGAAGAGTGTGTTTCTGCCTGGGCCACCTCCTCTCCTGTCCACCTTCTTACCAGGTCTCATTAGCAATATTTGGCAGGGCCACTCACAACTATTTTGTTGAACTCTAGCTTTCTGCCCAAATGGAAGTTTCTGCATCTGTAACTAGATATCTGTCAGAAAATGTAAAGCAGTGCTTCTATCGTGGCTGTTTTCTCAGGAGCAGTATGTCTTCATTCACGATACACTGGTCGAGGCCATACTCAGCAAAGAAACAGAGGTGCCTGACAGCCACATACATTCCTATGTTAATACACTCCTCATACCTGGACCAACAGGCAAGACGAAACTAGAGAAACAATTCCAGGTGAGTTTGCTTGCTCAAATGCCTCTCAGATGACACCACAGAACTGAACGTCACTATAGCTCCTCATTCAACAAGACAAGGCCAAGTGGGGGAGCTGGGAGAGTTGCTAGAATAACAACTTTGTGTTCAAGCCACCCTTGTTCCTTACAATAGGTTACAGCGCCACGCGGTAGATTTTAAAGAGATGCTTAATTCTGAGTGCCAAGAGGAAAAGTTGTCAGAAACCCTAAACTAACTTTGACAAATGCAGACACGGCCCAGGAAAGAAGGACATGGAGAATAACGGAATGAACAGACAGGACATACAATACAAACTGGATAAGTGTTCTTTTTGCTTTGAAAAAACCAGACCACTTCAGCACAAGTGTAGTGGCTCAGGCTGTTCCTGCTCCTCTTTGAAACAGCCTGTGTCTCACTTGAAACCCTCCGACTAAAGTAGGCCACCTACTTACAATAGCTTCCTCAACCCCAGTTTCTCCTACTCACCTGTCTTGAGATAGAAAACCAGAGTGTTTGTAGAGGGGAGGCATGCTTAGCTCCCAAACTTCCAAAACACAAGCTTTTTGACTTTCAGAAATTACTTTGCAAAGATTTCAGAAAGTGGGTGTTAGCAGACCTGCCTCTCATCACAGAGAAAGTACAGAACGAGGGCTACGATTTTTCTGCACATGATCCTATGCTGTTCTCAAACTTCTGAGGGTTTCAGGAGAAATGGGGCTCAGGTAAGAATATCTAAGAAGAACTTAAAAGAACCTGGGGAAAAGCTAAGAGGCATTAATCTCGAGATACTTTTCTCTGTGCTATTCGCCTAACCTACAGAAGAGTATGCTAACTACCATCAGTCCCCTACCTCTGACCTTGGAACTGCCTTCTGTGCTCTGGAAATACAAAAAGATTTGGATGTCTTCTCATCATAGAACTTGTTTGCAGAAAGATGTCTTCACTCCTTTCTCAGCAGGACTAGGAAGATACTGATGCTTTGGAGAAAGTATGCAGACTAGGTTCTTAAAGAGAAAAAGTAAAGCCTGAAAATGAAGTTTGAAGGATACCCTTTGCAGAGATGAAAGGTCATTCAGGCAACCTAATTTTACATTTATATCCCCTGTTGTCAATAGAACTGTCACTCAAGTATGGTTCACCCACTACACGGTTACTTAAGAGAATTGATACGGCTTAGGATGAATAATCTGGGATTTAAATAGAAACACAACAAATACTGAATTAAAAAGAGAGATTTGACCTTTTTATTCCTGCTCACAATACAAATAGGAAATGCAGATATAAAGGCATACTGTTTTATTTTTTAAAGCAATCTTCATTCAAGTTCCTACAAAGAAAAATTTCCTTGAAACAAATTGCATGCCTATTCCATAAATATTTATCAGATATTTATTAGTTTCCAGGCCTCGGGGTTTAATGCCGAGCTGTAAACTTATGGGCTAGGTTATGGCTCAGTTGATAAAGAGCTTGCTGCATGAACATGAGAGTATGCATTTAGATCCCTAGGTCTATGGACAAAAGCTTCACACAAGTGGTGCGGTGCCTGTAATCCCAGACCTGTGGAGGCAGCTGCAGGAGCACCACTGGGGTGTGCCGCCTCATCAGTCTAACTCAATTGGGGAGCTCCAGGTTCAGATAGAGAATCCATGTCCAAAGAAATAGTTGGAGAAAAACTGAGGAGAATACCTGATTCAACCTCCAGCCTCCACATAAGTACACACACACACACACACACACATACACACACACACAAATATAAATATGCATTTCAAAAAACCAAACATTAAGGAGGAGCTAGAGAGCTGGAGAGATGGCTCAGCAGCTAAAAGATTTGAACTGCTCTAGTAGAGGACCTATGTTCAGTTCCCAGCACCAATGTTGGGCAGCTCATAACTGCCTGTGACTCCAGCTTTAGAGAATCAAGCACCCTCTTCTTGAATCCTCAGATACCTGAACTCACATGTGCACATACCCATACACAGATGCACACACATATACACATAAATTAAGATATGTATTAAACATGTTAATTAAAATATATCCAGCATCCTCCTCTGGAATCCTTAGATACCTGAACTCACATGTACACATACTCACATGCAGACACAAAAGTGCATACACATAAATTAAGTTATATATAATATTTTATATATACTAAAATATATCTTAAAACAATTAAAAGAACACACTCAGCTCCCACTCTCAAGGTGCTTGCAGCCTAATGAAAGATACAGATAAGAAAACAAAACTGTGGAAAGCACAGTGGAAGAAAAGGATGCTATAGGTGCACAGGTAAAGATACAACTTAGGGAAGAATATATGAGCCCGTAAGAGGACTTGGTGTTTAGCTTATAGGACATTACATTTGTTATTTGGGAGGGAATGATGTAATTTCCTGTGACAGAGAATTCAAGAGAGAAGGTGCATGTTTGCATGATGTAATAGAGGACAAGATGGTCAGATCACTCCTACATCTGCACAACTCTGAAATACTAGAAGCATATTAGCAAGACTCTCTTTATTGAATGGAATGACTGAGGTACAGGGTTCTACAAATAAAAAGTGTATTTGGGATTGTTATTCTATGGATACATAGTCAAGGAGCCACATCTGGTGATGGCCTTCTTACTAAATGGAAGTCTTAGGTTCTTCAGAACATTAACTGGATATATGACAAGAAAGAGAGAGAGAGAGAGAGAGAGAGAGAGAGAGAGAGAGAGAGAGAGAGAGAGAGAGTCTGAGTGTCTGTGTTTTTGTGTGTGTATAAAACCCTGTACCTCTTTTATAGCTACTAAGATTCATTCATAGGAACTTAAAGACTTAATGTAATCCTAGTCACCTCCCCAAATCTGCACCTCTATACACCATAAGTGACCTCAGCTTTCACACTCTCAATATCTCTCAGTAGAGATTAAATTTAAACACATGAAGCCTTGGGAAGCACATTCAAATCATAGCCAAATCATAACAGAACATGAGTCAGTTAATGTGTGTAGTAGACAACTCACTACTGCATCTAAGTGGTAAAAGATCAGGCCTGGAGAAAGAGACTGGCCAGCTTGGAGATGGTTCCTTGAAGCCTTGGAACTGGATGGTCACTAAAGATGAGGTGTTTAAGAAGGCTTGGGAGAAGGGATGGAGATGCTCATCCAAGTGATAGAGCTCTTACCTACCTGAGCACACACCATGTTCTAAGTTCAAACACGAATTTAAAAAAAAAATAAAGAAAAGAAAAAAGAAAAAGCAGGGAAGAGGGGAGATATAAGAGGGGTAAATGGAAGGCATAAGAGTAAGATAGCGAGAAATAAAAGAATCTAAAGAAAGTAAGGTTTCAAGAGGAGAAAATGAATAGAAACAGCAAACGCTAATAACATTTGTGGAAAGGGCAGAAGAGCTCAGGCCCGGGCACTGATGATCTTTGCAATGCTTATTGCATTGAAGCCACATAACTGAGTTAAAAACCAATGAAAAGGCCACAGCAAGAAGCAAGCTCAGGGGGCTGGAGAGATGGCTGTGCAGTTGAGAGCACTGGCTGCTCTTCCAAAGGTCCTGAGTTCAAATCCCAGCAACCACATGGTGGCTCACAATTGTTTGTAATGAGATCTGATGCTAACCCTAACCCTAACCCTAACCCACTAAACAGATATAAATTTATAAACATAAAATAAATAAATAACTTTTTTAAAAAAGAAGCAAGTTCAAGGGAACAAGAAGGCCATTAGAGGAGGGGACAATTAGAACAAAATATATTGACATTAGGACTCCTGAACATGTGTGGCATGCACACAGAGATAGATACACATATAAACACACACACACACACACACACACACACACACACACACCAATAAAAATAAATTTTTAAGACTTGGCACTAAAAGAAATAATAAAGAGAGCTACTAGGAAATATAAGCTTAAAGGGTAAGACAGATTTTATGTTGCTTATTTTGATTTGATTGTGGGGTTGTTGTTGTTGTTGTTGATGATGGTGTTGTTTTGTTTTGTTGGTTGAGTTTTTGAGACAGGGTTTCTCTGTGTAGCTCTGGTTGTCCTGGTACTCTATCTGTAGACCAAGCTTGCCTTAAACTCAGAGATCAGCCTGCCCTGCGCCTGCCCCTGCCCCTGCCCCTGCCCCTTCCCCTGCCCCTGCCCCTGCCCCTGCCCCTGCCTCTGCCTCTGCCTCCCGAGAGCTGGGATCAAAGGTGTACACCACAGCACCCAGACTTGAGTGTGTTTTAATAAGAGAGGTATATAAGCTTCCTTTTAAACTAGGGGAAGTGAGAAAATTCAGATTAGCAAAAATCCTTCGGGTAAAGAGGTAAAAATGAGAACACGGGTGAAGGAATGAAGGAATGAGTTCCAAAATAGGAAGACCTTAATGGCTTGCAGAGAGGGTGTACTTAGAAATGAATATACAACCTCCAAGATATCCTTGATGCAGGAAGGCGTAAGTATTCATAAACACCATAGGGCCATGCTAAGGGTGATGGCTCACACCTGGACTCTCTGCACTCAAGATCCTGAGGCGTAAGGATTGCCACAAATCTGACATCAGCCTGGGCTAAGAGTGAGACCCTGTTTTAAAGCTGAGGAAATGAAACATGATCATAATTTAGAAATATTTTCTTTTTTTAAATTTTATTTTATTTTCTAAGTTTTTTTATTTACATTCAAAATCATTTCCCCTTTCCTGTTTCCTCCCTCCCCAAAAGTTCCATAAGCCCCCCTCCCTCCCTCTTTTCCCCATTCAACCCCCTCTTGCTTCTCTGTCCTGGCTTTAAAAACATACTGTAAGTGAGATCATGGAGGAGGTCATAGGGATTTTAAGAAACAGAAATTTCCAAACCTTGGTAGAAAAAACAAATCTCAGTGGAAAACTTAACCAATCCGTCTGTTTTACTGAACACATAAATATTTGATACCAAGATAGTGTATGCATAAAACAGAATAGAATTTAGGGTTTCAGTGACTGAAAACCACCAGTATATACTGTAGCATCCTGATGAAGTCATTTGTAGGATTCATTCCAAGAATTAAATAACTATTTAACATTAGTGAGAGTAAGTAGAGGAAATGTGAGGTGCATACCCACAGAGGAAGCCATCAGGAAGATCCCCTCAAAATCAAAGGGCTTGAAATACAGCTTAGAGGCTTCTGGGACTTCACTCTAAAGGTTACTTACTTCAAAAAACCCCTGGGATTGCAAGAGTGGGCTATGCTTACACTAAATGTCATTCCTTTGTTGATGTGTGTCAGTGTGTGTTTGGGGATCTGGGTAAAGTGATGAAATGACCAGCACACTTCCTTGCCTCCCCTGTCAGCTTCTGAGCCAGTCAAATATTCTTCAGAGTGACTACTCGACAGCCCTGAAGCAGTGTAACAGGGAGAAGAATAGAACATCCTCCATCATCCCTGGTAAGTCACACAGAACCTTGCAAAACCAACTGGGTTGTTTACTTCCATAATAAAACACCTCTATGTCTTTCAGTAATAATTATGCATATTAATTATGTTATGGTCTATTGTCATATTGTTTTAATTAAACCCAGTATTTGATTATTAAAAATAACTCAAATCCTTGAAGTCTTATGAAAAATTGAAAAACTGAACTTCAACAATTAGTTTAACCACCAAAGGTATTCGTTGAGAAATGCAATTGTACTTTGCATTTGGGGGTTGTTGTTGGGAGTGATGATGGCTCAGTGCAGTGGGCATGTTTGTTTACCTACCATGTTCTGTGTTCCAGTGGAAAGATCAAGGGTGGGAATTTCATCCCTGAGTGGGGAAGGCACAGACTACATCAATGCATCCTATATTATGGTAAGTCAGAGACATCACAGGAGAATCTACTTGCCCATCTGTGTTATTAGAATTAATAGTAGAATGTGCTCCTGGATGCAGCGACAGCACCTGTCCAATACAGTCAGTCCAGTACAATGACTATAGCACACAGTCTTCAGCAGCATATCTTGATGTTTTCATATGTGCTAGGACTGAAGAAACCTCAAAATCAATAAGGAAATACAGATCCCAAATTCACCATTCAGAGCTGATGAATAGACATAAAATGTATTTTCATTCACCAAGGTACAGATCTGGGGCAGAGGTAGGGTACACCAACTTCAACAGAGTTCAAATTCACTAAAATTAGCACCCCAGTTTTGCAGCACAGTGCTTCCTAAGTACTAGGTTCATTTGTGCTATTGGATTTTTAAAGACGTAAAACCTTCCTTCTGCATTGAGGTTGTCTGATGAATGGACCAGTGCTTTGGTGGCTTTTGTGTGCCCTTTATTAATATCTTAAGATAGTCAATTACATAGCTTGGTTTCAAATGAAAAGAGTCCTAACATTCCTTTCCAGATCACTGTTCTAGTCAGCCTGCAAAGAAATGACCTAAGAAGATGCAGGAAACAGGGAGATGCAGTTAACCACTCTCTAACGCCCACCACATTTCAAATGAACCCATGGGGGTGGTAAAAGACCACATCGCAAGAGGGGAGTTTCAGATTCAGTAAACAGCATGTAAATAATTCGATCCAGTTATGCCAGTTTCCAGGCTTCACAAGTACAATCAGAGAGTACCTTTCCTGATCCCTCTCATAGAGGAGGCAGCCAGGGGCCAGGACATGGAAGGTAATCTAAGGTAAAGAGATGTGAGATTTAGTAATCTGAAGCCTAGGGTTCGTGGACAATAAGGATTATAAACTCTGCAATAGATTTACACTCTCTCTTTCACAAACCCTTTGGTACATCTTCTAGAGGTCACACCCCTTTTTTTTTAATTTGTTTTAATTTATTTACATTTCAAGTTATCCCCTTACCTGGTTTCCATCTTCTGGAAACCTCCATCCCAACCCCTCTTCCCCTGCTTCTTTGAGGGTGTTCCTCCACCCGCCAACCCACTCCTGCCTCCCCGCCCTCGATTCCCCTACACTGGGGCATCTATCGAACCTTCATAGGACCAAGGACCTCTCCTCCCATTGATGCCTGACAAGGTCGTCCTCTGCTTTGTATGCAGCTGGAGTCATGTGTGCTCCTTGGTTGGTGGCTTAGTCCCTGAGGTAAATGTATCCACAGTACTTATACCTCAGTTTAATCACCTTTAAAATGAGGATGATAGTTCTATCTCACACTGCCCTTAAATGTTGCTTGTAATAAATTATTCTTTCAGCATTCAGTCTAGAAATAAATACACCACTTTAACAAAACCACATTTCTCTGTTTAGTCACATTTAAGGGCTCTTTTCTCGTGTCTTTGGTTCTGTAGGGTTATTACCAGAGCAATGAATTCATCATCACCCAGCATCCCCTTCTACACACCATCAAAGACTTCTGGAGAATGATATGGGATCATAATGCCCAGCTGGTGGTTATGATTCCAGATGGTCAAAACATGGTAGGTCATTTTTTTTTGTTCTTTTCTTGTAAGGAAAATAGGCTACAATAGCCAGAAGTCTATCATACAAACAAGAAAAGTAATCTTTTTTACGGCTAATAGATTCACTAGAGTCATGCTTTGATGGACTGGATTGGTTAAGCAGTTCTGTTGGGTCAAGGTAGTGAATGAGAGTTCTAAACGAAGTAGATTAAAGTTGCTAAATAGAGTGGCCAGGTAGTTGGGACTGCCAGGCTCGGAGACAGACAGGCATAGTATCGCTTGGGTCGCAGGCGGCTTGTGTGTACGCTGCTCCCAAGAGCTGGGCAGATCTGCAGTAACCAGCGCGCCAGCTCTGCTGTGGGACTTCTGCCTGGCAGAGGGACCCCTGCACTAGACAGGAGCCTACCAGCTTCCCTTCCCCGACCTCTGTTCCGGTAGACTGCACTGAAGAGACAGGTACCCAGGTTCCGCCCAATATAACATCGCTTGGGACACGGCCTGTTGGGGCTTCCGTCTCCTCCCAAGAACGGGACAGCGCTGTGGTCGTCTGGGCGCCAGATATGCTGTAGGCCATCCCCTCTGCAGGGTGACCAGCACCACCAAGAGAGTGCAGAGTGCACTCCGCCAACTTTGCTCCAGTGGCCAGGTAGTTGAGACTGCCAGGCTCGGAGACACACAGGCATAATATCACTTGGGTCTCAGGCGGCTTGTGTGTACACTGCTCCCAAGAGCTGGGCAGATCTGCAGTAACCAGCATGCCAGCTCTGCTGTGGGACTTCTGCCTTGCAGAGGGACACCCCCTCCCCCCAACTCTGGGAGAGATCACACACCCCTGCACAGGGCAGGAGCCTACCAGACTCCATTTGGTGACCTCTGCTCTGAGAATCCATTACACTGAGCCTTTGGATGTGCAGGGACTCCACAATATAACATCACTTGGGGCAAGGCACATCAGGGCTCCAAAGTCACTCAGGAGCAGGGCAGGCCCCAGAAATCAGTGCCAGGGAAATCCTGGTAATCCAGGGGTCCAGAAATAGCTTTGCAGGCTCACAGGAGGTCCAACCAACAGCCAGTGACAGCAGGACCAACTAACATCAGAGGTAACCAGATGGCAAAAGGCAAACGTAGGAACGTTACTAACAGAAATCAAAGTAATATGGCACCATCCGAACCCAACTCTCCAACAGCAGCAAGTCCTGGATACCCCACCACACCCGAAAGACAAGATCTGGATTTAAAATCACTTCTCATGATGCTATTAGAGGATCACAAGAAGGACACAAATAAATCTAATAAAGAATTACAGGAGACCATGAATCAACGGTTAGAAGCCCTTACAAAGGAAACACAAAAATCGCTTAGAGAAATGCAGGAGAACATGGATCAAAAGATGGAGGCCCACAAGGAGACAACACAAAAATCGCTTAAAGAAATGAATCAACCAGTAGATGCACTTTCGAAGGAACCACAAAAATTGCATAAAGAAATGCAGAAGAATATGGGTCAACAGATGGATCCCATAGGGAGGCAACACAAAAAGTGCTTAAAGAAATGAATCAACGGATAGATCCCTTACAAAGAAAACACGAGGAAATGCAGGAGACGATGGATCAACAGATGATATCCCATGAGAAGGAAACACAAAAATCGCTCAGAGAAATGCAGGAGAACTTGGGTCAAGAGGCAGAAATCTTGAAAGAGGTAATGCAAAAATACCTTAAAGAAATACAGGAAAATACAAACAAACAAGTCGAAGGATCTCAGCAAATCCATCCAGGATCTAAAAAAGGAAGTAGAAACAACTAAGAAATCACAAAGGGAGACAACTTTGGAGATAGAAAACCTTGGGAAGAAATCAGGAGTCATAGATGCAAGCATGAACAATAGAATACAAGAGATGGAAGAAAGAATCTCAGGTGCTGAAGATACCATAGAAAGCATCGACTCAACAGTCAAAGAAAATGCAAAATGCAAAAAACGTGTAACCCAAAACATCCAGGAAATCCAGGACACAATGAGAAGACCAAACCTAAGGATTATAGGTATAGATGAAAGTGAAGATTTGCAACTTAAAGGGCCAGTAAACATCTTCAACAAAATTATGGAGGAAAACTTCCCTAACCTAAAGAGAGAGATGACGATGAACGTACAAGAAGCCTACAGAACTCCAAACAGACTGGACCAGAACAGAAATATCTCCAGTCACATAATAATCAAAACACCAAATGTACTAAACAAAGAAAGAATATTAAAAGCAGTAAGAGAAAAGGGCCAAGTAACATACAAAGGAAGACCTATCCGAATCACATCAGACTTCTCACCAGAGACTATGAAAGCCAGAAGATCCTGGGCAGATCTCATGCAGACACTAAGACAGCACAAATGCCAGCCTAGACTACTATACCCAGCAAAACTCTCAATCACCATAGATGGAGAGACCAAGATATTCCATGATAAAACCAAATTTTCACAATATCTTTCCACAAATCCAGCCCTGCAAAGGATAATAGGTGGAAACCGCCAATACAGGGAGAGAAACAACACCCTGGAAAAAAAGAGATAGTAACCTTCTTGCTTCAAACCCAAAAGTAGATAACCACTCAAACATAAAGATAGCATCAAGAATGGCAGGTGGCAATAATCACTATGCCTTAATCTCTCTTAATATCAATGGTCTCAATTCCCCAATAAAAAGACATAGACTAGCAGAGTGGATATGTAAACAGGACCCAGCATTTTGCTGCATGCAGGAAACGCACCTCAGTATCAAAGACAAACACTACCTCAGAGAAAAAGGCTGTAAAACAATTTTACAAGCAAATGGCCCCAAGAAACGAGGTGGAGTGGCCATCCTAATATCAGATAAAATTGATTTTCAACCTAAAGTCATCAAAAAAGACACAGAAGGACACTACGTACTGATCAAAGGAAAAATCCACCAACAAGAACTCTCAATTCTGAATATCTATGCTCCAAATGCAAGGGCACCCTCATTCGTAAAAGAAACTTTACTAAAGCTCAAAGCACACATCGCACCTCACACAATAATAGTGGGTGACTTCAACACCCCACTCTCTGAAATGGATCGTTCAGGAAAGCAGAAATTAAACAGGGACACAGTGAATCTAATTGAAGCCTTGGACCAAATGGAACTAACAGATAGATATAGAACATTTCATCCTAGAGCTAAAGAATACACCTTCTTCTCAGCACCTCATGGTACCTTCTCCAAAATCGAACATATAATTGGTCACAAATCAGACCTCAACAGATATAAGAAGATCGAACTAATCCCACGCCTCCTATCAGATCACTATGGAATAAGGGTGGTCTTCAATGGCAACAAAAACAAAAGAAAACCCACGTACACATGGAGGCTGAACAATGCTCTACTCAATGATAACTTGGTCAAGGTGGAAATAAAGAAAGAAATCAAAGACTTTTTGAAAGTTAATGAAAATGAAGGCACAACATACCCTAATTTATGGGACACAATGAAAGCAGTGCTAAGAGGAAAATTCACAGCCCTGAGTGCCGCCAAAAAGAAACGGGAGACAGCATACACTAACAGCTTAATGGCACACCTGAAAGCCCTGGAACAAAAAGAAGCAAATACACCAAAGAGGAGTAGAAGGCAGGAAATCATCAAACTCAGGGCTGAAATCAATCAAGTAGAAACAAAGAAAACCATACAAAGAATCAACAAAACGAGGAGTTGGTTCTTTGAGAAAATCAACAAGATAGATAAGCCCTTAGCCAGACTAACCAGAGGGCACAGAGATAGTATTCAAATTAATAAAATCAGAAACGAAAAGGGAGAGATAACAACAGAAACTGAGGAAATTCAAAAAATCATCAGATCCTACTACAAAAACCTGTATTCAACACAACTAGAAAATCTTGAGGAAATGGACAATTTCCTTGACAGATATCAAATACCAAAATTAAATCAGGATCAAATAGACCATCTAAACCGTCCTATAACCCCTGAAGAAATAGAAGTTGTCATTGGAAGTCTTCCAACCAAAAAAAGCACAGGTCCAGATGGTTTTAGTGCAGAATTTTATCAGACCTTCAAAGAAGGCCAAACACCAATACTCTTCAAACTGTTCCACAAAATAGAAACAGAAGGAACACTACCCAACTCATTCTATGAAGCCACAATTACGCTAATACCAAAAGCACACAAAGATCCAACAAAGAAAGAGAATCTCAGGCCAATCTCTCTTATGAATATCGATGCAAAAATACTCAATAAAATTCTTGCCAACCTCAGCTGGAGGTCAACATGCAGAAGAATGCAAATTGACCCATCCTTATCTCCTTGCACTAAGCTCAATTCTAAGTGGATCAAAGATCTCCACATAAAACCAGACACACTGAAACTAATAGAAGGGAAACTAGGGAAGAACCTTGAACATATGGGCACAGGGGAGAATTTCCTGAACAGAACTCCAATAGCTTATACTCTAAGATCAAGAATAGACAAATGGGACCTCATTAAATTACAAAGTTTTTGCAAGGCAAAAGACACCGTCAAAAAGACAAAGCGGCAACCAACTAACTGGGAAATGATCTTTACCAACCTTACATCCGACAGAGGGCTAATATCCAAGATATACAAAGAACTCAAGAAGTTAAACTCCAGAGAGGCAAGTAACCCTATTAAAAAATGGGGTACAGAGCTACACAAAGAGTTCTCACCTGAAGAATATCTAATGGCTGAGAAGCACCTAAAGAGATGTTCATCATCCTTAGTCATTAGGGAAATGCAAATCAAAACAACACTGAGATTCCATCTCACACCAGTCAGGATGGCTAAGATCAAAAACACAGGAGACAGCAGTTGTTGGCGAGGATGTGGAGAAAGAGGAACACTCCTCCACTGCTGGTGGAATTGCAGGCTGGTACAACCACTCTGGAAAGCAGTCTGGCGGCTCCTCAGAAAACTGGGCATGACACTTCCGGAGGATCCGGCTATACCACTCCTGGGCATATACCCAGAGACTTTACCTGCATGCAATAAGGACACATGCTCCACTATATTCATAGCAGCCTTATTTATAATAGCCAGAAGCTGGAAAGAACCCAGATGTCCCTCAACGGAGGAATGGATTCAGAAGATGTGGTATATTTACACAATGGAATACTACTCTGCAATTAAAAACAATGAATTCACGAAATTCCTAGGCAAATGGTCAGAACTTGAAAATATCATCCTTAGTGAGGTAACCCAATCACAAAAGATCACACATGGTATGAAGTCACTGATAAGGGGATATTGACCCAGAATCTCAGAATACCCTAGACACAATCAGCATATCAATAGATTTCTAAAAAGATGGAAGGAGAGACCCCTGGTCCTGGAAAGACTGGATGTAGGGGAACGCCAGGACAGAGTAATGAGAGGGGGTTGAACAGAGAAAAGAGGGAGGGAAGGGGGCTTATGGGACTTTCGGGGAGGGAGGAAACGGGAAAGGGGAAGTGATTTGGAATGTAAATTAAAAAAATAAAATAAAATTAAATTAAAAAAAAAAAATTCTTGCCAACCGAATCCAAGAATACACCAAAACGATCATTCACTACGATCAAGTAGGTTTCATCCCAGGGATGCAGGGATGGTTCAATATAAGGAAATCCATCAATGTAATCCACTATATAAACAATCTCAAAGAAAAAAACCACATGGTCATCTCATTAGATGCTGAGACAGCATTTGACAAAATTCAGCATCCTTTCATGCTAAAGGTCTTGGAAAGATCAGGAATTCAAGGCCCATATCTAAACATAGTAAAAGCAATTTACACCAAACTGGTAGCCAGCATCAATCTAAATGGAGAGAAACTTGAAGCAATCCCACTAAAATCAGGGACTAGACAAGGCTGCCCTCTCTCTCCATATCTTTTCAATATAGTACTTAAAGTTCTAGCTAGAGCAATTAGACAACAAAAAGAGGTCAAAGGGATACAAATTGGAAAGGAAGAAGTCAAACTATCACTATTTGCAGACGATATGATAGTATATTTAAGCGACCCAAAGAACTCCACCAGAGAACTCCTACAGCTGATAAACGACTTCAGCAAAGTGGCCAGATATAAAATCAACTCAAGCAAGTCAGTAGCCTTCCTATACTCAAAGGATAAGCAGGCTGAGAAAGAAGTAAGAGAAATGATACCCTTCACGATAGCCACAAACGATATAAAGTATCTTGGCGTGACTCTAACCAAATAAGTGAAATATCTGTATGACAAGAACTTCAAGTCTCTGAAGAAAGAAATTGAAGAAGACCTCAGAAGATGGAAAAATCTGCCATGCTCATGGATTGGCAGGATTAATATAGTAAAAATGAGCATCTTACCAAAAGTAATATACAGATTCAATGCAATCCCTATCAAAATCCCAACTCAATTCTTCATAGAGTTAGAAAGAGCAATTCAAACATTCAACTGGAATAACAGAAAACCCAGAATAGCTAAAACTATTCTCAAGAGTAAAAGAACCTCTGGGGGAATCAGTATCCCGGACCTCAAGCTGTACTACAGAGCAATAGTGTTAAGAACCGCATGGTATTCATACAGTGACAGGCATGTAGATCAATGGAACAGAATTGAAGACCCAGAAATGAATCCACACTCCTATGGTCACTTGATCTTTGACAAAGGAGCTAAAACCATCCAGTGGAAAAAAGATAGCTTTTTCAACAAATGGTGCTGGCTCAACTGGAGGTCAACATGCAGAAGAATGCAAATTGACCCATTCTTATCTCCTTGCACTAAGCTCAATTCCAAGTGGATCAAGGACCTCCACATAAAACCAGACACACTGAAACTAATAGAAAGGAAACTAGGGAATAACCTTGAACATATGGGCACAGGGGAGAATTTCCTGAACAGAACTCCAATAACTTATGCTCTAAGATCAAGAATAGACAAATGGGACCTCATTAAATTACAAAGTTTTTGCAAGGCAAAAGACACTGTCAAAAAGACAAAGCGGCAACCAACTAACTGGGAAATGATCTTTACCAACCCTACATCCGACAGAGGGCTAATATCCAATATATACAAAGAACTCAAGAAGTTAAACTCCAGAGAGGCAAGTAACCCTATTAAAAGATGGGGTACAGAGCTAAACAAAGAGTTCTCACCTGAAGAATATCTAATGGCTGAGAAGCACCTAAAGAGATGTTCATCATCCTTAGTCATTAGGGAAATCCAAATCAAAAAACTCTGAGATTCCACCTCACACCAGTCAGAATGGCTAAGATCAAAAACACAGGAGACAGCAGTTGTTGGCGAGGATGTGGAGAAAGAGGAACACTCCTCCACTGCTGGTGGAATTGCAAGCTGGTACAACCACTCTGGAAAGCAGTCTGGCGGTTCCTCAGAAAAGTGGGCATGACACTCCCGGAGGATCCGGCTATACCACTCCTGGGTATATACCCAGAGGCTTTACCTGCATGCAATAAGGACACATGCTCCACTATGTTCATAGCAGCCTTATTTATAATAGCCAGAAGCTGGAAAGAACCCAGATGTCCCTCAACAGAGGAATGGATTCAGAAGATGTGGTATATTTACACCATGGAATACTACTCTGCAATTAAAAACAATGAACTCACGAAATTCCTAGGCAAATGGTCAGAGCTTGAAAATATCATCCTTAGTGAGGTAACCCAATCACAAAAGAGCACAAATGGTATGCAGTCACTGATAAGGGGATATTAACCCAGAATCTCAGAATTCCCTAGACACAATTCGCATATCAATAGATTTCTAAGAGGATGGAAGGAGAGACCCCTGGTCCTGGAAAGACTGGATGTAGGGGAACGCCAGGACAGAGAAACGAGAGGGGGTTGAATGGAGAAAAGAGGGAGGGAAGGGGGCTTATGGGACTTTCGGGAAGGGAGGAAACGGGAAAGGGGAAATGATTTGGAATGTAAATAAAAAAAACTTAGAAAATAAAAAAAAATGGGGTACAGAGCTAAACAAAGAGTTCTCACCTGAAGAATATCTAATGGCTGAGAAGCACCTAAAGAGATGTTCATCATCCTTAGTCATTAGGGAAATGCAAATCAAACAACCCTGAGATTCCATCTCACACCAGTCAGAATGGCTAAGATCAAAAACACAGGAGACAGCAGTTGTTGGCGAGGATGTGGAGAAAGAGGAACACTCCTCCACTGCTGGTGGAATTGCAAGCTGGTACAACCACTCTGGAAAGCAGTCTGGCGTTCCTCAGAAAACTGGGCATGACACTCCCAGAGGATCCGGCTATACCACTCCTGGGCATATACCCAGAGGCTTTACCTGCATGCAATAAGGACACATGCTCCACTATGTTCATAGCAGCCTTATTTATAATAGCCAGAAGCTGGAAAGAACCCAGGTGTCCCTCAACAGAGGAATGGATTCAGAAGATGTGGTATATTTACACAATGGAATACTACTCTGCAATTAAAAACAATGAATTCACGAAATTCCTAGGCAAATGGTCAGAACTTGAAAATACCATCCTTAGTGAGGTAACCCAGTCACAAAAGAACACACATGGTATGCAGTCACTGATAAGGGGATATTAACCCAGAATCTAGGAATGCCCTAGACACAATTCACATATCAATAGATTTCCAAGAAGATTGAAGGAGAGACCCCTGGTCCTGGGAAGACTGGATATAGGGGAATGCCAGGACAGAGAAGCGAGAGGGGGTTGAATGGGGAAAAGAGGGAGGGAAGGGGGCTTATGGGACTTTCGGGGAGGGAGGAAACAGGAAAGGGGAAATGATTTGGAATGTAAATAAAAAGAACTTAGAAAATAAAATTAAAAAAAAATGTAAGCATATAAGTGACCTTTTGATCACAATGTAAAAAATAAAAATAAAATAAAATAAAGTTGCTAAATACATACTTGTGGCACTGCTTAAGCACCTCAGGAGTGCAACTATAAATCACACCAGTTTATATACTTGTGTTTGTGTATTTTTAAAATAAAATATATAGTATTGTATTGAAATTTCCATTTAAGTCTCTCATTTTTTATTTATTATTTTATTTGCAATTTCATGAAAGCATAGGTGAAGAAGTAGTTATATCCTCTTAATAATATCAACCAAGGCTCTTTTATGAAGGAGAGACTTAGGAAACTTTTAAATTTTTGCTTTGAGGATCTCATCCATACCCACCCCCAAGCTCGTATTTCCCAGCACACACCTCTTCAAACTCAATGTGGTTTTTTTTTAATGACTTACTACAATTATTGTTGACCCTGTAAGCAAAGGTATAGCAGTAGGCATGGAACATGGGCATCTTATAAGTGGCCATAGCACCAAGGAAGAATGAATCTCCCTTCCCAAGCTGCTCTCCCCTCCCAACAAGTTCTCAGCTAGAATAGTGAGGGAAGTCCCCAGGACTTTCTCTCTTGTTCATTCTGGAAAGCTTTACTTTAAAAAGAATGTAAACTTGTAAAGGAAAGAACTCTTCAGAACCATAATGTCAGTGACACGTCCACTCTTCTGTTTGTATAACCTAAAGAGTCAGTCAAAATTAATATGTGACTTGGGCTTGTCAAATATACTTAACTCTTGTACTCAGTTCACGTATCTAAAGTCACAGAGGTTCCAAGTCATGCTAGAAATTGGTGAGCCCTGGCTTCATTCACTCTACTCAGTTGGCAGTTATGGAAGCAGCAGGCTTACGGAGGCTACCGATGAGCCAATAGCACAAAATGCCACGGTGTTAGTTTGGGTTGTGCGATATTTTATTTCACAAATGAATCCAATCTGGATTAAGATTTCAAGAACATTTTAATGGTAAATTTTGTTATCCAAAGAAAATTTTTATTTGAAATTTCTTTGCCAAGCATTTGATCTGAAGTTCCAATCAGACCAATGAACTGTTTCATGAAAGTCTATATTCTCCCTTGGTCTTTCTCAGGCGGAGGATGAATTTGTTTACTGGCCAAATAAAGATGAGCCCATAAATTGTGAAAGCTTCAAAGTCACGCTCATGTCTGAAGAACACAAATGCCTTTCAAATGAGGAAAAACTGATCGTTCAAGACTTCATCTTGGAAGCGACACAGGTATGGAAGGAACCAGGTTAGAGGATGAACTTCCCTCCTGCTCATGTGTAAGACATCTGATGACTGGGGAATATATTAGAAGTGGAAAAGAATTGTGCTTTCTTACAAATTGAGACAATTCCAGAGGTATTCCTTTACTTGTCATTTTCACTTACAGAATCATCAAACTACTGCTCTTTCCTAAATTATACAATTCTTAACTTCTGTGTACACAGAAAAGCAAAGATTTCTCTTTTACTCCAGATTGGTTGCCGATAGAACTTAAGCTGAAAAACAAACAAACAATAATTCTAATTTTTTCCTTGGAGATCTTTTTTTTCCCCTGTAGATTAGTAGATTGGTCTTTGGCCTGCTTGTATGTCAGTGTACAACATGCATGCAGTGCCCACGGAGGCCAAAAGGGCATCAGATCCACTAGAGCTGGCGCTGCAGACTAAGAACTGAACTCAGGTCCTCTGAAAGAGCAGCCAGTGCTTGTAACTGCTAACCTATCTTTTCAGGTCCTAGTTCTAATTCTTGTTTTTAAAACCAGCATTTACCTTGTCATGCTTTCTCCCATAGGTATCCATAGTTATTAAGAAAGTTCACTTTAAGAAAATACTCATTAGATACCCATTGTCTTGTCATACACATTATACTGACCACCCTCATTGTCGGCCTCAACCTTAGGAAATACATCTTATTCCTAGTATTATACAGAAAACTCACTATACAATAAGTATTCAGGATTGATTTCAGTTCAATGCATCTCAGATACGTAAACCAAATGTCATTGATATCTAAATCACCAGAAAGACAGCCAGGAAATGAGGAGTGGTTCTAAGGCAGTGATCAGGAAAGCAAGATGAAGTAGGCATTTTCATGTCTTCAGAGCTACTGTGTCATCTCTCTTAAGTTCAGTAAAGAAAGTGGTAAAAGTTTATGCTGTGTGGATCAGACTCATTTCAAACTTCTGGGAAGTTTGTTAAATATCTCAAGTCAAAATCTGGAAATCTGTTAATTATTATTTTTAACAAGACTATTTTTAACATATCAAGTATATAATAAAATAATATTCATAAGTTATATATAATATATTAAAATGATACACTAAATGATTCTCTGGTTACTGAGCTCAACAAAGGACCACAGCCTTGACCTTTGATGGAGAGCCTTCATGCTCCCCTCAGCCATCCTACTCCCTCTCCAGATATAGTGGCCTCTTCCCCAATTAGTGTTTACTGCTCTCTGGATTTACTTCATAATTTCACCTTTTACCTCTGTTTACTTTAAGACTGCATTGTATTCATCTTATATTCTGACCCTCACATAAATTGTGTGTATGCTTTCAAATATTTGTTGCCTTCCCTCATTATAACATTGGTGACATTTATTCGCGCAATTGGGTATAAGTCAAATCTGTTTGCTTCGGCTGTTAACACATTCAAGGTGGTTTTTCTATCCAAAATTGAGATATTACTTGTTTGAAATCTGCTTCATTTTGTTTTGTTCAAAAATTTGCAATTACAAATGGTACCTGACTAAATACGTTTACCTACATGGAAATGTTTCTTGGGTTCACCCAGGGATCCTTTATGGGTTATTGAGAATGAGACCCCTCAATTTTTCAGCGTTATGATTATTTTAAAAGTGGTCCTACTGACATGCCTTCTGATCTACAGCTCATGAGAAATCTGGAATCTCATCATTGCTTATGTTGAGGCTGAAATGACTTTTTTTTTTTTGCTTCACTAGTTTTAATTTTTCTTATTGAAAATGAAGGTAAATATCTTTCCAAACATGTATTGCCCATTGCATTGATAATTCATTTCTAGTGGTAGATCCTTAGGAGTTTTGCCCAAATTTCCATTAGGACCTTAAAATTTTATTTACTTACTTATGTGAGATCTTTTTATATTCTAGGTATCAACCCCTTTCCAGATACAAATGTTGCAAATATTCTTTTATATAATTTTAAGATTTTTAATTTTCTGTAAATGAGGGTTTACAAGTTTAATTAATGTGTGTTTTACCATCCTCCCCATTCTGTTTTGTTAGAAAGAACTTACCATTTAGGATTCACTGTTAACAAATCCTATTGGGGGCTGAGGAAGCAGTTCAGTAGCAGAATGAATGTTTAGCCTACAAGGATCCCTGAATTTCTAGTCTTTGCACCAAAACCAAACTGAGAACCAAAACAAAATATGTCTAAAATTAAGACACTTTCATAGCATTGTTTGCTAAATGTTTTCTATTTTTACTTTAGTTATTATATTGCATTGTGCAAGTCAAGAGTGCACTTTTTTTTGGGGGGGGGTTGGTTTTTTTGAGACAGGGTTTCTCTGTATAGCCCTGGCTGTCCTGGAACTCACTCTGTAGACCAGGCAGGCCTTGAACTCAGAAATCTGCCTACCTCTACCTCCCAAGTGCTGGGATCAAAGGCATGTACCACCACTGCCCAGCAAGATTGCACTTTCATTATTTACCATGTGATATTATTGTCCTAGTGACCTCGTGCTAACAGAAAGCAATATCAGCTCAGGCACACATCTGGTATGACTATGTGTGTATGAATTTGTTTCTATTATTACTACTTCCTTCCACTGGGCCCCTTGTCAATCTCCCTGCTGACCTGGAAATGCCTTCATTCTAGTTTATAATAATTCTTGATATCAGATAAGCCAATACCCTTCATGATTTTCTTTGTTAGCAGTATGTTGGTTGTCTGGGAAGTTTACTCCTTAAAATTGATTCTGATATATTTGTTTTCAAATATAGCATCTCATTAATTTCACTTTAGGAATCTGGAGCTCAGAGGTTTATTTCACTGTGACATAATCTGGTTAATCACACAAAAAGTAATCAAGACTGGAGTTCAAAGTAGACGTCTACCCCAGATGTTTTCTTTTTTTTTTTTTTTAATTTAATTTATTTTTTTAATTTACATTCCAAATCACTTCCCCTTTCCCGTTTCCTCCCTCCCCGAAAGTCCCATAAGCCCCCTTCCCTCCCTCTTTTCTCCGTTCAACCCCCTCTCATTACTCTGTCCTGGCGTTCCCCTACATCCAGTCTTTCCAGGACCAGGGGTCTCTCCTTCCATCTTTTTAGAAATCTATTGATATGCTGATTGTGTCTAGGGTATTCTGAGATTCTGGGTCAATATCCCCTTATCAGTGACTTCATACCATGTGTGATCTTTTGTGATTGGGTTACCTCACTAAGGATGATATTTTCAAGTTCTGACCATTTGCCTAGGAATTTCGTGAATTCATTGTTTTTAATTGCAGAGTAGTATTCCATTGTGTAAATATACCACATCTTCTGAATCCATTCCTCCGTTGAGGGACATCTGGGTTCTTTCCAGCTTCTGGCTATTATAAATAAGGCTGCTATGAATATAGTGGAGCATGTGTCCTTATTGCATGCAGGTAAAGTCTCTGGGTATATGCCCAGGAGTGGTATAGCCGGATCCTCCGGAAGTGTCATGCCCAGTTTTCTGAGGAGCCGCCAGACTGCTTTCCAGAGTGGTTGTACCAGCCTGCAATTCCACCAGCAGTGGAGGAGTGTTCCTCTTTCTCCACATCCTCGCCAACAACTGCTGTCTCCTGTGTTTTTGATCTTAGCCATCCTGACTGGTGTGAGATGGAATCTCAGGGTTGTTTTGATTTGCATTTCCCTAATGACTAAGGATGATGAACATCTCTTTAGGTGCTTCTCAGCCATTAGATATTCTTCAGGTGAGAACTCTTTGTGTAGCTCTGTACCCCATTTTTTAATAGGGTTACTTGCCTCTCTGGAGTTTAACTTCTTGAGTTCTTTGTATATCTTGGATATTAGCCCTCTGTCGGATGTAAGGTTGGTAAAGATCATTTCCCAGTTAGTTGGTTGCCGCTTTGTCTTTTTGACGGTGTCTTTTGCCTTGCAAAAACTTTGTAATTTAATGAGGTCCCATTTGTCTATTCTTGATCTTAGAGTATAAGCTATTGGAGTTCTGTTCAGGAAATTCTCCCCTGTGCCCATATGTTCAAGGTTCTTCCCTAGTTTCCCTTCTATTAGTTTCAGTGTGTCTGGTTTTATGTGGAGATCTTTGATCCACTTAGAATTGAGCTTAGTGCAAGGAGATAAGGATGGGTCAATTTGCATTCTTCTGCATGTTGACCTCCAGCTGAGCCAGCACCATTTGTTGAAAAGGCTATCTTTTTTCCACTGGATGGTTTTAGCTCCTTTGTCAAAGATCAAGTGACCATAGGAGTGTGGATTCATTTCTGGGTCTTCAATTCTGTTCCATTGATCTACATGTCTGTTACTGTACCAATACCATGCAGTTTTTAACACTATTGCTCTGTAGTACAGCTTGAGGTCCGGGATACTGATTCCCCCAGAGGTTCTTTTACTCTTGAGAATAGTTTTAGCTATTCTGGGTTTTCTGTTATTCCAGATGAATTTTTGAATTGCTCTTTCTAACTCTATGAAGAATTGAGTTGGGATTTTGATGGGGATTGCATTGAATCTGTGTATTACTTTTGGTAAGATGCTCATTTTTACTATATTAATCCTGCCAATCCATGAGCATGGCAGATTTTTCCATCTTCTGAGGTCTTCTTCAATTTCTTTCTTCAGAGACTTGAAGTTCTTGTCATACAGATCTTTCACTTGTTTGGTTAGCGTCACGCCAAGATACTTAATATGGTTTGTGGCTATCGTAAAGGGTATTATTTCTCTTACTTCTTTCTCAGCCTGCTTATCCTTTGAGTATAGGAAGGCTTCTGACTTGCTTGAGTTGATTTTATATCCGGCCACTTTGCTGAAGTCGTTTATCAGCTGTAGGAGTTCTCTGGTGGAGTTCTTTGGGTCGCTTATGTATACTATCATATCGTCTGCAAATAGTGATAGTTTGACTTCTTCCTTTCCAATTTGTATCCCTTTGACCTCTTTTTCTTGTCTAATTGCTCTCGCTAGAACTTCAAGTACTATATTGAAAAGATATGGAGAGAGAGGGCAGCCTTGTCTAGTCCCTGATTTTAGTGGGATTGCTTCAAGTTTCTCTCCGTTTAGATTGATGCTGGCTACTGGTTTGCTGTAAATTGCTTTTACTATGTTTAGATATGGGCCTTGAATTCCTGATCTTTCCAAGACCTTTAGCATGAAAGGATGCTGAATTTTGTCAAATGCTTTCTCAGCATCTAATGAGATGACCATGTGGTTTTTTTCTTTGAGATTATTTATGTAGTGGATTACATTGATGGATTTCCTTATATTGAACCATCCCTGCATCCCTGGGATGAAGCCTACTTGATCGTGGTGAATGATCGTTTTGATGTGTTCTTGGATTCGGTTGGCAAGAATTTTATTGAGTATTTTTGCATCGATATTCATAAGAGAGATTGGCCTGGGATTCTCTTTCTTTGTCGGATCTTTGTGTGCTTTTGGTATTAGTGTAATTGTGGCTTCATAGAACGAGTTGGGTAGTGTTCCTTCTGTTTCTATTTTGTGGAACAGTTTGAAGAGTATTGGTGTTAGGTCTTCTTTGAAGGTCTGATAGAATTCTGCACTAAAACCATCTGGACCTGTGCTTTTTTTGGTTGGAAGACTTCCAATGACAACTTCTATTTCTTCAGGGGTTATAGGACGGTTTAGATGGTCTATTTGATCCTGATTTAATTTTGGTACTTGGTATCTGTCAAGGAAATTGTCCATTTCCTCAAGATTTTCTAGTTGTGTTGAATACAGGTTTTTGTAGTAGGATCTGATGATTTTTTGAATTTCCTCAGTTTCTGTTGTTATCTCTCCCTTTTTGTTTCTGATTTTATTAATTTGGATACTATCTCTGTGCCCTCTGGTTAGTCTGGCTAAGGGCTTATCTATCTTGTTGATTTTCTCAAAGAACCAACTCCTCGTTTTGTTGATTCTTTGTATGGTTTTCTTTGTTTCTACTTGATTGATTTCAGCCCTGAGTTTGATGATTTCCTGCCTTCTACTCCTCTTTGGTGTATTTGCTTCTTTTTGTTCCAGGGCTTTCAGGTGTGCCATTAAGCTGTTAGTGTATGCTGTCTCCCGTTTCTTTTTGGCGGCACTCAGGGCTATGAATTTTCCTCTTAGCACTGCTTTCATTGTGTCCCATAAGTTAGGGAATGTTGTGCCTTCATTTTCATTAACTTTCAAAAAGTCTTTGATTTCTTTCTTTATTTCCACCTTGACCAAGTTATCATGGAGTAGAGCATTGTTCAGCCTCCATGTGTACGTGGGTTTTCTTTTGTTTTTGTTGCCATTGAAGACCACCCTTATTCCATAGTGATCTGATAGGAGGCATGGGATTATTTCTATCTTCTTGTATCTGTTGAGGTCTGATTTGTGACCAATTATATGGTCAATTTTGGAGAAGGTACCATGAGGAGCTGAGAAGAAGGTGTATTCTTTAGCTCTAGGATGAAATGTTCTATATATATCAGTTAGTTCCATTTGGTCCAAGGCTTCAATTAGATTCACTGTGTCCCTGTTTAGTTTCTGCTTTCCTGAACGATCCATTTCAGAGAGCGGGGTGTTGAAGTCACCCACTATTATTGTGTGCGGTGCGATGTGTGCTTTGAGTTTTAGTAAAGTTTCTTTTACGAATGAGGGTGCCCTTGCATTTGGAGCATAGATATTCAGGATTGAGAGTTCTTGATGGTGGATTTTTCCCTTGATCAGTATGTAGTGTCCTTCTGTGTCTTTTTTGATGACTTTGGGTTGAAAATCAATTTTATCCGATATTAGGATGGCTACTCCACCTCGTTTCTTGGGGCCATTTGCTTGTAAAATTGTTTTCCAGCCTTTTACTCTGAGGTAGTGTTTGTCTTTGACACTGAGGTGCGTTTCCTGCATGCAGCAAAATGCTGGGTCCTGTTTACGTATCCAGTCTGCTAGTCTATGTCTTTTAATTGGGGAATTGAGACCATTGATATTAAGAGAGATTAAGGCATAGTGATTATTGCCATCTGCCATTCTTGACGCTATCTTTATGTTTGAGTGGTTATCTACTTTTGGGTTTGATTCAAGGTTATTATCTCATTTTTTCCAGGGTGTTGTTTCTCTCCCTGTATTGGAGGTTTCCACCTATTATCCGTTGCAGGGCTGGATTTGTGGAAAGATATTGTGAAAATTTGGTTTTATCATGGAATATCTTGGTCTCTCCATCTATGGTGATTGAGAGTTTTGCTGGGTATAGTAGTCTAGGCTGGCATTTGTGCTGTCTTAGTGTCTGCATGAGATCTGCCCAGGATCTTCTGGCTTTCATAGTCTCTGGTGAGAAGTCTGATGTGATTCGGATAGGTCTTCCTTTGTATGTTACTTGGCCCTTTTCTCTTACTGCATTTAGTATTCTTTCTTTGTTTAGAACATTCGGTGTTTTGATTATTATGTGACGGGAGGTATTTCTGTTCTGGTCCAGTCTGTTTGGAGTTCTGTAGGCTTCTTGTACGTTCATCGGCATCTCTCTCTTTAAGTTAGGGAAGTTTTCCTCCATAATTTTGTTGAAGATGTTTACTGGCCCTTTAAGTTGCAAATCTTCACTCTCATCTATACCTATAATCCTTAGGTTTGGTCTTCTCATTGTGTCCTGGATTTCCTGGATGTTTTGGGTTACGCGTTTTTTGCATTTTGCATTTTCTTTGACTGTTGAGTCGATGCTTTCTATGGAATCTTCAGCACCTGAGATTCTTTCTTCCATCTCTTGTATTCTATTGTTGATGTTTGCATCTATGACTCCTGATTTCTTCCCAAGGTTTTCTATCTCCAAAGTTGTCTCCCTTTGTGATTTCTTAGTTGTTTCTACTTCCTTTTTTAGTTCCTGGATGGATTTGCTGAGATCCTTCACTTGTTTGTTTGTATTTTCCTGTATTTCTTTAAGGTATTTTTGCATTACCTCTTTCAGGATTTCTTCCTGATGACCCACGTTCTCCTGCATTTCTCTGAGCGATTTTTGTGTTTCCTCCTCATGGGATTCCATCTGTTGATCCATCGTCTCCTGCATTTCTTTAAGCAGTTCTCGTGTTTCCTTTGTAAGGGCATCTAACCGTTGATTCATTTCTTTAAGCAATTTTTGTGTTGCCTCCTTATGGGCATCCGTCTGTTGACCCATATTCTTCTGCATTTCTTTATGCAAATTTCGTGATTCCTTTGTGAGTGCATCTATCCGTTGATTCATCTCGTTAAGCGATTTTTGTGTTGTCTCCTTGTGCGCCTCCATCTTTTGATCCATGTTCTCCTGCATTTCTCTAAGCGATTTTTGTGTTTCCTTTGTAAGGGCTTCTAACCGTTGATTCATGGTCTCCTGTAACTCTTTATGAGATTTATTTGTGTCCTTCTTGTGATCCTCTAATAGCATCATGAGAAGTGATTTTAAATCCAGATCTTGTCTTTCGGGTGTGGTGGGGTATCCAGGACTTGCTGCTGTTGGAGAGTTGGGTTCGGATGGTCCCACATTACTTTGATTACTGTTAGTAACATTCCTACGTTTGCCTTTTGCCATCTGGATACCTCTGGTGTTAGTTGGTCCTGCTGCCACTGGCTGTTGGTTGGACCTCCTGTGAGCCTGCAAAGCTATTTCTGCCCCCCCTGGATTACCAGGATTCCCCTGGCACCGATTTCTGGGGCCTGCCTGCTCCTGAGTGACTTTGGAGCCCTAATGTGCTTTGCCCCAAGTGATCTTATATTGGGGAGGCCTTGCACATCTAAAGGCTCAGCCTAGTGGATTCCTGGAGCAGAGGTCGCCAAAGGGAGGCTGGCAGGCTCCTGCCCTGTGCAGGGGTGTGTGATCTCTCCTGGGGGGGGGGAGGGGGCGTCCCTCTGCCAGGCAGAAGTCCCACAGCAGATCTGGCGCGCTGGTCACTGCAGATCAGCCCAGCACCTGGGAGCAGGTTACACACAAGCTGCCTGAACCCGAAGCGATATTATGCCTGTCTGTCTCTGAGCCTGGCAGTCCCAACTACCTGGTCACTGGAGCAAAGATGGCGGAGGGCACTCTTGGTGGCGCCGCTCACCCTGTGGTCACGATGGCCCGCCGATCTGGCACCCAGACGACCACAGCGCCAACCCGCCCTCGGGCACAGACGGAAGCCCCAACAGGCCGTGTCCCAAGTGATGTTATATTGGGGGGAGAGCCTGGGTACCGGTCTCTCCAGCGCAGTCCGCGGGAACAGAGGTCGCGGAAGGGAAGCTGGCAGGCTCCCTCCCTGCGCAGGGTCCCTCCACCAGGCAGAAGGTTCCACCGCGGAACTGGCGCGCTGGTTACTGCAGATCAGCCCAGCACCTGGGAGCAGGTTACACACAAGCTGCCTGAAACCGAAGCGATATTATGCCTGTCTGTCTCTGAGCCTGGCGGTCCCAACTACCTGGTCACTGGAGCAAAGATGGCGGAGGGCACTCTCGGTGGCGCCGCTCACCCTGTGGTCACGATGGCCCGCCGATCTGGCACCCAGACGACCACAGCGCCAACCCGCCCTCGGGCACAGACGGAAGCCCCAACAGGCCGTGTCCCAAGTGATGTTATATTGGGGGGAGAGCCTGGGTACCGGTCTCTCCAGCGCAGTCCGCGGGAACAGAGCCAGATGTTTTCTTATTGTGTTGTCTGATCTCATTCTGATGAGTACTGCTGATGTTTGATGGTCTCTGTGCTCCTTTCCAAACAAATTCTAACACTGAAGATTTCCTTTTGTAACTTAAAGTTGATTAGTGCAGATACATCTTTAAGGCATGCTTTCATGGTTTATTAGCATTGGCATGATTCACTCACAAATAACATTCTTTTATTAATTTATTTATTTATTCACTTTACATCCTGATCAAAGCCCCCTCCCTCCTTTCCTCCCAGCCCCATCCCCATCCCTCCACTACATAAGGGGGCGGGGGTGTTGAGAAGATGAATCAGTTGGTAAAGAGCTTGCTTCTGACACATAAGACCATGAGTTCAATTCCAAGCACTAAAGTAAAAGCCAGGCCCAGTTGTACTGGGGAGGTAGAGGTAGAAAGATACCAAGTATTTGCTGGGCAAACCAGTCTAGTCCAAATCGGTAATCTCCAGATGAAAGATCCTGACTCAGAGAATATGCTAGAGAAAAACTGTAGACATTTAATATCAACCTCTTACTTCCATGTGTACCTACATACATGTGTACACATGTACAGCCCCCCACACAAAAGCCTAAAAAGAAGATAAGGTTTGATCTGGGTAAATGAATCTATTCATAGTTAATGTCCCACTACAATGATTTTCTCCTTCCGCAATCAGGGATGAACTACAAATAAAGCATGTGCTATTTTTATCATCTAGCTTCAGTATTTTAATTTCCCACTTATTCTGGCTCATGATAAACTGCCACTAGCCCAGCATTACTCCTTTAAAAACACTGATTTGTTCTTTCTTCTCATAGGATGATTATGTGTTGGAAGTAAGGCATTTCCAGTGCCCCAAATGGCCAAATCCGGATAGTCCCATAAGTAAAACATTTGAACTTATAAGTATTATCAAAGAAGAAGCTGCTAACAGGGATGGGCCTATGATTGTTCATGATGAGTAAGTATCACAGTCTTAGTCATTGAGACTCTAGTTATGTGCATGCCTCTGTTGTCCACTGACCAGCCTGGTGCTTTGTGTCCATGAACTGATTCAGTCAGGATGGATTAGCTGATTCTTATCATCAAAGGTGACACAGAACCTCCCTAGTGAAGGCAGAACACCTGTATATAAACACTCTCTTGGGCTTTGTAGTAGGAGCCTTTGTTGAGATGAGACAATGTTTCAGTACTGGACTTTTAATGGACCTAATGTAGGATACACCCCAGCTATTTACTTCTTGAGAAAGGGGGAAAATGACTATTGTTTGGTAGTTTTTGTTGTTGTTTCTGTTTTGCCTAAGAGAGCAATCTTTATTTCATAATTTATTCTGTTTCTATAACAATGAAAAAGGCTAGAATTGTGTTAAATACCTATTCTATAAGGTATACAGTTCATATATTATAACCTCAGGCAAACATTTTCTGCCTGCCTCTTTCAAAGAATACAAATAATGAGGCATAATCAAACAGTAAAACATTTTATAAAGGATCTTGGTTTTAGTGGCACACTTGGCTCTGTCCCCAGTTCAATGATAATTCTATGCACAATAAAAAGACAAGTTTTTTTATTCAAAGTTGTGTGCTCTGAGTTGCAAATGTATCTGATGCATCTGATGGAGTCTTTGCCCTGTCTCTTTACTGCAAGGCATGGAGGAGTAACAGCAGGAACTTTTTGCGCTCTCACAACCCTTATGCACCAACTAGAAAAAGAAAACTCCATGGATGTTTACCAAGTAGCCAAGATGATCAATTTGATGAGGCCAGGAGTCTTCACTGACATTGTAAGTGATGAACCTCACCTTTCACTGTTGAAATATCACTTCCTAGATGTTACTAAAGTTTTTTTTTCTTTAATTACATATAAGGAAGGTCACAGAGACTGGTAGGTACCATTAGCTTGTAGTATTCAAGCTGAATTACAAGTATGAACCTTGCAGAAGACTGGCAGATAAAAAAACCTCTATTCACTCTGTGCCCCTTTTATAAGATTCATTGTGACTCCTAAAAATATCTAGTGGAATTACCAACGAATTTGTTTGTTCAGCAAACTGAAGAGTCATATTCCTAAGGTTCAAGTTGAGGCTTCACAGAACAGCCAGAGATATAGCTCGACGACTTGAATGTTAGACCTATTCACTTTTTTTCTCAAGCAGAGCCCAGTTTCTGAAGTTAACAAATAACTAATTCATGGGTGCTTTTAAGAGAAAAAAAGATGTGTATAGTCAAGAATAGACACAACCAGCACTTCTGGTTTTAAGGTTTAGCTTAGAAATAACCTGAAAGATGCTATTACTGTGGCAAAATGATAGAAAGTTTGGTGAGAGTCTTGGGTGGATGTCAAGGTCTTAGGGTTACTGTTAGCTTCTTAGCTGAGTACAGAGAAGTATAGAGAGATCACTGAGGAGCATGACACCCCTTTTCTCAAGGCAGACCATCAAGCCAGACAAAATGATAGGGAGTGAAAAACATTTGATGAGCAGTGTGTCTGTGGAAGCGCTGTTCCTTGGTGATAAAACAGCTATTGTTGAGCACTTTCCATAGATAGAAAGAAGTATTTGATTACATAGCAATTAAAGAAAGGAAAATAAGACCCTGAGTTTTGAGGGTTGGCAATATAACTCAGTAGAATGCTTCCCTAATACGCACAGGGAACTAGTTTTGATCCCCACATCACATAAATTGGATAAAGAAAACATGTCTGTAATCTTGTCACTTGGGAGGTAGTTCATCCTCAGCTGTATAGTGAGTTCAGGACCAGCCTCAGATCTGTAAATAAGAGGAAAAAGGAAGGAAAGATGTTGCTTTTATAAAGGCTGTAGATGCTGAGCACAGATGAAGTTTATCTGCATTCTCTTCCAACTCCAGAAAACAAAGGAATAAGAACTGAGTGCTTATCACTGTCAAGTGTGCAATGGCCTTTTTCTCTACATTCAGTGACTACTTGCTCATTGCAAAGAGATTTGGGTTTAACCAAATCGATACAACTAAATATAGAATGTGCACCTCAGCTGAGTGCAAGCCCGTTAAATCATCTCTGTGCTCCTACATGAACGGTTCTAAAGTGTGTCTAAAATCATGCCTGTTTTTTGCAAATTCACGCCTCTGTTGAGCTTCCTGTCTACATTCTGCCTTCCCATGTTTTCTAGGAGCAGTATCAGTTTCTCTACAAAGTGGTCCTCAGCCTCGTCAGTACAAGGCAGGAAGAGAATCCATCTGCCTCTCTGGATAGTAACGGTGCAGCTTTGCCTGATGGAAATATAGCTGAAAGCCTGGAGTCTTTAGTCTAACACAGAAAGGGTGTAGGACCACCCTCATCCAAGCATTGTCTCTTTCTAAAATTAGAGAAATGAGTCCAGTTCTGTTATCTGTTTACTTCCCATGACCTGACGGTAACTCCTTCTGCTGCCAAATTGACACCATTAACGTGTGCCTTTTTGAGAGACTTCTTGTAATTCACTTATTATGTTTGAACTAAAATGATTGAATTTTACAGTATTTCTAAGAATTGAATTGTGGGGTTTTTTTTCCATATTGATTTTAACAAATGAAATCAATTTGTAGACAATAGGAAACACCAACCTTGGAAGATATTTGTTCTTAAGTGTCAGATTTTTAGCTGTATTTGTAGCAATCATCAGGTTTGCTAGGAATATAACTTTTAATGTGGTAGATTGTAAGTAAACCACTTTATCCCCGATGATATTCAACATTTTACAACTGCAGTATTCACCTGAAGTAGGAGTGATAGTAACTTATGTAAATACTGCTGTGGTGTCTCCATGGACCAAATTTATGTTTATAATTGTAGATTTTTATATTTTACTACTGTGTGCGTTTTCTAGTGGTGTACTTGAGTTTAATTATGTAGCTTACTCTCTGGTCTTACGCTACATGTCTTCTAAAACTATACTGTGTTATCTAAGAAACTAACCTTGTTTCTGCATGTCATTTTAACTTTTGTGAAAATAGAAAAACACTTGTTTTAAAAGATGTTTTTATGAGAATAACAACTTACCAAACATTCCGTAAATGGTTTTTATCTGAGAAGTTGCAAAAAAATAAATATAAATATTGCCATTAACTTGTGTTCATTTGTGGAATGTTGTAGTGACCTATGTGTGGTCGTGTAAAGGTATCTTCTATTCACCTGTTGTAATTGTTTTCTCAGAGGTTTACTGCTGAATAAGCTGATCCTTTCTAGTTCTTTCTGAACTCTGGCTGGCTGGTTCAACTCAGCTGTTCTGGCTCAAAACTCCTCTCAAAGATGACTGATTCAATCTGACTTCTCTCAGTTCTGCTTGGTTCTGCTTGACCTCAAACTAACTCTGGCAATTTGTTCTAATCTTCTGTCTCCTTATTATCTGGCTTCAACTGTCTCTGCTGACCTGCACTGAACTGCATGAACTCACGAACAAATTCAATTCCATTGCACTTCACTGCACTGACTCCCAACTGACTCAACCCCCTACTTACTGACTCCCTCTCCCTGTGCTCCTCTTAAATGGCTTTCCTCCTGAGAGTTGAGCATATCTTATTTCTGACTCATTCTGTCAAAACTTTCTCTAATTCATCACTTTGTATGCCCCTCAATTAGATATAACTTTCAAACATGGCTGCTTCCTTCTACAAACTAATTTTACCTTAAAGGTCTGTACTAAGGGTATGACTGTATTCCAGCCAGATCACACAGACCTGGGTCTTTGGATGTGATCTCTTGCCAGAGCAGCCATTTGCTGGATTAAAATTCCTCTAGATGGTAAAAAATTGTGAACATAGGTCCTTCTGAGAAAAAGTGAAAAGCCCAAAGAAAAGGGATAGAGTAACAAGCTCTGGTTCCCAAGCTGTCTTCTCTGTGACACATAGGGATCTGACAACATTTTATGGTTTTGATTTCAACACAGCAGCTGGTACTGTCACTATAAAAGGTATCATTAAACCATTGGGACCCACTTTCTCAATAAGCAAGAACCATTCTGTATTTCTTTTGCCTTATAGGATCGCCATGGCCTGGATATGCATGACTACCAAAACCCCATGTGCTGACATTTTCACCCCTAGGAAGACAGAGAAAAGGGTTCATCATGGTAGGGAAAGCATAGCAACAGGAGCAGCTGGCTTCTGGTCACTTTAGGCAGGAAGAAAGAGAACAGGAAGTACTTCCTGGTTATAAAATGTCAAGGCCCTGTCCCCTGACTCACCTCTGCCAGGAAGGCCCCACCTCCTAAAGGTTCCATAACTTTCCAGAACAGCACCACAACAGTGCTGAGCCTGGTGTGGCCCTGGTGGGGACAGAGTGACATCCGGCATGGTTCCTGCCCCTGGGACAGGGCCCTGGAGTGAACCTTCATGAATGTGGATGACTGCTGTGAGCATAAGGCTTGTTTATGTAATAATATACATATTTTCACATTCCTCTGAGTAATGTCCTCCCTGTTAATGATGCCATGATAATCAAATTGTCTCAGAACTCTCAGAACCCCTCTCAATGCCCAGACTGGTCCTTGGAAACAGTGTGTTCAAACACAAGTCCATGGGGAACATTTTACATTCAAACCACAATAATGTCCTTAAGTAAAAGAGAACTGAGAGATCCCTGCAGTTTTCCATTACATGAGGTTACAGTGAGAAGACTACAGATGTAATGAAATATCAAGTTCTTTTGAGCTCAGGAGGGCTGGCCCTGCTTCTCCCCTGCTGTGAGATGGTATGGACATGGAGAGGATGCCACCCCCTACCTTGTCACCTGAGGCAGTTGGAAGAGCAGACCCTGTACCTCATTTGGGCAACATAGTAGAGCTGACCCTGCTGGGCTTGGGGTGGATGAGCCAACCTTGAGGGCATGAGAGCAGGAGAGCTGTCCCTTGCTGACTGCAGACTTTGGATGAGCTAGACAGGATAATGCTGAAAACCTCACTCTGGTATTGAGGGTGCAGGAGAACTGGTGAGCTGAACAGCTCAGCTACCACACAGGCTGAGATCCAGGGCTTTGAGTTGGCCCCCCGCAAAATCTACCTCATCTATGAACTGTTGGAACATATGAAAGGACCCATCTGCACATCCAAAGCTGCAGGGTCTCCATGACATAGGACAACAGGGACTAGAGTCCCAGTGAGGAATCAGTATTGATAGTATAGACTGATGGTGTAGAAAAAGCCAGAGTCCTTGAGCCAGACCAATGACTCATTGCAATGAACATTTTCAAGTAAAAATGTGTGGACAAAGGGTATATTCAAGGACACACTGTGACTCACCACACTTCCATCCACTTTCTTCTTCTTCTTCTTCTTCTTCTTCTTCTTCTTCTTCTTCTTCTTCTTCTTCTTCTTCTTCTTCTTCTTCCTTCTCTCTCTCTCTCTCTCTCTCTCTCTCTCTCTCTCTCTCTCTCTCTCTCTCTCTCTCTTATTAATCATTCCATTCATTTACATCTCAAATGATATCCCACTTCCCAGTTAACCCTCCACAAGCCCCATCCCACAACCTCTCTCTCCTCCATCCACTTTACCTCTATGAGGATACTCCCTCACCCACCCACCCCTTTCCCATCCCACCTCTCCAGCACTCCCCTACCTGGGGCATCAAACCTCCACAGGACCAAGGGTTCCCCTCCCATTGATGTCAGACAAGGCCATCCACTGCTTCCTGTGTATCTGGAGCCATGGGTCCCTCTCTGTACACTCCTTGGTTGGTGGTTTAGTTCCTGGGAGCACTGGGTGGTCCAGCCAGCTGATGTTGTTCTTCCTATGGGGTTGCAATCCCCCTCAGCTCTCCCACCCTAGTCCCTGAGCTCAGTCTGATGGTTGGTTCCAAGCATCCACATCTGCATTGGTCAGTTGCTGGCTGAACCAACAAGATATTTTCTATACTTTTTGTTTTGTTTATTTTTTTTTTAATTTTGTTTTATGTGGGAGGTTGCAAGGGGAGAGGGAAAATATGAAGGGCAGTAAGATGAATTGGATTGGGGTCATGATGTGAAGCTCACAAAGAATCAGTAAAAGTTTAAACAATCAATCAATCAATCAATCAATCAATCAATAAAATGAAGCAATAAAAAAGGGCAGGGAGTTGGGGCCAAGGTCTTCCCAAACTTTGAACCTGCCAGAATCTTGGCCTTAATAAGATGATTTCTAGAACTGTGAAAAAAAAATTGTACAGTATATAAACACCCACAGCATGGTATTTTTTTCTATTAGCTCAAGCTGGCTATGAAGAAGTAACAGAATATTGCCAAGAAAGAGTACCATGTGCCCAGAAATGGAGCTTTTTAACTCAGAGTCAAGCAGGGAGTTAGAAGCATTTCCAGCCTGAACAAAGGCCAACCTAGTCTAGACGGTGGGAGCCAGAAAGGCAGCCTGGAACTGGAAAAAAGGTCATACATCCTAAGTGGTAAAAGGAGAGAGATCCTATGTTATACTTATTATTTCAAGTAATTGCTTTAAATAACATATACAGTTGAAATTATACACTTCCTGTTTTTTATGCATCTGTCTATTTGTTTTTAGATAATATTAAATGAGAAACCTTTTCCAGTTTACTTGTGTAGTATTCCAGTTTGAGGCCCAAGAGAACACACAAAAGGACTCAGGAAACTGTCTAGAGAAAACACAAGTAAAATTGAAGCCAAGAAGAAAGGCTGAGCCCCTGGGGTCTTAGTGATGTTCATAGAAAGGGTCCTGCCACTATCCTTAGGGCACCAACCTGTGGCAGACTGGTTTCAAAAGCACGACTTCGGTCCATTCTATGTCCCTTGACATTATCCATTTTATCAGTGGAACAGATGGCTCCTGTCACCTGGATAGGTTATGACTACCAAGGTTATATAACAAAATTCAGTTTACCTTACATCTAATTCTCTTGAGATGTTGTCTTGGAACAGTGCCACCAGGTTGTCACACAAAATCACACAGCAAGGAAAAGAATCCAAGGTCCTGACCCCAAATCCCAGCTTCCAGCTGATAACCAGAACCAACTAATCATCTTTAAAGTGGAACATATTGAAAGAGGATCTTCTGGTCTCCATTAATACAGTCCAAGTGGCACTTTCTGAGACAGAGAAGTTCTTCACATTGGGCCAGACATAAATTTCGTAGTGAAATTTCAAACAAGTTCAAGTTGTACTTGGGGACTGATTAAAAAAAAAAAAAAAAACAGAAGTGCTTTGGCAGCTAGACCATCTTTTTTAAAAAAATTTGAGTTTGTCTCTCTCTCTCTCTCTCTCTCTCTCTCTCTCTCTCTCTCTCTCTCTCTCTCTCTCTCTCTCTCTCTTTCTCTCTCTCTCTCTCTCTGTATTGATTCTTTGTGAATTTTACATTGTGTATCCAGTCCACTCATCATCCTGTCCCTCTGTATCTGCTCTCTATACTTACAATCTACCCCCACCAAAAGAAAGCAAAACATAAAAATAAATAAAAATAAACAAAGAAATAGAAGCATTTTGCTGTAGAAGCTGCAGTGTGTCACAACGTATCACACAATATACCCTTTTTCCCAAACAGCCTTACCTGCAAATGTTCTTTACACTGAGTCATTAGTCTGGTCTGAGGCCTCCAGCTTGTACTATGCTACCAATACTAGATATTCACTGGGACTCCTCTCAGGTATCCTGTTGTTACCCTGTATCATGGAGGTCCTGCAGCTTTGGATCTTCAGGATTGACCCTTCATGCTCTAACAGTTAATAAGTGAGGTAGATGTTAGGGTGGGACTACTCAGAGCCCTGGATCTGGACCTGGGTGGTGGCCGTGTTGTTCACCCTGCCAGTTCTCCCAGCTTACAAGGTGAGGGGCAGGGCCAGCTCTCCTGCTTATGGTATCCAACAAGGGGTGGTGCCAGCTCTCTGGCTCTCATGCCATGGGGCCAACTCTCCACCACTGCCCCTGCTCAGGGCCAGTCCAGCTCTCCCAATCTCATGCTACTAGGGCCAGCTCTACCTTGATGCCCAGGTGAGGTGTGGGGACCACTCTCCCATACACCTCTTCTCTTGGTCTCCTCCTGTGTTTTACAGCATCTCTTCTGGATTCTTTAGCCCCATTTAGTTTCTATCTCTTTCAAGCATTTCTATCAACCTGAAGAGAATGAATGTTTATGAACAGTTTGCTAAGCCAACAAGATGTACATTTTTTTTCTTGCTTCCATGCAGAGTTGTTTTGGTCTCTGCCAACCTTTCCATAAACCAGGCTCAGAAAAAAATGGGGTAGTTTACTAGAGTCACATGCTTGACTAGTTCACTTGAGAAGAGCCCTGAGAGCAGAATTCATGCTACCTAACCAGGGTCTCTTAGATCCTAGGGCCTATGTATGTGTGTATGTATGTGTATGTGTACATGTGATCTGTTCATTTTGTATACATTGTCAACAAAACTGGAAGGCCATCTTAACTATAACAACAACTTAAATTGTAGAAACACAACCTCTTTAATATACCCAAAAATTTAGAACTCTATAGTGTATTTTGTTATTTTCATTTCTAATAAAAATCAGGAAAGACTACTAAATTTAAACATTTTTTTAAAAAAAAGAAACCATTTGGTTAATTCTCAGTACTAGCATTTATTTCAGCAAAAACAGCAGTATTTCCTTGTAAACCTTTTGAAGTAGCATTCTGGGCAGATACCTGAAGTTACACTGCAAACAGTTAACAAATATCAATCATTATTAAAGAAAAGTAGTACACAAAATAAAGGAGAGATTTTGTGTGATTCTGTACAATGCCTAAGTGGGGAAAATCATAACCATGTTTCCGTTAAAAGAAAGGAAACCATTTACTTTAACCAATTATCCATTTGGGGACACTTTTGGACAGAAATGTGTCTTAAAGAATGTCTCTCTTTCTCAAACTCTCTTTTTCAAACTCTCAGAAGGATGCCATGTTGGGGCTGGAGAAATAGATCAGCAAGTAAAATACCTGGCATTCAAGTATGAAGACTTTTGATTCTAGAATTTGGACTCCCATATTCATATAAAATCCAGGCTGTGGGTGTGTGGTAGGGGTAGGTTATCACAGAGAAGCCTTCTGTGTCTCTCATTTCAACTATGAGTCTGCAAGTCATGAATCCTGTGCAAAAGGAACTCCCTTGCCCATTGTAGTCCAAGGCAGCAGCACAGATCACAGACTTAGAAAAAAAGAGAGGGGGAGGGAGGAGAGGGAGGGAGAGAGAGAGAGAGAGAGAGGGAGGGAGGAAGGAAAGAAGGGAGGGAGGGAGGGAGGGAGGAAGGAAGGAAGGAAGGAAGGAAGGAAGGAAGGAAGGAAGGAAGGAAGGAAGGAGAAAGAAGAAAGTAGAAAGACAGAAAGAAAGAATCTAAACAGGAAGCCCTTAAGAGAACTCTCAAAAATTGTGATAAGGATACTGAAGCTCTTCACAGTTGGTGGCTTAGGGTGGGGTTGGGGGTGGAGAAGGACTCAGTTTTCTTTAAGGGGCTGGCCACTGGGAGTTTGACTGTGCTCCAGTGAGTGAGTGTATAGGCATCAGAATTGAACTTGACATTTTTTTTCCTTTGGTTTTGGGGGAGGGCACAAGGGTGGGAATGTACCTGGAAAGACTGTGAAGTGAATTTAAACAGGGTGCATTATTTGAAATTTCCAAATCAATCAAAATATGTTAATAAAAATATTCAGGCAGGTGTGGTGGCTCCCAAGTAATCATAGCACATGGGAGTAATTGATGAGAGATCCCAGAGCAAGCTAGTGGGTTAACCTAGAAGAATGAGTGCATTCTGGATTCAAGTGAGAGACTCTGCCTTAATGTCTAAGGTGGAGAGCAATCTTGAAAGACACTCAACAAGGGCAGACCTCCATGTGTACACACATATATAAAGAACATGTCTACACACACATGAATTTGCATACATACTTGCAAACGTATCATACACATGTGCAAAAGAAAATTGAGTTATCTTTTTCATATTGAGTTATAACAGCTTTTTATATATTCTAGCTACATATACATTCCTGAATAAATGACTAACCAAAAAAATAAATTTAATTTTATGGGTTATTTGGAAGAGAGGTTGCATGACTTTTTCCATTTATTTATTTATTTATTTATTCATTCATTCATTCACTCATTTTACATTCTTTTTTTTAATTTAATTTTATTTTATTTTTTTAATTTACATTCCAAATCACTTCCCCTTTCCCGTTTCCTCCCTCCCCGAAAGTCCCATAAGCCCCCTTCCCTCCCTCTTTTCTCCGTTCAACCCCCTCTCATTACTCTGTCCTGGCGTTCCCCTACATCCAGTCTTTCCAGGACCAGGGGTCTCTCCTTCCATCTTTTTAGAAATCTATTGATATGCTGATTGTGTCTAGGGTATTCTGAGATTCTGGGTCAATATCCCCTTATCAGTGACTTCATACCATGTGTGATCTTTTGTGATTGGGTTACCTCACTAAGGATGATATTTTCAAGTTCTGACCATTTGCCTAGGAATTTCGTGAATTCATTGTTTTTAATTGCAGAGTAGTATTCCATTGTGTAAATATACCACATCTTCTGAATCCATTCCTCCGTTGAGGGACATCTGGGTTCTTTCCAGCTTCTGGCTATTATAAATAAGGCTGCTATGAATATAGTGGAGCATGTGTCCTTATTGCATGCAGGTAAAGTCTCTGGGTATATGCCCAGGAGTGGTATAGCCGGATCCTCCGGAAGTGTCATGCCCAGTTTTCTGAGGAGCCGCCAGACTGCTTTCCAGAGTGGTTGTACCAGCCTGCAATTCCACCAGCAGTGGAGGAGTGTTCCTCTTTCTCCACATCCTCGCCAACAACTGCTGTCTCCTGTGTTTTTGATCTTAGCCATCCTGACTGGTGTGAGATGGAATCTCAGGGTTGTTTTGATTTGCATTTCCCTAATGACTAAGGATGATGAACATCTCTTTAGGTGCTTCTCAGCCATTAGATATTCTTCAGGTGAGAACTCTTTGTGGAGCTCTGTACCCCATTTTTTAATAGGGTTACTTGCCTCTCTGGAGTTTAACTTCTTGAGTTCTTTGTATATCTTGGATATTAGCCCTCTGTCGGATGTAAGGTTGGTAAAGATCATTTCCCAGTTAGTTGGTTGCCGCTTTGTCTTTTTGACGGTGTCTTTTGCCTTGCAAAAACTTTGTAATTTAATGAGGTCCCATTTGTCTATTCTTGATCTTAGAGTATAAGCTATTGGAGTTCTGTTCAGGAAATTCTCCCCTGTGCCCATATGTTCAAGGTTCTTCCCTAGTTTCCCTTCTATTAGTTTCAGTGTGTCTGGTTTTATGTGGAGATCTTTGATCCACTTAGAATTGAGCTTAGTGCAAGGAGATAAGGATGGGTCAATTTGCATTCTTCTGCATGTTGACCTCCAGCTGAGCCAGCACCATTTGTTGAAAAGGCTATCTTTTTTCCACTGGATGGTTTTAGCTCCTTTGTCAAAGATCAAGTGACCATAGGAGTGTGGATTCATTTCTGGGTCTTCAATTCTGTTCCATTGATCTACATGTCTGTTACTGTACCAATACCATGCAGTTTTTAACACTATTGCTCTGTAGTACAGCTTGAGGTCCGGGATACTGATTCCCCCAGAGGTTCTTTTACTCTTGAGAATAGTTTTAGCTATTCTGGGTTTTCTGTTATTCCAGATGAATTTTTGAATTGCTCTTTCTAACTCTATGAAGAATTGAGTTGGGATTTTGATGGGGATTGCATTGAATCTGTGTATTACTTTTGGTAAGATGCTCATTTTTACTATATTAATCCTGCCAATCCATGAGCATGGCAGATTTTTCCATCTTCCGAGGTCTTCTTCAATTTCTTTCTTCAGAGACTTGAAGTTCTTGTCATACAGATCTTTCACTTGTTTGGTTAGCGTCACGCCAAGATACTTAATATGGTTTGTGGCTATCGTAAAGGGTATTATTTCTCTTACTTCTTTCTCAGCCTGCTTATCCTTTGAGTATAGGAAGGCTTCTGACTTGCTTGAGTTGATTTTATATCCGGCCACTTTGCTGAAGTCGTTTATCAGCTGTAGGAGTTCTCTGGTGGAGTTCTTTGGGTCGCTTATGTATACTATCATATCGTCTGCAAATAGTGATAGTTTGACTTCTTCCTTTCCAATTTGTATCCCTTTGACCTCTTTTTCTTGTCTAATTGCTCTAGCTAGAACTTCAAGTACTATATTGAAAAGATATGGAGAGAGAGGGCAGCCTTGTCTAGTCCCTGATTTTAGTGGGATTGCTTCAAGTTTCTCTCCGTTTAGATTGATGCTGGCTACTGGTTTGCTGTAAATTGCTTTTACTATGTTTAGATATGGGCCTTGAATTCCTGATCTTTCCAAGACCTTTAGCATGAAAGGATGCTGAATTTTGTCAAATGCTTTCTCAGCATCTAATGAGATGACCATGTGGTTTTTTTCTTTGAGATTGTTTATGTAGTGGATTACATTGATGGATTTCCTTATATTGAACCATCCCTGCATCCCTGGGATGAAGCCTACTTGATCGTGGTGAATGATCGTTTTGATGTGTTCTTGGATTCGGTTGGCAAGAATTTTATTGAGTATTTTTGCATCGATATTCATAAGAGAGATTGGCCTGAGATTCTCTTTCTTTGTCGGATCTTTGTGTGCTTTTGGTATTAGTGTAATTGTGGCTTCATAGAACGAGTTGGGTAGTGTTCCTTCTGTTTCTATTTTGTGGAACAGTTTGAAGAGTATTGGTGTTAGGTCTTCTTTGAAGGTCTGATAGAATTCTGCACTAAAACCATCTGGACCTGTGCTTTTTTTGGTTGGAAGACTTCCAATGACAACTTCTATTTCTTCAGGGGTTATAGGACGGTTTAGATGGTCTATTTGATCCTGATTTAATTTTGGTACTTGGTATCTGTCAAGGAAATTGTCCATTTCCTCAAGATTTTCTAGTTGTGTTGAATACAGGTTTTTGTAGTAGGATCTGATGATTTTTTGAATTTCCTCATTTTCTGTTGTTATCTCTCCCTTTTCGTTTCTGATTTTATTAATTTGGATACTATCTCTGTGCCCTCTGGTTAGTCTGGCTAAGGGCTTATCTATCTTGTTGATTTTCTCAAAGAACCAACTCCTCGTTTTGTTGATTCTTTGTATGGTTTTATTTGTTTCTACTTGATTGATTTCAGCCCTGAGTTTGATGATTTCCTGCCTTCTACTCCTCTTTGGTGTATTTGCTTCTTTTTGTTCCAGGGCTTTCAGGTGTGCCATTAAGCTGTTAGTGTATGCTGTCTCCCGTTTCTTTTTGGCGGCACTCAGGGCTATGAATTTTCCTCTTAGCACTGCTTTCATTGTGTCCCATAAGTTAGGGTATGTTGTGCCTTCATTTTCATTAACTTTCAAAAAGTCTTTGATTTCTTTCTTTATTTCCACCTTGACCAAGTTATCATTGAGTAGAGCATTGTTCAGCCTCCATGTGTACGTGGGTTTTCTTTTGTTTTTGTTGCCATTGAAGACCACCCTTATTCCATAGTGATCTGATAGGAGGCATGGGATTATTTCTATCTTCTTGTATCTGTTGAGGTCTGATTTGTGACCAATTATATGGTCAATTTTGGAGAAGGTACCATGAGGAGCTGAGAAGAAGGTGTATTCTTTAGCTCTAGGATGAAATGTTCTATATATATCAGTTAGTTCCATTTGGTCCAAGGCTTCAATTAGATTCACTGTGTCCCTGTTTAGTTTCTGCTTTCCTGAACGATCCATTTCAGAGAGCGGGGTGTTGAAGTCACCCACTATTATTGTGTGCGGTGCGATGTGTGCTTTGAGTTTTAGTAAAGTTTCTTTTACGAATGAGGGTGCCCTTGCATTTGGAGCATAGATATTCAGGATTGAGAGTTCTTGATGGTGGATTTTTCCCTTGATCAGTATGTAGTGTCCTTCTGTGTCTTTTTTGATGACTTTGGGTTGAAAATCAATTTTATCCGATATTAGGATGGCTACTCCACCTCGTTTCTTGGGGCCATTTGCTTGTAAAATTGTTTTCCAGCCTTTTACTCTGAGGTAGTGTTTGTCTTTGACACTGAGGTGCGTTTCCTGCATGCAGCAAAAAGCTGGGTCCTGTTTACGTATCCAGTCTGCTAGTCTATGTCTTTTAATTGGGGAATTGAGACCATTGATATTAAGAGAGATTAAGGCATAGTGATTATTGCCATCTGCCATTCTTGACGCTATCTTTATGTTTGAGTGGTTATCTACTTTTGGGTTTGATTCAAGAAGGTTATTATCTCATTTTTTCCAGGGTGTTGTTTCTCTCCCTGTATTGGAGGTTTCCACCTATTATCCGTTGCAGGGCTGGATTTGTGGAAAGATATTGTGAAAATTTGGTTTTATCATGGAATATCTTGGTCTCTCCATCTATGGTGATTGAGAGTTTTGCTGGGTATAGTAGTCTAGGCTGGCATTTGTGCTGTCTTAGTGTCTGCATGAGATCTGCCCAGGATCTTCTGGCTTTCATAGTCTCTGGTGAGAAGTCTGATGTGATTCGGATAGGTCTTCCTTTGTATGTTACTTGGCCCTTTTCTCTTACTGCATTTAGTATTCTTTCTTTGTTTAGAACATTCGGTGTTTTGATTATTATGTGACGGGAGGTATTTCTGTTCTGGTCCAGTCTGTTTGGAGTTCTGTAGGCTTCTTGTATGTTCATCGGCATCTCTCTCTTTAAGTTAGGGAAGTTTTCCTCCATAATTTTGTTGAAGATGTTTACTGGCCCTTTAAGTTGCAAATCTTCACTCTCATCTATACCTATAATCCTTAGGTTTGGTCTTCTCATTGTGTCCTGGATTTCCTGGATGTTTTGGGTTACGCGTTTTTTGCATTTTGCATTTTCTTTGACTGTTGAGTCGATGCTTTCTATGGAATCTTCAGCACCTGAGATTCTTTCTTCCATCTCTTGTATTCTATTGTTGATGTTTGCATCTATGACTCCTGATTTCTTCCCAAGGTTTTCTATCTCCAAAGTTGTCTCCCTTTGTGATTTCTTAGTTGTTTCTACTTCCTTTTTTAGTTCCTGGATGGATTTGCTGAGATCCTTCACTTGTTTGTTTGTATTTTCCTGTATTTCTTTAAGGTAATTTTGCATTACCTCTTTCAGGATTTCTTCCTGATGACCCACGTTCTCCTGCATTTCTCTGAGCGATTTTTGTGTTTCCTCCTCATGGGATTCCATCTGTTGATCCATCGTCTCCTGCATTTCTTTAAGCAGTTCTCGTGTTTCCTTTGTAAGGGCATCTAACCGTTGATTCATTTCTTTAAGCAATTTTTGTGTTGCCTCCTTATGGGCATCCGTCTGTTGACCCATATTCTTCTGCATTTCTTTATGCAAATTTTGTGATTCCTTTGTGAGTGCATCTACCCGTTGATTCATCTCGTTAAGCGATTTTTGTGTTGTCTCCTTGTGCGCCTCCATCTTTTGATCCATGTTCTCCCGCATTTCTCTAAGCGATTTTTGTGTTTCCTTTGTAAGGGCTTCTAACCGTTGATTCATGGTCTCCTGTAACTCTTTATGAGATTTATTTGTGTCCTTCTTGTGATCCTCTAATAGCATCATGAGAAGTGATTTTAAATCCAGATCTTGTCTTTCGGGTGTGGTGGGGTATCCAGGACTTGCTGCTGTTGGAGAGTTGGGTTCGGATGGTCCTACATTACTTTGATTACTGTTAGTAACATTCCTACGTTTGCCTTTTGCCATCTGGATACCTCTGGTGTTAGTTGGTCCTGCTGCCACTGGCTGTTGGTTGGACCTCCTGTGAGCCTGCAAAGCTATTTCTGCCCCCCCCTGGATTACCAGGATTCCCCTGGCACCGATTTCTGGGGCCTGCCTGCTCCTGAGTGACTTTGGAGCCCTAATGTGCTTTGCCCCAAGTGATCTTATATTGGGGAGGCCTTGCACATCTAAAGGCTCAGCCTAGTGGATTCCTGGAGCAGAGGTCGCCAAAGGGAGGCTGGCAGGCTCCTGCCCTGTGCAGGGGTGTGTGATCTCTCCTGGGGGGGGGGAGGGGGCGTCCCTCTGCCAGGCAGAAGTCCCACAGCAGATCTGGCGCGCTGGTCACTGCAGATCAGCCCAGCACCTGGGAGCAGGTTACACACAAGCTGCCTGAACCCGAAGCGATATTATGCCTGTCTGTCTCTGAGCCTGGTGGTCCCAACTACCTGGTCACTGGAGCAAAGATGGCGGAGGGCACTCTCCGTGGCGCTGCTCACCCTGTGGTCATGATGGCCCGCCGATCTGGCACCCAGACGACCACAGCGCCAACCCGCCCTCGGGCACAGAAGGAAGCCCCAACAGGCCGTGTCCCAAGTGATGTTATATTGGGGGGAGAGCCTGGGTACCGGTCTCTCCAGCGCAGTCCGCGGGAACAGAGGTCGCGGAAGGGAAGCTGGCGGGCTCCCTCCCTGCGCAGGGTCCCTCCACCAGGCAGAAGGTCCCACCGCGGAACTGGCGCACTGGTTACTGCAGATCAGCCCAGCACCTGGGAGCAGGTTACACCCAAGCTGCCTGAAACTGAAGCGATATTATGCCTGTCTGTCTCTGAGCCTGGCGGTCCCAACTACCTGGTCACTGGAGCAAAGATGGCGGAGGGCAGTCTCCGTGGCGCCGCTCACCCTGTGGTCACGATGGCCCGCCGATCTGGCGCCCAGACGACTACAGCGCCAACCCGCCCTCGGGCACAGACGGAAGCCCCAACAGGCCGTGTCCCAAGTGATGTTATATCGGGGGGAGAGCCTGGGTACCGGTCTCTCCAGCGCAGTCCGCGGGAACAGAGGTCGCGGAAGGGAAGCTGGCGGGCTCCCTCCCTGCGCGGGGTCCCTCCAGCAGGCAGAAGGTCCCACCGCGGAACTGGCGCACTGGTTACTGCAGATCAGCCCAGCACCTGGGAGCAGGTTACACCCAAGCTGCCTGAAACCGAAGCGATATTATGCCTGTCTGTCTCTGAGCCTGGCGGTCCCAACTACCTGGTCACTGGAGCAAAGATGGCGGAGGGCAGTCTCCGTGGCGCCGCTCACCCTGTGGTCACGATGGCCCGCCGATCTGGCGCCCAGACGACTACAGCGCCAACCCGCCCTCGGGCACAGACGGAAGCCCCAACAGGCCGTGTCCCAAGTGATGTTATATCGGGGGGAGAGCCTGGGTACCGGTCTCTCCAGCGCAGACCGCGGGAACCTCATTTTACATTCTAGTCAAAGCCCCCACCCCTCCTCCCAGTCCCTCTCCCCACCCCCACCCCCCCCCCACACACACACAGCTCCACATCCCACATCCCCTCCTCCCCTTCTCCTCTGATAAGGGGGAAACTCTTCTAGGTACCAACCCACCCCACCACATCAAGTCACTACAGGACTAGTAACATCCTTTTCTACTGAAGCCAGACAAGGCGACCCAGTGAGGAGAACAGGATCCATAAGCCAGCAAGAGAGATAGGAACAGCCCCAATCTAGTTTTTAGGGGACCCAAATGAAGACCAAGCCACACATATGCTATATATGTGGGGGAAGGGACTAGGTCCAGCCCATATATGCTCTTCAGTTGGTTCAGTTTCTGGGAGACCTCAAGGGTTCAGGTTAGCTGATGCTATTGGTCTTCTTGTGGAGTCACTCGTATCCCCTCAAGGTTCCTCATCCTTCCCCAACCTTTCCTTGAGACTCCCCAAGCTCCATCTAATGTTTGGCTGTGTGTCTCTGCATCTGTTTCAGTCAGCTGTTGGGTGGAGCCTCTCAGAGGACAGTTATGCTAGGCTCCTGTCTGCAAGCATAACAGTGCATCATTAATAGTGTCAGGGATTGGTTCTTGCCCATGGGATGGGTCTCAATTTGGGCCAGTCATTGGTTGGTTATTCCCTCAGTCACTGCTCCATCTTTGTTCCATTACTTCATGCATGTTTTAGACGGAAGGTTTTGTGGGTGAGTTGGTGTCCTTATTCATCCTCTGGGAGTCCTGCCTAGCTACAGGGGGTGGCCACTTCAGTCTTCATATCCCCACTGCTAGGAGTCTCAGCTATAGTTACTCTCACAGACTCCCTGGAGCCTCCCCTATCCCAGGTCTCTGGTACATCCTAGAGGTGTAGCTCACCTCAACTACACCTGTCGCCAATTTCCATTGACTCTCCCTCCCCTCTCTCCATACACCTGATCCCCCACCCTCACCCCATCCCCTTTTCCCTCCCTGAGGTTCTATGTTTTTATATCTCATCAGTTTTCTTGGAAACTCAAAAGTTTTCCATTTTTATTATGTCCAGTTTGTCTATTTTTTTTCTTCTGGTGCTTGCGATTTTTGCTTCAATTGCTTAATAAACCATAGCCTAATTTAAACACATAAATATTAATGCCTATGTTTGTTTCTAGGATTTTTAAAGTATTAACTCCTTTTAGATATTTTAGATGCATCTTTAGTCAGTTCCTATGTATGCTATGAGGTAGTGATCCAACTCCATTGCTTCTGTCCAGATTTTCAATCCTCATTTGATGAAAAAGTATCATTTTTCTTTGCTGTATTGTCTTGGCACACTTTAAAAGGACAATGGAACATAAACATGAGTGTCCCTTCTGACCTCTCAATTCTATTAATTTTTTCCCCTTTTTGATGCCATTGATACCGTTTTTCTAAAACCACTTTGGCTCACTCATTCATACCTTATAGAAAGACAATTTCTCCAAGTTATTCTTAAATCTGCATTTTTTCCTGAATTCATGAATTCAAATATTCTTTTGTATTATTTTGACTATGTTCTTGGATTTCCTGGGCAATTCTTGAAGATTCTATGCAAATAGAGTTTATTTTCCAGTGCAGATATTTATTTTCTTTTCTTTTTTTTCCCTAATTGCCCTGGCCCAACCCTGCAATACAGGTTTAATCAATGGAGCAAGTGACAACATATTTGTGCTCTTAGGTGAAAACTACTCAGTTTTTTTCCTTTAAGTATGATACAAATTATGGGTTTCTCATAGCTATCTTTTACAAGGGCATTCCTTTCCATTCTTGTTTTGCTATATGTTTTGTGGTGGTGGTTTTGGGGTGGGTTTTTTTTTTTAATTTTGTTTCTATTATGGAAGAATGTTAAAAGATATTTAAGGAGGCCTGAATTTATTGTATCAACTCCATTTTCCAAAAATTCAAGAGAAAATGATTTTCAAAAAAAATTTACTAAATAAATCATAACTTTACAAAAGGCATGAGACAGTACTTTTGCAATTTTTTTCAATATGTCAATCTAAAAGGTATGTAGCAGAATAAATTTGAAAAATACAAAAATATAACTACACGAAGTTGTTTTTTTTTTCTAGGAAAAGACATAGTACAACTGCATTTGCTGATGATACATTCCCAGGAAAAAAGGAAGCACAATAAATTAACAAACTATGATCATCATCACCTTTACATACACACAAAAAATACACAGGAGGCTTATTAAAGTTTTCTGTAATGTCTGGAATCTTCTACTCCAAAAGCTTTACTAAAATAGAGATTTGAGTTTCAAAAACACCATTGCATGAACTTACTCAAAACATTTCATGCTTCATGCTTTAGCACATCAGCAAGCATGTTTGTCATACACAAGGTAACAGTTGTATTGCCTAGGAAAATAAATCCCCATTTATAGGTTGATTGTGCTCTGTGTGTTAAATGCAATGCCTTCTGCTTTAATCCGCTCCAATATTGGCCCATAGATCTCCTTTGTAAATGGCCCCATTAGGCCTTTGGCTTCAATTTCACCTAAAAGAAAACAATTTTTTTATTTAAAAGTGATGTTAAAGGTCTATTTCTGTGGCAAGAGTCACACACCTGGGCCAAACAGTACTGTATTGCAAAGCAATGCTGTTCAATCTGCATTTGACCATAAAGGGAGAGGATAGAGAATAAAAACCTGAAATCCTTTAAAGAAAGTCTCAACTTATTCCATCTCACACCAGTCAGAATGGCTAAGATCAAAAACACAGGAGACAGCAGTTGTTGGCGAAGATGTGGAGAAAGAGGAACACTCCTCCACTGCTGGTGGGATTGCAAGCCGGTACAACCACTCTGGAAAGCAGTCTGGCGGTTCCTCAGAAAACTGGGCATGACACTCCCGGAGGATCCTGCTATACCACTCCTGGGCATATACCCAGAGGCTTTACCTGCATGCAATAAGGACACATGCTCTACTATGTTCATAGCAGCCTTATTTATAATAGCCAGAAGCTGGAAAGAACCCAGATGTCCCTCAACAGAGGAATGGATTCAGAAGATGTGGTATATTTACACAATGGAATACTACTCTGCAATTAAAAACAATGAACTCACGAAATTCCTAGGCAAATGGTCAGAACTTGAAAATATCATCCTTAGTGAGGTAACCCAATCACAAAAGAACACACATAGTATGCAGTCACTGATAAGGGGATATTAACCCAGAATCTCAGAATACCCTAGACACAATACGCATATCAATAGATTTCCAAGAAGATGGAAGGAGAGACCCCTGGTCCTGGGAAGACTGGATGTAGGGGAATGCCGTGACAGAGAAGTGAGAGGGGGTTGAATGGGGAAAAGAGGGAGGGAAGGGGGCTTATGAGACTTTTGGGGAGGGAGGAAAGGGGAAATGATTTTGAATGTAAATAAAAATAAAAAAAATTTTAAAAAAAAGTAAAAAGTCTAATGAAAAAGAAATGTGCCCAAGAAAGGCTGAGCAGTAACTGCTACTGCTGCTTTTGATTCTCTCTCTCTCTCTCTCTCTCTCTCTCTCTCTCTCTCTCTCTCTCACACACACACACACACACACACACACACACACATACTTTATTTGTTTTATGTATGTGAGTACACTGTTGCTCTCTTCAGACACACCAGAAAGGGACATCAGATCCCATTACAGATGGTTGTGAGCCACCATGTGGTTGCTGGGATTTGAACTCAGGACCTCTGGAAAAGCAGTCAGTGTTCTTAACTGCTGAGCCATCTCTCCAGCTCCTTTGATGAACTTAGCAAGTTCATAATTAGCCAATTGAATCAGGGGTTTACACTTGTACATTGCTCTGACTCGTTCTTTAAAAGGGGACAATGCCAGGCATGGTGGCACACACCTGTGATCCCAGCACTTGAGAGCTAGAAACAGGAATCAGGAGTTCAAGGTTATCATTGGCTACATAGTGAATCTGAGACCAACTTGAAGGGGCTGGAGAGATGACTCAGCAGTTAGAAACATTTGCTACTCTTCCAGAGGACCTGGACTCAATTCTCAGCACCCATGTGGAGCTAATAGCCTCCAGTAACTCCAGTTCCAGGGCATCCTACACCCTCTTCTGGCGTCCGATGGCATACTATACACACAGTACACAAATATACATCCAGGAAAAACACCAATACCCAGTAAATCAAAATGTGTAAATCTTTAAAAAATAAAAACCAAGACAGTAGTAGTAGGGGAAGTGACACACCTACAGTCCAAGCTCATGTTTCAATTCCGTGAGTCATGGTGGACAATCATTTTCTTAGAAGATATATGATTTTTTTGTTAAATTAAAAAAATGGACTTTTTTCTTAATTAAAAAAAAAAAAAAGAAAGTCTCAACTTAGACCCAGAGAGGCTAAGTTACAAGAAGGGCTCAAGGAGTGAGGGGCACATGGATCTCCCTGGGAATAGGAAATAGAATTGATATCATGGGTGGACTGGAGCAGGATGAGATGAGAACAGGAGGAATCAGGGGTGGGAGGGATGGAGGGAGAGAGTACAAGGAGAGATGACTGGAATTGGGGGTAGGGCATTTGGGAGACTATGTGGAAACCTAGTACAATGGGTACTCTATCAATTTACAAATGGTGGCCCTAGAAAATTCTCCTAGTAATGGGGGATACAAAGCCTGAACTGGCCATCTTCTGTAACCAGGCAAGGCTTCCAGTGGTAGGACTGTGACACCAACCCAGCCACAAAACTTTCAACCTACAATGTGTCCTGACTACAAAATGTGCTGGAGTAAAGGTGGTGCAGAACTTGTAGGGATGGCCAACCAATGACTGGTCTAACTTGAGAGCCATGCCACAAGAGGGAGCCCATGCCTGACACTGCCTGGGAGGCCAGGAACCAAAGGCTGGATAGCCTAGAGACTTAGGCTAGACCTAAACATGATTGGAAAAAATGTCAATGAAATGATTCCTACTGATATTCTGCTATATTCATGGATTGGTGCGTAGCCCAGTCATCGTCAGAGAAGCATCAACCAGCCACTAATGGAAGCACATGCGGAGACCCACAGCCAAACATTAGCTGGAGCTCCGGGAACCCCACAGCAAAGGGAGGGGGAGGAGTTTAGGAACCAGAGAGGTTGAAAGTGCTACCAGAATACAGAATCAACTAAGCCAGGTTCATAGGGGTTCATAGAGACTGAAACAGCAATCACAGAACCTGCACAGGTCTGCGCTGGGTCTTCTATTTGTTATGGTTGTGTAGCTTGGTGTTCTTGTGAGACTCCTAACAGTGGGAAATGGGAGTTCCTGACTCCTTTGCCTGCTCTTTTGAGACCCCTTTTCCTCCTCCTGTCTTGCTTCATCCAGTCTTAATATGATGGTTTGTGTCTGGTCTTATCACACCTTGTTATTCCATGTTCGTTTGCTATCCCTGGGAGGCCTACTCTTTTTTTGAAAGGAAAAGGAAGAGTGGATCTCAGGAAGAAGGGAGAGGGGAAGGTGAGGTTGGAGGGAGGGGAAACTTCAGTTGGAATGGAATGTATGAGATAAGAATAAAGAAAGAAAAGAAAAGAAAAAAGAGAAAGGTTTTCAACTTTGTTAATGGTGCAAAACACTAAGAATAGATTATACTTAGAATCAGGACTTTGTCCAAGCTAGTGGTATACTTGGTATCACTATGCCATGGTGCCAGGAAGAAGCAGGGAGTCACAGATACCAAACAATCACAAGGCCATTAAGGAAGCAGCTGATACTCTACAGGGGCCTGAGTTGCTGAACTATGTTTTTCAGTCCTTCAGCTCTATTTAATGTATCTTCCCTTAACATATCTTTAAACTTACACTAACTATTCATAATAAAACCCCACTGTAAGCCACGAAGCACATTGCAAATATTTGCTCAGTGTAGATAAGATACTAACATACAAGAATTAATAAACCACAGACTATGATTCTGATGACCTACAAGTAAACATCCTCTGCTAATTCAGAATCTCCACTCTAAATATACAAATAAATACAGAAGTAAGGGAGTCATCCTTCCCAACAGAGCCTCTATGTGGTGGCAGCCCAAGTTTGGAATGGCACAACCCACGTTCGATTTGAGGTGACCTTGGCCAACAGGTGTTAAGCTACATCTAATCCACCATTCTGAGGTCCTGTGGTTGAGTTGGATGAAAATTTGGTCTCACACCAGGGCCTATGCTCGTTCCTTACCACAGTATGGCCCCCAGCCAGGTATCCTCCAAAATGACTCACTTTCAATAAAGCAAAACATTTGCTGTCCAGACACTGAGTGACTTGAAGATAAAGAGGAGCCAGGCTCAGCCCTGATGCAAATGGAACTTACCATCAAGTAACATTTTGGCTGCCATGGCTGTTGGTAACCCTACAGTTTTAGCCATTGCCGAAAAGCCATTGAAGTCTCCATAAACCACGAGATCAATGGTTTTGTTTTCTAAATGTCCAGATGGATGTCTGATGCCAAAGGTGTCCCTCATCACAATCATATCCTTTTCTTCGGGGCCTTAAAAGAAATACAGTTGTCTTAAATCATCATCATAGCTCAACTATAATTGTATTTCACCTTCTCTGCCCTTCTAGCTTCCCACACAATTACATATGCTCATTAGATAACTATTTATGATGCTTTTCTCCCAAAGACCCAGTGAAAACCTCGAGGGAATGGGAACTTGGACTATATCTCTTTCTCAGTATTGAATAATCTGGTTGGTGTGACAAGGCCATTGCTCTGGCAGAGAGACTCTTGCTCTCCAAAAATTGTTTTGGTATTTATTTGATACATTAAATATAAAACTCTATTTTTCCTCCCAGTAGTTCCTGAATTCACTATTTCCTAAGACTTTTTCTATCATTGGCTCTTCTACACTTCTCCTTCCTACTGCATGACTGCTACTCTTGAAACTGATCCTTTGGCTAAACCTTCCTTGATTCTTCCTCAGCAATGTTTAGAGAAAACCCACAGCCTACCATAGGAGAGTTTTGAGACCAAGTGTTTGGAGAACGCATCCACAATGGACTCCGCCTGAGGAACTTGCTCATCCCCCAGTAAGCCCAACCTGTAAAGCACAAGGGTCGCTGTTAGTGCAAAGCCTATGCTTGTTCTTCAATAGCTTCAGGATCCTGGGCTCCCTGAGACACTGTTCCATAGAGCAGGGCAGAGACGCTATGCTACAAGCTCACTTATGATTAATTTATGGTAATTTACAGATTAGTTGTCTTACATTAGGTATGCCATAGTCACATAAAATATTCTACAGCCACAGAAAATCAGAAATCCCACTTGATCCAGGAACAGAGTGACAAAAAGCTTTAAGATAAACATTTTCCATGTCATAATCACCATCAGGGTTCTTCACTATCTACTTGTTAACCCAATATAAACACAATAAATTATATCTATCAAGCCAACTAATGTACATTAATCAGTAATGAATAGATAATTAATCAAAGACAATTACAAAGCATGTAGTCTGTCATGGCCTTTCTTTGGCCAGAAATGACTGGCATTAATCATTGGTCCAATATGTTTTGATCTAAATGGAAATGTTGGTGTGTGCTTACCATTCAGCAGCTTCCAGCTGGGTATTGTCCCCTTCCAACTTTGTAAAGACAACTTCCTTAAGCTTCTCACATGAGGAGGAGCGGGATATTCCAACTAGGTCACACAGGAGCTGTCTCTGATTGAAAAATAAACATGAAAAGTCTAAGTACATACTTGTAAAACATCAGTTATCTGAGAAACAAACCAACCAAGACATTGGGCATCAAGTATACCCCAAAAGTTTAGTTTGTTACGAATAATTAAAATAGAAAATTAAGACATAAATTACGTGTGTGTGTATACATATACATATATATATATACACGCATGAATATCTACACATCACAAATGCATGGGATTCCAGAACAATAAAAAACAATAAATACTTAATGCTAAAAAGGAGAAACACTAATACATTTCCTGGTCATGTATTTTCTCCAACACTTTTTTCCACTCATGCCCCCACCCCAAACTCCTACCCCTGCACCCTGTAGCAATCAATATGAAGCAGTTTAAACTACAAGGGGTTTAGTGCTGTGGTTGCCAGGGGCAACCAGAGTTCTTTTGTAGCTTCAATAGATGAGAAAGATCTTGAAGGGAATTAAATTTCAAAGGAACACTTAAAAGAGTGGCCATGGATTTTTCTTATTTCTAAACAAAAATTTTTTCCCCAGGGTCCCCAAAGGAAGCTATGGTCTAGATCAGAAATCGACCAGTTGGTTCACGGACTCAGTGTGGTTCATTTCACTGGAAGTTGTACCTACATCCTTACGCACAGTCTATGCCAGTACTAGAGTATTCTGCAGAGGCTGCTTGGCCCATGAAGTCTAGGATTTTCATAATCTGATGCTGTGCAGCAAGCTTGTTGCTTGTGTTCTGGATTCTAACAGCATCCTGGGATGACCCAGGAGGAATACACTGCTTCCTAGGATTTAGGTATGAGACAGAAATGCCTAAAACTCAGTTACAAACTTATTCCTCACAGCCATAAATGGCACAGTGAGAGGACTGACAAGATTCATACTAGCACCCTCTTAAATATCACACTCAATAGGTCCAAATGACATCACCACCTACACAACTAGAATTTGGAGTCCAAAGCAGAGTGAAGGCATCTTTCCCATTGTTCAGGGAATGATCCTAGGGAATAAGTGAACACAGGAAGAGCCTAGGTACTTTAGCCCATTGCTTTCTCCATTCATCCAAAGCACTGAAGGGAGAGGAGATATTCACCAGAACTCATCAACATAAACCGGCTAGAGAAGGAACGCCTTGGCTCCTTGCACAGTAGAGCTTTAGACCTGGCCATCTCAAAAGGTGTGGGTGAAGTAGACAGCACAGGATTCTGGAAATACTCACCCAGGTGAGAGGGTTGGCTTCAGGTTGGAGGGCAGGATATGCTTCTCTGTTGATGAGTCCCAACTTCACAAATCCATTCAAAGCTTTGGAATATCCCTGAAGCAAGAATTAATAAGTTGCAAATGAATGTTTTCCCTTTGAAGACAAATGAATTTTTCCATCCTGCCTCCCCCTATTTTTTTTTCTTGAAGAGGGGATCTGCCTTTACAACTAATTAATTTTTTGGAGGGTTTTTATCTTTAAAACTTATTTGGAAATAATCTTCATTGCTGAAATGGAATTAATATTAACAGTTGTCATGATAATTCAAGTAACTGGTTTATGTAAAAGACTTTTTTTTTATTTTTTATTTTTTATTTTTTATTTTTTATTTTCTCAGTACTGTGTTACGTTGTTATGTGGTATGTTCTGACAGCTAAAGGCTAATTTGGTGGTGAATTATATAATGCAGTTTAACAGAACATTATTGAATAGAACAGTCAGATTTAATCTTTATTACATTTTGTTTTTAAATGCTAAGGATCGCATACAGGGCCTCATACATGCTAGGAAAGTACTCTATCGACTTAGTTCTATCTATTTTACTTCTTTGTGAAGGGAGGAACAATAATCCACACCCCAAAGCAGAGAACCCACCCTACAATGAAGATCTGAGTAAGGAAGAAAAGAAAAGCACCACGTTAGGGCACTGTTATCTGGTTTGCTCATTTTAAACATACTTATAACATCTCAACTGTGATCACTTTAAGTCCCTATTTTATGGCTAGAAAAACATTTCAGATTTGTTTTTCAGAAGTCTGTCTAACCCTTTCACTTCCTCAAGCCTCAGTCCATGCATTTTAAATGATGCAAACCTCATCCTAAGCTCCCAAGACATCCAACAGAGGAAGAACACTGACCTCAGAAATAAACTCCAACTAACAAGACAAAATACGTGCTTTTAGCTATTAGAGAAAGATGCAGTTTGTCACTCAATCCAGATTTGAACCTTATTAGGGCTGTAACAGGAAGATGGCAGCTGCCTGCTACTGCACAGAACCTAAGACCATGGTAACTCTTACAAGACCAAGACACTAAGAACTCAGCTATACAGAAAGCTGTCCTCCTAGATGTTTCCAATCCTTAAAGAGTCAATACAATAAATTCACTATTTTGAGTTGGGTCTCCTAATACATTTAATAAAAAGAAAATTTGTTTTTAACCAGTGAACTGGGAGAGGGCATGTCATAGCTGCACAGGGCTATGAGAATATGAGAATAAGCAACACTTGAGTGTTCGCCCCAAAACAAGACGGTTCTTATTCCATCCCTTCACAGCTCACAAAACATTGCAGAAAGAGAGCAAAAAGAATATGAGAGCTGGAGGACAGGGAGAAGGGAAGAGACTCCCCCTAGGGGACAGTCCCAATCCTATGACCACACAAATAGCCCTGATTAAACTAAATGGGTCATTATACAAAAATCAACTCATAAATCTTGGAAAGGGACATGTAGGGAAAGGGATGGGTGGGTGGGGATTAGGGAGGATAAGAGGGTTGTAGTAAAGAGAACTACAGAAGGAGTAGCCACCAGAGAAAGAGTGTAACCAAAATAAATAATATAGAAGTATGAACTTGTCAAGCAACTAACTTAATAGAGATTTCCAAAAAAAACAGATAGACTCCAACTTGGTTTCTCATTTTAACTACTAGAAAAAATAAGCATATAGACTACTTATATCAAAACTAGAAATGTGTTTAAAATACAGCACTTACCTTATACCTCAGTGTTCCCCTTAACAGTGTATGGGCAGATGAAATTCCATAAATCTCAGCATATTTTATGCTATCTCTGTTAGGATACCCTTCCAAGTTTAGGCCTGGGAAGTAATCCATGGGTGTGACAGAGTTGAGAAAAGAGACTCCCCCTGTCACATTCACAACCTGAGGAAGATTGAAAAAATAGCTGAGGTTCACAACAGTTTGTTTCCTCTGGGTTTATCTGTATTAGTTATACAAAAGAAACTAACAGAAGAGAGCTTAGGAAATGCTAATAAAACTACAATTGATACTTAGCATGCCATTAGCGGAACTGTTTCTCTTGGAATACCTTGCCAGACAGGCTCCCCGCACCCCAAACTTCTAAATCCTAATGCACTTTATTTTCTAAACAAAAGTCTTGTTTTCAATTGGCTCTTGCTCCTAGTTAAAAGAGTATCATTTTGCCTGCATTAGGCTGGTTGGTTGACTGGTTGGTTGGTTGGCTGGTTGGTTGGTTGGTGGGTTGTTTTGCTTTTTTGTAATAAAATTACATCAAGTGCGCATTCAATGTCTTGTGTGCTCTGATAACAATGGCAATATTCTTTCCTTTAGTCTCACATCTCTTCTGAATACATCCAGCACTAGCCTTGTGCTTTTCAGTCACCCTCTATTATGTATATGTGCCAGACATCACACAAGTTGAAGAGAGAATAAGAAAACAGTGAATGAGATGCAATTTACATCTTCTGTTCATTCTTTATTCATTGGGAGAAAAAAATTTTATGGAACGTTCAGCAATCACCTGTATCTGCATAAAACTTAAAGCATAAGCTGGGGGTAGGGTTGTTGAAGAGACAGCAGAAGGAAGACCTTCCTCCACAACAGACACAATGCCAAGACTACATATTAAAGCGCACATATAATGTACCGCTGGTCAGAAGCTAAGCCTTGATTCTGTAGAGCCTCCTATCCTCCCTAGCACACATTCTAATTACAATGAGGCACTATTTTGTGTTTAACTTTAAAGTATTACATTTCCTCTTAAGAGCTTGAAGTCTGTGGTTGTCCTTGAGATAATGAAAAACCTTCTGGAATGAAATATTTAGGGCTAAGGCCACTATCTAACTGGACTTTGTCCCGGTAGAAACAATTTGACCCTGTTTCTAAAGCTGCAAAAACCAAGACTGGAGGAGGGAGTTGCCAGGGTTCAGAGGGATTTTTCCCAAGGGAAAGTGGGCTAAATGGAGTGGTGCTCAGAATACATCTGTAGATAAGCTCACTTGTACCAAGGTGTGAGAGAAAATGAAAACTAATTTATACACAAGACCTAGAAAGAAAGGGCTGCAGCCTACCCAGGATGGGTGAGGTAATATCTTTTCAGTTGCAGAGTACCTTCTAGAATACCTTTGGAAGGATCCTTGCTTCCTATCTAATTTGCTTAGAGCCCCCTTTTTAGACTGCATTGAACTTCTAAAAGAATTTTAGTTTTAAAAAATGAAGCCACCCACTATATTCATAGCAGCCTTATTTATAATAGCCAGAAGCTGGAAAGAACCCAGATGTCCCTCAACGGAGGAATGGATTCAGAAGATGTGGTATATTTACACAATGGAATACTACTCTGCAATTAAAAACAATGAATTCACGAAATTCCTAGGCAAATGGTCAGAACTTGAAAATATCATCCTTAGTGAGGTAACCCAATCACAAAAGATCACACATGGTATGAAGTCACTGATAAGGGGATATTGACCCAGAATCTCAGAATACCCTAGACACAATCAGCATATCAATAGATTTCTAAAAAGATGGAAGGAGAGACCCCTGGTCCTGGAAAGACTGGATGTAGGGGAACGCCAGGACAGAGTAATGAGAGGGGGTTGAACGGAGAAAAGAGGGAGGGAAGGGGGCTTATGGGACTTTCGGGGAGGGAGGAAACGGGAAAGGGGAAGTGATTTGGAATGTAAATTAAAAAAATAAAATAAAATTAAATTTAAAAAAAAAAAAAAATGAAGCCACAAGGTGGGTCTCTGCATCCTTCTTGCTTTTATAACCTAAGGCAATTCTAAAGTCCTGTTTCTTTGATTGAAGATCAGGACAATTTTTTAAAGTAAATATCATGGCAGGCATTGTATTAAAACACTAATCCCAGTGTTGGAAGGCTGAGACAGAAGAATTGCTGAACGTTTGAGGCAAGCCTAGACAACGTACTAAGACTACATGATAATAAAAAAAAATAAGAACAAAAGAAAGAAAGAAAGAAAGAAAGAAAGAAAGAAAGAAAGAAAGAAAGAAAGGAAGGAAGGAAGGAAGGAAGGAAGGAAGGAAGGAAGAAAAAGAAAGGAAGGAAGAAAAAGAAAGAAAGAAAGAAAGAAAGAAAGAAAGAAAGAAAGAAAGAAAGAAAGAAAGAAAGAAAGAAAGAAAGAAAGAAAGAAAGAAAGACAGGAAGAAAGAAAGAAAGAAAGACAGGAAGAAAGGAAGGAAGAAAGAAAGTTTCCAACCTAAAATCAGCAAGATTCTTTTCCTTCTTATAAATAAAATCAAGTAACTCATACTGACTGCTAGTGATTTGTTTGAAAAAATTAACAGCCAATGGACCTAGCAGTTAACAGTGTGAGGATAAGAAACCAAGAGTTAGACAGATTCCCTAATAGCAGACAGACAGGCAGAGGAGCCATGACCAGGTAATACAGATTTCAAACACCCAAGACAGCTAGCTTCTTCCTATCCAGGATGTCAGCTTCTTCATTACCCTCCTGACCTGAGACAAAAGTCAGGAAGCTTAAAACCTTGTGGACTTTTCTCCCCTATTAGCCCCTTTCCTCATGAAGAGACTGAATTTGCAACTGCCCTTTGCAAATCCCCACCCACTTTGCAGAGGATTTTTCTCAGTGCCTTGCTTTGTGCATGGTTTCTCACCACAAATAAAAGCCTTTCTACACTGGCTGATTCTGTCTTGTTTGAGAATTTCTCTTCTACTATATACTATACTCTAGGGCTTTCCTACTTTTAATCCTTTAAGTGGCAAAGAAAATGAACCAATCAAAGACCACTCCACAGTAACACCCCTCAACATATGATAGCAGCAGACAATGCCCAGTGTCCTAGGTACAAAAATAAGCCTCGTCCAGTTCAATTATTTTATTAAGACCTTCAAAATGTACCTATCCATTTTGCAGAGGACATGCAAACATTTTTCTCTGCTTAGACACTGCTTGAATCCCAGACCCACTCCCAGCAGAAGCACCGCTCATGACAAGACATGTTGTGGTTGAAGGCTTCTCTGAGGACAATTCTTTTTCATACACACACCCAGCCAATGAGAATTACAGGCATCTATTTTAGAACAAACACACAAATCCTAAAAATAAGTGATAAACCAGCCTGCCTTTATCTTGGGCTTGAAAGGCATTGTATAATAAAGACAACCTAGGTTATTCCTGTTTATCATTAAACTTCTGTTTCTCAAGGACTGAGCTTTGTCACATTGATAAACTTAACGACCAATGGTGCTGTACTGCCTGTTCTAGGAAATGGCAACTATGCCTTTATTTCAAAAAGTTATTATAACCATCTTGAACTGTAGTTTGTTTCAAAAGCTTGTTATGACTAGTTGTTGGTTATGACTACCTGGTTATGATCACCTTGTGATCATGGCTTTGTTTTAGGAGGTCATCATGACTAAGTTAACTTGTTATGCTTATGTCCTGCTCCTATAACCCTACCACCAATTTTTCCCACCAAGCTCCTCTTTTGAAAAACCTCTCCCCTTGATTTATGAAAACCTGGCCTTCCTCTTATCCAACGCTGACCTAGTAAAACTGTCTTAGGAGGAGGCAGCCCCAGCCGGTGTATATCAATAATGAAAAAAAAAAGCTTGTTTTAATGAATCAATTTAAAAGCTTTAATTAATTTGGCATGGTGATTTGGTTCAGTGGTCTCTCTCATTTCTCCTGTCTTTGGGATTAATGTAAGCTTTATCATTAAACCAATAAGAAATTTAGCATGGTAAAGGTACAGGTTGCTATTTACTAGGGACCCTCAGTCTTTCAGGTACCTTATGTGCTTTTATTCCATGTTAATCACACATTTTTTTTCAAAAGTATAAACAGGCCGGGAGTTACACAGAAGTAGATTCGAGCTTATCTACCTAACACACTGCCTATGTTCTTTCTACTGTATCACACGAGCTTCTTGGTTTTGCTTATTTCTCATCAGTATTTTCAAAAGGATCTGATATGAGTACATCTACTGAAAGTCACGCGTGAGTGACTATGGCCACAGTGAGCAATTGCTAACTTGAGTTCTTAAAAAGGAGGGGATTCCTTTCTACATGTCTGAATTTCCCACTTTCCAGGGCCAGGAACTGTACCACCATCTATGCAGGGATGGAAGTAAGAGAAGAATAGTCACTGCTCCCAGACACAGGGGAGGAAGTCATATTTGCTAGAAGTCAAAACAATATCAATGACTAGAACTGACCACAAGAACATAGTACAGTGTGATCTGCTCTCATTCACAGACCCTTTCTAACTACAAGAAAAGTTTACGAATTCAACTGTAAGCCAGAGGCAGAGAGGTAGATTATCTTCATCGTTATGGTTCTGAGTTCTGTAAGGCCTGTTCCGTGCTGAGGGAGACAGTGGCAGAGGGGATGGTGGCAGAGGAGACAGAAGGGCAAGACTATGAGAGACATTTTTAAGAAGTTTAACAGTAAAGATTGGGGAACAGATCTATAGACTCGAACCACTGAAAATTCTCAGACACAGACAATCCAAGTATCTAAGTGTCAGACACTCTGATTGAGTTCAGACAAAAGAATAGTGAACAAAGGCTGAAGTGGCCAGGAAACTCTACAAGAGGAAATCTGAACAAGACCTTGAAAAAGTATCATTTTAGCAGAGAAAAGAAAAGCATCCTATTTTCTCTTCAAATCCTCCAATGTCAGGGAAAAAAAAAAAACCAGTAAGAATGCCCTCCATTTTAGAAATCGAGTTCAGGAGGGAAGAGGGAAGGGGAGGGGGGCAGGATTCAAATTTAACGAACACAAGTTCTGCAGCCAGAAATGACTTGTGTTTCCTGGGCTCTCTGGAGTACAAAGTTCTTTCTGTTGCTAATATTTGCTCAAAACTCAGGGAATGCTAATCAGTCTGCTGTTAGGCAGATCACAGCCTACATGGCTTCATTAATTCACATTATAGGACTGCTGTAGAGGTTTCCAGGCCTAGGCCTAGGAAGAGTTAGAACAGAGAAGAAAATGCTCTGGGCTCAGCCCAAGCTGTGTATTCATAAAGTTTGGGTACAGCTCTTACCTCATCTCTTCATCTGAGGAAATAAAAGCAATATTTACACGCTTTCTCATCCTAATGCATGCCCCTAAAATTCCCTGCTGGCTTAGTGCTGTTTGACACCTCTGGTTACTAACTCATTTGTTCTCAAGTTAGGCTGCTTCTTAAAAATCACTTGGAGAGATTTAAAAATTTCCCCAAAGTCGAGCAAATTAAAATCTTCAGGAATGAGGCTTAGGGACCCATTCTCTTCAAACTTTCATTACAATTTAACGTGCAGCCACATCTGTCACTCATGTTGATCTCACTGACATGAGTGACCATGGTGGACAGGAACATTCATCTTGTTTCTCAGTAAATCCTTTCAAAAACAAACTCTGTGATTGCTAACTATACTCACCCTGTGTACATAAACTCCTTACTCCCAGATCATGGTAATTTTATAACCTTTGACAAATCTTTCCTCATTCCTCTCTCTTTCTGGAAAAGGAATTTTCAAGTGCTCTTACCAGTTACCAACTCCCCTAACAAAAAAAGTAATCTGATTAAATAAATGACTTTAAAAAAATTAAGATAAAAGTAATTTTACTGGCATTGAAGTTAATTGAAACCAGAGTTGAGTCTCAGATGATGGCCTTAGCCATCCTGTCTATGCCTTAATCTCATTATTTAAAAAAAAATAATGAAAATAATACTAATAATACTGTTAGATAGCATAGGCAGAAGAAATGTTAGTTTCATTTTCTGATGCATCAAATATTCCATGCGGAGGGCCACTTGTATATAGCCATGAACTCTCTGAAATGAGGAACATCAGTCAGTTCTTGTAACTATCATTGGTGCTTATTCCAACGTCTAACTCGGGGTGTGTCATACTGAAATCACTTGAAAGATAATGTAAATATACTCAATATGTTTCATACCGAAGTCCCTTGAAAGATGGCCAGCATTTACATATGTAAATAAGATGAGAAATCGATTTTCAGAAGGAGCCAAGAAGGAAGAATGAACACAGGATTGGTTGAAAAATTAAAGGTGACCTCATTAAATAGAACAGAAAAATATACACTGGGATATATCAGATGAGACAAGAGAGAACAGGTACTAACACTTGTCAGTAAGAGCTGGGTATTGACAGAAACTTGGCTGATTGAAAGAAAGTCCACACATGGCTTGACTGCTTTCCCAGAGCATTGTCTACCATTCATAGATAGATAGAAGTGCTCCTCTAAGGGGGAGGTCAACTCTTTGCACATGTGTGTTCCTGTGCATAGCCATGATCAGACAACACTGATATCGGGGAACAGTGTTTGAGTCCCTTTGGCCACCACTGCAGGTGTTTATCTCTAAGGCTCCCATGATGCTCCTTTACCTTTCCATTGAGCAGATAGCTAGCAGGCTGCATTATGTTCATCAAGACTCCCACTGGACTCCAGCTGAATTTATATCGCAAGGGATTATCTGAGTGTTCAGGGGCTGGAAGGCCACCACAGTAGGAAACATAAGACTCAATCTGCAAATTGAGAAATAAATCAGGAAGAATCAATAATATTAAGAAGACTAATTATTAAGTTATTAATTAGGGTTAATGATATCAATCTGGTGAATATGCTATCATTTTTTTGAAGTTATTGAGGCTTTCGAATATACATCCGCAGAGTCAAACACTTACTAACACAGATTATATATACAGATGCACACACACGTATATGTATGTGAAAAAATACATAAACTCTACTAGAGATAATGGCTAAATTTTTATTCAGTTAAAAATTCAACTGTTAGAATGGCAGAGATGGGTCAGTACTTCAGAGTGCTCTCTTGCAGAGAACCTTGGTTCGTTCCCAGTACCCACGCCAGGCAGCTTACAACCTCCTGTAATCCCAGCCACCTTGGAAAAATCCAATACCCTCTTATAGCCTCTGAGGGCATCCACACATGTGTGTATATGTACATGAAAACATATATATACACATAAATGAAAATAAAACAAATCTTTAAAATAAATAAATAAATAAATATTCAACTATTAATTCACCTTTTCTTTGTCAGTGCCTATAAGTTTTATATCCAAAAACACACACACATATATAAATATACATGTATTTATATATATATGCAAAAACCCAAAAATCACTTAATTTGAGTGACTGTATCTACATATACAGTTATTATTTGTTTTATATAATTTCTTAATTAAACAACAGACTAAGATCCCAAAGGTTTTTTTCTAACTTCTAAATGTAAAATCTTATCAAAGAATCTGTCTCAAAGGCAAAAATCTTTAAGAAACACAATTTTACAGTAACATCTATTTCTCTAGAACTGTTACTAAGACCCAAGTTGTTGTTTAACTCTGCAGATGTAGATTCTGTAGTTTTTGTGATTACTAATCAAAGGAATAGCTGTAGTCTAGCAAATCACTAATGAGAAGCAAAGGATGACCTCGTATCTCCAGAGCAGAATTCTGTATAGGATCGGGCTCACCTTGGCTCCCAGCTCTTTGGCTCTATCAATTGTTTCCATTGCCAACATGTGATCAAGACCAGGATCTAATCCCAGTTCACCAATGACTGTGATGCCAGCGTCATCCACACTGCCACAGATGGAAGAGAAGAAAAAGGGAAAGTCAGACACAGAAGAGGAACGATCCCGACGCGGAACCTTACTGGAGACCGAGGCTTACCTCTTTTCCAGTTCTTTCATGGCTGCTGTGATGTAGCTTGCAGTGACCATATTAACCTTGCTTTCGATGCAGGCCTTGGCCACAACAGGATGCAGCGCATATGGCAACAGGCTGAAAACAGAGGGAGAAGGGATTCAGAAGCATTGGTTTCCAATCCTCCCTCCATTTCAGGACCCTTGAACTACAATACACCACAGTTCGGTCCTAAGACAATGCCCAAATTAAAGAATGCTCTCAGAAATGACCAAGGACTCCTGAACGACCAAGCAGATTTGTCTTGCTGTCTACCACACAATGATCTTCACTAACCCTTTCTGTATTTTATCTTTTCAAGCTTTTTTACCTACACTCATTCTGCCTGTCTATGTATGCATGTAACATATCCGAATCACAAATAGCTCACAATTCAGAAATTCTATCTCCAGTTTTCTAACACTAAGAGCATAGGGATACAGTTGCTAAAAGGCAAACACTGAAGTGTGTGTCTAGCAGCATGTTCATAACAGCGCAAATCAAAACAACTAAATTCCATCAAAGTCACAAGAATATTAATGGTATGATCACACAGTAGAGCAGACACAGCTGATTCTCATAATCACAATATCAAATGAATGAAGGCAAACAAAGACATATTGAATGATTCAATTCTACAAACTTTGAAAACATGCAAAAAATTAATCTAGATGTTAGAAGAAAGAGCAGTGCTTATGGGATAGAGCCAACAAGTTTACAAAGGTAAATAAGAGGGCTTGTGGGATACTATCAACATTTTGATGTGGATAGTAGTTAGAAAATGTATTAATGTTGTAGCACTTCACTGGGCAACATAGCTGTGGTGGTTTTTTTTTATTCAAGAGAGAGAGAGAGAGAGAGTATACACACACACACACACACTTGCAAGAGGAAGAGTGTGAGAGAGAAAAACATTGAGATAGACAGACAAAAAGACAAGAGAGTCAGAGACATAAAGAATATTGAGACATAGAATCAGAGACAGAAAGAATATTGCCAATTAGCCCAGAGTGGCCTCAAACCTTCAATTCACCTGTCTTAGCTTCAAGCAAGTGCTGGAAATACAGGATGGTACCACCACATTACACCATTCTTATGCTTATTTATATTTTCATACATATGTTTTTCAATTAAATGTTTATGAGAGAGAAGACAGAGGAGGAAAGAGCAAGGAGGAAAGAGAGACAGGGAGAAAATAAGAGAAGATTAAAACAACAAGGTGCATAGGGAACTTTCTGTGGCCCACTACCTGATGACAAGATCCTGGGATTCTACCATGGACTGCAGCTTTGCCTCTTGCTTGCCAACAGTCACACTGACAGGGTTAATGTTGTATTTCTTGCTCAGCTGTTGCATTTGGTTCATCATGTCAGAGCCTATTTCAAGAATACAAAAATCCGCTTCTTTTTAAGATTTCCTTCTACTGCAGACATTTTCATATCTCCACAACTTTTCAAAGCTTAGAGATAAAAATCATCTAAAGTTCAAATTCAACAGGCAATGAAACTAGTTTTTCTTTAAAAAAAAAACTCATTACCTAGTGTTATTTCTATATTGTTGTCTCTTGACAGATACTCCAAAACAGGTCCAGATACATAGCCAGACCCAAGAACCAAAACCTTCTTCTTCTTGGTACTCATTGAAAGGAATTGAATACGTTCTCTGTTTGAAAAAGAAGGGGAGGGGGGGTAATTAAGTTTATTTCTTTTAAATAAATAAAAGTTGTGTGATCCCTAAACGCAACACAAACTTAGATGCTGAAGCAACAAAATCTCCCTGCACGGCTTCCAATAAGAATGTCCCAGGAATTCCTTAGACCAACACGCTGCATCATTTGATTTAGATCTTGTATAACAGACCCTGGCTTCTGAGATGCTCAAGGTCTACAGACTTCCATGAACTCATGGGGCTAGAAGAGGACTGGACTACCTTTTGCTCTGCTTACTTACAGTCGAGTAACTTGGTTCAAACTTTGTCCTCCCAGAAGTATTTACTCAAAACTATCTTGGGTCTGGATGTTGGATACCTTATTTCCTCCTCACCACAGTCAAGAAACAACAATCTGAACAATGACTTGCTGTTACCTGCATCAAAACTTGTTTTGTCAGATATCTTTAGGCTAATGTTAAGAGATTAAGACTAGAGAGTATTTTAATATTTGGCCCATGTATTCTGTTAAAAGTTGTACTTTTTGGAAAAAGAAGTTTTGTTTTGACAAACGATGGCCTCCATGGTAGTGGCGGGGGTCCTGCTCAACCATTACCCTTTATTGTTTACTTCATTATGTTTTGAGTGTGGGAATGATTATCAAATGCTCTTAACTGAGATTCTCAGATGTCCTCACACATCTATAGGCATAGTCTGGTACAAGGGACTTCACAGCAAACTCGGATGGTGGGGCCATTAAGGTATTCTCACATTGCAATCTGCGAACCTTTTCATTTGTAATAAGTGAATAAATACTAATATAAAATGTTTCCATCCATCTTCACCCAGAAACACATGCATACCACTGATAAGAGATCTCCTTCAACAACACCTCCATCCATGTCACTCAAAGAACCACATTTACCTATTTATTAGATATTCTTTCCACTAGTACCTTATATAATTTGTATAAATAAAACATTATTTTGATGCACCAATATAAAATGTTTAAAATACTCCTAGGTTCCAATTCAGTCCACATCAACAGTACTCCTAAACGCCAAATTCTAGGTTAATAGTCACTGCACTAAGCAATGAAAAGAATGTAAATTCCCTTTCTAGGTAAGCTCTCCACTATCAGATTCCTGCCAGAAGAATACACTAGAGAATGAAAGTGGATAGTTCCAGCAACTGCAGTCAATCAGCCTAGTTGCCCCAGGAAATCTGATGCACAGACTGAAGAAATGCCAGACTGTTTGACACATCATTACTATCCCAGTAAGGAATCATCCAGGGAACAAGGATAAACAGAATTATAAATAACAAACAATATGATGTTTCCCTATAAGAAACTCTCTTACAGAACTATAAAGGCGGTTTGAATTTTTGAACTTAGAATTCTTTGAGAATTTTAGAATTCTTCAGAAAGAATTAAATATTCAAGTATTTAATGCCAGAAGATTCCATTCCCACATTTAATTCAGCAGTTCTACACAAACTAACACATATAAGAAACACATACAGAGCTTTTGGGCTAATATCCATTTATCAATGTGTGCACACCAGGTGTGTTCTTTTGTGACTGGGTTACCTCACTCAGGATGATATTTGCTAGTGAGTGCAGGGAAGTGGGAGTGGGTGGGTGGGTGGGTGGAGGAACACCCTCTTAGAAGCAGGGGGAGGAAGGATGGGATAGGATGTTTCTGGGAGGGGGGCAAAACCAGGAAAGGGGATAACATTTGAAATGTAAATAAAATATCCAATAAAAAATAAAAATTTAAAAAAAAGAAACACATACGTGTGTGAATGTGTGTGTGTGTGTGTGTGTGTGAGAGAGAGAGAGAGAGAGAGAGAGAGAGAGAGAGAGAGAGAGAGAGAGAGAGAGAAGGAGAGAGATTCTGGTACATCTCTTTATTTCTTGTAGCAAGAGCCACTTTAAAGAAAAGGTAAGGTAGGTTTCAGTTTGTATGTTATTTTGCAAAATATGAAAAGTACAGACTGTGTACAAGACAATTTCAAGAAACATCAGTGTTTTCTGACTCTGAACAGGAAAGTGATTTAAGGAAGCACAGGGCTGGCTTGATAGAGTCATAGGCTTTTTAAGGCACCTTTCTCTTCTCTTCAGCTGCCTTCTTCACTGTTAATTTCTACTCATGATCCCACCTTCCTAACATCATACTGAACAAATCAAAGTCCAAACCTTCAATAAAAGCCCAAGCAGAAAGTACCACAGAAAGGGTTAAGATGCTGATTTCCTTTGGGGGAGGGAATAATTTAGAAATCACCTTGTGCAAACTGAAGAGGACCCACAGAGCTATTCAAAGGGCTACACTGTTTCACTCTTCGGCTCCCAGCCCAGCAGATCCCGCAGGTTTGAGCCTGTGGGGATGCTATGCTGATCTTCAAAGAAAAAGCACTCACGCTGATTTCAGCTGTTACTTACTCTGGATTTTTAACCTATCAAAATGTACATGCTATATAAATCTAATATTAATAACTCTCATGAAATCTTTAAGCATATTTATCAAATCCAAGGTAAGAATAAAGTACAATATCAGAAGATTTTTTTTTAACAGTACGTACCTGCTTTCTCGGAGTTTCTGTATATACTTGTATTTGTCAGTCAATAGACCATTGGACGTAATCACTGCCTAGACGTGTATACACAAAACATTCCCTTTAGTATTCAACACTTAGTCCTAGGAATATGGACACATGACTGACGGAAGAGATGGAATAACTGAGATGTGGGAGAGGGTGGGGGGAAAGAAAAGAATGGGAAGGACAGAAACAGAGAGACGTCAGGAAAGGTGGAAAAGGATACACACCACAAAGAGAAGAATTAAAAAGAACGGTAGAAAGAGGTTACGTTCACATGAAAAAATTCTCATAACTTACATCTCGCACCACCGGAGAGAAGTTCTGGCTTTCCAGAGGCTGTGATGCATCTGATAACAACTGTGGAGAAAGAGAGTAGGGGAGAGGTAATCAGAACTGCAACCGTGGACAGATGGCACTTATCAGACTAAAATTTTGCTTAAAGAAAAAGTTTTCTGAATACTGCTGAATATAAATGAATGGCCATAAAAATCTACAGAGAACACACTGTGAAGAAATATAATGATCCAAGGCGAGGTCTAATATTAAAACTAAAATTTGATTGTAATCATCTTTGCTTGCTGAGAACACACAAAAACTCTTCTTTCATAAGCAGAGTAGTATATTAAATTTCCCAAGTATTAGAGCAATAGTCTTACCGCTGAATGCCTCTGTCCCATCCCAAAGCTGTTCCATGGGAAGCAGACAAGCCCACCAGCCTCACTGTAGACTATTTGGTCATGTTCAGGTTTATGGGTAACAAAAACACTTCAAAACTCAGGAATAATGGCTTGACCAAGTAGAGTTCAAAATCTACAATCTGTCCATTTTCTTTGAAGATTGAATCAGATAGATATTAACAGAAGAAAACACCTCCTCCCTTTCTTCCTTTCTCCCTTTCTTCCATTCTCCCTCTCTCCCTCGCTCCCTCTCTCCCCCTCTTTGTAGAACAGGCTGGTATTGAATTCTCAGAGCTCTACCTCCCTCTATCTTGGAGTGCTAGGATTAAAAGTATGAGCCATCACACCGGGGCCCATTTCTTACACCTGAAAAGTCTTCTCTTTTTTTCTCAAGACCCAGAAGCCAACAGAGTATCAGTCAGAACTTTCTTAGGTTAAGTCTAGAACACTTACCCAAATAAGAAACAAGTCATTACAGGGGATACTAGAAACACAAGATAACATTGTTTTTTGTGCATCTGAAGCAGAAAGTCAACAAGTAGCTATTGAATCCAAGGGAAAGGAAACTTCCTTGTCATCCCCAAGCCTGTGCCCTGTAATATCACCACGTCTGTATGGACTTTAAGTCAAAAGTAAAAAAACTAACAAAAATGGACCAATAAAATGAATCCTAATGACTTCTAATGACATTAAATATTCATTCACAATAAACATTCAATAGCATCTAATGCTATTCCCATAGATCAGCCACCATCAGGGAAACCTCCTCCTACAGCAGATGGGAACAAACACAGAGAGCCACAGCCAGACGTCTTGCAGAGAATGAGAGACCTTGGAACACTCAGCCCTAAATGGAATATTTCCATCAAATCCCTCTCAGCAAGGTTCAGGAAATCCTGTGGAAGAGGAGGCAGAAAGAGTCTAAGAGTCATCGGAGATGGAGGACACCAAGAAGACAAGGTCCTCTGAGCCAACGTAACTAAAGCTCATATGAGCTCACAGAGACTGACACCGCATACACAGGGCCTGCTCAGGTCTGTATTGGCTCCTTTGCATAAAAATCTGGCTTCCAAGATAGTGGTTTTCTGGGATTCAAGCATGTGAATAAGTGGGTCTCTGTTTCCTGTAACTTCTCTTGGGCTCTTTTTCTCCTGTTTACGTGTTTCATCCAATTCTGATGTGTTAGTTTTTGTTTCTTCTTATTATATTTTATTTCACTATATTTTATTATTAACCCTTAGAGTCCTGTTTTTTTTTCTAACGGGACAAAATGTGAGTAGATGCTGATATGAAGGGAGGTGGGGAGGAGGGGAAAGAAGTGGAGGGCGGAAAAACCATAATCAGAATCGATTATATGAGAAAAAAATTTATTTTCAATAAAAGGAAAAAAAATCTGATAAAGAAAATAAAAGTAAAAACAAGAGAAAATATAGTAGTGCATATATTCTAAAACAGTTCCTGTTAGTTTGTAAGAATGAGATCCCCACAGCTCATGGGTCTGACTGAACACTCGGTAGCACTGTTTTGGAGGATTGTGGAGCTTTGGGGGCTGTGCGGCTGAAGAATGTGGGACACTGAGGTGGACCTTGAGGTTTATAGTTTAGCTTTGTTCTTGTCCTTTCTTTACTTCTGGATCCTCCCAAATATGGTCCTGTGACTAACACTGAGGGTCATCCCTTATACTATGTGCCCAAATAAACTTTTCTTCTCTTAGTTGCTTTTTGTTAGATATTTGATCACAGCAATGAGAAAAGCTATACAGAAAGTTGGTACAGATAAGTGGGGCCTTTGCTATAATAAACTGGACCATAGGAGTCACAGTCCTTTGCTGCAAGTTTATTAGAGAAATACGAAAGAGTATGGAGCTGCTGGCTAGAGAAGCCCTCAAATATTATAAGCAAAGCTTAATAGACCATCCTGATGGGAACTGGAAAGACCAAAATGTCAATAGGGAGGCATATTGTAAAGTCTGAGACCATGGAGTTTCAGACCCAAACATGACATTGTCAGGAACTAAACCAGAAGCCATTGTGTTACATTCTCATAAAAAGTCCAGTTGTTCATGCTCATGTCCAAAAACTCAACTGAGGCCAACTTCAAAAGTAATGGACTAGGGAGCAGGTGTCTGGATAGATTGCTCAGAAGTTTAGAGCATTTGTTGCTCTTGTAGAAGACCCAGATTTATTTCCCAGAACTCGCATAATGACTCACGGTGATCTATAAGACATTTATATACTTACAATTCAATAAATATTTTAAGAAATTAAGTAGGGAACTAATTTGTTTAGTGGAGAAAAATTTGAAGACAGTGTAACCATTCAGAGTATGGTTGTGTTTGCTGTGTTTGCGCATATTTACTGTGAGAGTGAGCAAAAATTCCCAGAACCCACACAAAGATGAGAGAATGGATTGTACACAGAAGCAGCAGCAGCACCACATGCACACACACACACACACACACACACACACACACACTAATAAATAAAAATTTAAAATTAACCTATAGAACATATCAACAAAATAAAAGCAAATGTAGTAGCAAGATCTGATAAAGTACTAGGTTTAGCTCACTCATAAACAAAATGTCATAATCTTAAACAAGATAAACTGATGTGTGAACTCAAAATTACAGTTAATAGATATATATGAACACACATGTATGTGTGCATATGCATATACACACATACTTGAGATATATCAGAAAAACTCTTTAGAATAAAATTGTTAGTAACAGCTCCAAACAGAAAACCACCCAAATGTCAACCAACAGTAAAATAAACAGATGTTGATATAGCCATTAGCAACCTGAACTTGGTTACAAATAGAAGATTAATATATTGTGTCAAGTTGAATTTACTCTATGAATGTAAAGATGGTTTGATTTGAAAATCGGTTGACAGAAGTTATATTAGCAAAACAAAATCATACAATCTTGAAGAATGTAAAATATAACAAGCATAATAATAGGTCAAAAGTCTTTGATATGTAAAAATGTATGAAAATTTAATAGCAAATGTCAGACTTACTAATGAAACTATTCTCTAATTGTACTGGCACTAGGTCCACAGAAGTTGGTCCTTCTTGGCACTAAGCTATAGAGAAGACTGGACTGTAGAACTTACTGTTGATCTACTGACAACCAACAGATTCTGACTTGAGGGGAGGCATGGTTTCCACTTGTATGCCCACTGGTAGTCAGACCAAGTTCTGACAGTTAGTCCCCATGCGCGACCACACAGACAGCTCTGATCAAACTCTGAAGAAACACTAAATAAAACCAAAGTAAGTAAATACTGAAAAGAAACAGGGATGGGACTGGTAGAGGTAGGAGACACATTGAAGAAGACAGGAGAAAGGATAGCCAGAATACATAGTGTCTATCTATAAAACTTTAAAAGAACAAAACTTACTAACAAAAAAGGATTTAAAGAGACAAAGACACAAGATTCCTGCTATTATTATTCACCGTAAACGCACAAATATCTTTCAACAGATACCAAAATCTTCAGGGTTAGAGGTCAGGACAGCATGTGGAACTTTTGAAGAGAAGAGTGGGAAGGGTACAGGTGTGGACAAAGAGGCATGGGAGATGATAAGGTGTGGGTCTAACTTTTGACCCATGACTCTCATTGTAATGTGACCATTTTCACTTTTTTTCCTAGATGGTAGGAAATTTTATTTTTGAGATTATAATATAACATTTCTCCCCTTCCTATTCCTCTCTCTCCAAGCCCTCACATATCTTCTCTAACCAGGCAAGGCTTCCAGTGGTAGAACTGGGCTACCAACCCAGCCACAAAATCTGTAACCTACAACCTGCCATTCCTGCAAGATGCTTAGGAACAAAGGTGGCTCTAAGCTTGTGGGAGTGGCCAACCAATGACTAAAATAACCTGAGGTCCACACCAGGAGAGGAGGTCGGTCAATGCCTGTCGTAGTCTAGATGGCCAGAATCTAGAAGCTGGGTAGCTCAGAGACTTAGGGTAGAACCAAACAAGACTGAGCAAAATAAAATAAAATATAATAAAATAAAATATTGAAAGTTAATGAAATGATTCCTAATTATACCCTGCTGTACTCATAGGATCGGTGCCTAGCCCAGTCTTCAAAAGAAAAGCTTCTTCCCCCAACAGATAACGGATACAGAAACCCTCAGCCAATCATTAGGTAGGGTTCAGGGAACCCCACTGAAGATGGAAGAGGAAGCATCAGAACCAGAAGGGTTGAGGATACCAGGAGAACAAGACCCACAGAAACAAGTAAGAAGGACTCATAGGGGTCTGCATGGGTCTTCACTAGGTCCTCTGCATACATGCTGTGGTTCTTAACACTGGAGTTTTTGTAGGAATCCTAACAAGGCTCCAATCTGACTCTTTTGTCTGTTTATGAACCCTTTTCCTCCTACTGGGTTGCCTCATCCATCTTTGATATGAGGGTTTGTACCTAGTCTTACTGCATCTTGTTATGAATTCAATTAATATACCTGAGAGGCCTGCTCTTTTCTGAAGGGAAATGGAGGAAGAGTTGACCTTGGGGAGAGGCGATGCGGCTGTCACTGGAAGAATTAGAGTGAGGGGAGAATGAAGTAACAATGTATTGCATGGGAGAAGAATAAATAAATGCAAATTTAAAAAGAAATATTAGTAGTCATATCCACATGACTGATTGATATTCAAGATTTATCAGAATACAAATTGGGCTAAAATACATAATTTCCACACTGGAAAGGAGGACTTAAAGCCAGGGATTTATTTGCCAGCACTTCTGCCTACTCTAATACTCTGCTGAAGCCAAGGTAACTCAATCCACTTTCTAGCACCAGGCAGTTTCACATTAAATTATGGGACTAAACTCTTACAAACTATCCCTCCTTTAAATACTAGATGTAATCCCTAGAAAAAAAGTTCAGGCCATAAACAACTGCATGAGGGGTTTAGAAACAGAGGGACGGCAGGTTTGGAGAGAAGCATCAGAACAGAGGAGCATCCACAGGAATAGCCAAGTATCCCAGGTTTGGTATGACTTTGGTGATGAGCCTTGGGGGATGTTCTAATTTCACTCTGTCGCTGTTATAAACCATATTGACCAAAGAAAGTTATTGAAAGAAAGAGTTTATTTTGGCTTACCAGTTATAGTCCATCACGTAAGGAAGTCTGGCCAAGATCTTGAAGAAATCATGGAGGAATGCTACTTGCTGTCTTTCCTGCACAGGCTACACTAGCTTTTAAATACAGCCCAGGACCACCTGCCCAAGCATCGATGCTGACAACTCTAGGGTCCTTCTACATCAAGTGATAATCAAGACAGCCTCCTACAGAATTCACAAACGAGACTGATGGATACAATTCCTCAAAGCATTGGTTCCTGTCAGGTGACTCTAGGCTGATCAAATTGACAATTAAAATTAATCAGGACAAGTGGAGAGGTAAAGGGACTCTGGAAACGAACCAGGCCCAGAGCAACCAGGCTCCAGAGTATTAGGGCTAAAAATGGCAGATTCAGGAAAAGGGAAGTCAGCTTTTATGTAAGTCTCTTCTGTCTCATGACCTACACACTGAGCAAGTGAAGGCCAGGGTACAGTACACATTCAAGTAGAGATAAAAGACCTTCATTTTATTTAAGCTTGCTGGCTCCACGGATGAGATGTAATTTTTAATTTGAGTCTAAACAAGTTGAGTCTAAACTTGACTTTAAAAAAAATAAAATTCACCATTTTTTCAGAATCCCCACAATATAACATTCACAGCTTCCAGAACACTTGCCCTATGGTCTATTTTCAAAGGTGGATTTCCCAGTGTTCAGAAAAGAAGATATAGCAGTGTTCTCTCTTCCACAGGTTTGCCTCCAATGATATTGGTTACTCAGTCAATTACAGTTTGAAATCAATCAATAGAAGTTCCTGGAATCAACTACTAATAAATTTTATGTGTATACCCTTCTGAGTAGCAGATATAATTGTGTTTTCCTGCTGCATCTCATTTGGTAGCCCATCGATACTGTACATGCTCCCCACATACAGGCAATACTGGAAGCCATCTCAGATCTCATCAGCTGTGGCGGTGTTTCTGTAGCTTAATGCTAAGACACTGGGCCATGCAACTTTCACCTCGCTTTATCACACAGACGTGGTTATTAAGTGACTAAGAACAGGAAAGATAGCGCAAGGTGTCTTGAGACTGAGAGACCACATTGACATACATTTTATAAGATATTATTATCATTGCTCTATTTCATAATTAGTTGTTATTATCAATCTCTTACTGAACCACATTTTTCAATTAAACATTGTCATAAGTATGCATGTATAGAGAAGATATATGTATAGGCTATAATACTATGTATAGTTTCAGACATTAATTGGGAAGACCCAGGATGTGTCCCCTGTAGATAAGAGAAACTAACATAAAGATCACAAAATAGCTTTTTAAACTGTGTTCCATGTGATAAAGAAAAATGCATTTATAACAAGAAAAGCAGGGAATTGGGCCGTGATGGCACACAACTTTAATCTCAGCATGTGGGAGGCAGAGACAGATGGATCTCTGAGGTTGAAGACAGCCTGGTCTACAGAGCAAGTTCCAGGACAGCGAAGGCTACACAGAGAAACTCTATCTCAAAAAATCAGTATTGATAGTGTAGTAAAAGCCAGAAGTCGCAAGCTAGACCAATAACTCACTGCAGGGAACATCTGCAAACAAATAAGTGTGGAGAAGAGGGTATACTATGGGCCACACTATAACACTCTACGGCTTCCACAATTAGATCTTTTTTCTTTTGTGGGGGATGTTGCAAGTAAAGAAAGCGGTTATGAAGGCCCAGGGAAGTGAATGAGATTGGGTTGCATGATGTGAAGTTTATAAAGAATCAACAAAAAGTTAAATAAAAAAAAATAAAAATAAAAGCCAGTAAAATAAATTGATGAAGATGATGGTGGTGGTGGTGGTGGTGGTGATAGTGATGAAAGTATGGAGATTCTCAGCAGGGAAAAAGAAAACTACCAAGAAACAAATAATTACTACTCTGAAGTTAAAGTATACAGACAGGTTTGCCACCAGGATAAAAACTGCTATGGCATTTACAGACCTAAAGCATTCTTCTGAATTCTGAAGGCTCCTATACTCTCACACACATATACATACATACATACATACATACATATATACATACATACATTCAATTAATAATAATGATAATAAATATTGTTTTAAAAATGGATTTAGTCAGTAGAGAAAGAATGAAAGGAAAGTGAATATAAAATAGAGCTAGGACATTTATTATTCCTTTTCCCCCTAGACACACATGTACGCATTGAGACATTTACATCTCTAGAATGTTAAAACTTAGGAAAACCATTAAGATTGTATACTGCAACCAGCAAATTTTATGGATGGGGATCAAAGTGATGCCCTGAGTCACAAATCTAGTTGATGCCCACTCTCACTTGTCACTGGTACTCTCCTAATGCCACTGCTTCCCCTCAGAGTCAACTCCAGACACACTGCAGACTCAGCCTGCATTGGCACATGATAAAAGAAAGAAATATCTCCCTCAAGTTGTCCTCTGACCTCCACAGGTACATCACAGAGTAAGCATACTGCTGTATCCACACGTACACATGCAAACACATCAACAAACAAAATATGTCTCCACGGTATTTTCTAATGTGCACATCCTCTAACTTCTCCTCATTATCCCTTTGGTTACTCAGAGAAGACAACTTCAGAGCAGAAGTTCTGATTATTCTTCCACTGGTCGCTATGGTCCCATTTCACAGTTGGAGAGAAATGGAGAACTAAGACACAAACAAGAACTGCTGTTCATAAGTTTAGAATCTCTGCCAGAGGCTGACTGTTGTTAGCAACAAAAACATAACACAGGGTAAGCCTGAACCCAAGATAAACACTGATTAAAGAAAGAGTTTCTTTGGTAAACAGGACGGAATCTAGATTACACAGCATTTTAGAAGTCAGTCACAGGAGATGAACACCACCTCAGTATAAGCCATCACTAAACACAACACTAGTGACTCACATCCAGTGATATTTTGTATATTTCCAATTGTTCCAAACTATTAATCATATCACAGTAAAAATGCCCCCAATATAAATTGATCTAGATAGCAAGGAATTTGATCATAAGTAATTTTACCTACCTCCTCCCATGTTGTAAACACCCTTAATAAAATGTATATAATATAGAGATAAATGTAATTGATTGTGAGCATGAAGTCATAGATATAGTCCCTAGGAGGCAAGTAAAAGATTATTATATAGAATAAAAATGGACTTATAAGTACATTTGGGGAAGGGCTGGTATTTCCTTTTACAACAGATTTCTTAGATACAGAAGACCAGAACATTCATAAGCTCACTTAATAGTTCTACTTAAAGTCACAGAGTGGCTGTGGAGCCTACCAGTCAGTCCCCTTACCATTTCTTCAACATACGGGTAAAGCATATCTCCAAAGTATTCTGTAGCCTCAATTGGAAGCTGAGCTGGCAAATTGTCAATGGAACACATCAGAATTCCGGAGCCTTCAACACTAAGAGAAGCAACATCCTTTACTCAAATGCACAAAATAGGACTTGAAATTTTTCCCAGAGTCTACTCTATGACAACATTTGTGTCATTGTTACTAATATATCTGTAGTCCTGAAAAAAAAGCATATCACTATAAATAAGACTACTTTCCAAACAAAACTTTTTTTTTCCAACTTGGCAATCTATCTCCCATTTAACTATAGTGTATATGTCTTTGAGCATTCAAATTTCAATGTGATTTTTTTCACTACTTTTTAACTGTGTTTGAGCATATACCTCCAAGTTTTCACACCTTAATAAAGAAAGGAACTATGGAGTGATTCAAACTAGTACATTAAGGTAAAGAAGCATCAACTTTGGCAAACTCACCTGTCATGAATAATATGCTGGTCTGCGTCATACATGCAAAAGGGCCTTTCTATGGTAGTGCACTCAGTCATAAAATCTATGGACCCTCCCGTGTCTGCCGAAATGTCACATATTGCCACAAGTCTGAAAATAACATCAACACTCAGATGAAAGACAGTGAAATTCTCAGGCCTTTGAGAAGATTAACAATGAAGAAAAAAAAAGTGTGCGTGAAACAAATTGCATTGTGCGTGCCATATATTTCCCAGGCACTTAGAATCTTTGTTCTACAGTTCACTCTTTGGGACATTGTGTTGATCTCAGACAGAGGGCTCTTTAGTTTCCATGAGAATTGCGAAGGAAGAAAAAGGAAGGAAAGGAATCAGAAAGAAAAGGGGGGAATCCCTTCCCTACAGAAAAAGTTGATAGACAGAATAAGGTAGCCTGGTTCATTATCTGCAAATAAGTATTGTAGATAGTACAGCTGCCCCTCTACATCACACCTCTACATCCTTAGATTCAACTGAAACCCAAAAGCACTTGAGGAAAATGTTGCATCTATAGTCAGCCTACACACAATATGTTCCTTCTCATTATTATTACCTAAACAATATAGTATAACCATTTGTACAGTATATTGAATAAGAATTTTATTAGCATATATCTACTCTATACATAAATTTTATTTTAACTTTTTCATACATGTATACAATTTAACATATTCTTTTCTTTCTTTTTAGCCCCATTGTTATACTAAATTAAATTAAAATTCAAGCACTAAACCTAGAATTTTAAGTTCTCTATCCTTATCTTTTTTTTTTCCTTTTTTTATTTGAGTCAGGGTGTTGACAAACTGCCCAATTTGGCCTTGAAGTCCCTCTATCCCAGACAGAGCTTACACTTGTAATGCTCTGTCTTACTCACATATACCTGTGAATTCAGCAGTGAATACACTCAACACCAACAGGGTCAACTAACTACACTGATTTCTTAAGCCTCAGGAGCCATACAGAGATGATGTTAAGTATTCAGTATATGAGGAACTTGGATATCTGTAGATTTTGCTCTCTTTTAGGGCTTAGAAACCATTCTCCATAGGCAGGAAGAGTTGACTGTACTACATAACTCTCCATGTCTTTTTATGGAAATCTCTAGAATTGTGAATGGCAGTCATCATCTTCTGAAAAGAAGAGAGTCATAATTTTCCTGTTCCCATCTACAGTCACCACATGCCTACATAGGGTTGAATGCAAGAGCTAGTTAATAGTTCTCTACTTACCAAGTAGCAGTTCTGCAATGAAATGCTTATCCTCCTATCTCCCACCTCTCATCTCGCCCAACCCCCCCAAAACCTCACCTCACACACCCCATCCCCCCTCCTTTTTTGAAAGGTTTTGCTGAGCCCAGAGTTAGTCATTTATTGGACACTTCTAGAACAATTACTAAACTTGGAGCAGTACTGCTTTATCTTAAAACAAAACAAACAAACAAAAACCCCCACTATTAACAGACCTTCCCACTTGTTTTTGTTTCTAACAGGCCCTTCAATGAAACTTGCAAGGACAAAATTAGTAATACATTGTGACCCATACTTTTGAAGTAAAATGAAGTTTGCTGTTGAGATAGCAACTTCTCTGCTAAGAAGGGTTCCCATCTCTCATTTTCTGAATATGTGATGCATAGAGAAATTTTACTTTGGACTGAGCTCGTCCAGAAGTGTGTCCACTCGAACATCCCAGGATCAGTGATTCTTATGTAAATATAGAGTTTTCCTAGATAAAAGCCCCTCACTTTCTTTGCTGAGGGAGACACTGCTTTGAAGATTATCCCAAGTGCTCTCCTTACTTGCTACAATAAAATTTGTTTCCCACTCACTGCAGGGTTTTGCTAATCAGCTTCATCAAATGACCCAACCATCGTGTTGTGCTAGCAGTACGCTTACAAATTATCTCCTATTACACTGTTTGCTGCTCTTCCTGATCCACTGACATTTGCTTCAGAGCAGCAAACAACCCAACTATGCCTCTCTGAATTTTAGCTTAACAGAATCCCTGCTACATAAGATGTTTAACAAATATTTATTAATCAACTCACTCAATATTTAAGAACCTCTTAAATGTCTATTTTATACCAAGTACTTACTAAGATCAAGACCAAAGGGCCCTATCTTTCAGGAGAATAAATTCCAATAGGAGAATCATCAACACAGGAAAATAGAATGTGAGTTGTTTTTTTTTTTTTTTCAAAAAGAAAGTAATAAACTAGAGAGGAAGGAGATTAATGGTAAAGAGATTTCTGAAGAGAAGGGGGTTTTGGAACCAGAGACAAGTCAGAAGTCAGTCTCAAAGGGGGATAGGTAACTGCAAACTGCTTCTGAGAAGCCAAGGCAGACAATCACTAAAAATTGAGCTCTCTGGCATACAGAAACATTGTGGTCTTTGATTCCCTAATAATGGTGCTGCAGCTCAAAAAACAAAACAAACAAACAAACAACAACAACACCTTCATTTTTTTGATGATGTACAAGTCCTTACTTGTGTGGTAATTCAGGACATCCTTCAACAGGGACAACCGAGGACTTCACTGGGGCCAAGAGACTTTGAGCATCCTGACGTGTTAGCAGGCGAGGGGTGTTTTGCTCCCAGTAGATCCCATTAATTAAACAAGTTGTATAGGGTGCAATCTGTAAGGCAAGTTCCATGTTCAACAAAACAGGATGTAGCTTATGTTAGTACCATGTACTGAGAGAACACTGTATTAAACTTAGGGATAAAGGCCAAGGTAAGTCATCAGTATTACATCTACAGAACATTTTGTTGTCCAGGTCACTCACCCTCTTCTGAGGGAAGGATAATAGTCTCCCGGAACCTTTCACTGTAGAATTACTCCATGGTAGGACATAAATATAATAGATACATTAAGGTTTTAGTCTGTAATATATTGTACAACTAGGAAAAAATAACAAAGAATCAAGTGACCCAGAACTCAATTTCCAGTTCAAACACCAGAGAACATAACTCTAATCATAATTCTCTGAACTCTATTGCTCTTATCTGCCAGATGGGAACAATGATCTTCAAAAGAACACTTTGAGGATTAATCAGATAACCTCTCTGGGGAACTGCTTACCCATATGCATGCACATGCGCATGTGGCAAGTGCCTTACCATCGGTTTCAGTACTCATCTGATCTAATCACTAATATTTAAGGTTCAAGATAAAATCAGGGGCAGAGAATCAAGTAGGGGGCTCATCATTATGGACACTATCTCCTATTTTCACTATTCCTTATTACCTTATTGCAGTTCTTTGTCTGGTGGAATGGTCAGCCTAGAAATCATATGCATATAAGTAGCACTGAAAAGATTGAGCAGGTTGTATTTATTTATTTATTTATTTATTTATTTATTTATGCATATCTATAGGGAGAGTGGTGGTAGAAGAGGCCATGCATTTGAGAGGGATCAACCCACAGTCCTTGGGCGGGGTTGGGAGGAGGAAAGGGGAGGACTAAACAACATATGGGAAACCAAAGAGGAAGCGATGAAATGTACTAGATTTCAATCTGTTTTCAATTTAAATTGTTTTCATATATTTTTTGTTCCATAAGCATCTCAAGGCACTCTTACACTGAAGGGAAGAGCTTTCTTTTTCTGTAGCATACTATCCATGCTAAAGTAGCTAAATTTCATACCAGTACCTACAAGTGCTATATTGTAAAAACACATCTAAAATTTTTAAGGCATTTCTTTTCATAATACGTGTATGTACTTTGAGTTAGTATTTGCTTTTTTAGGTTATTGGCTTATTTTGAGAACAGCTGTTACATGCCTAATTGTGTTTCTTAGAAGATAAAAGTGCCGTTTGCCCACCAGAGGGATTGGTTCGTAAGTCATAATTTTTGGCAAAGAGGATAGCCTGGTGCTTATAGAGCTGGACCATTTCTCCTCTCATCCTGCAGTCAGTCACAAGCATTTGGAGATCGCTGGCTGCTATGGTTGGGATGTTGAATGACCACAAAGACCCAGCCTTGGCATGACTTAAATGAAGTAAAACCTTCAAAGGGTAGACCCTGGTGCAAAGTCTTCAAGTTACTGGGATATGCCCTTAAGGGGATATTAGAATGCAAGTCTCTCCTCGATCTCTCTTCTCTCTTCTGATCCGGGAAGCTTACTGCAACCACTGATCCTTACCACTGCCATCCCCAGCCCAACCTTAGCAGAAGCAAAAGCAGTGTGGCTGCCTGATCTTTGACTTAAATCTTTTCCAAAACTGTGTGCTTCAACACATCTTTTCTTTTTATAAAGTTGCTTTGGCTATTTTGTTGTAAACATGCAACACTGATGAATTAAACACACTAATTGATACTGAGAGAAGGAATCATGACTATTACTGTGTTGGAAAATATTGAGGCACTTTGGAACTCCTTGGCCAGCAGAAGTTGGACATGGAAGAACAGACTAGAAGAACATCCCCAAATAAGCTGGAGTGTCACTCGGGACAAACACTTGCCTGTCATACACAAAGCCCTAGTTTCCATCACAGGTACCATAAACAAAGTTATAAGGAGTCTATAACCAGGAGTAGGAGTGGCTTGTGCCTATGCTGCCAGAACTCAGTAGAGAGTCAGAAAATGTGAAGGTTTGAGGACAGCATGGAATGCAAGTCAATTCTGAATAAACCTAAGTCACAGAGAAGGGGCCTATCTCAAAAAAAAAAAAAAAAACAAAACAAAACAAAACAAAAAGTGAAAACAAAAGACAAATAATAAAAGGATGAAAAGAAAAGAAAGAGAGAGAGAGAGGAAGAAAGAAAGAAAGAAAGAAAGAAAGAAAGAAAGAAAGAAAGAAAGAAAGAAAGAAAGAAAGAAAGAAAGAAAGAGAGGAGAAAGCAATGATGTAGGGGATGGAAGGGAGAAAGAAGGGAATAAGAAAAGAAGGAAGAGAGGAAAGAGGAGAAAAAAAATGTAAAATGTCTGAAGTAGAACATTTCAAAAGAGAGTCTGAGGAGCCAGGCAAATGTTTCCTAGAGTCGATGTCCACAGTATACTCCAAATGAGTGGTTCACTGTGGAGTCATGGGAATGGAGACAAAGAAGGGACTCCAGAAAGGTAAAGAGAACCAGAAATATGCAGCACCTCCTGAAAGAAACATCCGGCATCATGAGCATCCTAAGCAAGAAAGACTTCAGACTCCTGCGTCTAGCCTATGACAACAGCCACATGATCCACAGAGGCAAAGCTTCCCAAGCCATGGTGAAGGTGCACAAAATCCGGCACACTGTGCACAGGATGCTTGTCTTGCAGCTTTAGGAGCTTAAGTCTGTCTAAATGGGTTTTGGTTGTGCCTTGGTCCAATGACTCCTTTCTTATTGTCTGCTCTTACATTTTGAAATGGAATGTAGACCATGAAGCTAACATGCTACTGCATCTTAGAAATATCCAGCTGGGTCTTTATTTTAAATGCCTTTACAGCCAAAGATGTTAATCTTGGGTTCTAAGTGAGACTCTGAAATTTGAATTAAGTGATGAGTTAAGACATTGGAACTGTTGGGGATGAAATGCACATATGTTAAATGTGAGGAAATAAGTTTTATTGGGCCCAAGACATAATACTGTGGTTGAAATACACTTGTCCCTTGAACTTATGAAAAGATTAACCTAAAGTCTTATGTGCATGGTATTTAGAGAGTAGAAACTGAATGCAACCATGTTACTAAGAGGCAGAACCTTTGGAAAGTGATTAAATTAGATTAGAGAGAGTAGAACATCCATGATGAATCCTCATAGTTTAATTAGAAGAGGGAGAGAGGTTACACACACAGAAGGGATTCACATGCTCTCCCGCCATGATGTGTTGTGCCAATGGGAACCCATGGAAAAGTATGAACTATGCTTTGTTCTTCAGGCTTCCAAAATGGTGAACTAAAATAACCTCCTTTCTTTCCCATGCCATGGTCTTTTATTTTAAAACTAACTGAGATGCTAGGTGAGATTGTGGTTATGATTTTTGGGGCATAGAAAAAAAAAGGTTAACTTTTGGGGATGTTGCTCAGTGGTAGAGAACTTGTTGAGATATGAGAAATACTAGATTCTTTTCAAAGTTGAAAACAACAAAAACAACAAAAAACAATTTTAAAAAGGTTAGGATACATGTACATTAAGACAAAGCCTCAGATAAAGTACATTTTTGTCAACAGTGCTAACGAGTATAGGCTAACACAAAACCAAGGCCCTCCAGGAGTTGGTTTAGAATTAATGAGTACAAGCATTCTTTAATAGAGAGACCATGAAGCAATGAACAGCCCCAACAGAAGCCACCACAGCTACTAAGCAAAGGCCACCTCAAACCCAGCAAGAGTCAACTACTAAAACCAACGCATGAGAATCAAGGGATTCACAGTCAGTCTACACAAGGACCTCAAGAATCAAGGAATCAAGGTACACATTCAAAATTTCCCTCTCAGAAAACAGCTTAACTGTGGTGTGTCACAACAACCTAATCAAAAACATCTAGATACTCACATCTGTATTAAAACGACTTGTGTAGCGCTCAGGATATTTCTCATATTCTACAGGATCGTACACACCATCTGTTTTCCTGACAAGATGATGATGGCGACTTAACACCGTCCCATACACTTTCCTCAGGTCTTACAAGGAAAGAAGAAATTAGTAAAGTAAGTGACAAATGATAACGACGTATGGTAATAAAATACCAACACAAAGACTTTTTAAAACAGTGAGAGATCAGGTCTTCCCTCGCCCCTTACCTCCAGTTTTTGAAACTTCTTTTAATTCATGGGGCTCCACATACTCACAAGGTAGCTCATTAAAGACGTCTTGGGCTCCCTGTAAGTGTGCATAAGTAAAAGAATCAAACCTCAAAGGGATGGTGCCAACACGATTTCCTACAAGGACTCACAATTATGCAGTTCCCCTTGCCCTGCCTTATAGCCAGGATCACAACACAGAAGTACAGATCCCACCAGCCAGCTTTAGTTTCAGTTGCATTAGAATGGACTGCCATTTAACTGGTTCTTCAGAATAGCAATGTTTAGAAATGTGGGTGTAACATATGTCTATTTACTTTTTGATTTGCTATAGAGATCATTTTAAGGAGGAGAATGGTTTACCATAGAACGCAGAGATCATATGCATGCTTTATAACATAACACTAACAGAGACGTTCTGTTTGTGAAACATCTGTACTACAGACTTATTTTTCAATTACAAGTTTCTCCAGGGTGATTACAGATGCAGCCTCAACAGCACTCCACAAGGAAACATTAATTCCTGTCTTAAATCTTCCTTAGTTACTAAACAAAGGAGCAACCTATCACCTAAAGAATAGTACTTTATATCATTAACTAGGAGTTATCAAAAGAAGGGGGAAGAAAAGGAAGGAGGGAGGAAGGGAACATGGAAGGGTTAAGGGACACTTAAAATTCTAATACAGTGCTTCTCAACCCTTTAATACAGTTCCTCATGTTGTGGTGACCGAAACCATACAATAATTTTCGTTTCTACTTCATAACTGTAATTCTGATATGGTTATGAATTGTAATATAAATATCTGTGTTTTCCGACTCCTGTAAAAAGGTTGGTGGATCTCATAAAAAGGTCAGGGCCCTCAGGTTGAGAACTGCTACTCTAATAGATGAAATCAACTAAAGGCAAAGAAAATACTTGAACTATTACTGTTCTGTGCTACAAGGATAACATATAACCAAAATATCCCAGGGGCTGGAGAGATAGATCAGTGATTAAGAACACTGGCTGCTCAACCAAAGGACCCAGGTTCAATTCTCAGCACCTACATGGCATTTCACAACTGTCTGTCACTCCAGCTCCAGAGGATTGGTCACCCTCATACCAATGCATATAAAGTAAAATTAAATAAAATTATTTAAAAATAAAGCCCAAATTGAATGGCAATTCATTCTATTTGAAATGCCCATGGCATGTTCTGCATTTCAGATTGCTTGCCAGAGAGGACAGGTAGAGTTACCTTGGATACGTTGCCAGTCCCTGTGAATACAAATGTTAAGGGCCCTATTGACTTTGGCATTAAACCCAGAGATATTTCATAGCCAGCATCACGGACAGCCTGCACGGCCTGACTGCTGTTCCTGTAGTTGTGAGCCATGCCAAGATGCTAAAAGAAAGAATACACAGTTCACGTCAGTCCACTAGCTCAAATCAGTTTCTATACTGAAAATGTGATGTTTCCAAGAAATAAATAATCTCTCACCATAAAAGGTGTATGATGTCCCAAAGCAAGGAGCCTTAAACCCATTCCATGTAAAATATTAATCATTCCTGTCACAGAACCAGAACAGTAAAAAGACCATTACATGGAGTTGAATATCAAAGCACAAAATAAACTCTGTTCATAAACATTTATCAGAAGAAATGATTCATTTTTTCCCTCTTTCTCCATTTTAAACCTGCTTAGGGCCCTAAGGAAGCAGAGACCATAATTATCTCAGATTCATAAGGGACCTCAGGATATCCCACCCATACTCCCTACTTTCTATCAAATCCCTCACCTACCTAGATCCTCATCTGTTTTCTCTCATATTAGCCCTGATAGAAGAAAATCCCTATTCTCATAGATGGTTAATCTCTCCTACTGTCTACAGATCACAACCTGACCTGGCCCTTCATAGAAAGGGATTCATCCTTGAATGGTTTCCCTCTTCGTTTAACCACACTGCCATCACCTAAGCCAAAAGCAAGCAAGCAAATACACAAAAAAAGTCACCTTTGGCCTAGGGATCCTAACTGATACTCAGTGGCTTACATTTCTAAACTAGATGGACTTTTCAGTTCCTGGTTGACTTGTCAGAGTGTTTTGGCAATGTAGACTCTCTTGGATCGACACTAAAATTCCCCTCAATATTCATGACTTGATTGTATCCTTTCTCCCTCCTTCCCTTTCTTCTTGTCTCACTATATAGCACAGGCTACCCTTGAACTATCTATGTAGTTCAGGCCAACCTCAATTTCCAGAGTTTCCTGTCTTACTCTCAAGTACTAGGATTCTGAACAGGTACCTGTGTCCAGAATGAATCTTACTTTCTATGTCTCTCTGTGTGTACTATATTATCACCATCAGGACTGTCTTTGGGGATCCATTCTCTTAACAACTTCATTTCCCCTTCTCTAATCTAATCTCATCATATCCTAAATGTGTTTTCTGGGTATGGATGATCTCCACATCCAGATTTCCAGTGTGTATTTTTCTTTTGATTTCAGGATGAAATCATTTTTCTGTGCCTTAAGTGGGATGTCCTCAGACATATAAAACTCAGCACTCTTATAGCAATGATCTCATTCTCTAGTTCTCCTTATTTATAATTTTCCATGCTTTTCCCAACACTTTGGTCACATACAATTCTATCCAGGTTTCTGTTATCTTTTTGTTGAAGTCAACTTTGAAGTAAATTGTTTATGTGCAATAAAATGTAACTCGAAGTGCATAGCTTATTAACTATTAACAAATCGTCACACCCACATATCACAGATTTGAGATGGGAATTGTTGTTATCTGTATAGATTAGATTCTTTGGTTTTATGTAAATGAAGTTATAAGTACAGACTCTATTGTCTGTCTCATTTCATTTAGCATAGTATTACATTACATTGATAATTTTGTTTCTTTTAGTGTTTCCCAGTTTATAGTTATATCACAATCTATTTATCCATTTCCATTTGCATTGTTTCCAGGGTATTACAAATTTCTGTAAAAAAAATTTCTTTTTGTGGCACAGACACACAATATGTTTCATTACACACATTCAGTTTGTTTATGTGTTTAGCTTAAATGGAGTGATGCTTGGGGTAATAACAATACCCTCCCAAGAACCACAGACTATCTGACAAGTATCTCAGTACCCAAACAAGATAGACTATTGCTACTGCCCTTAGTTACATCCCAGAATGTGAAGCTAAGACCATGTTCTTGAACCCACCATACACTTGAAAGACTCAAGATAGAACTGACCTGGAAGGCTCTCCCCCAAGAACTAGCTCTGATAGATTGGGAAGGAAGGTGTCATGCAAGATTCCAAGGGAGAAAAGTAATCAAGAGTTCTACCTAGCTGTAAAGTCTACAAACTATAACAATGACTGGCCCAGCAATGCATTCCACTGGTGCAATTGTGCTCTTTTATATTACAGATAACTAACAGATGCCTAATTGTACTTAAAACCTGCTCAATAAGAGAGGACCCATGCACTTCACTGTAAAACTAGCCAATGTAAAACAGTCATGGCTGGAAGGCTTATAGGCTTTAGACATTTTAGAGACCTTACTATTGCCACTTTCTAAAATCAATAGAATTTCTACATTGTAAATATTTATACTTATCCTCACTGATAGGTGTAGCTCTCACGCCTCATCAAAAAAAGTTTCTTTTGTCAATAGATAGAGATTATAATGGAGATTCACAGTTGGACAAAAGACAGAGAATAAGTGACCATGGGTGCTCAGCCTTGACTGATACATTTATAGTATAACCCTACAGGTAAGACTCAAGGAAACTTGTGCAAGAAAGGAAGAAAGATTGTAAGAGTCACTGGAACACGTCACCTGCTCCTAAACAGAGTCTTCTAGACAAACAGGAAAGCTGTAGTCATGAAGTGTCAATAATATGACCACCTAAGCAAGTCCTGCACAGTGATAAGACCAGTGGACGTGCCAACGTATATGAGAGAAATTTCATAAGGCCTACCCCTAGATGAAGAACTTCAGGGAGCCAATGAAACGAGAATCCATTTTCTGCAGGAATGAGCTCCCTCATGGGTTATCCAATGCCATGTGGTCAGTCTCAAATACATGTACATACAAGCAACACTGAGTGTGCTAAGTAGGGTGTGTATATGTATGTGACAATAATAATTTAAGAAGAGGTCATGAATTTGAGAGGGAGTGTAAGGCATAGAGGAAGGGCTTAGAAGGAAAGATGAAAATGATATAAATACCGTACTCATGAGTGAAATTCACAAAAAAATTATAAAAAAAAAGTGAACTAAAGTAAAAATTCTCCTTGGGTTTGTCAAGCTCACTAGCCTTAGTGTTTTCTTAGTCTTTCAGTATTTGCAGAATAGGTTGCAACGTCCTTTGTTAGATTTTTTTCCCTCTGCATAGTTCCATCTCCTTTGGTAATTACTCTATATAGATGTTTTTTTCCGATTTTGTTGATAGCAGGGCTTTACCCATGCCTGTCTCCCCTCCCCCTTACTTACTTAAATAGATTTAATCATCCACCAAGTCCTAGCTCCAAGTGCTATCCCAAGGGCAATCCTAACAACTGCTTCCAGCTCCATGCTCTTCCTAGGTATTAACCTTTTGCCTTCTTCCTTTTTCTTTTCTTTGTGGTTTTGGTTTACCAGTGGAAATAAATACTGGGAAGAGAAAATACACAAGGACTCCGGAGACACACCTAGAGTTTCATAGAGTCTTGCCAAACCTACCTGCCACACCCGCCCACTGTCCGAACGCCACTATCCGAGACCCTCTGTGATCCACCATTTTCTCATAATCAATAAGACGTATTTCCTGAAAAAAAAGAAAGAAAGAAAGAAAGAAGAAATTGTCACAACCAGGTAAATTCAGCTCAGTTGGAACACATAAGACACATAGAAAGAAGTAAGAATTTTATATTTTTTTCCTTTTCGAAAATGCATGTTGATTTACAAACCCATTACCAGCAGGTGTATCATTGAAGGCTTTGAAAATGCTGGGTTACAAACCAGCTGTAATGAGAGGTAATGGAATAAACTGTGTTACATTGAGGCAAGGAAATAACTGAGACCAGGGTTTCCTTTATGTTCTCCAAGCTGGCCCAATCAACTTGAAACACACTTATGTCTCTACTTATCCTCAATCTTCTGATCCCAAAGAAAACACATCTTTCCTAAGATGCATCCCTGTCTGTGAGTAAATCTTGCCTCACCCCAAGACCTTCCCTAACAGTCTCCTTGAACTATTACCTCTTTCTTTCTTTGTGTCTTTGTATATTTGCATCTTCCTTCCTTCCTTCATTCCTTCCTTCTTTTTTTCTTTCCTTAAGATTTATCTGTGAGTACACTATAACTGTCTTCAGACACACCAGAAGAGGGCATCAGATTCCCATTACAGATGGTTATTAGCCACCATGTGGTTGCTGGGAATTGAACTCAAGACTTCTGGAAGAGCAGTCAGTACTCAACCAGTGAGCCATCTCTCTAGCCCCCTGTTCCCTCTTTCTTGCATAGTTGTTCCTCCCTAGGTCATTTAAAATACCTTGTTTACCCTAAAAATTGTAACAATATAGCCCAGCACTATCTCTTTCCTTTTCTCTTTGGTATTTCCCTCTTTTTTTCCCTTCTCTTTCTGTCTTTACATTTCTTTTCTTCATCTTTGCCAAACACAGATTGTTTTTATTTTCTTCAAAGACCTTCCCTCTCTCAGGAAAGCCCCATTAATATAGTCTTAAAAGCTATAGCACAATTATACAATACTTTTTTAGCAGTCATTTATCACTTTGAAGACAGTAGTAGTTGAGGGCCTTAACTTACAGAGTGTTTGTTTAGTACGTGCAAGGTCTTGTGTTGCATCCCCAGTACTAGGTGAAAAGGTGTACAATTTAAAACCAAGTTTACAAATGTAAAGACATTTAATGTATCTCCAACTCTGAATGACTTGTTATAGTACTGCCCAAAAGCCACCCTGCTGGGTCTATTTTTATTAATTTTCTAATGAGGACCAAAAGTTCATATAACAGAAAGTCTCTGAAGTTCTCCTTAAAGAGTATATTTGCTTCGGGTGAAATGTTTTTGCAGCATGGTTTTCATTAATTGCTTTGAATCTGTGGTTCAGAAACAAATTAACCACTACCCAGGATGATAAATTTTGAAATTAATAGGAACATATCCTGCTGTCCCCTATATAATCCATTTCCTTCGTTGCTTGTACTATCAGTAAATGCAATCCTCTATTCTATTCTCAGAATATAATATAATATAATATAATATAATATAATATAATATAATATAATATATCAAATATTCTGACATCTTTACACCAGGTCTTGAGCCTGCACTGTGATCTACACTCACTTTCCACATTCATCCAATGACCTGGCTGTAGACACCTCCTGGTCTCTGCCAGTGACCAAGTGCCAGTCACAAGAAGCTGTTCTCCTCAACTACCATGTCCGACATACCATCAGCTATTCTGACAACTGTCAAAATGTAGACATCTGACAAGCTGAGATGCTCAACTCCCAACATTCCCATCTATGCCTGTTCTCCTATGAACACTTTCTATGACCATCTATGACAGTTCTTTTCAGTCGTTCTGATGCCATAGGACTGGGCAATCTCAGTTAAGTTACTGCACCTCTATGAGACCCATCTGAAAAATGTGGTGTTAAATTGAGTGATTTCTGAGGCTATTTTCAGATCAACAATTGTACATGGTGATATCTCTGTACCTGACTTTATAAATTAGTAACTGTTTTTTGGGGGCAGAGGGGACACATTTATTCTTCTACTTCAGAATATATAAAAGAAGGAGATGCATTGCTTACCTAAACACCAAACCTGCAAGGCAGAGGATAGCTCTTCATCAGGCACCCTGCCATGGACCACCTCTCCTACTGATTGACAGAACCTACTGCTTAAGGTTACATTACTCCTCCTGAATACTGATCACAGTTACCTGTTTCAGGACCTCATCCAACAAGCTCATATTAGCTTCCTGGGCTTTTATTGTGTGGGAAAAGAAGGCATAAGTCTTCTTGGACATCAGTTTTTCCTCTGGAGGCCTTTTTACTCCCAAAATCAGACAGGCTTCTGTGATGTCCTCCTGAAGAACGCCTCCGGCCCTGACATACTCCTGGAGAGGCAATTTGGAGCAAAGGTTACTCCCCTAGATTTCAGTACTCATGCTCCCTCCAAGAAAAAGATCAAGCAACCTTGGGAAGGATGGAGTTTGATTAATGAGAACAAACAACACCACAGCTACATTTATGCTTTTAACATTTATGCTTCCTCAAAAAAGATAAATCTATCTGGCTTGGCATTTATAGGAAAAAGATTTGGAAATTCTCTTATTAGCTAATGTTTAAGAGCAGATTATACTTTGATCACAAATAGAGAGGCAAAAGGAGCAGATTTTCAAAGTCATCGTTGGCCCCCTAACAAGTTCCAAGTTAATCTGAACTAAAAGAGAGCCTTTGTAAGAACAACAACAATAAAACGAATGTGTGAAAGTTTATTCTAATATGAATCGTATGCTAAAACATCTCATGTCAAGTGGTGATTTCTTCTCTTTTGAACTAAGAGATTACACATATATCCAACACTGATTTCTTTCCTTGTTTTTGGTTCAGTTAACATCTATTATTGTTCTAACGTGAAAATGTGTGCTAGGAATAACACAGTGAAAGACAGGCAAGGTGCCTGTAGTGGCTATTCATGGTTGTCAACTTGACTGTATCTGGAATGAACTACAATCCAGAATTGGAAGGCTCACCTATGATCCTAATCTGGAGGCTCAGAGATACAAGTTTCTGACCTGGATCTTGGCATGGAGACCTTGAGGCATAGTGGCTATGAATCCCAGAAGATTAAGACGGGAGATCTCTGAGTTCAAGGTCATCTGGGATTAAAGGAGTAGTGGCACACATCTTTAATCTGGGCCACACCCTCTGCTGGAGACCTACATAAGGACATTGGAAGAAAGAAGACTCACTCACTCTTCTCTGCCTGCTTGCCTCGTGGGACTGAGCAACTGCTAGATCCTTGGACTTCCATCCACAGCTGCTGCTGACCATTGTTGGGGAGTTAGACTACAGACTGTAAGTCATCAACAAATTCCCTAACTATATAGAGGCTACCCATACATTCTGTGACTCTAGAGAACCCTGACTAATACAGTGCCCTTGAAGGAGTTTATTTAAGATGTCAGGAACACTCAAAAGAACATTACAGCTAGGAGAATCAGAGGAACATTCTAGGCTAGTGGCTATTAAGACAATTCCCTGCTGGGGTAATTAAAGAAACATAGACTGTCAAGTTCATCAAAAAGGTTGGGTGGGTTGTGAGAGGCAAAGATATGGACTACACCAGCATCAGCAAGAGGTCAGAGGGCAGGGGCACATCAGCAAGAAGAGGTCAGAAGGCAGGCACACATCAGCAAGAAGAGGTCAGAAGTATACATAGACAGCAAAGACTATGCAGATTGTACAATGTGGAAAATGCCATCTCAACTAACATAAGATCTACCAGATAAGGGATAACAACAATATTAGCTGACTGTTACCAACACATTAGTGAGTGTTATGATGGACTCTTTGTATAAGCTGTCTCACCTAATTCTCATTTAATTCCCATGAGGTAGAACTACACTAGTTTTATAAAAGCACCGTCTGGCCTGTAGGTGGCGGTACTCGCCTTAAATCCCAGCACTGTTTTATTCACAGGTATTTTAAAAGTTGAAAGCAGTCACCTTGTCGTGAATGGCCCGTCTATTGGAAGGCTGTATCAAGACCTTGTATCCCAGTTTGGTGATGCCCTTGATGTGCTTGGGAGCCAGAGGCGCCCTGCGCTCCCAGGCGTTCACGTCCTCCCTCCGGAGCGCCATCACTGGCTTGTGGTGGAGGCCTCTGGAGAGGCAGACTCTCAGCTTGGCCAGTCTGGGCCTCTGCGCTCTCAGCATCTTTAAATCTGGTAGCTGTAAAGGGAAGTTTGGACAGTAGCACAGAAAAGGGTGGAGAGCTCACACATCAGTTCTGGTCTCCTTAGAAATCTGTTGCAAAATAGAACCAACCCGGTTGATAGACGAGAACAGGACAAATCTCTGACCGTAAGTATGCCTTTAACCAACAAATTAAAGTGTCTAAAACTGACCAACGTAACTTCTTAAATGTTTTTAGCACAAAAGTTTAAACATGTTAGTCTACTATACAAAGACAAAGAGATAACGAATATCAGTTTTTACAAACGGGTCCCTATTTTGATGGTATAAAGTTTGAAATTCCTATTATAATGGTACGCAAGAGTCTTCGAACCCTTGTCCTGAAGTTTTTCCATGCTTCCTAAATAGGAGTCACTCGGTATACTCTGACCCTTAGTGGCCGCAAATTTTTTTAACCCCTCCACCTAGAGTTGTATCATCAGAAATAAAAGGGAAGGTTGTATAACCATAATACCACATGATCAACAAAACTCAGTGGAACAAGCCTGTAATCACAGTACTCAAGGGATTGAAGCAAAGGGGGCACCATGAGTTCAAAGCCAATCAGGGCTATACAATCAGACCCTGTCTCAATAAAGGAAAAACACAAACAAATAACAACAACAACAATAATAATACCTCATGATCATTTTTCCAGATCTTTACTGTACTGAATTTACCAAAAGTACTATTTCCTCAACTACCATAAGTTAATAAAACCAACCAGTCAATTACATGGAGGCCTTCACCACGGCAGTGTGTCATTTAAGAAGAGTGGCCTAAGCCTCCACCTCAGACTCTGGCTTCTCTCTCACACGTCCATCAGGCTGCCTCTCCTAACGCAGCCCTCAGCCCTGAGGGTCTCAACCAGTTCAAGCACGCAAAATCCCACTCATTTCGTCAGTTAGAATGAACATATTTACAAAATAAATATTCTGTGTCCTATACAAATAAGTTTTATATAGGTTTCCCCTCTCACATACAAATATCTAGGTCTAAAAGCATTTACTTTATCTGTTTTGAATGTTTGTATACATCTTCAAGCCACATATTGCTGATGATAGTTTTCAATATCTTTCAGATGCATTTATTTTTCTATGTAGGGTTGGCAGCAAATTATGGAGATTATATCTTCTCAAAAAAAATAAAAAACACCCTACATGTGATTTTATACTTCTAGAAATTTCCTACTCGTTACAGATAGCACACAAGAAAACGTGTATGAAACACATTTCTGTTACTTCAAAATGCAAGTTCTAAGGAACACCTTTCTCACAGATGGAGAAAATGACCAAACACTCACAAATACTTGCTATCTATAAATAGAGTACTTCACAACAAAACCAGAAGAGAAAGCAAGAAGGAAGAAGCTCAGGAAGAAATAGCTACACACAGCAGAAATCACACAGCAAGACACCAGTCCAGACTTTGGCTGGGACTCTTGCTGGAGGCCAGAAATTTCAGAAGAGACTGTTTACAGAAGATGAAAAGTGAGAGGAAGTTCCTGAACAATCTGTGAGTGACCCAACTGGATTGACCAGCCCTTCCCCATGCCTCACCCAAGTCTCTGCTGCAAGACCTTTTACATTTCCCAGAGTAGCAGCTAGAAAGTACCCTATTTCCTGGGCCTGTTCTTACTACATAGAAACAGAGCCTTCTCCATCACTCTAAGCTCCCACCTATAAGTTTATAATGAACTTCTGTCTAAAAGAAGTTATCTTCTAAGTCGGCCCTGGTGGTAAATGCCTTTTATCCCATCACTCAAGAGGCAAAGACAGGCAGATCTCTGTGAGTTCAAGGCTAGCCTGCTACAAAGCAAATCCAGGACAGCCAGGGCTTGTTACACAGAGAAACCTTGTCTCAAAACAAAACAACAAAACTCTTCTTCTGTAATATGCATTTCATTCTTTGATTTCAAAATACAAAAGTTTAATGACCAATAAGCTCAGGAAGAGCCAAGAAAGGCACAGCTGAACATTTTTCAGGTGAAAAACCAGGTGCTTAACATTTCAGTAAGGGATTGCTAACACTACATGCATTTTTGGTTTTGGTTTATTTATATAATTTTGTTTTTCAAAGGAGCTAGGTTAAACTCAAGCCCAATTGCATAATAGTTTATATCCCCAACCAAAGCCTGAACATTTTTTTCCAATTCCAAAGACAGTGCTTCCTTTGAACATGAATACACACACACACACACACACACACTGCATTTCTTGAACTCATAGGCAGCCATATTATGAACTTCCCTTCTTGGCTCTAAATGAAGGCATGTGCGCATGCTCCTATTACTTAATACCCCTTCTTGAAAGCACCAGTCCCAGCTTGATTATTAACCAAAATCCTCTTCCCAAACTCAGTGACATCCTTTCCTTATCTGGAGTTGGTGAGGTGGGCTAGGAGATGGCAGGAGATACACATACCATACAGTCTAAGGCAGTGGTTCTTAATCTTTCTAATATTGCAACCCTTGAATACATTCTTCATGTTGTGGTAACCCCCCCCAACCATAATATTATTTTTGTTGCTACTTCATAACTGTAATTTTGCTACAGTTAGGAATCATAATGTAAATATCTGTGTTTTCAGAAGTTCTTAGATGACCCCCGTCATCACACACACACACACACACACACACACACACACACACACACCACACAAATGGTTGTGACTCACGGGTTAAGAACCTCTGGTCTAAGGAAACTAGAAGACAAAATCAGAGACTTAATCTTAGGAAGATACATTCATTTGTTGTAAGGAATTCTAAAATCATTTGATTCCTGTAATTTACATTTTAAAACAAACAAAACAATAGTTCCCATTGATAGGTATCATAAGGCCAGCACTATGCTGCACCCTTGGCAGATACTAGCTCATTTCCTTCTGGCAAAAATCTCAAGTAGATAGTGTCATTATCCCCACACACGGATGAAGAGTAGGACCCCAGAGACTGGCCAGATGCTTCACTTTTGAATGGAAACAGAATTACTAGGACAAAGCTTAAAACCTATGGTTTATTCTGCTTTGCTAAAGGCCAGAGATTGTACACGCAGAGGAGATTTGACACACGGCTAATCTCACCAGCTCTGACTTCAAAAAGAAATCTAGTGTCCACTGTCCACTTTAGTAAATTATCAATTCTCCCCTCCTGACCCCTAATTCCTCTGTCAACTGAAAATCTTCCCCGAGTTCCTGCCAAGGTAAATTCTAGACCTCTGAGTGTTTGGGAACAAAAGGAGCCAAGATTATAGGAGGTATGACTGGTCACTTATAAGTTGGTGAACTTTGAAACTTGGTCTCAGCACAGAGCTTCCCAGTCACTTAAGGTCACCAAGAAATAGGAAAGTGGCTGAAGATAGTGCTCAAAGAAAGAACACGTGCCTAGCATGAAAACAGGTCCAGTCCCCGACACCACGAAACCAGGAGGAAATCAGTAGAGCATCATGGGGATTCCAGAATGGCACAGACAGGAAGAGGCGTTGACCTGCAGTGGCCTTGAGAGATCTTAGGGATTTCCTAGCCCGGGATCTTGTGATCTTTGCGAAAATATTAGGAAGTAAATGCCATGTTTATTTTCCGGCAAGGTGGAAGGCTTTCGGCTTATCCATTGACTCTAGTGAGATCAGCTGACTTCACTGAATGCTGATAAGTAAGGGCAACCGAGTAAGGAAGATGTGAGGACAGGAGACCAGGAAAGGTCTAAGTAGACTCGTGGAAAGGTCAACCTTTTAAATACAAAAATGTAAGTTTAAAAGGATTCTCTGTGCCTTTATGGAAAAAAAAATAGCTCTACAGTATATTCCTACTCACATAGGGATTCGTCGGGGACTTGAAATGCCTCTGACAGTCCCCAGAATACCATATTCATTGCAAAGACATATTCTGACAGCAGGGGAACGCTCTGCTCCGTAGCAACAAAACTCGCTCTGTAACAGCACCTCCAGCTGCTTTTTTAGGTTCTCACACTTGATGGTGTAGCAGTAATTTACTAAATGAGCCATCTCCCCAGGCCTTTCCCGGAGCTCTGTGATTCTTCTATCAAACATCAAAAATTCCTCTCTGTTCCTCCAATCCTTTGTATAGCATCTACTCAAGCAAAATGCTTTGTAAACTTGGAAATCACTCTGCCAATATGCACGCATAGAATAAATATGAATCCCTAAGCATGGCTTCCCTCAACGTTTTTCCACTTACACTGGGACATGAATAAACTTAGGAATGCACATTTGTTGTTGAAGAAATTAAGACCAAATGTTCCATCTCTGGTCTCCATACTCAGGCCTGTCTTAGGGACCGTTTGTTTTAAATCTTTAAAACAATCCCACTCCCCATAATTCAGTGACTGAAACTATTAAATCACATGTCCATGTCGATGTTTTTTAATGCAGGGTTATTTGCAGCAATCAGACATACACCTGCATTAAATATTAAGGATTAACACAGACATCAGATGAAGAAATAAGTTACTACAGAAGAAATGCAAATTATTTATATTTGTCTTTTTAGTTTATTCGAAAATGTAGATGTATCTTAAAATATACTTGGAGTTTGAAGATTTTATTTAGTGTACGTGTGGGTGTGTGTGTGGGGGGGGGTGTTTCAGAGGCTAGTACAGCCTCTGAAGCCAGAAGAGGATATCCAAACCCTTGGATTGCAGTTCCAGGCCTTTATGGGATCTGGATACCAAACTCCAATTCTTTGCAAAACCAGCAAGTGCTTTTCATCTCTGGGCCATCTCCTCAGCCACATATATTAGTATTTTAAAACAAATACACATTGTTAAATTTCCATATACCATATCTTCCTAGTGCATGTAAACTAACATAGTGGCTTCGTAGCTATGCTTCTTAGCCTGTTCTCCAGACCATAGTGTTCCTGGGAATTTCAAAAGGGTTCCAGTGCTAACAAAGCATCTGACAACAGCTTAGTCCCAGCTAAGCCAAATCCCTCCCAGCTCAAGGCTTACTGGAACGAAGCCTGGAATTGCAAAGGCACTGGCCCCAGATTCTCACTTCCTTTTCACCAGCACATTTTTCAAATGCTTCCATGTGGAACCTATTATAACCTAACCAAATGGTTAAAATGAAATACATTTTTAAAAAGCACCTAGACCGTGATGGTCAGTCTTCACTGTCAACTCGGCTGGATTTAGAATCATCCAGGAGACACACCTCTAGCGTGCCTGTGAGGTAGTTCCAGAGACATTTAACAGAGAAGGGAAAACCCTCCCTGAACATGGATGGTACAGGGTGGGATCCAGGACTGAATCAAAGGAAAGGAGGAAGCCTGAGCATCAGCATCCATCTCTTCCTATGGACCACATGTGATCAGCAACCTCATCCTACTCTAGATCTCATGCCTTCCCTCTATGATGACTGCATCCCTTTTGGAATGTGAGCCAAGATAAATCTTTTCCCCCCTCAAATTGCTTCTATTGGATTGTTTGTTTGTTTGTTTGCTTGCTTGCTTGCTTGCTTGCTTTTGCCACAGGAACAAAAGTAATCCTATGGAGACTTTTAGGGAGCTGGATTCCAAACTCCAATTCTCTGCAAAAAAAAACCAAAAAAACAAAAAACGGCAAGTGCTTTTCATCTCTGGGCCATCTCCCTAGCCACATATATCAGCATTTTAAAACAAAATACACACTGGTATATTTCCATATACCATGTCTTCCTAGTGCATGCAAACCCACAGGTCACTTAGTATTAATTTATCTGGTCTGATAATATTCATATTGTCTCAATCTCTTGACTGCTGTCATGCAGTGATATAAAAACCTGACTCTCAAATCCTGGTTTGATGGCCCACACCTTTAATTTGAGTAAATAGGATGGAGGCAGAGACAGGTGGATCTCTGTGAGTTCAAAGCTAGCCTGTCTTTAGTGAGTTCCCGAACAGCCAGAGCTACATAGTAAGACCCTGACTCAAGAAAAGAAAACAATCCATCAAACAATCAAAAAACTCACTTTCCTAGCTAATGGATTTAGACTTGGTGAAATGGAAATCAATGTTCTGAACTGTAGTGCAATTCAAAATGTTTATCTGCTACATTCATGTCTCCTTGTTAAACTTTAGAGACCAAGGTAGGAAATATGATTTATTCCTTTCTGTATTCCAGGTGAATGGCACATCAGAAAACCTCAACAATTAAAAAAAAAAAAGAATAAATCTATTGCACAATTAGATAACCAATAGAAATACACTATCCATTTTAGCAAACCAGAAGGGATTTTACTATCTTCACAGTAAAGAAATAGTAAATGTTGGAGATGATGATATACGTCTTAGTCAGGGTTTCTAGTCCTGCAAAAAACATCATGAACAAGAAGCAAGTTGGGGAGGAAAGGGTTTATTTAGCTTACATTTCCACATTGCTGTTCATCACCAAAGGAAATCAGGACTGGAACTCACATAGGGCAGGAACTTGGAGACAGGAGCTGATGCAGTGGTCATGGAAGGGTGCTGCTTAGTAGATTGCTTCTCCTGCCTTGCTCAGCTTGCTTTCTTATAGAACCCAGGACCACCAGTCCCAGAATGATACCAACCACAATGGACTGGGCCCTCCCCTACTTGATCACTAATTGAGAAAATGCCTTACAGATGGATCTCATGGAGGCATTTCCTCAAGGGAAGCTCCTTTCTCCGTGATAACTCCAGCTTGTGTCAAGTTGACATACAAAACCAGCCAGTACAATATATTTATCTGGATTCAAACAGTACATGATACATGCATGCATCCAAAAAAAAAAGTACACAGTACCCATTAATATATACAGTTCTATGATTTTGTGAGCCAGTTACATTCTTAAAAATTATTTATGTAAAATAAATGATGACAAAATTTAAAGACATCATAAAAGCCTAGGCAGTAAAGAACACATGATAGATACATAAATAAGAACCAGAATGTCAACTCATCTTCCCTACCCCTGTATATACATAACAGAAAAAGAGAGAGTGAGAGAGAGAGAGAGAGAATAAATAAATCTTTTTTTAATTGAATATATTCTTCATTTATATCTCAAATGTTATACCCTTTCCTGGTTTCCCCCCTCCCCAAAAACCCCCAACCCATACTCCCACTTCCTGCCTCCAAGAATATACCCCTCCACCCAACCCACTCCCACCTACCCCCCCTCGATTTCCCCAAGCTGGGGCATCTATTGAGCCATCATAGGATCAAGGACCTCGCCTCCCACTGATGCCGGACAAGGCATTCCTCTGCCACACTCCGGAGGGGCCCTGCCAGAGCCTTACAGATACAAAGACAGATGCTAGCAGCCAACCATTGGACTGAGCGCGGGGTCCCGAATGGAGGAGTTAGTGGCCGGACTGGAAGAGCTGAAGGGGTTTGCAGCCCCATGGGAAGAACGATGTCGGCCAACCAGACACCCCAGGGCTCCCAGGGACTAAATCTTTTATCATGATATCTTTTAAAAGAGAAGGAAAAGTCTCTTTAGCCATATTATTCTGATTCCATTAAACTCACGAGAGAGTGGCATTGATAGCTGCATGTGCATTGGGAGTTTTAGAACATAAATCAGCCCGTAAAATCCAGCCAAAGTACACTGCACAGGAAAGCGAAGCACTAAGACTCTCACCTAAGTCTTCAGCAGTGGATCATTAACCACACTAACCAGAAGCCAAAGTTTCCAACAGGAGACAGGTGCCGAGGAGTTCTGTCCCCCACACAGTCCCAGCACCTGACTTCTGTCTGTGCATCATCCTCACAATCCAACTCTCCGGGCCAGGCCGTTCGAGCCTTCATACCACTAGTGAGCTGAGTCAGTCTCATATGCTGTACACAATAAATGTGAAGTACGGAAAACATTTCCCAGCCTGCCACTTCCATCAGTGTAAGCATAGCCACACCCCAAGTAGAAGACACTACCTGTCCTCGCTCATTGCCACCCTGTGGTAAGTTATGCTTCTCAGGGAGAAAGAAAGAAACAAAAAAATTACAAGAGCCTATCTTGAATGCCAGCCACTCTTTAGACACGGTGAATGTGTAAAATTCATTACCATTTTAACTTTTTATTTCAACAAATTTAAGACATGTCTTCACATTTTAGCTTCGCCGAAGTAGGAATGCATCTTAAATTGAAGACGCCTTACATTCAGTGAATATAGGAATTGTGATAAGACGTATGGTTTTTCTAGAAGATTGGGGAAATACCTCCAGTAATACCTTTGTCTTCCTAAATCACTTTGCAGAATGACAACCTGATTGCACAGCCAGCAAGTTATGGGTCCTAGGTCCACTCGCCTTCATGACAGGGAGGAGTGGATAACAAAATACACGCATTCCTGACTACATACACACACACACACACACACACACAACACGTATGCACGCATGCACACGCACGCGCACACTCACACACCAGGTCATCTGTGTTTTGAATAAAGAACTGGAAAGACTCTGCATAAATCACTGGTCATTCAGTGTGCTGTACAGAGCCTCACTACAGCTACACCTTACCCACATTCTCGCGATTCATGACCCATAATATCCAAGAAATGATGGTCTCTACAGATTTAGAAACTATTTCATTTATTCATTCTCTCTATTTCCGTCTCTATCTCTCAGACTCTCAGTTTCTCTCTCTTAGCTTCTCTCTCTCAGTTTCTCTCTCTCTCTCTCTCTCTCTCTCTCTCTCTCTCTCTCTCTCTCTCTCATTCTCCCCATTCAACCATGCAGAGTTGGTAACAAAGTGTGTCCACAGAGCCCTCTCCTTGATCACTGACCTGGCCGGCACAGCCTCCCAGAGAATCGAGAAATTTAGACACCAGAAACACAACTTGTCTAACTTTTTCATGCCTATCTCAAATAGATTACAGACATACCCAACCAGGTCTCTATCTCAGACACAGTTACCAGCCCTAAACCTGCAGCTAGGGCGGGGAAGTTTGGTATCAGAATTCCACCCAGCCAAGGGAACTAGGAGGGGGTCAGAGAGAATCTCGCTCCCTCCATCAACCACCACAGGCAAAGAAGCTTTCAGTCCAAGAATAAATAAGTTATTCACTCTGCAACTTTAATTTTAACACTGACCCGTATTGTACTCCTCAGCAACAGTACCCCAACCACCAGAACCCACCCGCCAAAAAGTGTAAGACCCTCCCCTTTTCTATTCAGAAGCCGAGGAGCTGAGCCCGCAGCTCTTCCTCGCTCCCCCCACCCCCAGCAAAACTGGCCAGCGAGGCCTAAAGCTTGCCCCCCCCCCCACTAGTTCTGTCACAGTGAGCCTCGAGGTCGCCCCGCTCCGGGGCGGGAGGCCGATCTCTTGGCTAACAGCTGGAGTCCTGCGGTTGAGCTGGGAGCTCCAAGTGCATCCTGCAGGCAGAGGTCGCGCCTGCATCCGAGTCGCCCTCCCGGCCCCCTTCTCACCTTGTGGGTTGTGGATCAGTCCCCAGCCTCCCAGAGCTCCTGAATCTGGAACCTACCGACTCTGATTTCCCCGCAAAAAAAGAAAAAAAAAATTGGCTAGGGGGGCGGGGGGGACCAGAAGAAGGAGGAGGTGTTTGCTCAACTTTTAAGTACGTCACAAGTCTTCCTTCCTGCAGCCAATCAGCAGGAGCCTCGAAGGAACAACCTTCTCTTCTACCAATCAGCGGTGCTGCCAGGTACTAGGTCATGCCCTGCCCCTGCTCTACCCTAAAGTTCATCTGCCTGAAAGATCGCTGACCCTAGAGCTTACTTAGCTCATACCATCGGGCTCTCCCTAGATGGTTATTGATCAGGTTATTGCCTGTGGCAGTAAGCCTAGGAAGGCAGAAAAAAAGCACGAAAGAAGTGTCTGGACAGTAACTACTAGGGAGATTTGCATATCTCCTGGAAAAAGTTGCAAGCGTGTGTCTGTTTGCTTTATGAAGCTCAATTTACAGAGCCTTTTCACAGACTAGGAAGCCCAGCCCAGTGGGAGTTCTATCGTGATTTAAGAATCCTGATAGCTGAGGACCTGAGAAGCACAGTGTAGAGCACACTCCATTCAAGGAACAGAAGTTTAGGGATGCCAAATGTATTACAAATTCCACTATTGCTGAAATGCGGGTTTTGTAAAGATTAGCCTCAGTGACGGTGGAGCCTTGGGTCCATAGCCAGAAGGGTGTTATCCGTCCCATTTTCACAAGTTTCTCCTCCATTTAGACTTGTGAAGGCAGGTTTCTGAAAATAAGCCCAAAGTGCTGGATAGTGGAGTCATCAGCGAGGAGGGAGCCTCTGGCAAGAAAAATATCTCCATAAGAGCCGGCTATAGGCAAGCCTGTGGGGCATTTTCTTAATTAGTGATTCATGGGGAGTGCCCATTGTGGTTGATGTTACCCTGGTGGTCCTAGGTTCTGTAAGAAAGTAGGCTGAGCAAACTAATGGAAGCAATCCAGTAGGAAGCAGTACCCCTCCATGGCCTCTGCATCAGCTCCCGCCTCCAGGTTCCTGCCCTGATTGAGTTCCTGTCTTCATTACTTTTGCCGATAAACTGTTATATGGAAGTGTGAGCAAACTAAACCCTTTTCTCCTCGTTTTTATTGTTGTTATTATTGTTGTTTTTTGTTTTTTATTTTTTTTTGTTTTGGTTTGGTTTGGTTTTGGTTTTTTTTTTTTTTTTTTTTAATTTTATTTTATTTTATTTTTTTAATTTACATTCCAAATCACTTCCCCTTTCCCGTTTCCTCCCTCCCCGAAAGTCCCATAAGCCCCCTTCCCTCCCTCTTTTCTCCGTTCAACCCCCTCTCATTACTCTGTCCTGGCGTTCCCCTGCATCCAGTCTTTCCAGGACCAGGGGTCTCTCCTTCCATCTTTTTAGATATCTATTGATATGCTGATTGTGTCTAGGGTATTCTGAGATTCTGGGTCAATATCCCCTTATCAGTGACTTCATACCATGTGTGATCTTTTGTGATTGGGTTACCTCACTAAGGATGATATTTTCAAGTTCTGACCATTTGCCTAGGAATTTCGTGAATTCATTGTTTTTAATTGCAGAGTAGTATTCCATTGTGTAAATATACCACATCTTCTGAATCCATTCCTCCGTTGAGGGACATCTGGGTTCTTTCCAGCTTCTGGCTATTATAAATAAGGCTGCTATGAATATAGTGGAGCATGTGTCCTTATTGCATGCAGGTAAAGTCTCTGGGTATATGCCCAGGAGTGGTATAGCCGGATCCTCCGGAAGTGTCATGCCCAGTTTTCTGAGGAGCCGCCAGACTGCTTTCCAGAGTGGTTGTACCAGCCTGCAATTCCACCAGCAGTGGAGGAGTGTTCCTCTTTCTCCACATCCTCGCCAACAACTGCTGTCTCCTGTGTTTTTGATCTTAGCCATCCTGACTGGTGTGAGATGGAATCTCAGGGTTGTTTTGATTTGCATTTCCCTAATGACTAAGGATGATGAACATCTCTTTAGGTGCTTCTCAGCCATTAGATATTCTTCAGGTGAGAACTCTTTGTTTAGCTCTGTACCCCATTTTTTAATAGGGTTACTTGCCTCTCTGGAGTTTAACTTCTTGAGTTCTTTGTATATCTTGGATATTAGCCCTCTGTCGGATGTAAGGTTGGTAAAGATCATTTCCCAGTTAGTTGGTTGCCGCTTTGTCTTTTTGACAGTGTCTTTTGCCTTGCAAAAACTTTGTAATTTAATGAGGTCCCATTTGTCTATTCTTGATCTTAGAGTATAAGCTATTGGAGTTCTGTTCAGGAAATTCTCCCCTGTGCCCATATGTTCAAGGTTCTTCCCTAGTTTCCCTTCTATTAGTTTCAGTGTGTCTGGTTTTATGTGGAGATCTTTGATCCACTTAGAATTGAGCTTAGTGCAAGGAGATAAGGATGGGTCAATTTGCATTCTTCTGCATGTTGACCTCCAGCTGAGCCAGCACCATTTGTTGAAAAGGCTATCTTTTTTCCACTGGATGGTTTTAGCTCCTTTGTCAAAGATCAAGTGACCATAGGAGTGTGGATTCATTTCTGGGTCTTCAATTCTGTTCCATTGATCTACATGTCTGTTACTGTACCAATACCATGCAGTTTTTAACACTATTGCTCTGTAGTACAGCTTGAGGTCCGGGATACTGATTCCCCCAGAGGTTCTTTTACTCTTGAGAATAGTTTTAGCTATTCTGGGTTTTCTGTTATTCCAGATGAATTTTTGAATTGCTCTTTCTAACTCTATGAAGAATTGAGTTGGGATTTTGATGGGGATTGCATTGAATCTGTGTATTACTTTTGGTAAGATGCTCATTTTTACTATATTAATCCTGCCAATCCATGAGCATGGCAGATTTTTCCATCTTCCGAGGTCTTCTTCAATTTCTTTCTTCAGAGACTTGAAGTTCTTGTCATACAGATCTTTCACTTGTTTGGTTAGCGTCACGCCAAGATACTTAATATGGTTTGTGGCTATCGTAAAGGGTATTATTTCTCTTACTTCTTTCTCAGCCTGCTTATCCTTTGAGTATAGGAAGGCTTCTGACTTGCTTGAGTTGATTTTATATCCGGCCACTTTGCTGAAGTCGTTTATCAGCTGTAGGAGTTCTCTGGTGGAGTTCTTTGGGTCGCTTATGTATACTATCATATCGTCTGCAAATAGTGATAGTTTGACTTCTTCCTTTCCAATTTGTATCCCTTTGACCTCTTTTTCTTGTCTAATTGCTCTAGCTAGAACTTCAAGTACTATATTGAAAAGATATGGAGAGAGAGGGCAGCCTTGTCTAGTCCCTGATTTTAGTGGGATTGCTTCAAGTTTCTCTCCGTTTAGATTGATGCTGGCTACTGGTTTGCTGTAAATTGCTTTTACTATGTTTAGATATGGGCCTTGAATTCCTGATCTTTCCAAGACCTTTAGCATGAAAGGATGCTGAATTTTGTCAAATGCTTTCTCAGCATCTAATGAGATGACCATGTGGTTTTTTTCTTTGAGATTGTTTATGTAGTGGATTACATTGATGGATTTCCTTATATTGAACCATCCCTGCATCCCTGGGATGAAGCCTACTTGATCGTGGTGAATGATCGTTTTGATGTGTTCTTGGATTCGGTTGGCAAGAATTTTATTGAGTATTTTTGCATCGATATTCATAAGAGAGATTGGCCTGAGATTCTCTTTCTTTGTCGGATCTTTGTGTGCTTTTGGTATTAGTGTAATTGTGGCTTCATAGAACGAGTTGGGTAGTGTTCCTTCTGTTTCTATTTTGTGGAACAGTTTGAAGAGTATTGGTGTTAGGTCTTCTTTGAAGGTCTGATAGAATTCTGCACTAAAACCATCTGGACCTGTGCTTTTTTTGGTTGGAAGACTTCCAATGACAACTTCTATTTCTTCAGGGGTTATAGGACGGTTTAGATGGTCTATTTGATCCTGATTTAATTTTGGTACTTGGTATCTGTCAAGGAAATTGTCCATTTCCTCAAGATTTTCTAGTTGTGTTGAATACAGGTTTTTGTAGTAGGATCTGATGATTTTTTGAATTTCCTCATTTTCTGTTGTTATCTCTCCCTTTTCGTTTCTGATTTTATTAATTTGGATACTATCTCTGTGCCCTCTGGTTAGTCTGGCTAAGGGCTTATCTATCTTGTTGATTTTCTCAAAGAACCAACTCCTCGTTTTGTTGATTCTTTGTATGGTTTTATTTGTTTCTACTTGATTGATTTCAGCCCTGAGTTTGATGATTTCCTGCCTTCTACTCCTCTTTGGTGTATTTGCTTCTTTTTGTTCCAGGGCTTTCAGGTGTGCCATTAAGCTGTTAGTGTATGCTGTCTCCCGTTTCTTTTTGGCGGCACTCAGGGCTATGAATTTTCCTCTTAGCACTGCTTTCATTGTGTCCCATAAGTTAGGGTATGTTGTGCCTTCATTTTCATTAACTTTCAAAAAGTCTTTGATTTCTTTCTTTATTTCCACCTTGACCAAGTTATCATTGAGTAGAGCATTGTTCAGCCTCCATGTGTACGTGGGTTTTCTTTTGTTTTTGTTGCCATTGAAGACCACCCTTATTCCATAGTGATCTGATAGGAGGCATGGGATTATTTCTATCTTCTTGTATCTGTTGAGGTCTGATTTGTGACCAATTATATGGTCAATTTTGGAGAAGGTACCATGAGGAGCTGAGAAGAAGGTGTATTCTTTAGCTCTAGGATGAAATGTTCTATATATATCAGTTAGTTCCATTTGGTCCAAGGCTTCAATTAGATTCACTGTGTCCCTGTTTAGTTTCTGCTTTCCTGAACGATCCATTTCAGAGAGCGGGGTGTTGAAGTCACCCACTATTATTGTGTGCGGTGCGATGTGTGCTTTGAGTTTTAGTAAAGTTTCTTTTACGAATGAGGGTGCCCTTGCATTTGGAGCATAGATATTCAGGATTGAGAGTTCTTGATGGTGGATTTTTCCCTTGATCAGTATGTAGTGTCCTTCTGTGTCTTTTTTGATGACTTTGGGTTGAAAATCAATTTTATCCGATATTAGGATGGCTACTCCACCTCGTTTCTTGGGGCCATTTGCTTGTAAAATTGTTTTCCAGCCTTTTACTCTGAGGTAGTGTTTGTCTTTGACACTGAGGTGCGTTTCCTGCATGCAGCAAAAAGCTGGGTCCTGTTTACGTATCCAGTCTGCTAGTCTATGTCTTTTAATTGGGGAGTTGAGACCATTGATATTAAGAGAGATTAAGGCATAGTGATTATTGCCATCTGCCATTCTTGACGCTATCTTTATGTTTGAGTGGTTATCTACTTTTGGGTTTGATTCAAGAAGGTTATTATCTCATTTTTTCCAGGGTGTTGTTTCTCTCCCTGTATTGGAGGTTTCCACCTATTATCCGTTGCAGGGCTGGATTTGTGGAAAGATATTGTGAAAATTTGGTTTTATCATGGAATATCTTGGTCTCTCCATCTATGGTGATTGAGAGTTTTGCTGGGTATAGTAGTCTAGGCTGGCATTTGTGCTGTCTTAGTGTCTGCATGAGATCTGCCCAGGATCTTCTGGCTTTCATAGTCTCTGGTGAGAAGTCTGATGTGATTCGGATAGGTCTTCCTTTGTATGTTACTTGGCCCTTTTCTCTTACTGCATTTAGTATTCTTTCTTTGTTTAGAACATTCGGTGTTTTGATTATTATGTGACGGGAGGTATTTCTGTTCTGGTCCAGTCTGTTTGGAGTTCTGTAGGCTTCTTGTATGTTCATCGGCATCTCTCTCTTTAAGTTAGGGAAGTTTTCCTCCATAATTTTGTTGAAGATGTTTACTGGCCCTTTAAGTTGCAAATCTTCACTCTCATCTATACCTATAATCCTTAGGTTTGGTCTTCTCATTGTGTCCTGGATTTCCTGGATGTTTTGGGTTACGCGTTTTTTGCATTTTGCATTTTCTTTGACTGTTGAGTCGATGCTTTCTATGGAATCTTCAGCACCTGAGATTCTTTCTTCCATCTCTTGTATTCTATTGTTGATGTTTGCATCTATGACTCCTGATTTCTTCCCAAGGTTTTCTATCTCCAAAGTTGTCTCCCTTTGTGATTTCTTAGTTGTTTCTACTTCCTTTTTTAGTTCCTGGATGGATTTGCTGAGATCCTTCACTTGTTTGTTTGTATTTTCCTGTATTTCTTTAAGGTATTTTTGCATTACCTCTTTCAGGATTTCTTCCTGATGACCCACGTTCTCCTGCATTTCTCTGAGCGATTTTTGTGTTTCCTCCTCATGGGATTCCATCTGTTGATCCATCGTCTCCTGCATTTCTTTAAGCAGTTCTCGTGTTTCCTTTGTAAGGGCATCTAACCGTTGATTCATTTCTTTAAGCAATTTTTGTGTTGCCTCCTTATGGGCATCCGTCTGTTGACCCATATTCTTCTGCATTTCTTTATGCAAATTTTGTGATTCCTTTGTGAGTGCATCTACCCGTTGATTCATCTCGTTAAGTGATTTTTGTGTTGTCTCCTTGTGCGCCTCCATCTTTTGATCCATGTTCTCCCGCATTTCTCTAAGCGATTTTTGTGTTTCCTTTGTAAGGGCTTCTAACCGTTGATTCATGGTCTCCTGTAACTCTTTATGAGATTTATTTGTGTCCTTCTTGTGATCCTCTAATAGCATCATGAGAAGTGATTTTAAATCCAGATCTTGTCTTTCGGGTGTGGTGGGGTATCCAGGACTTGCTGCTGTTGGAGAGTTGGGTTCGGATGGTCCCACATTACTTTGATTACTGTTAGTAACATTCCTACGTTTGCCTTTTGCCATCTGGATACCTCTGGTGTTAGTTGGTCCTGCTGCCACTGGCTGTTGGTTGGACCTCCTGTGAGCTTGCAAAGCTATTTCTGCCCCCCCTGGATTACCAGGATTCCCCTGGCACCGATTTCTGGGGCCTGCCTGCTCCTGAGTGACTTTGGAGCCCTAATGTGCTTTGCCCCAAGTGATCTTATATTGGGGAGGCCTTGCACATCTAAAGGCTCAGCCTAGTGGATTCCTGGAGCAGAGGTCGCCAAAGGGAGGCTGGCAGGCTCCTGCCCTGTGCAGGGGTGTGTGATCTCTCCTGGGGCGGGAGGGGGCGTCCCTCTGCCAGGCAGAAGTCCCACAGCAGATCTGGCGCGCTGGTCACTGCAGATCAGCCCAGCACCTGGGAGCAGGTTACACACAAGCTGCCTGAACCCGAAGCGATATTATGCCTGTCTGTCTCTGAGCCTGGTGGTCCCAACTACCTGGTCACTGGAGCAAAGATGGCGGAGGGCACTCTCCGTGGCGCTGCTCACCCTGTGGTCACGATGGCCCGCCGATCTGGCACCCAGACGACCACAGCGCCAACCCGCCCTCGGGCACAGAAGGAAGCCCCAACAGGCCGTGTCCCAAGTGATGTTATATTGGGGGGAGAGCCTGGGTACCGGTCTCTCCAGCGCAGTCCGCGGGAACAGAGGTCGCGGAAGGGAAGCTGGCAGGCTCCCTCCCTGCGCGGGGTCCCTCCACCAGGCAGAAGGTCCCACCGCGGAACTGGCGTGCTGGTTACTGCAGATCAGCCCAGCACCTGGGAGCAGGTTACACACAAGCTGCCTGAAACCGAAGCGATATTATGCCTGTCTGTCTCTGAGCCTGGCGGTCCCAACTACCTGGTCACTGGAGCAAAGATGGCGGAGGGCAGTCTCCGTGGCGCCGCTCACCCTGTGGTCACGATGGCCCGCCGATCTGGCACCCAGACGACCACAGCGCCAACCCGCCCTCGGGCACAGACGGAAGCCCCAACAGGCCGTGTCCCAAGTGATGTTATATCGGGGGGAGAGCCTGGGTACCGGTCTCTCCAGCGCAGTCCGCGGGAACAGAGGTCGCGGAAGGGAAGCTGGCGGGCTCCCTCCCTGCGCGGGGTCCCTCCACCAGGCAGAAGGTCCCACCGCGGAACTGGCGTGCTGGTTACTGCAGATCAGCCCAGCACCTGGGAGCAGGTTACACACAAGCTGCCTGAAACCGAAGCGATATTATGCCTGTCTGTCTCTGAGCCTGGTGGTCCCAACTACCTGGTCACTGGAGCAAAGATGGCGGAGGGCACTCTCCGTGGCGCTGCTCACCCTGTGGTCACGATGGCCCGCCGATCTGGCACCCAGACGACCACAGCGCCAACCCGCCCTCGGGCACAGAAGGAAGCCCCAACAGGCCGTGTCCCAAGTGATGTTATATTGGGGGGAGAGCCTGGGTACCGGTCTCTCCAGCGCAGTCCGCGGGAACAGAGGTCGCGGAAGGGAAGCTGGCAGGCTCCCTCCCTGCGCGGGGTCCCTCCACCAGGCAGAAGGTCCCACCGCGGAACTGGCGTGCTGGTTACTGCAGATCAGCCCAGCACCTGGGAGCAGGTTACACACAAGCTGCCTGAAACCGAAGCGATATTATGCCTGTCTGTCTCTGAGCCTGGCGGTCCCAACTACCTGGTCACTGGAGCAAAGATGGCGGAGGGCAGTCTCCGTGGCGCCGCTCACCCTGTGGTCACGATGGCCCGCCGATCTGGCACCCAGACGACCACAGCGCCAACCCGCCCTCGGGCACAGACGGAAGCCCCAACAGGCCGTGTCCCAAGTGATGTTATATCGGGGGGGGAGAGCCTGGGTACCGGTCTCTCCAGCGCAGTCCGCGGGAACAGAGGTCGCGGAAGGGAAGCTGGCGGGCTCCCTCCCTCTGGTTTTGGTTTTTGTTTTGGTGTTTCATCACAGTGTTAAAAGCCCCTATTAAGACAAGCTGGTACCAGAATAGTGGGGCATTGCTGTGAGAGACCAGGCAGGCACATACATGGACATGTAGGCAAAATACACATAAAATAAAATAAAATAAATCTTGTTTAAAAAGAAAGAAAAGTTATTGAGTGTTGAAATCTCCGTGGGATGTTTGGTAGGAGCTTGGAAGATAAGAACATTGAGGACAATACAGACAACAGAGGTCTGGCTTGTGAAGTTTCAGAGAGAAATTTATGTTATTTTGAATTAAGATTCTCAGCTCTTGTTAGCTGGGGCTGAAGAACCAACTATAACTAAGACGATACCAGAACTATTAAAGTGAACTCTTTACTTTGCTGGAATATTCGATGCTGGTTAGCTGGAGCTGAGAAGTTAGGTGTGATTAAAAGGGGACCAGCATCACTGAAGTCTTCTGTAAAGTGTTTCCTTGGAGTGGGCATGTAGATGTTGTGTTCCAGACATGGCCAAGGTTGTACCTTGTGCTGACAGCCAAACTTGGTAGTGTAAGAGTCATCCAAATGGTTTTGAATGCTGGTTTTGAAGGTGTTCATGAAAAGAAGCTGAGGTTTGGCACTCTGTGGCTGGGTTGGGCTCTCTGATGAGAGCTCAGGGGAGCTGATTGGTGAAAGTGCAGCCCCGGAGCAGCAAAATATCCCAGCATTTTGGATCTGTCAGTACCATGAGATGAACCCCCCCCCCCCAAGAACAGAAGCAGCAGTGGAGTGGAGCCTATCACGGCCTTGAAGACAAGCTGTGTGTGCAGCAGAGAGCAGAGCTGGAGAGTTGACCCAAGCCCCCTTAGAGGAGCCCAGAGAGTCACGAATGAATCCAAAATTATTGGACATTGAGTTATTTACACTGTTAGGAGATTATTTTTGCTTTGTTCAGATTGTGACTGTGCCCTGGTTCTTCACTCTTGAAGAATATATTTTTAACTTAATTTTAATTTTTACAGGTGTCTACATCTGAAAGACTTGGAACTTTTAAAAGAGATTTGGGATTTTTTTTTAAAAAAATGTTTTAATGAGACTGAGGTTTTAATGTGCTTGAATTTGTGAAGACTGTGGGACTTTTAAAGTTCTTTATGTTTTCTATGTGAGGTCTTAGCAATGAATGAGAAAGGGAAGATGTGGCTTAATGGTGATGTATGTATGTGTGTGTCTAGTTGACAAGGGGTCGATTGAGCTGGATAATTTAAGTCAACTTGACACAAGCTAGAATTATCAGAGAGCAGGGAGCCTCAATCAGGAAAATATCTCCTTCAGATCAGGCTATAGTCAAGCCTTAGGAATGTTTTTACTCAGTGACTCATAGGGGAGGGCCTAGGCCATTGTACATGCGGTCCTCCCTGGGCTGATGGTCCTGGGTTCTATAAGAAAGCAGGCCCAGGAAGCCATGGAAAGCAAGCCAGTATGAAGCACTCCTCCATGGCCTCTCCATAGATCCTGCCTCCTGGGTGGTGGTGGCGCACGCCTTTAATCCCAGTACTTGGGAGGCAAAGGCAGGAGGATTTCTGAGTTCGAGGCCAGCCTGGTCAACAAAGTGAGTTCCAGGACAGCCAAGGCTACACAGAGAAACCCTGTCTCGAAAAAAAAAAAAAAAAAAAAAAGAAATCCTAAGGGGGCTGGAGAGATGGCTCAGTGGTTAAGAGCACCGACTGCTCTTCCAAAGGTCCTGAGTTCAAATCCCAGCAACTACATGGTGGCTCACAACCATCTGTAATAAGATCTGATGCCCTCTTCTGGTCTGTCTGAAGACAGCTACAGTGTACTCACATACATAAAATAAATAAATTTAAAAAAAAAAAAAACCATAGATCCTGCCTCCAGGTTTCTGCCCTGCTTGAGTTTCTGCCCTTGTTGCTTTTGATGGTGAACTGTGGGCAAAATAACCCCTTTCCTCTCCTTATTGCTTTTGGCCATGGTGTTTCACCACAGTAATAGAAACCCTAACAAAAACACCTTACTCAACCTTCAGCTTTTCTACCAGACTCAGTGATTAGAACTGCCCTAATTGTGAAGAAATTGGGAGGTTGCATGTCCATACCACAGTTACGGTCTATCTCTTCCTATCTTTACCCTCTTAAAAAAAAGGGTAAAGATAAGGCTTCCTTAGCCTGCTCTGGCTCTGACCTAACATCCTGTGACTAATAGGTAAAACCTCATCCACTCACCTAAAGAATGCAGCCAGATAGTATCCAAAATCTATTACAGAGAGTCCCCTGATTCTCTGTAAACAACTTACCTAATGTTGCCACCACTGTGGGTGAAAAGCATGTGGATTTGTGCATTTCGTTATTGTCGTTCTGCTTCTTTTCTCATATCTTCAGATACGTTTAGTTATCGAACTCTCTTGTCAACACTGCAGGAGACTGCTGCCATGTTGGAATACCTGAATCTGTGTTCCCAGGCATGGTCACTCATATCCGGTTACAACAAAGACTGTCCCTTAGCTTACTGAAGTGAGAACTCTATCTTGCTTCTTTTCTCATATCTTCAGATACGTTTAGCTATGGAACTCTCCTGTCAACATTTTAGACCAGTGGTTCTCAACCTTCCAAATGCCTCAACCCTTTAATACAATTTGCATGATGTAGTGACCCCCCCAACTGTAAAATTATTTCACTGCTACTTCATAATTGTAATTTTGCTACTGTTATAAATTATAATGCAAATACCTGATATGCAGGATATTGATAGGTGGCCCCAAAGGCATCATGACCCACAGGTTGAGAACTACTGCTTTGGAAAGTAGACTATTTTTGAAACTCCATTCACAGTTCCAATTGAAGATAAAATTTGAATTTTCTCTGGAAGTAGGCTGATTTGTTATCCACCTTTATCTTCACACACCCAGTCATGAATTCCTAATCATTCTTCCACAGTGTTCCCACTCTGTCAGCTTTACCTGCATGGCAGAACCAGCCTAAAACCAACATGAAATACAGCACATAATTTTGTCTCCCTAAGGCTCAGCACTCTGGTTAACAATCCTTACCTTTTCCTGTCAAGTTGTAAATCATGAAATGGTTGTTTAGTCTTTAGTTGTTTGTTCATTTTAACCTCCTGTTCTCTTGTGTGATAACAGAATAATAATAAAAGGTGTTTCATGGACTTCTGATGTGTGCATGTGTGTGTTGGGGGGGTCACACCATCCAAAGTTTTCTAGCAAGAAAATAGCTTAAGAAATGGTAAATTATTGATTTCCCCCACATATCTTATTTTCTACACTACCATTATCTAATTTATAAAAAATGTTCACCTCTCTAAACAATGTCCTTAAGGGCTCAGTATCATTTTTCTTCCTCTGAAGAGCAGAAAAGATCAAGATTAGATAGTGCAGAGGTAGAGAGATGACTCCGCAGTTAACAACACTTGCTGCTCTTGCAGAGGACCCAGGCTCAGTTCCTAGCACCTACATGATGGCTTATGGCCATCTATAAGTCAAGTTCTAGGGTGTCAGATATCCTCTCTGGCCTCTGAGGACATCAGGTACACACATGGTATACATACATACATACATACATACATGTAGGCAGGAAAACACTAATACATATAGAATAAAAATAAATAACTTTTTTTAAAAGATCAAATAGTGCGTGTTCTCAATATATGTGAGTTAATGTATGGGTTTATTTTCCTTCTTATGCTCCACCATCATAAAGAGGAAAGAAGCAGATATTTGAGATAAACAGGAGGGAATCTAACATGTCCCTAAATTTATTCTATTTTTCTCAAACTTTGAAATTCTCATGTGAACAGTAATCTTTTTTTTTATTTTATTTTTTTAATTTACATTCCAAATCACTTCCCCTTTCCCGTTTCCTCCCTCCCCAAAAGTCCCATAAGCCCCCTTCCCTCCCTCTTTTCTCCATTCAACCCCCCTCGTTACTCTGTCCTGGCGTTCCCCTACATCCAGTCTTTCCAGGACCAGGGGTCTCTCCTTCCATCTTTTTAGAAATCTATTGATATGCGGATTGTGTCTAGGGTATTCCGAGATTCTGGGTCAATATCCCCTTATCAGTGACTGCATACCATGTGTGTTCTTTTGTGATTGGGTTACCTCACTAAGGATGATATTTTCAAGTTCTGACCATTTGCCTAGGAATTTCGTGAATTCATTGTTTTTAATTGCAGAGTAGTATTCCATTGTGTAGATATACCACATCTTCTGAATCCATTCCTCCATTGAGGGACATCTGGGTTCTTTCCAGCTTCTGGCTATTATAAATAAGGCTGCTATGAATATAGTGGAGCATGTGTCCTTATTGCATGCAGGTAAAGTCTCTGGGTATATGCCCAGGAGTGGTATAGCCGGATCCTCCGGGAGTGTCATGCTCAGTTTTCTGAGGAACCGCCAGACTGCTTTCCAGAGTGGTTGTACCAGCCTGCAATTCCACCAGCAGTGGAGGAGTGTTCCTCTTTCTCCACATCCTCGCCAACAACTGCTGTCTCCTGTGTTTTTGATCTTAGCCATCCTGACTGGTGTGAGATGGAATCTCAGGGTTGTTTTGATTTGCATTTCCCTAATGACTAAGGATGATGAACATCTCTTTAGGTGCTTCTCAGCCATTAGATATTCTTCAGGTGAGAACTCTTTGTGTAGCTCTGTACCCCATTTTTTAATAGGGTTACTTGCCTCTCTGGAGTTTAACTTCTTGAGTTCTTTGTATATCTTGGATATTAGCCCTCTGTCGGATGTAAGGTTGGTAAAGATCATTTCCCAGTTAGTTGGTTGCCGCTTTGTCTTTTTGACAGTGTCTTTTGCCTTGCAAAAACTTTGTAATTTAATGAGGTCCCATTTGTCTATTCTTGATCTTAGAGCATAAGCTTTTGGAGTTCTGTTCAGGAAATTCTCCCCTGTGCCAGTAATCTTACAGCACCACATATAACCTATGTGCAATGATAAATTATTATCTTACAATACGTAGACTGTTCTAACACAGTGGTTCTCCACCTTCCTAACACTGAGACCCTTTCGTACAGTTTCACATGTTGTGGTGACTCCCCCCACCAAGCATAAAATTCTTTTTGTTGCCACTTTATAACTGTAGTTTTTGCTACTTTTATGAATCATAATGTAAATATTTGATGTGTAGGTTATCTGATATGTAACCCCCAAAGAGACAGTAACCGGCAGGTTGAGAACTGCTCTTCTATCAGAAAGATAAATTTCAACTATTATTTTTAAAAGAAGTTTATTAGGTACAAATTTTTAAGTGACAATTATTATTGTCCCTAACTCCCAGGCTATCCTGGGAATGAAACCTGCCTTCTCTACCCTCGAGAATCCCTTCAGGTGAGACAGAGCAGAACCATGCACAGGTAAATCTAGCTTGGAATTCTGATCCAGCGGTGGGTGGAGATCCTGAATGTTTTACCACCCACCACACTTAGATAAAAGAAGCTGAGAACATTAATCTCCAATTCAACTCCTCTGCCTGGAAAACATGCAAGAAGATTCTAAATCTCTTAATGTTTCCAAGATCAATGAACCAGCTTTGTACATTTGTACAAACATTGTTTAAAGCTACAAACTAGAGAAATCCACTTCCCTTGTGATAAAGACAAATTTGTTAGTAAAAGAGTTTATAGACTCTTTTAGACTCAGGAGGAAGTGCAAGGATCACTTTCCTAGAGTGTGAGCACTGGCTGTTCTTCCAGAGATCCTGAGTTCAAATCCCAGCAACCACATGGTGGCTCACAACCATCTGTAATGAGATCTGATGCCCTCTTCTGGTGTGTCTGAAGAAAACTACAGTGTACTCATATAAATAAAATAAATCTTTTTTAAAAAAAAGGCATCTGAATAAAATACAATTCCCACTCTTCTCCAAGGCAAGTCCCTCTTCTGGTTATGAGGTAGCTACATGACTCCAACTTCTGGGTTACCATAGACACAGAGGAAACAAACCCCAGTTGTAGACTTTAGTCTTTTTCTCTCAAAGCACAAATGACTAGAGAAGTTTGTACTTCACTTCCCAAGTTGCACAAGTCATAGAGTCTCTTAATAATTTTTCACTGATGTGCTTAAGACAACAAAATCTTACCAGTCACTTCTGGTCAGCCTATCTCCTTGTTGGGTGGCTCGTTCTTTCCTTGCTTCTGTATAAGATAGCCTTAAGTTTAACTCTGGAGGAAGCCATCTCTGTCGCTCCCTGGGGTGCTACTGGTTGGCACATGAACTGTTTGTTGGTTTACTTCTCTGTGTGATAGTGGAATTAAATTTCTAATGTCCTTTGCAGTACATAACAGCTACCTATATGCATCACCAGATAGCTCTTGGAGGAGATAGAGTTTCAAGGTCATATTTAATTAGAGACGTGTTCCTGTTAAAAGCCCTCTTCTTTCCACCTAGCTGTGTGAGCATAAAGGATTATTCAAGCATGTGTAGAGTCAGTGTCAGCACGGACTTATCATTTCCCATTTTTAAGTTTCAGCTCTTTGAGCTGAGGTATTAGAAGAGGCTTAGCCTCCATTGTCTTGTGAAGGCTGACTAGAATATATCCTGCCCTTCAGATTCCTTTGTTTATGTACCTGTTCCCATGTGTAAGCTATTATACATGAGGATTTGCTAAAGGCTTATCCTTCAAGGCAAGCTTCCTAGAACACACTTTCTCTATGACCCACACAGAAGTGAGTTAATTTGTTTGCTTCAGAAACAAGAACAAAGTTGCTGGGTTTAGTGTGTGGCAAATTAAGGACAATTTCTGCTGATTCCAGGAAGAGGACTTAGTATTTAGATCATTGTCCTCTAGTTAACCTTTGGTGCCCTTTGATTCCAAGGACATTTTGAATTTAGTAAGGTGTTAGGACCTCAAACCAGTGTCCCAGAGTGAGTTTAATTGCCTCATCTACTAGCATTGCTCTACTTGTGATAGCTCATAAGCACTCTGGCCATCCACCTAGTACAGAGTCCAGCTGATTAGAAAAATAGACTTTGGGTGTGGGATGCCCCACAGCTTTTGAGTGAGGATTCCCAATGCCATGGCTTGTCGTTCTGCTATATATAATAGAAATGTATTTTTTACAAATCAAGAGTTACCGAAGCTGGCACTCAGGAAGCAGAGGTATCTCTCTGAGTTCAAGGTCATCCTGGCCATGAGACTTTGTCTCAAAAAAATGTTGATATAAAACAAGATTATATTGGATTTGAATGAACACCAAGTCCACTGAAGATGTCCTTATGAGACACATGGAAGAAGATCAGATGAAAAAGGAGGCAAATTTGATACAATGGTGCCTTAAACCAATGAGCTGCACAAGCCATCAGAAGTTGGAAGAGGCGAGGAAGGATTCTCCCATGGTGATTTCGGAAAGAATGTAGCTCTATCTATACCTTGACTTTACATGTCTGGTATTCAGAAATAAGTGTTTATTATTTCAAGCCACCTAGTCAGTATAGTATCTCTAAGACACTAATCTTTCAGTACTCAGGAACCAGGAATTATATGTATTTCATGCTCCATTATCTGAAGACCAAATAAAAACATGCAGTGAGCAAAGGAGAGAGAGGAACACATGCAATCCCGCCCCATAGGAGGAACAACAATATGAACCAACCAGTACCTGCAGTAACTCAAAGTCAAGATCACTTTGCTACATTGATCTCTGAAAGACTGCTTGCTTTCAGTAACCATAAAAACAAAAGCCAAAATACAGCATTGGCTATTAGCTCCAAAACCAATTGGAAATTCAGGTATACCACAGCTGTCAGGGTCTACTTCTCCAGACATTTGCACTGAGCTGTGGCTTCTTGTAACTATGCCTATGGTTTGGAGAGACAGCCTACCATGTCTAAAGACCTTTTTAGAAAGAATATCTAGAGCTTCTGGGATAATATCCACTTATCAGTGAGTGAATACCATGTGTGTTCTTTTGTGATTGGGTTACCTCACTCAGGATGATATTTTCTAGTTCCATCAAATTTGCCTAGGAAGTTCATGAATTCATTGTTTTTAATAGCCAAGTAGTACTCCATTGTGTACATTTGTACCACATTTTCTATATCCATTCCTCTGTTGAGGGATAGAAGCTCAGAATACCCAAAATACAATTCACAGACCATACGAAACTCAAGAAGAAGGAAGACCAAAGTGTGGATACTCCGGTCCTTCTTAGAATGGAGATCAAAATACCTGTGGGAGGAGAAACAGAGACAAAGTGGGGAGCAGAGACAGAAGGAAAGGCTATCCAGAGACTGCCCCACCTGGGGATCCATCCCAAATACAGTTACCAAACCCAAACACTATTGTGGATGCCAACAAGTGCTTGCTGACAGGAGCCTGATATAGCTGTCTCCTGAGAGGCTCTGCCAGTGCCTGACAAATCTAGAAGTGGATGCTCACAGCCAACCATTGGACTGAGCACAGGGTCCCCAATGGAGAAGCTAGAGAAAGGACCCAAGGAGCTGAAGGAGTTTGCAGCCCCATAGGAGAAACAACAATATGAACCAACCAGTACCTGCAGAACTCCCAGGGACTAAACCACCAACCAAAGAGTACACATGGAGGGACCCATGGCTCCAGATGCATATGTAGCAGAGGATGGCCTTGTTGGACATCAATAAGAGGAGAAGCCCTTGGTCCTATGAAGGCTCGATGCCCCAGTGTAGGGGAATGCCAGGACAGGGAAGCCGGAATGTGTGGATTGGTGAACAGGGGGAGGTGGGATGGGATAGAGGGTTTTCGGAGGGGAAACAAGGAAAGGGGATAATAATTGAAATGTAAATAAAGAAAGCATCTAATAAAAAAGAAAATATCTAATAATGAAAAAACATAATAAAAGAAAATCAAATAAAATTAAAAAAAAAGAAAGAATATCTCACTGTCAAAAATGTATGAAAAGAAACTGGTGGGAACATGTTTTAAGCTGCCCCAATCTCCGATAAGTTTGTAATTCCTGGCTATAACTAAGTAGACGGATAAAAGTTATCGATAATTGCTGAACTGTACCTCATAAAAGACATCATTGTTACTGTTAAAGGATACACAGGCCATAGTGACTCCTAAGATATGAGAACAGGTCATGGAAATGTCAATGTCACATGACACTGATGGAGAGCAGCAATATGGAGTGAGGGGTAGCCAACTTGAGAAGCATTTTTTTAATGCACTATAGAAAGCACTAAGGCATTTCTCTGTTCTCTGAGAGACCACAAATGTCTTCTCAGATGAGTGATCTAAGGGGTTTATTAACATAAAGAACTACAATTTAATTGCTTGTTTTCTCCCCAAAGCAATGATGTGGGTGAGAAAATAATATTGAAATGCATGTCATCTTTCAAAAGACAAAAAAGAGCCCTGCCCAGAAAGGGGAATCCTTGGCCAGATCAGTAAAGTATTCATATCCTCACATAGAGATACAGACACAGGCCCAAATCTGAGGATCCAGAAATATTCTCTGGATCCTGGACAATTCTCTTTTACAAAATAGTAAAACTTATAATTTCAAAATTAACTACAAGAATAAATGAAAAATCACTTGCTGCAGATTTTAAAATATATACTCCATCCCCTCTATATCTCTAGGCAATTAGCCTGAAATGCTTAAGATAGAAATCCTTCTTGACTGCCACTCTGATTTCCTTTAACTCTTTAGAAAAGTCCATGGATTCTAGATATACTCAGGACTCTCAGGACTCATGCAGAATATATATAACAAGAATAATTATAGAAGGAGTCATGAGAGAAACTGGGGGAAGAGAGTTGAAAACGATGTAAATACAATACTTATGCACTATCTTCTCAAAATATTTAAATTTAAAGAAGTAGGGCTAAATTTGAAGATTTTTTTCCTTCATTTCTATGTATACAGAGAATTGATATGGCAAAATACAGAATGAACTGTACTGTAGGCAGTGGTGTATAGTTACTATTACAAATTAATAGATTGACATTTAATCTTGTCATTCTGTTTCTCTATCTCTGTCTTTGATTCTATCTCTGTCTCTGTCTCTGTCTCTCTCTCTCTCTCTCTCTCTCCCCCTCTCTCTCTCTCTCTCTTTCTACCTTTCTCTAAATATTTTGAGTTCTACATGGTCAGCCCCTAAGAACCCTACAGTCTGATAAAATGTCACCCCAAGAATTACTCAGCCAGTCATTCTGTGTCCTTGACATGGCCAATAAAAAACACCTGGAATATATATGTGAATAATATATTGAAAATATATATATATAATATATATATGAAGAAATACTTAATTCTTCTTTCTTCATACACACACTAATCACCATCACCACTGGAGATAATGCATTCTGTTGTATAAGAATCAATTCTGACCTCAAATTTGAATGAATTTATAACAATATGGTAGTTCCTAGCCTACACTATAAGGAAGCCCAACAAACATTTGATGAATGATGAACAAACAAAAGTATGGAGTATGTAAACTCTTATTTGGTGGATATGTAAAACCTAAACTACATGAACTGATGCTTTTCCTTATGTATTTAAAATATCAACCAGAAACAAAAGTTGTGATACTGGAAGCCATGACATATGGAAGCTCCTTTCTCATGGCACCTACCTAGCTGCAGGATCTCTCAAACCCGGGGTTTTGACCCCTAGCTGAACAGGCTATTATTCTGCAATGCTCGCCTAGAGTTATCAATTGCTGTCTGTGCCTACATTTGCTGAATTCCATGTTTGAGCTCCCTAGGTGATCCTTTGTTAAATTTTCAACAAATTTATTTATTTTATTTTATGTGTATGAGTATTTTTGCCTACTCCACATGAGTACATGGCCCTCGTCCCCAAGAAGTGAGATTGCAGATGGTTGTGAGCCACCATGTGCTACAAACCCAGACAGTCTGTTTCCATGTTTAAAGAAGCATTATCTAAAAAGTTATAGGTAAGGTTAAGGGAACAAAAATGACTTGCTGATATACTCAAGGATTAGTTACAGCTGGAAATCATTGCCACCCCAGAAGTGAAGGGGCAAAAGACTGGACAATACTTTCTCCAAAACATGATAAGTGTTCGGAGCTACTGAAGAATAGTTCTTGGGCAGAAACTATAAATGAACAACACAGTCATTGCCAATACTATCCCCAACCAAAGGTAAGAAAGGAGGACAGTGGCATAGCGTCCTTCCCACCCCCACCTTACCATGCTGGTAGCTGACTTCCTTTGACTAAACACCTGGAAGCCAAAGGGCCAAAGAACTGTAGTCATGGGATGCATAGAGGTGAGTCTCCTGGGGCATATAGGGTAAAGGGCATGATCTGGATCAAAGCCAGGGTACTAGGCAGCAAACAGACTAACCAGCATAGGTCACCTCTTTTTACAATCAGGATCCACTTTAACCCTTGCCTGGATAAAGAACTTTCAACCTTAGCACAGAAAAAGTGCAGTCTCAGCAGTCACTGTGTCCCAACTGAGCCATGTCTGTACTTACTTCCCACTGAAACATAAAATATCCTACGTGTCATTACCTGTCTTTATAAAACGGTATGGTGGAAAGTAGAGACAGCCAGTTAATTTAAAACTAACTGCTCCGTCTGCCTGAACTGACCAACAGTAACTTCCTTTCAACATTAGTTTTATTCCCGTCTCCTAGCACTTCCAGCAGAATTCTGTGGCCAAGGTTTGTTTTCTTTGAAATCTTGGTACTTGGTGTCTTCAACTTTCTAAAGCTATTATGTTTTTCCTTTGACTGATACTTTGAGCTTAGAGATCAAAGTTGTAAACTTACCCCTTTCTTTAGGTATCTGCCCTGCAGTAGCCTGAACTGTCCAGCCAACTTTACAGTCTACCTCCCCATTGCTATAACAGCTAAATGTCGCCAGCTAATTCATCTCAATACTTCAGTCTCTCCATGAACATGACTGCCTGCCACCCTCCATAGTAGTTTGATCACTGTGAAGCAGTTTCCAAATAAGTGGAATCCCATTTCCTCTTCACAAGGAAGTTAATCCTATGCTCAAATATGCGAGCATCCTGACCCCATGATCTCATTTTGAGAAGCTGCCGGTCAAAGCCTCTTCAGGGACCATTATGAGTCAGGGTCTCAGTGGGACAAAGATGACCCATTACGGGGATCCTACAGTAGCTCTTCTTCCTCCTACTCCACACTTTAACCAGAATATCTCACTGATGCCCAGCAGGAAATCTATCGATCCATTGATTTCTCAGTTCAGTACTCTTAGTGATCCATTGCTATTCCAACTCAGGAGAATCCTCTAAAGATATTATTTACAGAAGTCAGCCTTTGGGGGCACAAGAACAATAGCAAAACTATATATTAATCAGCATACTTGGTCACACTGCCATTTTTAAAACTTGTGACTCTGGAATTTTTAATTTAAGGTTGCAGAAATCTAAATGTTCTTTACAGAGTAAGGATAGCAATATTTAACTCTTAAACAGAAAGACGGCATGAACATGTATGTGGATGACTCTCTGCCATAGAGACCTGAGATCCTACTCACTAAAATTCTTTTCCAAATGGAAAGATTACTCAGCCACTACTAATATACCTTCTGACTGTTTTATTTTGATTATGTTTTCTTGTTGGGATTTAATGAGTTCAAATAATCTGTGAATGTAATTCTGTTAAAATAGAATGATGTATCAGCTTTCAAATGTAATTTATTATAAATTATGTTTTATATAATTAACTTTCAGTAATACTACACAACTTTGCTAATGTCTTTTGGAGAAAAAAAAATACTGGATCACATGTGGACATTATAATTTCTTGACTCTGATGAATACTTACATCTTAGTCCTACACTGGATAATTTTATAATTTTATCTGGTTCTTTTAAAAGTTTTTCTACTTGTTGTTTCTCTCTCTCTCTATATATATATATATACATATATACATATATATATATATATATATGTATATATATACACACACGCACATATACATACAGATCCACTCACCCGTAGGTGCACATGTAAAACCCAGAGGTCCATGCTAGGTATCCTCTCCACCTTAATTAGTTCACCGAGAGATTAGTACAATGTGTTTTGGCCATGCTCACACCCCACCCCCAACTCTCCTATATTCACTCTCCTCTAGCATACAATTTTATATTTAAAAACTTTAAAACAAATTTGTACTCCCCAAAATATAGTTGGTTGTGGTCTTTCTGTGGAATGTGGTCAATTACTAGGGTCTACAGTCTTAGAGAAAACTGACTCTTCCTAACAGCTAACAACTACCAATTACTCCACAGCTGGGTTTAGGCTACATGGGCTTGCATGGGTTCTGTGCATACTGTCAAAACCACTGTAAATTTGTACGTGCACCTGTGTCAAGATGCTTCCTGTAGTCATCAACCACCTCTGGTTCTTACACTCTTTATACTTTCTCTTCCAAAATAATAATCCCTGAGCTTTGGGAAGCAGGTGAAATGTGCACGCGTGCGTGTGTGTGTGAGTGTGTGTGTGTGTGTGTGTGTGTGTGTGTGTGTGTGTGTGTGAATGTGAGTGTGTACATGTGAGTGTGTGTGAGTGTGTGTGCATTTGTGTTTGTGTATTTGTGTGTGTGTGTGTGTGTGTGTGTGTGTGTGTTCTCTTTAGGACTGAGCCTTCTGCATTCTTATTCTCTGCTCCTTGTCCAGTTGTGGGTTTCTATGTTAATTATGATCTATTGCAAATCAAAGGTTCTCAGATGAGAGTTGAGAGATGCATTAACTTATAGGTATAACAATCAGCCATTAGGAGTCAGGTTAGTGCTATATCTATTTACCAGTAAGATTTATTATTTAAGGTTTATTTATTATGTATACAGTGTTCTGCTTGCATGTATGACTGTACACCAGAAGAGGGCACCAGATCTCATTATAGACTGTTATGATTGACCATGTGATGGCTAGGAATTGAACTCAGGAGCTATAGAAGAACAGTCAGAACTCTTAACCTCTAAGCCATCTCTCCAGCCCCAATAGTACTACTTTTTTAGAGTGAACTCTTATTGAACCTGAAGCTCACCATTTCACCTACACTGGATGGCCCACCCTCGTATTTTCTATGCTGACAGGCTCTGGCATGCCCTGTTTTTATATGGTAAGTCAAATTCAGGTCCTAATCCTTATGCAACAGACACTTTCCTACGGACCCATTTCCCAGGCCCACTTTTAAATGTCTTTTTCTTGCCTTCTTGCATTATTCATGACTATTTTGTTTTGTAAGACTGCTCACCATTTATCATCACATCTATTCTCTGAGAGACTTTTAGTGTGCAACAAATGATTGTTGCCTATAGGTCAGAATGTTGTTTTGCAGATCTCTAGGGTTTGTTTACATTCCTTTATTGAAATTTGTTACTCAGTGATAGAAACTCCCATTTTTCCCTTCCTAACACCCTAGATACTCACATTTTGGTGAATTTGGAGGACCTGCATGATAGTATGCAAGACGAAGAGCCACAGGGTGGGTTAATCACAGAAACAATGCAGACAGAATGAAAATACAATGTAATACTACTCTGCAATTAAAAACAATGAATTCACGAAATTCCTAGGCAAATGGTCAGAACTGGAAAATATATCATCCTTAGTGAGGTAACCCAATCACAAAAGAACACACATGGTATGCAGTCACTAATAAGGGGATATTAACCCAGAATCTCGGAATACCCAAGACACAATTCACATATCAATAGATTTCCAAGAAGATGGAAGGAGAGACCCCTGGTCCTGGAAAGACTGGATGTAGGGGAATGCCAGGACAGAGTAACGAGAGGGGGTTGAATGGGGAACAGAGGGAGGGAAGGGGGCTTATGGGACTTTCAGGGAGGGAGGAAACGGGGAAAAGGGAAATCATTTGGAATGTAAATTAAAAAACTTAGAAAATAAAAAAAAAAGAAAATACAATGCAATGTTAACACTGAAAAATCGTTTTTGGGCTGGTGATATAACTCGGTGATACAGAGCTTGACTAACATGTGGAAAGCCTTAGAACTGATTAGAAGCATTGAGAGAGGTGGAGGTGGGGGGAGGAGGTAGAGAAGGAAGAAAGGGATTGACTATGGGTGTGTCTGTGTGCTGGTGGGGGGAGGGGAAGATGCAGCAGGGTAAATGCTTGTAGTGCATGCCTGACAACCTGAATTCAGTCACCAGAACCTACAGTGTAAGGAGAAAACTGACTTCTGGAAGTTGTCTTCTGACATCTGTGTGAACACTACGGTGTGTACATAGGCACTCATATGTACTTTAGACACATATATGCACATACGTACAAACTAATAAATTTTTAAGAATATCTGTGGATGCTTAGCATGTTTTAACTAGAGAGTTGTGATGTTCACATTAGACTTGCATTATTAACATGTAGAAATTAAACTTTAAAGTATCTGATGGTGTATAGAACAATGATAGAGGAAGACACTATTGAGGAGCTTAGAGATAGAAAAGGAGTTGTGTAAACCCCATGATGGGGCTTCAGTGAGCTCAGTATGCTGCCTATTCTCAACCATTTCAAATAGAGGGCTCTAAAGTTTATGGTTTTGCTTATATAAATGTATGCAAATATATTTGCATATACGCAAAACCATACTTTATATATGTATATATGTATTCCATATGTGTGTCTGGTGCCCATGGAGGGGACATCAGATTTCCTAGGTCTAAGGCAATGATTCTCAATGTGTGGGTTATGACCCCTTTGAGCAACACATATCAGAAATCCTGCATATCAGCTATTTACACCGCAATTCATAACAGTAGCAAATTGCAGGTATGCAGTAGCAGCTAAATAATCAGTCACCACAATATGAAGAACTGTATTAAAGGGTCACACATTAGAAGGTTAAGAGCCACTGATCTAGAGTTTCAAATAATAGATGGTGGTAAGCGGCCATATGGGTGCTGAGAATTGAACCTATGTCCTCTGCAAGATCAACAAGTGATTTTTTTTTCTTGGATATTTTCTTTATTTACATTTCAAATGTTTTCCCTCTGCTCCACATTTTGTCTCCATATTTCCTCCTGTGGGTATTTTGTTCACCCTTCTAAAAAGCACTGAAGCATCCACATTTTGGTCTTCCTTCTTCTTAGGCTTCATATGGTCTGTGAATTTAATCTTGGGTATTCCGAACTTTTGGGCTAATATCCACTTTTCAGTGAGTACATACCATGTTTGTTCCTTTGTGACTGAGTCACCTCACTCAGGATGATATTCTCAAGTTCTATCCATTTGCCTGTGAATTTCATGAAGTCATTGTTTTTAATAGCTGAGTAGTATTCTGTTGTGTAAATATACCACATTTTCTGTATCTATTCCTCTGTCAAGGGACATCTGTGTTGTTTCCAGCTTTTGGTTATTATAAATACAGCTGCTATGAACATAGTGGAGCATGTGTCCTTATTACATGTTGGAGCATCTTCTGAGTATATGCCCCGGAGTGGTATAGCTAAGTCCCATTTTCTGAGGAACTGCCAGACTGATTTCCAGAGTGGTTGTACCAGCTTACAATCCCACCAGCAATGGAGTAGAGTTCCTCTTTCTCAACATCCTCACTAGCATCTGCTGTCACCTGAGTTTTTGATCTTAGTCATTCTGACTGGTGTGAGGTGGAATCTCAAGGTTGTTTTGATATGCATTTCCCTGATGACTAAGGATGTTGAACATTTCTTTAGGTGTTACTCAGCCCTTTGAGTTTCCTCAGTTGAGAATTCTCTGTTTAGCTCTCAACAAGTAATCTTAAACGCTGAGCCAACTCTTCAGCTCCAGGAGGCTTTATTTAGATAACTGTGTGACGACTCATCTTGCCTTCATGTTCTGTTTCTAGAGATTTCAACATGAAAGAGCTATCAGCATGCAGGAATACTCAATAGAAGCTAAGGATCTGAGCTACTTTAATTTTTGGCATGGGGTTAGTAGTAATATTTTGATGATTGGTTTACATTATTTTATTTCATGAGACAGACTGATTTATGTGCTAATGACTTGTTGTTGGTGGTGGTGGTAGTAGTAGTGGTTTGTTTTTGTTTATTGTCATTTGGTTCTTAGAGTCAAAGTACTCTGTAGCCCAAGCTAGCTTCCAACTAATAGCAATCATGTTTTAGTGTCCCAAGCCTCAGGATCACAGGTACTCACCACCACATCAGCTTATGCTGACATTTTTAAAAGCATTCTTACATTTTTTTTAACTATATGAATTGTGTATATAAAAATAAAACAAATCAACGAGTTCTTGGAAGTCTTCTAAGAAGCCACAGTGGCCAGTAGGCTGCAAATGATTATAGAGTCTGTTAAATCACCTTGCTGGGGATTGCATGCACAGTGAGAAAACCATCTGCCAGGGACTGGGAAGACCACAGACAAAGACACAGGCCAGGATCTAAGAATGCCTGTGTTGTTTTCAAAATTTTAATGAACTTTAAAGTTACAGTCTTAGTCAGGGTTTCTATTTCTGCCCAAACATCATGACCAAGTAGCAAGTTGGGGAGGAAAGGGTTTATTCAACTTACACTTCCACACTGTTGTCCATCACCAAAGGAGGTCAGGACTGGAACTCAAGCAGGGCAGGAAGCAGGAGCTGATGCAGGGGCCATAGATTTCTTACCAGCTCGCTTCTCCTGACTTGCTTAGCTTGAATTCTTATAAAACCTAAGACTACCAGCCCAGGGATGGCACCACCCATCCACAAGGGCCCTCCCCACTTGATCACTTATTGAGAAAATGCCCCTCAGCTGGATCTCATGGAGGCATTTCCTCACCTGAAGCTCCTTTCTCTGTGATAACTCCAGCCTGTGTCAAGTTGACACAAAACCAGCCAGTACACAAGTGAATAACATCTCAAAATGGCAAAAATACAAACATCAACAACATAATCACTCATTGATAAACTGATAGAAAAACTACTATGTTTAAATGCCAACATGTTAAGTCCGTGATTTTTGACCCAATTGAAGATTTTCGTAGGTTTAAAGAGTTTAAATCATAAAAAATAAAAAACTAAATATCAAACTATTAAAAACTCTTATTCTCTGATGAAATTATAAGAAAATAAGAATAAAAGCCATAGACTAGAAGATGTTTTCACCTCACGTGTCTAATAAGTCTCAAATCTGTCACATATAAAGGGCTCTTAAAATTAATAAATAAAAGATAAAACTAGCAATATTTTAAAATGAATACGTGATTTAAACAAATACTATACACACACATGGTACATTACTGTTTGATAAGGACATGAATATCTATATAATATCATAAGTCAACAGAGAAATAAAGCCATAAAGATATACCAGTACACATCCCAGAATAACTACAGTACCAAGAATTCATAAAGATGTGGAGCTGTTTTTGCTCTCAAACATTCCTGGCCAGAGTGCCACAGTGTAAAACCCACTTTAGAAAACAGTGCTGTGGTTTCTGATAAAATGAAACACACAAGCTCGAAATCGCACACCTAAGGACCCAAGAAAAACAAAGACCTGTGGTCATCAGTGGACTTTGAAGTAAGCGTCCTTAGGAAATTCACTCCTAAGAGCTGAAACCTAGAAACAACCTGCATATACTGATCTCTGAATGAGTCAATGAACTACAATGTATGAACTGAAAACGTGAAGAAAATACAAGCCCAAGGGGATGCTCAACCATGTGGCATCGTGAATCCCAAAAGCATTACAGCAAGTAAAAGAAGAGAAGCCTGAAAAGCCACATACGGCAAAATTCTACTAATAAGAGTTCTAGGAAGGAAAGTCTACAGAGTCAGGAAGCAAACCAGTGTGGCCCAGAATCTAGGTAAAAGGTGATTGACTGTCTGCAGCAACAGGAAGCCTTATGGGTTGATAGAACTAGTTCATATTTTGATTTGAGTTGTGGTTCTACAACTGGTGGACATTTTACTAACACTCAGCAGCCTTACATTCTTTTTCTTTTCTCGTGTGTGTGTGTGTGTGTGTGTGTGTGTGTGTCTATTTGTGTATATCTGTCACAGTCCACATGTGGCTGTCAAAGGATAACCTCAGATGTCAACCTGAGGTTGGGCCCAGGTGTCTTATTCACTTCTGTGGCCAGGCTACATAGCCATCAAGTTTCAGGAGATTATCCCATCTCTGTCTCCCATTTGACAACAATGCTGTGATTACTGCAACCAGTTAGTTCTATGTGGGTTCTAGGCTCCAAACAGGTTCTTGTACTTACCCGCTGAGTCATCTCCCCAGCTTCTTATAATCATGTTTAAGTTACATTCCAATAAGAATAACTTCCAAACCAATAATCAGAAACTCTTTTCCTGCTGTGGTCTGAAGTTGGGGTGTCATGGACCATGTGTTTATGTTTCTTTAAGGGTCATATCCTAGAGTTCCAGATTTCTTTATAATGTATTTGGAGGTACAGTCTGAGGTATGATTAGTTGTTTATGATATTGGTGTCCTTGCAAAGGAAGAGAGTGAGATGTGAGCACGCAAGCATGGAGGAGAGGCTCTGCAGGCACAGAGAAGATGCGGACTTCAAGCTAGGAAGAGATGCTGGCACACCAGTACCTTGACCAAGCCCTCAGGACCCTTAAGAAATTAACTTTTGCTGTTGACTCACTCTGTGCCATTTTGTATGACTGTAGAACCGATCATTGGTGCCTCAGGAGATGTTAATGCTCTAAGAACAACAGGTGATATGGTCACAGAAATTTGCGTAATGCTGTACGACAGATTTTTCTCAGGGAGCTCCAGAATGAACAGAGCAGGCTGAAGAAGATGGATAGTAGCTGGTTAAAAAATGAGAGAGAGAGGGGGAGAGAGAGAGGGGGGGAGGGGAGGGGAGGGGAGGGGAGGGGAGGAGAGGAGAGGAGAGGAGAGGAGAGGAGAGGAGAGGAGAGGAGAGGAGAGGAGAGGAGAGGAGAGGAGAGGAGAGGAGAGGAGAGGAGAAAGGAAAAAGAAAGGAAAAGAGAAAGAAAGAAAGAAAGAGAGAGAGAGAGGAAAGAAGGAAGGAAGGAAGGAAGGAAGGAAGGAAGGAAGGAAGAGCAAGCTGTTGAAAGTTGTTTGACTGAGCTGAGCTGTGACTTCTTTTTCTCATCAAAACTATTTATTCCTCTTGGAACAGAGTCTCTGAATAAACCAGTTTGGGAACTTCTGGTGTCCAAAATTCAATGGAGACACTTGTCAGCAAAGAGAATAAAACCAAATGAATCTGATCTGTCATCTGACTTTTAAAAAAAATCCACCTACAATTTTACTTTTAAAATACTATACAATTAATTTTGACTTCTTTTTATTCCAAATCTATGAATTTTAAGAAGTGTATTGGTTTATGTAACCTATTCCATAATTTTTAAAGATGCAATACAGTTATGTGTCTTCCAAAACTTACCTCCGAATAATATACCGCTCACATTCCTAATCCCTGGCAACCAATGGCTTCTTTTCTGTTGCACTGTTACTCTGCAATTAAAAACAACGAATTCACGAAATTCCTAGGCAAATGGTCAGAACTTGAAAATATCATTCTTAGTGAGGTAACCCAATCACCAAAGAACACACATGGTATGCAGTCACTGATAAGGGGATATTAACCCAGAATCTCGGAATACCCTAGACACAATTCGCATATCAATAGATCTCTAAGAAGATGGAAGGAGAGACCCTTGGTCCTGGAAAGACTGGATGTAGGGGAATGCCAGGACAGAGAAAGGAGAGGGGGTTGAATGGAGAATAGAGGGAGGGAAGGGGGCTTATGGGACTTTCGGGGAGGGAGGAAACAGGAAAGGGGAAATGATTTGGAATGTAAATTAAAAAATAAAAAATAAAAAAAAATGATAAAATAAAAAAAATAGTTTCCTGATTACAGTTTCTCTTCCCTCTACTGTGACAATATAGAACTATTAAAAGAAAATAACTGTGACAATCAACTTTAAAAGAGGGAAAGGTTTTAATTTAAAAAAAATTAGTTTAATTTTATTTTATGTGTACAAGTATTTTGCCTGCATGCATGTATGTCTGTGTACCATGTGCCTGCCCGGTATCAGTGGGAGTCAGTAAAAGTGTGGGACCCCCTGGAATTGGAGTTAGTGAACCACCATGTGGGAACTGAACCCAGATCCCCTGTGTAAGAGCAATAAGTGTCCTTAACCACTGAGCCATCTCTCTAGCTCTGATACTTTCAATGAGATTTTCAATTGTTCTGATATACTTTGCTTTTGCCTCTTTGCCAAAAATAAAGTGGCACCACTTAGATGCACTTAATTTTGTATTGATTGATTCTGCTGATATATGTCTATTTCTTCATCAATTCCTGCTTTTATTGGTATTATTTTATAATGTCTTTAAGATAAAGTATTGAAACTTTTCTAACTATATTGTTCCTTTTCAAAACAGTTGAATCCTCCAGCCTTTCTGCCCTGATTGTGACTTGAATTGTATCAAATCTGTAGATCGAAGTTCTGGATAATTGGTACAGCTATCATTACGCCTCCTGCTTTATGAGCATATCTCTTTACACTTATTCTTTTTAAAAATTCCCTTTGTTTGCATTCTTCTACACGCAGATGTCCAGCTTGACAAGCGCCATTTGTTGAAGATGCTGTCTTTTTCCAGTGCATATTTCTGGTTCCTTTATCAAACATCATGTGTCCATAGGTATATGGATTTATGTCTGAGTCTTCAATTTGATTCCGTTGATCTGTTTTTATGTGAATATCATGCTGTGTTTATTACTATAGTTTTGTAGTATAGTGTGAAATCGAGAATGGTGAGCTCTCTAGCAGTTCTTTTATTGTCCAGGATTGTTTTGGCAAGAACCAGGGACTAGATAACTCAGAGACCTATGGTAAAACTAAATAGTACTGGTCTAAAAATTTTTTAAATTTTTTTTATTTTAATAATAAAATGACTTTTAATACAATAAAATTATCTGCTATATACAGAGATCATTGCCTTTTTCAGTTATATGGAGAACTTTCCTCCTATAGCGGATGGGAACAAATAACCCACAGCCAGATATTATACATACACGCACACACACATGTACACACATACACACACACACCAAGAGAGAGAGACAGAGACAGACTATTTCTTGTAGTGCTGGCAACTGAGCCAGGGCTTGACAATTTTGTCTTTCAGTCCTTGCTAAGCTCAGCACATTGGTGCAAGCATATGATTCCAGTGAACTGGAGACAGGGGGGAGGATTACAGTGTTGAATTCAAGGCCAACCTGGACTACATAGTAAAATGCTATCTCAAAAAAGGAGACCAAGAGGAGGGAGGAGAGAGAGAAAGTGGGAAGGGGGAAAAGGAAGAGAGATGGGAGAAAGACAAAAAATGTTGGGCCATTTCCTTTCTTCATCTCATAATTTTTTATTTAGTCCCTGGCATCAATGTTCCTGGAAATAGTAGTGTTTTCCTCTAAGGTCTTCAGGAGTTTTTCTCCCTGTGTGTGGTGGTGCGTACCTTTTATCCTAGTACTACATAGGGTGTAGTAGTTTGAATAAGAATGTAAGCAATGGCCCCATATGCTCATGGGTTTGAATGCTTACCATCAGGGGGATTCAGAGGTGTGACCTTGTTGGAGGAAGTGTGTTACTGAGGGTGGGCTTTGAGGTCTCTCTTCCTCTCAGCCTACAGATCAGAACATAGCTCTCTACTGATGCTCCAGCGCCTGCCTGCATGCCACCATGCTCCCCACCATGATGATAATGGACTCACCTCTGAAAGTGTAAGCCAGCCCTAATTAAACATCATCTTTGATAAGCATTGCTCCAGTTATGGTGTCTCTTCACAACCGTAGAAGTGACTAAGACACTGAGATTTGAGTTTCTCCTTGAGCTTTTCTGTTGGTTTAACTCGGTGTCTCTCTTGACTCTAGTACAGGTTCATTCATCTTGTCGGATTGGGAAGAAGGTTTTGGCCATTATTTTTTCAAATATTCTGCTGTGCTTCACAGTTCCCTCTTTTCCTCTGTAACAGTGGCCACATAAAGAGAGACATTTGGGTTTATTCCGTGGGACCCTTCAACTCTGTTGCTCTCTGTTCTTGTCCTGAAATGACCTACTGGACCCTGTGTCTGGAGTATTCATTCCTTTGTCACCACTGGGTTCCTTTGTTCCATACTGTTTCTGGTCCATTTTACTGTGGGACATCTATTGTTTTTGTGGCCTTCCCACCTTCTCATTCTGTTTTAAGAGCATTTCTATAACAGTTATTTGAAATGTTTGTCAGATAATTTCAATATCTGAGTCATCTCAGTATTAACATTAGTCGGTTTTGTTTGTTTGTTTGTATTTTATCCTTCGATTTGAGACTTTCCCAGTTCTTTGTAGGACAGTTTTTTTTATAGTATTAGGTAGACATTTCAATACTAAGTCATGACAACATAAGTCTGGTCTAATTCCTGGGTGTGTATTTTTTTTTAATCTGTCAAATGATCACTATAGGTTTAAGCTGCAGGTTTAGACTTGTGCTTGTGTTGTGGTTTCAGTGATGATTCTGTTTTTCCAAGTCATATGTGTGCCACCCAGTGGCCAGCCTGACACACATTTGGTCCAATTGACAAAGTCTGGTATGTGACTTCAGATCAGATTTACAGAAATGAACCGGGGATTTGAGCCCAGCAAATTCATCAACCATTCTTTGCAGCTGGGTTAGCAATTTTGTCTTTCAATGATTTTCCTTGCATTTTCCAGTCCCCTGGGCTGTACCCTTCATTCAAGTCAGAAAGCTGGGGTTGTGGTTAGCCTTCTTGTGACACACATTTCCCACAACCATGCAGGGCTAAGTCATGAGAGGATAAATGGGAAAAGGAAAGGAGGCCTCTACCCATATCCTACCTGGACCTTCCTTGTGTCTCTTGTTGACTGAGAGGAGTTTTTACACAACTCACTGGAGATGTCTTTATTTAAAAAACATGTTCAGAATCGTATTCCTTTCCCAAGCAATAGTATTAAGATGTCTAGTGAATGATACTCAGGTTAGAAACATTTTTTTTTAACTTCTTCATGTGACCTATGTACAAAAACCTTAGTTTGATTTTTAAATTTTTGACACTTTTTTTTTCTTAATTACATTCTTTCCTTATTTTTAAGCATACCCAATACCTTCAGAAATTACTTTATGGTTACATTTATTTAAATAAAAAATCTTTTAACACTGAAATGAATAGACCAGCACATTTTTCTCTCCTTCCTCAGCATTAGTTATAAATTACCTCCTTTAAACATTTTAACTATAAAAGCCCACAATCATTTACATAGCTCCTTCAGGAGCATTTAGGTGTGTTCCTCCCCAAAACTCCCTTGGCCCTCCTTACTTGTGTCCGTCTCCTCCCTCTGATTAAAAACCTCACTCCCTAAGTGACTCATCCCACAATTTTCTTTTGCAGATATGCCATGAATCCCAACTGCTGCTCTATTCACAATTGCCAGAAATTGGAGCTAGCCTGGATGTTCATCAAACTAATTAGTGGATAATGATGATGTGGTATATTTATTTAGTGGAATACTATTCAGCTGTTAAGAAAAATGAAAGTACAAAATTTGCAAGTGAGTGAGTGGAGCTAGGAGCAATTGTCTAAAGTGAGATAAGGCAGACCAGGTTTTTAAATGACTCTCTAGGCCTGCCAACAAGATGTGAGTTCCAGTCCCAGTGCATCCTTATTGCACTTCTAGACATTCTCTGCTCTCTCTGCACTAATGTAATACCTCATTCTGGCTTGGCTTTGCATTTCTCCGATGATCAATGACACGGATTGTCTTTTCATACACCAGTTGGACACATGTATGCTTTCCTTTGAAATTTTCTGGTTCAGTTATTCACTTAATTACTTTGAATTTTTTGACCACAGTGTATAGGTTTTTGTTTGAGGAAAAAAAAAACTCCATAGAGGAGATTTCTGGTGTAAGAATTAGAAACTTAGCATTGAGTCTTTTTCCATTGAGTGTGTGTTCATGAGTTCTTAGAGAGCTAGAATTTTAGGTCCTAAATTGAGTTCATGAAGCACTAGGTTTTCAGGGGTCTCCTGTACATGCTTGAATTCTACATGGGAGTTTAGTCATACTCTTCACAAAAAGACAGAAAGTCAGCATTGGCCATTTTAAGTGCCCAATATTGCTATAATCATTAAAGAGATTAATTAAAAACCTAAACATACAGCTTCCATGTGATAAATATAGCAATTCCACTATGGGGTATGTAATCTGGGGAAAATAAAGTCTTTCAAAAAAATAAACCTTCATTTTATGTTCATAGCAGCACTTTGCTCAATAGATAAGATCTAAAAAATAATGTGTCTATCCATTGATGAATTTTTAAAATGAAAAATAAGGAAACCGTGTCACCTGTGGCAATAAGCCAGGGACAAAAAAGACTTCCACATGAACTCATGGAAGTTGAGGATGGAATTTTGGTTACCAGAATTGGGAAGGAAACAGGGATGGTTAACATGTTTTAAGTTATAGCTACTTGGGAGTGAGGAGTTCTGGCATGCTGTCCTACACAGCAGAGTGATTAAATGATACACAGATATCATAGAGTCCTCAAAGCTAGCAGAAGGCATCATACATTCTTCCACTATAGTATAGTGATAAGTCCTCAAAGATTTATGTATGGATATTCATCTTTACACATATCTAAATATATTAAAACATCATATAATTTCCCCCTTTTCATGCAGTTTTCAAGATGTATGTATCTGTTAAAAGTGATTTAAGTTGTGGTTTAAAATGAAATGCTGGGAGGTGGGAGGGGTGAGTGGAAGAACACCCTCATAAAATTAGGGGGAGGGAGGATGGGATAGGGGCAACACAGGAAGCGGGGAAACTGGGAAAGGGATAACATTTGAAATGTAAATAAAGAATATATCCAATAAAAAAATTTTTAAAAATTAAATGCTTATTTCACTTTTCCTGAATCGTGGTTGTGATTTCCATGTGGAAAAAAAAATAACAACCTGTCTTTCCTCTCCTTACCTCAATAGAGGCATCAAGCCATAGACTTTATTATTAATAAAAACTGGAATGGGGTGTGTCTTAAACAACGTTTGTCCTCTATGAATTTTCTAACACTTGCCCCAGAATTAAATTTACCAATAACAATGAGAAAATATTATAGAATTTTCCTGCAGAGACACTTATTTATTCTCTCAATAAGCAATTGTTTAATGTCCACTATAAACCCTATATGGTTAAAAGTTGAGAATTTAACAGTGAAAGTCAAACTCACTACCTTTATATAGTTGCATTCTAACTGATAAGAAGATAGGAAATGAACTAATAAATATACAGTGTGAGAAATAGAGACTTGAACTTAATTAATAGTCATTGGAGCATTAGGAAGGGAAAATGACATAAATTGATTTATACTTTAAAAATGTCACTTTGGCCATTACAGGTAAAGGTTGCAGCAGGAAGTAAAGTATTACCATAGTCTAAGTCAGACTAGGTGACAAGAATGGGTGTGGTTAGAAGGGAATACAGTGAGGCTGTGTGCTTGTTTCTTTCTTTTTTTTTTTGAGTTAAAACAAAACATATTTAATACATTAAAAATATTAAGTAAAAATTGTACAAACAAAATCATATTTTGTCAAAGGTTTGACAATTCAGAGTTGACCAATCAAAGTAGAAACCAGTGATCTAAGAAGAATTGGCTGAGAAGAGATATAGAGAGCAAAGCTAGAAATCAATTGATTCTATCAGCATATAGAACTAAATGCAGAGATTCAGAAATATCAAGATTGCTCCAAAATGAGTTCCAGAACAATGAGTGTGTGAAATAGAATAAACACAAATTTAAAATATAAAAGATTTGACCCTTTCTCTATGCCAAAAAAAGAAAAGAATCTTTAGCTCAGAAATATGAGACAGTTGTGAATCTTGGTATGAATTGTGTTCTCTGTTAAAACAATAGCAGCAAGAAATAAGCCGACATCCTATGCTCCAATGTGACCCTGTGGAACAAGACTCCTAAGGGAAGGGATTAAGTTAAGTAAGGATGCTAGGGTAAGACTTGAGGTAATCTGACAGGGGTTCTAGTAAAATGAAATAAGAACAAAGACAGAACAGAAATCATGAGCAACTTTGGGAAGCCACCCTCCATCACTCAGGATACTGAGAAGGTAGCTGAGGGGAAGAAAAAGGAAAAGAAAAAAGAAAAAAAGAAAAAATCCAAATCAATAAAATAAGTTTCTGCAGGTTGTCAACTTAATATGTGCTATTTTGTTAATGCAGCACATACAAACACATTATGTCAAACAGATTATTTTTTTTAACTACTATGAGAAAAACTACAGACAATGCAACAAAATCCTATCATTCTCAGGACAGCACAGGCTAGATGACTTGAGCAACAAAAATTTGTGATCTTGCATTCAGGAGGCAGCAGGTTAGACACCAAGGTGCTAGCAGCACTGGTTTCTGGTGAAGCCTCTCTCCTCTTTTTACCCAAGGCTGTCCTATCACTGGGAACTCTGAGCTACAGGATATTTTCATGACCCTGCGTTTGTTATAAAGTCACCAGCTTGATGGATCAAAGGATCTATGCTGAAGACTTTACTCTGCCTTTATCACCTTCTTATGACTCAGTGAAAGAAACTATTTCAGCTAAAAGGGGTGTTAGAATTAAAATGTAGGAGACTGGAACACTGAGGAAGGTAAGCAAAGGGTGTGATATTCCATGACAAAATGAAATTTATACAACATCTTTCTAGAAATCTAGCCCTACAAAGGATAATAGATGGAAAATTCCAACACAAAGAAAGGAAAAACTACACCCTAGAAAAATTAGGAAAGTAATCATCTTTTAACAAACCCAAAAGAAAGCCGCAAAAGCATAATTCCACCTCTAATAACAAAAATAACAGGAAGCAACAACAACTTTTGCTTAGTATCTCTTAATATCAATGAACTCAACTCCCCAATAAAAAGACTGGCTCTGAAAACAGTACCCAACATTTTGCTGCATACAGGTAGTGCACCTCAGTGAAAAAGACAGACACTACTTCAGAGTAAAAAGCTGGAAAACAATTTCATAATTCCTCCTTTATGGTTCCCTTCATGATTCTTTTTCCTTCACTCAATGTATAACAACTTAATCCCAATTCAACCTTAGGAGGAGGGTTCTCTGTAGTATGCTATTAAGAGGTGTTCAGATAACAAGTGCTTTCTTCTTATAACATGTTCATCTCTTTTAAAAGGGCTTGTGAAGACATGACACCTTCCACACTGTCTTTCACATGACACTACTAAATTCATTTGAGCTGAATGATACAGCATCAGGGTCTATTCCTGATTTGCTTTGATAGCTTCTCATCTTGCATTCTCTGCAGGATGTGAGCTCAGTCGTCATGTTAGTTGAAGATGCCCCTCTTCTCACACCTTGATGGGATCTGACAGCTGTTAATTCAGGTGTACACACTTGCCCCAAACATTTGAGTGACCAGCTTATAGTCTTACTGTGGTGGGGAGCTAATTCTTATCATAGCTATGGAGATGTAGGAACAGTATTTTCTTGGTTTCTTAATATCCAGATAATTTGTTTATCGGGTAATGTAGGCAATCATCTTTCTCTAAAGCCTTATTTTCAGAAGCTTCCCTGAACCACAATTTATTGTTTCAATTAGATTAAACAATATGTTGAAGAGCAAAAGTTTCCATGTGTTCCTGGTGACGGTGTTTGGCTTCATCAGAGTAGTAGCCCTGGTTTTTTACCTGATCGACTTGGCAGTTCATATCCTGTGTGCTTGCTTCTATTTGTCCCTTTACCTGTGCTTATCTTCATTGAGTCTGCGGATCAGAGAATTCGTGTGAGTATTCTGCCTCATAATCATGAGACTGGACTATAGTCATCTGTCTCCCTGATTAGGGTGAATCACATTTTCTAATTTCACATAAGTTTCACTGTGAGTAGGTCAGAAGAGATTCTTGTTAAAAAAAAAAGGAGATAGAGGTAACAGGTAGATGATATATATTAGATAACTAGATCTCAGAAAAAGAGAGAGACAGACAGACAGACAGACAGACAGAGACAGAGTTTTCTCTCCCTAACTACCTGACATTGGATTTTGTGATCCAGCAGCAGAGGCTCATAATGCTTTAACCAGTTCCCACCATCATCATGTCAGGTCTAATCACTACCACAAGCCCTTTTAGATATAGTGAATGCCATAGTAATTCTACTTCTCCAGTGAATATCGATACAATACGTTTCAATATAAAAACAGCAGATTTTTTTTTTACCATGTTGAATTTAGGGTACAAAGGGCTGAGTAGAAAATGTCTCCTAAGTGTTTGAGTTGAGAAACTATCTGCTATGAAGGAAAAGGCTGATATTCAATAGAACTAAAAGAGAACATGAAAAAATACCTGTAACAATGTTGCATTTCAAATATCTTCTAGATGTAAGTATCAGGTGAGCGCCTGAATCAATCAGGTGCTTCCCTGATAGATAGCATCATTTGATAGTGCCTGAGAAGCTACACAAACCACATGATGTAAAGCAGGACCTTCACACAACCATTTTTCCTAATCTTTAAAGAAACTATCCAATTTTATCCAAATATTAAAAAATCTCCCATGGGATTCATTTTCTTTGCTATAATGGAAAAGAAATTGAAGCCCTACCTCCCTCAATAGAAATCTGAGACACAAAAAAAATTTTGGTCTCTTAAGCCATTTTGTAAATATATTTCTTAATTTTTTTTAATCATTCATTAGAACAGCCATTAAGGGTGGGGGTGGGGATGGGGGGTGGGGAGGCATCTGGTTGGTTGATATTGTTGTTCTTCTTATGTTTCTTATTGTAGTCGTCCAAGTGAGAAACAAATCATTGTGACGGTACTGGTAGAAATACCTTAAAGTCACCAAAAAGGCCTTTCCTGTTTTAATGGCACAGTTGAAAAGCAGAGCAGAACGTTATGATGAAATCGGCAAGACTTGCCTGCATTCAAGTCACATGTCTATCACCTACGAGGCAGTTACCAACCTTCATACCAACCAGCCACTTCAAGTTTAATAGCTTATTAAACTAGGACACTTCCAGAACCACCCCTTACCCTTATCATCTCTGGATTATCAGATTGGGAAGCGTACAATTGCACTTGAATTATGGGCCTTACAATGGGAATCTTTGCATTAAAACACATAAATGTTGGAGTTACTTCGTTCAAGTCATTAGCAGTGGAACTAGAGTGAAATGGGACTTAGATGAGTCTGAGATTTAATGTCTCTAAATTGAAAATGTCCCTAATCATCGACGAGTCAACATGTTTGCATGACTGAAAAGCACAGCCTTGTAAGGAAATCCCATATTAGGTACAGTGAGCAGGACACTATTGACTTCATGACTAATGACTTCGTGGCTGAACTCCTGTTGGATCAAATTCTCAGGTTCCCAGTGGCCTTATGATGGTGAACACCAGACTGTCAGGAACGTAAGGCTGTATACAGAGGGAGTAAGAGGTCTAAAAGCAAAATAGAAAACCGTCATATTAGTCTAAAATCTGTAAGCATAGAGATATCCATGGCCTCTGAAGAGCCTGCCCTCTGATAAAATTGTCTTTGCAATGACAAAATGACAAATGTCTACTGTTTAAAAGTTACCAAGTAGTTCAACCATACTTAACAACTGAAAACATTAGGAAACTACACTTAAACATGATATGTAAAATGATCATTATTTTTTACTTTTAAGAATTAATGGTAATTTTAGTTTTGAAACTACTTTGCTAAACTTGGAGGAAATTGAAGATTTTAAAAGAGATGCTCATGTGGGAAGGGCTCAATTTAATATATTTGCAATAGAATTGTAGTTTTCTTATATCATAATTTTAATTTATAAATCAGAATAGTCATATATATTCAAGTATAACTCAGTATATATACAATTACCAGAAAAAATCACAGAAAAAATCTCTTTAATGTATAGTTGTTCTTACCTACAATTATATAATTAGAGTTATTCTAGGGGTATGTGTTTGTGTTTGTGTGTGTGTGTGTTCATGTGTGTGTGTACACATGGGTGTATGTGTGTGCCAGTGTGTTTGCATGTGTGTATATGTGTATACGTGTGTGCATGTGTGTGTGTATGTGTGCATGTGTGTGTGTATGTGTGCACATCTGTGAATGTGTGTAAGTGTGTGTATATATGTGTGTGCATATGTGAGCACCTGTATGTGTGTGTGTGTGTGTGTGCACATGTGTGTGCATGTGTGAGTGTGTATGTGTGTGCATGTGTGTGTGTGTGTGTGTATACGGAGAACAATGAGGACAGAGCCTCATTTCACTGCAGACTTTCTGTGCCATAATGAAATGGAGCAGAGTGGAGAGTGAGCACTGCTGTTCTTTTAGAGGGCCCTGGGTGATCTTGATGCCTACAAGTGACCAGGAAAATGATTCCAAGTCTTGCTGAACTGAAATAGCGTGAGAAGAACTAGTCTCAACCACAGCATAGATCAAGTAAAACAGAAGGTTGGATTGTGGGATTCTCTTCAAGCTCCTGCGATCATCAGTGTTCAGTCAGGGCACTTCTAGACCACTTAGATGAGGGAGATCACATTACCTTCTTTCCATCTACATATAAGTAAATATAAATACAAATATAAACACATTAGACAATATTGATACAGCGTTTATGATGTATATTGGTGTTGTATGTCATTGGAAGCAACAGTTTTCGTAGAAAAGGGGCAAAAGCTTAGGGCAGAGAAACCATGTCTCAAACAAAACAAAACAATGGGTATGTATAGTATGAGTCTGTGAGTATGAGGAACGGGGCATCCACCATACATCTGGAGGGGAAAGCTTTGTGTTCAAGGCCACAGAGCCACAGACAGAGGAACCTGGGTCTCAGATGGCACTGGGGCTTTACCACTGCAGACCAGCAGTGCCTGCACACACACACACACACACACACACACACACACACACACACACACACACACTATTGAAACCGGAGCTATTCTTTAGCTGTCTCATTCAGCTGTACCCAAACAAATTCAAGTCCTGATTTCAAAGTCTTGCTAAAGGTATTCTCTAAGATATGTGGTCACTGCTCTCCCTAGAAGGTAAAAACTTCCTGGTGCTTGGACAAAATGTCCATCTGGGAAGGCTGAATTTCAATATACATGCCTACCAAGGTCTCCGTTCTACTGATTGGAGGTTTTCACTTCTAATTTTGGAACTGGAGGCATGTTCCATAGTTTGCTCTCTAAGTGACTCAAAATTCGCAACGTTATGTAAGTTGAGACAAATATTTAATTTCACGTGAAATAATATTTGCCTGCTGTAGAAGTTGCCAGATCTTTCCAGTCCTTAATGGTCCCGAGTCCATTTTTTAATTCATTTTGTAATTCAGCATTTCAGTTAAGCATGGTTTCAAATCACTTGTAATGTGCTTGGTGTTGGCATCTTATAATACTAAACATTTCCCCAGTCTTATGCTCATCGTGTGGATAGCATGCTGCTACTTGTTTGGAGAATTCCACAGCAAGTCACCTTTCTTTTGTGGTTTATTTTATTTTATTTATACATATGTGTATTTGCTTGCATGAGTTTTTCCGTACTACATGCATGTAGGATGCAGAAGAAGTTAGCAGAAGACATGGAATCCCTTGGAGCTCTGGAGTCACAAGCAGTTAGCGTTAGAAGTGAGCTAGGATCCGAATCCGGATTCTCTGTAAGAGCAGCAAGCGTTTGCAACCTCCAAGCCATCTTTCCAGCTCCGAATGCGCCAGACTCCATATTCCAATTCGTCTTTTAATTCCGCATTTCCGTTAAGTATGATTTCAGATCACTTACAATGTGTCTGTGGATTTTCCCTTTGAAAATCTTTTTCTTTTCCTCACAATGTACCTAGGCTGCAATTTACGAATTTGCCACTTGGTGGCACCAAATTTTACCTTTTTGTTTTTCCTTTGAACTTGGTACCCAGTTGTAAAGTAAATATTTAAGTTGTAGGACTTAGTCAAGAATTAAATACTTTAATCGGGTAAAGCTGTTATCTAATCCCTATGTCAATGCTAAAAAAAAAAAAAACCCTTGCACCATATGTTTGTAACTGAAGAAACAGCTGACGTGCCACAAGGGCTTATTACAGTTCAAAAGAGCTCACTCAAGTTGCGTGCAACATTGATGGGTACTTAAACCTGAAATTCGATTAATCCAAAAGAAACTGTTCAAATATGTTAAGTCACAACAAACACTAAGGAACCCATAACTCGGATACCAAACATAGCTCAGGTGGGTTCCAGTTACCTGCATCCATTTGAAGAAGATCTGAAGCTTACGAAAGCCACGTGCTTTCTTGGATAATCTGCTTCGCGTGTTCACACTGAGGTTCTATGCTCTTGACAGTCAGGGTTTTTTTGTTTGTTTTTTTTTCCTTTTCTTTTTTGCACGCTTTCCCAGGGCTATGAAGTCATCTTTTGATCTTCATATCAAAGGTAGTAAATATCTAAGATGAAATTGTCCTTGGCTCCGGCTTCCTCTTTTCTCTGATGGCAATTTACACGTGCAGTCCCAACTGTATTTTATAATCCGGCTGTTTGTAGGTTGCTGTCGCCTCATATACCAAAGAAGAACATGGGAGAGAAAGGGGGGCATCGAAAACATGCAGGCAAGAGAAAAGAGTCTTGTTGGACAGCTACTCTGCCTGTTCCTCAGACCAAAGATACTTGGAATTATCGTTGAGGCTTCTGATTTCCGTGCACTGGGGAGCTGGTCCACTGTGACTTTACCTTGAACATAGACACAGTATCCGGTCAATTGTTTTTCACTCACCTGCTGTAACTCTCCGTAAACCTCTGTCCTTTCATCAGTGGCCTCGAAACTCTCCTTCTACCATCTTGCTGCCTTCAATCTACTCTCAGAAGAGCTGAAAAGCAATCTTAGTGTGATACATGACTGCTGTCCAAAGGCTTCTATTACCGTGGAAATTTGTGATATTTTAGGTAAAATCTACATAGTTTCTCATTGTCAAACGTGTCCATGCTCAAAACAATGAGTTCCATCCTGTCTAAAATGGATACATTAGTAGGATTAGTAGAAAATCAACTTCCTTCTTACAGCAACAACTATTACTGAGAGCTGGGTGTGTCTGTGACACTTCCACAGATGACATCACACTATCATAGACTTCTGTAAATTGCTTGACTGGCTTAACTTTCATCTTTGAGCACCTCCCCAGCTCACTATTCAAGGATTTGCTTTTAAAATTAGCACAGCAGTTCTCTGAACAAATCTGAATGCCCAAGATAAGTCTATAGAATTTGTTTCAGAAAATATTAAAATAATACTTCGGTGATCATGACATACATATGTTTGCATGCGTGTGGGCGTACATATATAGGTGAAGCTCTTGAAGTAGAATTGCTACGAACTACAGTATGTAAGAGACATGCATTAGTTGCTTGTTTCAGTTTTCCTAGTTGACTTGTCTAGGTTCTATTCTTCTTGTGAGGAACACCATCATGCCCCAGTCCTCCTTAGGTGTGACAGTGCTCTGACATGATCTATGTGTCCCCTGGTCACAGCAGAGATTATCTGTGTCTTACAGATCAGACAAATTTATCTCAAGAGCTATGACAACCTAACCGATTTGACATACTAAATAAGTACACATGAAACATGAACCTAAGTCCCCGTGACTCCAGAAGCTATGATTGATATATTGTGGTATAGTTTCACATGTAAAGTATACAAATATAAATACTGTTTCTGTATCTGAAGATGGAAGCTAATTGACTCTAAATGTCACTCCGGATCTAGATTTTGGTTGGACAGCTGACTCCTCTATAAAAAACAAAGGTTGACTCCATCACAGGAGCCAGTCCTTCCAAAGGGCACAGACTGCATGCTTCACATTTTATTGATAACTGAGAACAGCAGAGGGATCAGAATGTGTCCGGGCACAGACAGCACTTGCAGTGAGGTGCTTTTGTTTATGAGAGAATTTGTTGTAATTCAAGGGGGAAGAAAACCCATGCAACGAAAATGCATGCTTATTTAGGCCAGACAAAGAATTTGAGGCTACTGACATTATAATTACTAATATCATCATCACTCCATTTTGTAGAGAATAAATACAAAGTTCCTAGTAACCTGCAAGGTAAACATAGGGTCATGATTGAATATAAGTGCCTTCTTGTATTGTCCCAGAGAGGTCAGAGTCCACAATAGCTGGCCCTTCTGTGTGCTTTAGCTGCCTTATTTCTTTCCATGTCACCAAGGTCGCAGCTTGACAATTTTATCTCTAGGCTTGGAGGTTTTTGTGGTGAGTCTCTCAAACAAAAATATTTTGTCCTAATGCATTCTTTTTTTTTTTTTACTCTTGAGGATGACTTTATTAAAGTTTAAGAGAGAGAAATAATAGGCCCTATGGCAGGCAATCTGTTAGTCACTGCAGTCACCCAGGGGAGACGAATGGAGGAGAAGGAAAAGAACCACGCCATTTGAGCTACCAGCATGGAGACCCACCACATAGTGGCAGACCACCATGTGTTGAAGAAACAGACTTCAGAAAAAAGCATAAGGAAGCCTAAGGTATCAGAAAAAGCATATTTGAGTTGTGGCCACCATCTGAAACAGACAGAAAAAAAAAAGTTGCATTCAGAAAGGTGAGCTGACCTGGCTGAACCTCAGAGTGGCTTGGCTTCTTTTCCTAATGCTTATCTTAAGCACAATTATAAGGGCTTAATATTGTCGTGCTGATGTAAAGATGACACGGCTCAGCTGAGGTGGACATGCAGCCCTGAATGGAGGCTTTCAGCTGGGTGAGGAAGCTCTGTTGGGCAGGCAGAGTTGTTGTGCTCAGTGGCTTTGCCAGGGACCAGGTGGAAAGCACTGGGCAGAAGAAAGAATTCTTTGTACAAAAGCTAGCACCCTTGCTCCAATCTTCCGTTCGGTTTCATCTCTGCACGTTTCTCAAGGAAATAGATTGGAACTATTCAGAAGATAAGTCAAAACTTAGCTGTACACAGTTTGTTCTGCTACATGAAATCGTAAGGTTGGAGATCAACCAAACCTTAGTCTTTAGGGATAGTATTCATTCATCTTCTAGGGAATCATGCAAGTAATGAGCTTCATTGTGGCATCGTCGTGCATATATGTCATTGTTCTTTGTTGACATTTTCACATTTCCTCTTTTCCTCCCCGTCAGGCTTTCTCTTTACCCAGTTAGTCTCCTTTCTGCTTACTTACTCTATTTCATTAGTCTCTGTTCCCCACCTCCCTGAAGATTCCTTCCTCCCCTATTATGACCTCTTTCTTAGTTTTATGACCCAAATTTTCATACATATACCACACACACACACATACACACACACACACACACACACACACACACACACACACACACACATGATTTTAAGTCAGATCTGCAAGAGTTCTGCTGAGAAAGATAAATGGACTACCTTGTTTCTTAAGATGAACTATTTCTGTTGCTTCTCAACCTCCTTTGTACTATTTTTTAATCTCTGTGTAATGTTAGCACATGTCCAGGACTCTTGGTTAAAGTGCAGCACACAATAACTTAAACCAAGAAGGCAACTACAAGTTCAAATGACTCCCAGACACAGCTGAACATAGGGAGCCCCAGATGGTAACAGCTTTAGCCTGTCCCTCAATCTCCCAACTTGGCCACTTCCTGGGATCATCTTCTCAAGCATTTTGTTTTAATTTTGAGGAAGGCTTGCCATCACTCATGGTCAACTTTGGGTTTGTTTTACCAAAATAATAATTTATAGGATTTTTTTTTCTTAATGATTCTACAGGAAATATCAGAATTCATTTAGGTGATTTGGGTTTCATGTCCAGTTCATGTCCCAAGAACTAGTAAGAGTTCAAAAGGTCCATAACATAAATGCTCACCTAAGAATGCACACCAGTTCAACATAAGGACTGAGAGTGGAGAATGTAAACATTCCAAGGCAAGAAGAAAAAAGATTTCTTGTATTCTATAAAGTCTATTCTTATCCATTGTACATTTAACAAGAATGAGAACTGCATCTCGGGGGCTGGAGAGATGGCTCAGCAGTTAAGAGCACTGACTGCTCTCCCAGTTCAATTCCCAGCAACCACAAAGTGACTCAGGACCATCTGTATTAGGATCCAATGCCCTTTTCTGGTGTGTCTGAAGAAAGCAAGTATAGTCATATCCATAAAATAAATAAATAGATCTTTATAAAAAAATAACTGCATCTAATAATTAGTTACATTTACCAAATAATACCTCAGACTAGCGCTATTCCTGAAAGTTTATAAGTATATTTGTATTTATAGGTTTTCTAGCTGCCTTGATGCAATGTGTTGCATAAGTGCTCCTTATCTAGATCAAAAGTTATGCTTATTAAATAACTGCTCTAAAATGCATTAGAAAAACCGAGCATGGTTGTGCATGCTTTTATTCCTAGCTTTCAAGAGGTAGAGGTAGGTAGATCTCTGTGAGATGAGGCCAGCATAGAGAGTTCTAGAACAGCCAGAGCTATCTATAGAGACCCTGATCCCACCCTCCCAAATCCACTAGCATCCAATCAGTAAAAGGCGCATATAAGATACATGCATAGTATTTTATATAGATTGTTTCATGTAATAGTGTTCAACCTCGCAGGTAAATGCCACATCCTTCTTAGAATAAAGAAAACAATTGAAGAGAAATAGTTTCTCAAAGCCTCACAGCAAGTAAATGATGAAGTCTGTGGAAGTTCGTGCAGAATTCTTTTTACTTGACCAGAGGTCAACATTTGGAGGCCATACATGGTTTTGAGCAGAGAAGTGTGTTGAAAACCTCAATGGAGACACCATCAGGAGAGGCACATACTCACCCTTTCATGGATCAATCCACCAACTTTATCATATGTTTCTGATATGATCCACAGAGGCTCTTCTGTGAGGGTCTTACACAGGAACATGCTGAACTTGGAGAAAGAAAACTTATTTATGTTTTATGATCTTATACTAAAGCTTTCTCCACATTACATGTATAATATTTACAGCTTTAGAAAACACATTTAAATTCCATGATCTTGGTCACATGTCAGAAAGAAACTAAAAGGAAGACAAAATAAAAAATAGTAAAAAACCAAGTAAGGGTATGTGACAATATGGCAATCTAGCCAGTAGGTGAGGACTAACTGTTAATGAGTAGTTATCTCAGTAACCATACATTTGGGGGGAGAGGAATATTAAATTAGAATTCACCTCCTCAAATATAAAAATATATATCCTAAAAGAAATAGATACTATGAGAAAATATAAAGAGATTTTAATAACTTGAGTATGGAAGAGTCTTTGCAAGTATGTCATAAAAGTCATATGTATATATATATATACATATATCATACATACACATACATTATATACATATATATATATATATATATATATATATATATATATATATATTCTGAAATATTTGCCTGGATAAACTTAATAGCTTCCAAATGTAAGAAGGGTTACAAGCCTATCACAAACTATGACACAGAGTGCTTGTAAAACTGGCTTAATCAAATATACATGGAAGTAATGATGCCATTTCTATAGCTGCATTTGGCAGTACTATTGATAGGAGCCAGATAAAGTACAGGTCCTTTACTGCAGTGCCTCTGTTTCTACTTTACATGGGACATCTTCCTTCCTATCTGCAATTATTTCCTCCCAAAGGTTAAACAATAAAAATAAATGTGTACATGTATAGAACAATAGAAAAAATGTGTGCTTACTTGTGGGAAGCAATACATTTGTGGATATGTGCAAAGAAAAGCCAAAGAAATCGAATAGCATCACCAACAGCTAAGGCTCTATGGTCCAAAGAACTGAGCCATAGCTCTGACTCTTCTGCTACAACTTCTCATCTCTAAAATGGAGCTCAGAATACCTACTTGTGCCATCATGAGAACAGAATGAGCTAACTCCAGGAAGGTGCCTGACTCTCTTCACTACTCTTCCCAAGGTGGGACACAAGGCCTATGCATAATGCACAACTATATGTAACCCATGTCTATCCATTCCAGCGCTTGAGAAGTTGAGGCAGGGGATCATGAATTCAAGAATAGCCTGGGCTACATGGTGAGGTCCTAAGTCAAAACCAAAACAAAAATATACATGTATACTATACATACACATACATGCAGACACATTTAAGTTATGGAATCAGTGTAAAGGACATCACAATTTTGGATTTTTGTTCCAGTCTAAACTTGACACAAATAGTTTTTTTTTAAAGTCATTGACAGCTGTTTTCAACTTCAGTTTTGTTCCAGGAAATAATTTATTAAATATTTCATAGGAAACCTTCAGAGCTTTAATTTGCTTCTCTCGCTAGTTCTCAGCATGCTGGAAAGCATATTATAGCTCTGACTACTTAGTCTTGGAATTTCGTTCACACTGTTCTCGGGAAGGGTTGCCAAGGAGAACAGGTGAAAATCAGAAGTGCGGGTCTTTCTCATCCAGAGCTCGCTGCTAGCTCCGTCTGTAATGGCTGGTCACATTAAAGACTAAAGTGAGTCGTTAGAGTGTGACCTTTAAATCTCAGAATCTTTTCATTTTAAAAAAAGCATTATTTACTCAAATGGCAGCAGGTAGCACAGAACCTACTGTTCCTTGTAGCATTTTCTGACACGGGCAGCTTTCTGTCATGTCGAGAGGAGAAACCATGAATGGTCCAGATATTAGAATGACCAGTGACCCCTCATGGGTGTGACTGCAACAGAAAAGTAGTTAAAGAACAAAATCATAACTACTAAATGTCACCCTTCAGGCATATCCTGGGGAAAGCAGGTTTTCTGGAAGTGCTATTCTCAGAATCAAGACCCTAGCACTGCGCCTGGACTGAGGAGATCCATCAGGTGAAAATGGACATGAGAAAATGTTTGAAGACTCAAAGATTCTTCACGTAAGGCAACCAGTCGGACTGTGTTACCACATACCAGCTCAGAAGACTGCCATTAGAATTTACAGTTTTGCTTAACACTTAAGCAGGGAGATAAAAACTCATAAATGATAGATAAAATCAAAACAATACACTCTAGAATTTTTAAAGCTTCTTTGAGGAACACTGGGATTGCAACCAAAATGTTGATCCCATGATGAATCAAAAAGGCAACTTTTCTGTAGCTCCGTGGTTGGCGACAATAGCAGACAGGAAGAGCAGCCCTTTTCCCGTGAAAGGGATCAGTGACATCCTCCTATTATCAATCTTCTTAGGCTCCTAACTTTTGGTACTTGCTACATCAGATTCATAACAACTGGAAACCCCCCCGAAAGGAACTACACTTGGTTCCGATCTGAACCATCTACACTCAATAGCGTGCCATGCCTTTATAAACTTCCGTATCTATATGGGCACAGTGATACATGCCCGAGTTGAGGCCTGAATTATTACATAGTGGAACTTTGTCTCAAAACAATGACAAGCCAGACCGGCATGGGGCGGCGACATCGAGAGTTAACCCACACCAGTCACTTGCCCAGCAAAATTTAATTGCAATGGACACAATTTATGCAGAAAAAGAGACAAAACCACTCAGCTATCTAATAAAAACTACATCCTTATGTGCGTCCTCAGAGAGCAATGTGGAGCTCAGATGAAGTAAAGGGAGCAAGACAGGTGGAGACCTCTGAGCGACGATTTCAGCTGGGGTGGAAAGTTGATGGCAAGTTCAGAGCATGTTTGATTTCCTGATTGAATTGTCTGTCCGCCGTGACCATCTGAGAGCTAAGGATATTTATGCCCACACCTTTGTCCATACAACATCGGCAATACTGCTCACATTCTGCAAAGCTAATCAGCTCTCGTCATCTTTTTGTTATCTGAGCTCCCCAAATGCATGACTGCTGAAAATGGAGCCAACAGACTGAAAACAGCATGCATCCAAGGAATCAAAGAGAAGCTGGAGACATCATAAATAATACAAGGAGACGGAAAGATGCACCGGAAATTGCTTGTTCTCAAACTTTGATCATAACATTGAAAAATAGTCTCTGAGATAATGTGTGATGGGTTTACATAAAATTATCAAATTTTCCTTTGGTTATTTCTTGTATTAACTCATACTAAATTAGTATTCCAGAGAAAGTAGCATATTTTATTAAAATTTACATGGAAGCATAAATATTATCCAAGGTATATGCAAAGTAAAGTGATAAACGACTTCTTCAGAAGTGCATGCAAATTAAATTAACATTGAGAGCAAAGTCTTTCTTTGACAAAAGAGTCCCACACAATCTGTGGCTTTCCCCCTGCTGAGAGTGCTAATTTATTTTTTCTTAACTAGAAAACCATGAGAAGATCTTGTCTAAGACTGAGTTTTCTGTTTATTAATTTCTTTCATTGATTTGAAGATACTTTAATAACAACTATGCATCAATGGTTACAGTATTTCCAAGCTACTTAATGTAATGTCAGACAATATGTTTCATAGTAGAAAGAGAACCCTTTTGGAGTGTTAGGCAGTTTGCCTCTCTGCATAAGGCATCAAAAGACACAGTAGCAACTATTTATCACAGCTGGGCTACTGAGATAGCTCAGTTAGCAGATGGAATTCTTTGGTCAACAATAGATGTAGAAGGAACAATTAGTTTCCAAAGCATTTTATTTAAAAAGCAAATTAAATAGATGCATTTACACAAAATATTTAGTGCTGTCAATGGCTTGTGATTTTTTTCACTCATTCAATGAAGTTCAAAAAAATTGGGAGGAAAACACATCACTGTTTGTCACAGTAATGTTGGGTACAGCTAGTAACACCCATGCAAAAGAACTCGCCTCTGGCTTCCTGTCTTTAAAACCATGGTTTGTGATCAGCATCTTTTTCTCTTTTCATTTTTTCTAAATGGCACAAGGCAAAACCTGAAGTTCCTAGTCATTTCAAATTAATTGGGAACTTTAAACAGTGTCAGGGCAGAGTACCATAATTATGTGTGACCCTGGAAAAATAACTTAGTTTTTCAACCCTTAATCTGTGATGTACAAAATACTGCCAACTGCTATCTTCCCTGATGGTTATAAAGATGAGACAGTAAACACAACACAATGAGTATTCTACTTGGCAAACAGCAAATGTTAGATGAGGATAACCCATAAAGTCAATTTGAGCCCTATTAAAATTGAAAATGAATTTCAAGTGTGTTAATTTTAAGCACATATGCATATAGTACACAGACATAATGTTAGCTAGCAGCTCCATAAATTTCATACAAAAAGTTATATACCTATGCAGCAAAATCAAGAAATGAAACATTACCAGTGTTCCAGAAAGACTACTGTGTTTCACATTCTTACATATTACAGACACTTTTCTTAAAGGTAATTTACGTTCTAATTTCTAGCCCCACAGATTATTTGTGCCCATTCTTTAATTTCATTTAATATAAATGAAATTCCTAGTATTTAGTATTCCATTGAGCTTCTGTCCCTTAAATGTTACATCCTAAGGTTAATCCATACCATGTTTCTCATTGTAATTGCCCATACTATGTTACTAAACCATGATTAATGTTTCTAATTTAATGTTGATTAGTTCTTGCACATGATAATGGTACTGTAAAATTTAACAGAGCAGTAATGTGGGATAATGATACTATGAAAAGTCTATACATGTTTAGTGTATGTGGAGGCATTTGTGTTGGGAGTGAGATTGCAGGGTCATAAGGTAAGCATGAGTTTGTTTCCGTTGATATGGTCAGTATTTTCACAGATATAGTGCCATTTTATACTCTCAGCAGCATCTATTGGCATTGCATATGTCTGTTAATATTTGACATTGCTAATTATTTTTATGTTCACCATTGTATCAAGTATGTGATGGTATCTGATGTCTCTTGCTTTGATTACCATAATTTTTTGTATTAAGACATAATACAGAACTATTCAATTGGAAATTCTTCAAAATAAACATAGATATTTTAAGTGACAGGGGGGAAAGCTATTTAAAATATCTGATGTTGGGAGCTGGAGAGAGGCTCAGTGGTTAAGAGCAATGGCTGCTCTTCCAGAGGTCTTGAGTTCAATACCCAGCAATCACATGGTGGCTCACAACCACCTCTAATGGGATCTAATGTCCTCTTCTGGACCACAGATGTACATGCAAATAGAACACTCATATACATAAAATAAATAAATAAACCTTTAAAAAATAAAATATCTGAGGTTATTTAAAACCTTTCTATTGGAAATTATATACACTACATTTATCTAGTCATAACCCTTGACTCAAAACTCAAAATAGCCATATGCCCAAGAACAACCATATTTTTAAATCTTAAAAATATATCAAACTCCTAGAAAATTATTACTAAATCTAAGAACCATAATACTAACAATTAAAACGTTAATCTATTAATAACAACAGTAAGGATGCGTCTTTGGATCAATGTATACTAATAGACATTTGACAGGGATCACAAAGCAAAAAGAGAAGACAGAAAATTATTAGAATATAACACAAAAGATATGAATATGATAAAACACAAAAATAACTTTAATAAACAATGAAGTTCAAACAACAGTGGCCTGAGTCTTCATATATATACATCACATATATATGAGAACTGTTTATGTATCAGTAATATAAACAAATGTGAGAAATATGATTACAGAGAAGGAAGTTTAAACACTGGCTCAATTAAAAACTATCAAAACAAATTTTCAGAATGGAAATGAAATAAATATTAATTCTACAATTTTAGCAGCTCTCAGTAAATAAAATAATAATTATTTTGATGAATCAAGATATCGATGGAAAAGAGAACAAAGCAGAGGAGTTATGGAAAGAGATTTAAAATAAGAATGTGGTTAACATAGGGTGGGGAGGGCTGGGGAATGGTTCAGTTGGGAAAGTGCCTGCTGCACAAACATAAGGAGTTGAATTTAGATCTCTAGAACCTATGTAAAAGATGGATATAACGGCAAACCCCAGACTGGGGAGAAAGAAACAAGTGGATCCCTGGAGTTCACTGGCCAGTCAGTCTTGGCAAATTGTGAAAGATCTTGTCTCAAAAAATAAGATGAAAAACAATCAAGGGAGACCCGTGACATTGAACATATACATTCACACATAAACACATACGTACAACACATTGTATGTTTATAAAATTAATGTTGCTAACATTAAGAAAGTAGAAGATAAAGAAAGAATCCGATAGGTATAAATTACTGATTATTTTATTTTCTTCTAAAAAGAATAGTTTTAGTAAAACTCCTGATTGAAAATTGGAAAAGCAAGAAATTAAAAATATAACTTATAACAATAAACATAAATGGCATAAAATCATCTACTAAAAACCCTCTTACACTGGGTTGATTGATTGATTGATTTGTACACTGTAGCTGTCTCAGATACACCAGAAGAGGGCATCAGATCCTATTACAGATGGTTGTAGGCCACCATGTGGTTTCTGGGAATTGAACTCAGGACCTCTGGAAGAGTAGTCAGTGTTCTTAACCACTGAGCCATCTTTCCAGCCCCCTGGGTAAAATTTTAAATTTACAATTTTTGTGTAAGAGATATATAAAACAATATGATTCAGAAATAGTTTAAAAATTAAACTAGAGTCTAAGGAGAAGGATCAAAATCAAAGAGCTCTTTTTACTCTTCCAAAGGACTCAGTTTGCCTGAACCCACATCAAGCAGCTAACAACTGCCTTTAACTCCAGCTCCTGGGAATCTGATGCCCTCTTCTGTCCTGTACAGGTACCCATACTCATATGTATACATACACAGATGTACATACATATACATAAGTAAACATAAAATAAATATTTTAAAAATGAAAATATATAAGGTTATTATATGAAGCTAACTGAAAATGGGCATTACAATACTTCCTTTTACAAATAATAACTATACATTTACTGAGTACTATAGGCTAAAAGTGTGTTTTGCATGAAAGTTATTCAACCTTGTAAACAACCCTCTGTATACTAAAGCAATAGAAGTTTAGATAGGTTTTTAAATCTACCTGAAATTACATAATTGGCCATCTGAGAAAATCAACTTTCACCCAAGTTTCTAGCTAAGGTCTGACTGATAACAGCATGTTATCCTTATAGTGTAGACACAAATATAGATAATTATAGAATTAATATATATTTAAAATATGTACTTGCATCACAAAACATTTTTCATGAAGGGTAGATTAGAAGTTACAAAATATCAGCGGCCATTAGGAGAGTATACATTGTTGAGAAAAAGACCTTTGCCTTCTATTGTCAGATCTCTTTTAATTCCTAGTTATTTATTTGATGTGGGAGAATCTAATGATAGTTGATCACATACTATTAGATGCATACAAAGATATATACAACAATGAGTATATTTTGACACAAAACAAAAACATAAGTCCCATGAATCACTTGGCTTGGAAACATATTCATTTCAAATACAGCTACCAGTACAGATTATTCTAAACTAAAATTTTCATTTGACTGTTACAGCCGTAGAATTTTTGGATATTTTTCATTTCTAAATATCATAAGGGAATCAAAAATAAGGTCTGGGATGGTGACACATGCCTGAATTTCAGCACCAGAGGAGCAGAGGCAGGTGGATCTCCAAGTTTAAGACTAGCCTTATCTACATTACAAGTTCCAGGACTTTATAATAGAGACTCTGTTTCTGAAAGAAAAAGAACCAAAAGTGGGGGATGGACTGAAATATTACTTTCTGAAAACTGCAATGCAATGCCTTTGACTAAACCTGCATCTACCCCAGGAAACATAAGATACTTTTAAAATGTCCTTTGTTGGTTTACGTAACAGGCTATTTCAAAGCTTCAGGAAGAGTACATGAATTCTAAGAGGAAAAGATGAGCTTCATGCAAGTGTTTTGCTTAAGAATAAAGTATATAAAAAATGCTTCGTGGCTGGAGACTCCTCTCTCCACTAATGCTAACAGGAGAACTCACAGGGACCGGCTGTTTTATCACTCTCTCCTTTATCTTTGCCAACATCCTTTTTGGTTTAAGAAAAAAAGAAGCACCTGAAAACCTTGACACACAAAAATCTCTCCTACTTGATTCCGAGTTGCACAAAAAAAACTATTGTTCAACTGCTCCGTAGAAAGGTTAAGAACCTTTAATAATAAAGCACATTGACAGGATCTTCAAAAGCTGTATTCTAACTCTGCACACAAATGCGGAACAAGCTGTGTCATTGGCACTTTTAGGTATTCTCTCAAACCCCATTTCTCAATAATCTGGTGCCATGCAGAATCTTTTAGTACTTAAAGAGAAGTTTCCATTCCAAAGACAGCTACTTACTGGGAATAATGTTTTGTTAGTGTAACAGAATTTTTAAAATAAATTCACATTCTTTGAAAGACGGTTTTATATAATAGATTCTTCTCAAGTGATAGTCTTACTTCCTTTACTGCAAACGGTTTAAATGATAATTCAGGAAATTGGATGTGAAGATGCTGTTGGGAACACTACAAAAACAAAGAATAAAAAATAATAAAGAAACACTTCAGTCCTTTAGCATAATCCTGGCACTGCCTGTGCAGACGTGGCTGCAGCTAAAGGGCCTTAGAAGCCAGAGCCACATATGCCTTGGTTGTGGATCACCTCTACATTCTTCTCTTATTCCTTGGAATGCATTTTAAATGACATAGGAACTGTATGAAGTATCTCTATACATCCAGATGACATAAATGCTGTTTATTACGCTGCCATTGTATAGATAAGCTGCCTACTATAAACCAAGCATACTAAGTGCTTCCTGCAGTACTCTTATCCACGTAGACATCTACTATAGTCTTACAAGGAAATAAAAAATAGAATTATTGAGCCTGCACAATGACACAAAATGGTAGCCCCGGCTTCTGAACCTGAGCCTGATTGCCACAATCTTGTCTTTTTAATAACTTGTGCATCTGCTCCTGTATAAATCTTGGTTTTTCATCTGCGTTAGAAGTTAACCTAAAATGCAATTTTACATCATTTAAAGAGAGATTATTATTTCATGTCACGGATAATATGTTTTTAAGATTTAGGTTTGTTTTTTTTTTTTTTATTTCTGCTTGTGCTAGTAGGGCTCTGTATGTGTGCTCTTGTAGACAAGAAGAGAAGATTGGATGTTCTGAAGCCAGAGGTACAGGAGTGGACACTGGGAATGAAGTTCCTGCCTTCTGTAAGAGTAGCAAGTGCTTGTAAGCACCGAGTTTCCTCCCCATCAGCACCAGCAGCATTTCTGTAGCTCAGCATTTGATTTAGGTTTAACAAATAGGCGTTTCGATTCCTGGCCAGCATACTATTCAGAAGTCCACCCCCATTCCTCTCTTCTCCTGTCCTCCCCTCTTATGACACCTTAATTCATTATCCATGCCTTTATGATGTAGCTAAGTGCTATTAATTTCATTAGAGAGAACCCAAATAACCCAATATTGTCAGGGATTTGCAGTGGAAAATAATGGTAAAAGTGACAATTTTTTATTTTTTATTAGATATTTGTTTTATTTACATTTCAAATGTTATCCCCTTTCCTCATTACTCCTCTGAAAACTCCCTATCCCCTCCCCCTCCCCCTCTTTACCAACCCCCCCTCCCACTTTCCTGACCTGGCATTCCCCTACACTGGGGCTTTGATCCTTAAATGTGCTCCAGACCCAAGCTGATTATGATCAGACTGCATCTCATAACAAGATACTTGGATATTTTAGGATTCCCTTATCAAAGCTACAGTGTTACAGATCAGAAGCTGACTCTGGGACCGAAATGACACACACACACGTAGCCCTCCTGAGGAATGCTCTTGGGATCAATACCTGTGGGAGAAAGGCAATGCAAGCCAGAGCAGGTAAAGGGAAGGCTGTGCTGTGATACAGTCCCAACAAAGGTGCATTTCACTACACAGGAAGCTCGGTAGCTGGGGTGAACCTTGCAAATTAACCCAAGTTGGAACAAACAAGTCAGGAACTTATGCTCACTGGTTGGCATATTGTGAGAGGAGCACATAGTTTGAGCAAGGCTGTTCTACTCATATGAGGCACTCCTAAAAGACTCGACTTGCAGAGTCACGTAGCATTATTTGCAGGATCTCCAAGGAGCCTAGACAGTCTGTCCATGGTTCATATATGATATGTATTGGATTATATTATCCCCAAATTTGTACATTAAGGACTTAATTCTCAGGACATCAGAATAGTACTCATTTGGAAATGGGGTCAATGCAGATTTACATACAGTCCTGTTGAAGTAAGGTGGCCTTTAATTCAAAATTACTTGCGTTTTTATAAAAATGGGAGATTTCAAACAGGTATGTGCAGGAGGAAAGCTATGTAAAGATACAGGCAGAGAGTGGATGGTACTTTTCTACAGAAATTATTGCAGTAGACTACAGAAAACCACTAGAGAGGAGGAAGCAAGCATCCAACAGATTCTTCCTCATAACCCTTAGAAAGTCCAAACCTGCCGACACCTTCATATCACATAGAGTTATATGGCCATACATTTCTATTTATGGAGTCATTTGCAGCATTTTATTATATCAAACATGATAAATTAATATTTCTGGGGATAGTAACCTCTCTTTCTCACTCTCTTCTCTCTGTGTGTATCTGTGTACGTTTTTCTATGTATGTATGCATGAGTTGTACGTGTTTTAAGCATCTATATGTGCATATAAGTATGAATGTGTATGGAACATGTTTTTGTCTATCACGTATTTTTTGAGGCAGTGTTTCTCACTGAACCTGGAGCATGAAGTATTGGCTATATCAGCTAGCTATCAAGTTCTTGGAATCTATTTCCGTCCCACCTGCACTGGAGTTATGAGTACTGTGTCACCATGCCTGTTTTTTTTTCCCTTAATCTTTACTCAGCAAGCACTTTATTCCCTTAGCTAATTCCTCTGCCTAAAAAATGGCTTGTTTTTAAATTTTTAGACAGCAGTGAACAAATCTGTATTATTTGAAAAGGATCCACAAATGGGAAAAGGCAAAGTATGATAATGGGCATAAAAAGATAAGATTGCATATACACTCTGGGACTAAAGATGGAGATCTGGAAATAAGTTCTGAGACAAGGAGAAAAGAAAAAAGTAAAGCCTTGTATAAAAAGTTTGTAGAATATCTTTCTCTAATTTCATTTCTATCAAGCATAGGTGTAAAATAAGGCAGAGCATAGATATAGCATCCAAGATGGTAGGTTATGGCTACCAGTAGCTTCTGGGTGCCTGAAATGTGGCTGGCAGGTCAGATTTAGATAGGAGCTGATGATCTCACTCTGTCTTATGAAAGCTGAACTATGGGTAATGAGCCAAGTGTGATCCAGGGATTGCATTCCCAAGATCCCTGAGAAAGTAGAGGCTACTCTGAAGAAAATTATCATATGACAAAGACCTTACACAGTTTCACATGGGGAAAAACACTGAAGAAACTGACAAAGATTTACCAGAAGAAACAGGACAGGCTGAAAATCCTGGTGTGGGAAACAAACTCAACTTGTTTTGAATAAGCCTAGACAGCACACCCAAAACCAAAAGGTTTCAGAGACAGCAGAGGGGATATGAGTAGCCCAAGAGCCATGAGCTTCCTCAAAGTTGTTAATTTAAGTACCCGTGTGTGTGTGTGTGTGTGTGTGTTTATTTGTGTGTGTATGTATGTATGTGTCTGTGTGCAGTGTATATCTGTGTATCTGTGTTTATGTGTTTATGTCTCTGTGTGTATCTGTGTACGTGTGTCTGTCTGTGTTCATGTGTGTGTATCTGTCTGTGTGTCTCTGTGTGGTGTCTATATGTGTGCATATTCACGTGTGTCTCTCTGTGTGTGCATGTGTGTCTCTTTGTATGTCTATATTTGTGTGTTTGAATGTATATGCATGTCTGTGTGTGAATTTGTTTGTGTCTGTAAAAGTAGCTTCTATTTGCCTGATATAATTGTCATCTCAGAGGTTTACTGCTGAATAAGCTGATCCTTTCTAGTTCTTTTTGAACTCTGGCTGGCTGGTTCAACTCAGCTGTTCTGGCTCAGACTCCTCTTCAAGTTGACAGATTCAATCTGACTTCTCTCAGTTTTTTCATTGAATTGCTCTCCTTGGCCTCAAACTAACTCTGGCTCCTTTTTATTCTCTGGCTTCAACTGCCTCTGTTGACCTGCACTAACCTGCATGAACTCATAAAGTAACTCAACTGAACTGCACTCACCGAGCTACCCTCCACCTCTATCTTTGTGCTGCTCCTAAGTATCTCTCTTTCTTGTCTGTTCTCACTAGAGTTGGGCATATCCTATCTCTGACTCATTCTGTCAAATCTTTCTCTGATTCATCACTTTATCTGCCCTTCAATTAGACATCTCTTTCAAACATGGCTGCTTCCTTATACAAACTAACTTTACCTTCCTTTTTTGGGATTAAAGGTGTGTACTAAGGGCATGCCTATATTCCAGACAGATGGATTAAAGGCTTTTGTCATGTCTACATTGCAGCACATAAACCTAGAAGGTCTTTGGATATGATCCCTTGCCAGAGCAGCCAAGTTGCTAGATTAGAATTCCTCTCCATGTGTTTGTATATCTTTGTGTATGTCAGTGTATCTGTGTATGTGTGTGTGTTGTATGCATCCATGTGTATAACAGAAAGATGGGCCTGTGCATGATGGACACAGAAGCCAAATCCTGCTCTATCATCCTCCATCATGTTCCCTCGAGACAGAATCTTTCACTTACCTTGGAGTTGAGTTGATGGCAGCAAGGCCTAGCAATCTTCCTATCTCCACTTTCCTGTGGTTCTAGAATTACAGGCATCTATGTAGTTATACCCAGCTTTTACATGGTTGTTGAGGATTTGATGTCAAGTGTTCATGGTTGTTCATCAAGTACTCTTACACACTGAACCATCATCCCAGCTCTTCACGGGAGTCTTTTAACCCCTTATCTAGAGCAGTTGAGACTTACAAAAAGTCAGGAAATACTCCTGTGAACACACATTCCTGTTGGAAACATGCTGACCCCTCCTGTAATGTTTCCCACACATGTGAGAATCCTCTGTTCACTTTGTATTTCCATCTACTTCCATTTATGTATATTTAGTTTCTCCTTCTCTGGTCCATAATAAAGACACAGAATCTTGTGCTCAGATGCCCTTCGATACAGCTTGATACAGATGTATCTGGATGCCCTTCAATACAGTTTGATACAGATATATCTGGAAGTCCTTTGATACACTTTATCTACCAGGCAAGAATACAATATATGAGAACCTTGAGAATTGGTTTGCATCACTGCCTATGTGCTCCTTTCTGATGCATCCCCATTGCTTCCTGCCAGGGTAGCACCACTTTCATCCACATCTGTGCCTTGCTGTTGCATAGAAGTATGGTGAATGACTGCGAATATGGCTGTAGAACCAGATTTCCTGCCTCCTAATCTTCAGTCCACATCACTACGGATTGTGAGATCTTGAACAATTTATTGACTTTGCCTATACTCTTTTGGTATATGGCAAGGAGAACAACTATATCTGCCATATTGTATTTTATAGGACATTGCTATTTTAAGTGAAAACTGACAAGTAGACATTAACATTTATTATGCAGTGCCCACACTTGTGCCTCAAGCCCACATCTCTAATCCTTTCTTTAATGCCTGTCTTCTTTCCACTTCCTTCTCTCTTCCAACAATACACCTACCCACAGTCTTATCCAAGACATCACTGAGAGTGCTTACATCACAGGGAGACTCATGGGATCTTCAAGACTGTCTATTCTCAAGTGAATCACAGACCCCAATACCACCACTATATTTAACAGTTCTTTCAAAATGGACCACATTCATGGATGGGCACCTTGCCGTAGTTGAACTTGTCTGATCACCATCTTTTAATTGTGACACAGCAACACAGTCTAATTACACCTCTAACTAGTGCTTGGGTGGGTAACCAAGCTACTTCTCTCTCCTTGAGAGAAATTCAAAAGATCGTTTTGTGCAGTGATTTCAGTACTCCAGAATTCATTACAGCAGTAGGAAAAAAAAATAACTTCCAGTACATTCTAAGCTCTACAGAATTAGAAGGAACTAATGTGGCTTGAAGATGCCAGATTCCATAAATCACAGATAAAAGTTTTTCTGGATCTAATCTTATCTGAAGCCAGGCAGAAGCTGCTTTTCCTGAGACCTGCTATGGGCCCCTTTGAAAGATTTTAAATAGCTTTCCATGATAGAAACATATAAACCTTTGGTTATCAGTTTCTAGGAATTTAAGAAACTTTCAGAGTATGATGGTACAGACCTGCAAATTCTAGTACTAAAGAGGTAGAAACAAGTCTGTGACCAGCTGAGACTGGACAGTGATTTCTAGGCCAGCCCAAGTTACAAAGTAAGACAGAATGAAAATGACCATGAAATTGGGACGATGGCTTGCTAGGTGAAGTGCCTGTCACATAACCAAGTATCTGCTATGGATTACAGTACTCACATAAAGAGCCAGGAGTAGCAGAGTACATTGGTAGTACCAGCACTGGGGAGATGGAGATAGGCAAGTCACTGAGGATTACTGGCCAGCCAGTCTAGCCAAATCAGTGAGCCCTTGGTTCAGTGAGAGACTCTGTCATAAAAAAAAAAAAAAAACACAGTAGAGAGGAATGCAGAAAGATACCCAACATTGATCTCTGGCTTCCACACACATGTACATGCACCTGCACCATGAAATATATACACATATGTGTACTGTACACATATGTACACACACTCACACAAAAGATCAATAACTGTGGATGAAGCTCAGTGGTCAAGTATTTACCTAGCATATGCGAAAGGATTCAAATCCCAGAACTTCAAAAAAGTAAATGAGTAAAATAAAAAGACAAAAAGGCTGGAGAGCTGACTTAGTGGTAAGGAGCATCGGCTGTTCTTACAGTGGACCTGAGTTCATTTCCCAGCACCCACATTAGACAGCTCACAACTGCTTGTAACTCCGGAGGATCCAATGCTCCTGCTGGCCTCTGGAGGTGTCTGTGCTCATGTCTACATGTCTAGCCACGGATGCACACACTTATACATAATTAAAAATAAAATAAATCTTAGCAAAAAATGAAGACTTTTAAATAACAGATATCCCTAAGTGTGAGATGTGGGCACTTAACAGATCAGTAATGGGGAAAAACCTTGCACATCCCGACTATTCCACAATTGAGAATTGTGTAACAGAGTGGGAGGGGAGGAATCCTATTCATGATATATGCAAAATCATTTATCTGTATATATAAATTATATGTAAGTTGCAAATAAGACTCCATATAGTATTTATTGTATGTTTATTGAAGAAAAAAAAAACAAAATTAGGGGTATGGTTAAACTTAACACACCAAATACTAGGTGCTTATCATTGCTTCTCAGCAAATGCTTGGTGAAACTAGAATACACCCAGCAGACTTGCCTTTCATAATTCCTGTTAAACAGGAAATATGATGAAAGGCAAAGTTAAATGTACAATACATCCCTAGACTCTCATAAATACATTTTTTTTAAACTGACAGGGAAGCAGTCAAAAGTCCAAATAGGAGACAAAATGCTAGATATTTTTAAAACTGAGACTGATTCTTTTTAAAGTATCAAAGGCAAAAGCCGGGTGTCATAATTCTAGATTTTTACAATTGTACAAGGACAAAGAGTTGATCTGGCTGAATATTTCCTTAATGGAGTTCTTTGATCAAATGCACAGCCCAGTCAGTCTTCCACAAAACCGAGATACCTGGGGCTTTCTGATTTGTTTTCTTTTGTAAATTGGAGATACCTTTTAACACCTTTTCAATTGTCTTTTTGTTCCTTCCAGCACTGTAGTCAACAACACTGCCAGGCAAAATAATGCCATGACTCTAACCCCGGCTGTTTGGGCATTGTAAAAACTGGTATTTGAAACAAATGCTCCCTTCAACACAGTAGCAACCTGGGTATTCCTAAATGCTACGGAGCTTTGCTCTACAGCCCACCTAATTCGGTTAGCCACAGTGCCTGATACAAGTTCTCCCTCAGCTAGATGTAATTGGTAACAATTAAATTCCACCAGTAACTCCATTCCATGTTGTTTTAAATGTACCATCCCAACTTATCCACAGGTAATAGATGTTGTTCTGCAAAGGACTCTCAGAGGCAAGGCTACTTTGCAATTACAGGCCAGCATGAAACTTCCATCTGTCTGCCCTTCCCTGTTCAACAGCACCGTCCTTGGGCTTCCGCCAGCTAACAAAAGACAATGCGTTGCCATCTTTCTTATTAGATTATGCTGTTGACAGTATGATAATCCATGTGTGTGGGCAAGGCTGGAAGGAAGGTGAGCGAGCAGACTTCTTTGTCACTCAGCAAGCCTGTGGAGAATGTCATTTGGGTTTTGGCAAAAGGCGCTACCCTAACAGCATCCCCGGTTGTAGCTCTGACTCGGCACTGTTCAGACGGCGCCTTGAAACATCTGCTTTCTTCGTTCGTGCTTTCCTCCAGGCTCCTTCCCATGTTGTCAGCTTCTTAGAGTCAGGAAATCCAGTGTGTATTTGCCTGGTCCCTGGGGGGCTAGTGATCTTCTCTGAGTAGTAGGCAATCAATAAGGACGTGTTGGGCTAATTTGTTTGACACTCTGTTTGCCGACAGTTCCCAGCTACACTGCTTCGCTTGAGCTGATGCCTCGTGATTTCTCTACAAATTCTTATAAACGGTGTCACATGAAAGAAAAATCATGGAACAGAAGATTCTAATACCTAGAGTTTTGTCTCAATTTGCTTCTTAGATATTAAAGGAGACGCTCAGCAGGACTTTCTTGTCAGAGATGTTCCCTCAGAGAATATTCAGTGTCATCTCGCTGTTGATATGAGCTGCTTCTTGGCTCTGTTATACAGGGGAGTACTGAGATGCTTGTTCCATTGTCATCGTGTTTAATGGGAATTATCCGTAGTTGTTGTTACACAAATCATTTGTTAAAATTGAGCACCCGCCAAAAAGTCAACAAACATGAAAATAACTGATCTCCAATTAGTGGCAGCACTTCGTCAGAGACGGAGATGGCAAATTCAAGAATCTCAAGCGTGTAGTTTATTCTCCAACCTGAGAAAGTTTCCTAGCCCAATACTTGAAGTCCTACCTTGGGTAAAAGTTGAAAGAAAAGTGTCCCGTTATTCCGTTTGATGAGGGGATAAAGTGACTTAACATCTCTTTAGTGTATTCTATTCCTGGTTAGCCTTTAAGTTTCCATTTATCACAATTTGAAGGGCCAAAGAATAATACATGCTGAAGAAAGTTGCTCAAACTCTGGAAAGAGAATAAAATAGCAATGATACCGCCCCTTTCTCTGAAGAGTCTATAGCCAATCACTGGTCACCATGCCTTGGCAAACAGATACATCCTGTTTTATTTTGTTGATATTCATATTCTTATGCCATTTAGAGTCTGTTGTGAGAATGGAAGAATTGGAAAGTGAAATAATAAGAGTCCTCTCCTGGGTTTGAATCCTCATGAGTCCATTTTGTTCACATTCCTACCACTGACTGTTTTTCTAATCCCTGAATGTACCGACTTGGTACTGCACATAACTAACGCCATATTAATTGCAGGGAGGGAAGAGCTGTTGGAGAGAGGAAGAAGACCTAGTGAAGACATCAATACCTTCCTTCTCTCAGACCAAGAGAGTGAACAAAGGCAAGATTTCTATTTCCAGTCATGTTATAGAAAGGAAGAACAGACCACTGCTGCTATCCTAGTGCCAAGACAAGCTAAAGAACACTTTTTAAATTATGCTTTTATGGGGCATGATTCTCATACTTATAACCCCAGCCCTAGAGAGGCAAAGCCAGGATGATCCTAGGTATGAGGCCAGCTTGAGTTACACAGTGGGTTGCAAACCTGCCTGGGCTGCTTGGCAACACCTTGTCTCAAAACACGAAATAAACAATAATATAATAAATCATGGATTTATTTAAGTCATCATAGAGCCTATGTAAGGCTTTAACCAGCTTCCAAACATGGACAGAGCACTAAAAAGTGCCCTGGGTAGTGGCACAGGAGATTGTCAGAGCTTTAACGTAGGTCTAGGAGCAGCATATGAGGACTGGAGTTCTAAGGACTTAGGAGTGAGTGTGGACTCTGGAGAGATGGCTCAGAGGTTAAGAGCACTGCCTGTTTCTGGAGAGGCTTAGGTTTGATTCCCCAGCATTCACATGGCAGCTCACAGCCACCTGTAACTCCAGTGCCAAGAGATCTGATACCTTCTTCTGATCTCTGCAGGCAGCAGGCACACACTCAGGTCACTTACCACTTGCACACTCTTAGCACACTTGCAAACATGCACACTCTTAGCGTGCTTACATACATGCACACTCTTAGTGCACTTATATACAGGTAAAACACTCAGAAGCATGTAACAAGAAGAGGGTGAATTTCCAAATCTACTCTTTCCTCCACAAACTTCTATCGCGTATTTGGGGAGCTACACCAAAGAAAAGGCTGACAACCTTTGTTTGATAGCAAGGAATATCTTCCAGTCTGCAAAAAGCTTCTGTCTACACCCCAAAAATTGGCAATCGAGATAAGATAAACAGACACCTCAGAACTCTTGGCCTAGATCAGGACTAAAGCTTCTGAAGGGGTGGAAACACTGATGGAAAACTGTCTGAAGGCAGAAGTGAAATGAATTGAACCAACGCTACAAAGAGTCCAAGTGGAGTCCAGCTAAAATTGGGGTTCCCAGTACCCGGTATTGATAGTCTGAGAGAAGAAACATTGTCATGGTTGTTATCATAATGTTTCCTATGCTCTTGCATATAATGTCTGGGTATACAGCCATTGTGAGGCATAAGAGAAAAGCAGAAAAATGTGGCATCTGATTGAGGAAAACAGTAAATTCATATTATTCCATGCTTCACAGCAGGACCAAGTATGAGTGGTCTGAAGAGAGTGGCAGTATATCACATATATAAAATAAACAAATAAGGCTTTTATTTAAAAAAATGAAAATTCTAGGCTACCATGTGATAATTAGACCACATGAGCAAAAGTACCTAGTACATGAGAAGCTTTTCTGGAATAACGTATTTTAGAGGATTTGAGATAAATACAGTGATTCAAAGGTTGACCAATTCAACAGGATTTTTTTATTTTCGTTTTTGTTTTGGGGGAGTGTTGTTGTTGTTGTTTTATCTTTTGGATTTCAACAGTCTGGAATATGCCAGAATTATCATTATTCTGTTCTGGGTGGCAGTATGGTTCACAGTTAGAATAAGACAGCTATTCACTAAGTGATGTGGAAAGCTGAACACTTTCCAGGAGATCAGAGAAGGGAAGGGGTCTGCAGCACGCTTGGGCTATCATGCAAGCAGCTCTGGCCCTTGGGCCATTTAGCCCATCAGGTCTTACGGGACTAAAGGAACCTATAGTGAGAATGTCTGGGCGGACATCGTGGCATCAGGAGAATCAGAGCAGTAGAAGCTTGGGTACCTAGAGTAAGGTCGTGCACCAGCAGAAAACAATTATCCCCAAGATGGAAGTGGTACAGCTGATGTGACTCCCGAGGGAAAAGGCAGATGACACAGGTAAGCTGCGTGAGAAGGTGTTGGCCTTCAGTACTTCAGATGCGCTGCTCCCTCAGTTTTCACTTATGGTCAGTGGTCGCTTACGCCCAGGTTACAAAGGTGAAGAAAGGCCAGATTTACTTCATACATGGGCTATCTCAGTGTGTGAGGCACCACATCCTCACTTAGGAGGACAAAAAGGGGATGGAACGTGAATGGTTACAGCAAAATCATCTGCAAAAGCACCCGTGGATCTGAGTATAAGAAAACCTAGCCCTCTTGCCTCAATTCAAGACACCTCTGAAGAAATATCTGCACTCAGCCTCACTGTCACAACTTGTGAAATGGGCCATGGCCTCTCTTGAGACTATGTGATAGCTTGACATCTCCTTTTGCCCAGTACTGTTTCTCTGCAGTCCAGTTAAGTGGTGTTATCTTAAGTGTCTCTTAGGATCCTCCCAAGACAGAACTCTTTGCTTCACTGTTTCTTAGGAAACACAGTCTATAATGGTTAATCTTAAAAATGGAGTCTAACAATCCAGGATCTAAAGTTCTGAAGTTTATGGCCTAGAGAGGTGACTCACCACTTAAGTGAGCTGCCTCCTCTTCCAGAGCACCCATGAAGAAGCTCCCAACCTTTTGTAACCCCAGTTCCAGGGAGCCCACTGACCTCTATGTTCTCCAAGGGCACAGGACATACACGTGATACACACACAGACTTACGTACAGGCAAACTGCCTGTGCACATAAAAGAAAATAAAAACAAAAACAACATGCATCTGTAAAAGGGATTCTAAAATTTGTGAAGTTTGGGAGGGAAGGATGTAGTCCTTCTTAGAAATGCAAGCTACTCATTTTAATATATTCACTTTCTGAAACTGGGGAGTTCTAGTAGAGGCTTCCTGTTTTAATGGGACAGCCACTCCACTATCTGAAAGCAGAGGGCGCTTTAGTCTGGATCATGGGAGAACAGATGACTTCCAGTGTTTTTCTACAAGCAGGAGAGAGCAGCTCCCAAAAGGCTAATGCTTGCTGGAGGAACTGACAGTTCTCTAGAGATCTACTTAGCACACATATATCTATACTTAAAGGCAAGGAGGGTAATTAACATTGAATACTGGAGCAGCGGGGTGGGGATAAGTACACACAATATAGGAAGAGTCATTCTACAAGGCAGTTCTCAAAGGGCCACCATTTCTTTTCATTTTCCTTATCAGAATTTTTATTGGATCTCAGATACACAGGAGGACAGTAATCATAATACTAACTTCAAGTCAGAACTATCAACGTCTATGAGAAAAGGCTGCTTTTAGACTTGTTCCTTGTGTACGTGTTGGCTTTAATGTTAAAAATAAGCCACTTCCCAATTGGAAATTAAAACAGAGACTAGCTTTTATCACTTGTGCAGAAAAGGCTGTGTTCTATTGCGTGATACACACTTCCTTGTTTAGTGAGAGCTAGGGCATATCTATGTCCTTCTCCCTGACCTGGAACTTGCTCTGTAGACCTTTGAACTTTGAACTTATAAATACACCTACCTCTGCCTTTTGAGTACTGGGATTTTAGGCATGTGCCACTATATCTAGCCACTTGTTGATTTTAATACTAAAATAAACAATTGTGAAATCACTGCCAAATAGAAAATTAAAACGACAACAGTAACATATGCCTTTCCTTGTCTCTGCTCATCTTACATCCCTTCTTCTCGTATTGAAGCTTAGATTGGTTGTTTCATTGTTGCCTTCTTTCCTTTTGAAACAGTTCTCTTCTACTTGCAGGTATTTGTTAACAGTGCACATTTTAGACTGTTTAAAGTTTTAGGGTACGTTTTATCTGTTGTGTACTGTGTATTCTAGTAAAATGGATTGTGGGTAGATTTTGTGCAGGATGTCATCTCTGGGGCTGTTTTAACTTAAAATCCATGAGATTTATTCATATTGCCCTATGTCACTGGGTTCGTTTCTTTTGCTTATTTATTTGCATATTTATTTATTTACTTATTTATTTATTTGTATATTTTAAGGACAAGGCATTAACTCTAAGCAATACAAAAATTCCAAACGCTCCTGGATGTTTATCTACAGTCACTACCTCCTTATCTGTTTCTCAATCGAAACAAGATCTTTCTTCTCTCCTTATTCCATGAGGTCATCACATATTTTACTTGGCCTTGTACATGTACATGCCTTGCCTTTTCTTTTTCCAACGGTTTCAAGGAACCCTGGAATCATGTGTTTAATCACAGGAGGGGTAGTGCTTTTTTTTTCTTTACTATAAAACCAGAACAGAGACATTCAAAATGCCTTTGATACAGTGCCACATTTGAGTAACCCCTGTCCCTACACATAAACCTTGTTCTCCTGTCTCCCTTAAGCCCACCTGAGGCCTTACACCAGTTGAGCTGTTTGTAAAGATTCATTTGCTTGAGCATAAAGAACTCTCCTGTGGTATTGAAAACACATCCCTCAGAGAATAAAGGACCAAGCTGTTGGGCATAATGAAAACCAAGTGTTAAACCTCAGCCGAGCAGGCACTTCACACACCTGGAACAACAGCCTGATGCTTCCAAGAGACAATGGCAGAAAATGAATCTCATGTGTATTCCAGATGGTTCTGAAGGAGCATAGACAAAAAGCATCCATCCCCACCCCCTTCTCAAAGCAACTCTGATTAAAATTTCCTATGACTTCCAGCTAAATACTAAAAGTTAAGCAGTGAATGTCACCGCCATGCACCAGGATGTCCTTTATCACTGAATTTGCATGTGAATGTGAGTGCATCTTTTGGGGAAGAAATTAAAGACCCTCCAAAATATTAAGATTGCGCTGAGTCCTTGGTGAAGGTAAATGGCTGGTGAACATTCAGGCTCCACACTGATGGAAGCAACGGTAAAGCAAGTGAGCTGGAGAGTCTGAGACACAGGAAGGCCCAGCTCTGAGAAGCAGAGGCAAATGCCACATTTCCACAGAGACAGAACACCGTCCATCATTCGCGACAGCTTTTAAAAGAGCAAATATTTTCCATTCACTCTAAAGAAAATTATGTTTGTGAGACTAGGAAATTGTGTGGATGCGAATTCTCCAACCTGGTAATTATCTCTGATCCATTTCAATAAGCAAAGGTTTGGGGGAATTATTCGTGAATGAATCATTTTCACTGCTTTTTATTTGCAGAACAGATTGGAACTGTATGAACAAAAGACCTTCAACTCCTATTAACATTTTGCATGCGATAGAGGCTCTCTAGAAATTAAAAGACAAACATTGGTAAATCAATAAAGGAAAACATTATTTTATTTCACCTTGGGCTCAGCCACCCACTGCCTATCTTCCCTTCATCCTTGGAAGTTTTTCTTTTGAGCTGACGGAGCCAGAGTGTAGACAGTTGATGGGGAGGTGGGGGTGGACGGTGGGCTGAAGGATGTTGCATCAGGAAAGGTTGGGTTTTTATGGGGAGTAAAAGGAGGAGAAACACTCTCTTGGCTAGATTTAAATATCCAAAGAGGGAAATGGTTTTAGAAAAGGCAGATTGTGCAAGTATTTGCATGTCTGGAAAACTGAAAGCTGCAGAAGCCACCTCAGTGTGTGTGTGTGTGTGTTGTGTGTGTGTTGTGTGTGTGTTGTGTGTGTGTGCATGTGTGTTGTTTGTGTGTGTGTTGTGTGTGTGGTGTGTGGTGTGTGTGTGATGTGTGTGTGTGTTGTGTTGTGTGTGTGTTGTGTGTGTGTGCATGTGTGTTATTTGTGTGTGTGTGGTGTGTGGTGTGTGTATGTGTGTGTGTTGTGTGTGTTGGGTGTGTGTTGTGTGTGTGGTGTGTGTTGTGTGTGTGTTGTGTGTGTGGTGTGTGTTGTGTGTGTGGTGTGTGGTGTGTGGTGTGTGTGTGATGTGTGTGTTGTGTTGTGTTGTGTGTGTGTGTTGTGTGTGTGGTGTGTGGTGTGTGTGTGTGTGTGTGTGTGTGTGTGTGTGTGTGTGTGCAGAGGATAGGTGCTGTTCAAGGATTTAGGATAACCAAGCATAACCAGAAAGAGGCAGTAGCTGAAGTTTCAGTATCAGAAGACCTGCAGCCAAGATACTGCCTCTGCTAACATCAGGAAATGTTGTATAATATAATGTATCGCTAAAATGTAGATATTAATAATCCCTCAAGCTGAGTATTTTGGCACTTTCCTGTAATTCTAGTACTCAGGAGCAGAGGCAGGAGGATTTCCAAGGGTTCAAGTTCAAAGGCAGCCTGATTTACATAGACCTTGTCTCAAAAAGGAGAAAAAAAAAGAGAGGAAAGAAATCCCTACTCCATGGTGTGGTGGAAATGATTAAATAATGCATGTGTTTAAGGTACTGGGCATGTTGTAAATGTAGCTATTAGCCACTATCATCATCCTCATTACTATCATCATGACATAATTATCACCTCTCTAAATTCATTCACTCCATTAGATTAATAAAAATATCCATTACTCTCGCACAAGGTTGAAATATAAGAACCTAGTTATGTATGGGGCGAGGTTGAAGCCCTGTGGCAAAGTAGTTAACTGACACAAAAGGCCCTGGGTTTGATCCTCAGCATAACAGAAAAGCATCATCAGCAATAACACAACCTAGCTGAACCATGTACTGTTTTCATTTCAAATGGCATTAAAAGTTGTGCCTTTTTTAGAGTAAGCCTTGTACCAACTTAGACTATCCCTAGGGCGAAATGAACTTTATCTACTGAAATTGCCAAGAATAAACACAGGTGAACTTCAACTTAAGTTTCCCTACAAATTTTCTGTGGGAGGAAAAAAAAAATTGGCCCAGATCTAGAAAAAAGATTTAACTCGAATGTGAAAGGCAAGTCTATGCAGAGAACACACAGTAATGGCTGTATCCGCTGGGAATCACCTCCCCCAGGGAGGAGTGGGGCAGCTCCAGATTGTAGCAGACGGGGATTAAGTTTTCTTTGTTTGCCTTTACAGGGCTGAACGGGATAGAATTACTCAATTGCAGAATTAGGCACCTCCATACCCACGTTGTATGGCAGTTTTTCTTTCTATTGAAGGAATGAGGAAATCCAATGAAAAGGACTTGCTCATTTTCTAAATAAGAAACTTAAAAGTCAGGTAAGGCAAATTTATATTACTTAGTGAGGTGGGTGACTGTGTGAGGCAAAGTAAACCTTATAACACAATGACGGTGCATCCAGGATCAAACCCTAGTTCTTTGTTTATGGAAAGGGGAAGAATAAATTGAAAATCTTATTTTAGAAAGACAGGAGAGATTCAATTAGAAGGTTCAGTTTCTTTCAAGACCTTGAGTCCTTATTCACATTAGCCGTATTTTATCTATGTATTTCTTAGTTCCTCCCAACAACATATAATCTTCTCCCTCATTAGACACCCAGAACGTTTCTTTCCATTTGAGAACATGTTATGTTTTCATCTGAAGTTGTGTAATATGCCCCTTGAAGGATCATCACTTTTATTTGTACATTTATCTCTAAAATCATTTAGTAATTCATTGTGACCCAAAAATGTATAAAAAAACAATGGCATATTACAATCAAATGGGATGTATCTTAAGTATAGAAAAATGGCTGAATATTCAAAAAATAATATGATTAATTATGTTTGTAGATTACAAAGGAAATTCACTTAATTCTATCAACTGATTCAGCAAAATCATTCAACAATATCTAACATCCATTCATAACAAGATGCTTAGCAAACAGGACAAGAACTTCTTCAACTTGATAAGTAACATTGACAAAAAAATGAATATTCCAGCTAACATAAACTTCATGTTGAAATTTCTGAAGATCAGGAACAAAACTAAGACATTCTTGTGTATTCCTCCTATTCAACATGATATTATTGCCTAAGTTAATTCAATAAGACCCAAAATCAAATATATTTTTAAAAGATGGGAAAGTAGAAATGAATCATCATTATCTACAGATGTCATGAATTATCTAGTGAGAAAATGCCAAAGGTTCTAGTAGAACTAAAAGAAAAAAAAACCTTCTAGACTTAATGCACTTCATGATACAAAGTTCATACATTAAAATAAATTTAAATTTAACATAACATTACAGAACTATCTGAAATTTTTAAGAAATATGTGACATACAACTTGCAATGTCATTAGAATTTAATTTTTTGTCATAAACACACACACATTTTATATATATATATATATATATATATATATACATATATATGCCATGTGTATACAATTTTGAAACATTGATGAAAGAATTAAGGAAACCTAGCATGATTGAAATTAACTTGTGTCCATTGATTCGGAACTGATCCATGGTTCCATGTATCAATCAGTATGCACACAGGTATATTTTTGCTTTCTGTACTTAAAGAACTAGAAGCAGGCACAACCCAGTAATACCATTTAAAGGAAGGAGGAGGAGGAGGAGGAGGAGGAGGAGGAGGAGAAGAAGAAGAAGAAGAAGAAGAAGAGGAAGAGGAAGAGGAAGAGGAAGAGGAAGAGGAAGAAGAAGAAGAAGAAGAAGAAGAAGAAGAAGAAGAAGAAGAAGAAGAAGAAGAAGAAGAAGAAGAGGAAGAAGAAGAAGAAGTATGAGAGCTTGAGAAATAGTGGTTGAATCTAGGAGTCCTCTAGTTAAGTTCCCATTGCTGTAACAAGCACCATGACCCAAAGCAACCAGGAGAGAAAGAACTTATTTTGTCTTACATTCCATCACGAAGGGGAGTCAGGGCAGGAATCCAAGGCAGGAACTGAAGCAGAAGCCATGGAGTATGGATGCCCAGTCTTGCTCAGCTTGTTTTTGTTTAGCTGGTTGGTTGGCTTTTTTTTTGTTTCTTTGTGTGTGTTTGTTTTTCTTCTTACAAGCCATGATTACCTGTCCAGGGATGACAATGCCCATAGTTGGTTGGCATCTCCCATATTGATCACTAATCAAAAAAATGACCCAAAAGCAGACAATCTGGTAGATTTCTTCCTCTGTCACTGTCCACCTTACTCTTTTGAAGTAAGCATCTCTCACAGAATGTGAAGCTTGCCCTACTGGCCAGTGAGCTCCTGAAATTCTCTGGTCTCTGATTTTCAATGCTGGAGTTACAGGCCTATGTGACCAATCCCAAGTTTTAACGTGTGTGATGGGGATTTCTTGCTCACACATCTCTTTCTTTCCTGGCGGTCTTAGGTCTTACCTATTGAGTCATCTCCTGGGCTCTCAAGATTTTTAGCAAATCAATATTAAACTGTGGCTCCTATAAATGCAAAACTCAATTTTTGTTATTTTTACTTTGCTCAATTTTACTATGATAATAAATGTCCACTCACTCACTCATGCACTAACTAAGTAACTAACTAACTAACTATATAAAGATATATTTTCATTATTTTTAATTATATGTGCAGAGAGGGTGTATACAAGTGAATGCTAGTACCCACAGAAACCAGAAGTGGCAGATGCCTTGGAGCTGGAGTTACAGGTAATTGTGCATCACTAGATGTGGGTGCTAGGAATCAAACTTGAGTTCACTGGAAAAGCACTATGTGCTTTTTACACCCCACTTGAGTTTCTAGCCCCTACCATATATATATACAGAACAAAGGGGTTGAGAATTTAAAATATTTGTCCATTTCTCCCAGAGCATCAGAAGCTGTAGAACAATGTGACACATATTATTCTAGAAAGTTCTGGTGTCACTTAGGGGTCTGATGTATGTCAGCTTTTAATTTAGAGGAAATATTATGAATGACACAGAATTAATGACTGTTAGGTGAGGAGGAGGCAGATTGGAGTCATCATCTACTTGAGGGGCATGTATTGAAAGACTTGAGAATATTAGTCATCATAACGAAGACTAGTTAAGAATAATAGTTCAAAGGGAAGTCAATATAACCTAAATCCAAACAGAAGAATGTCAGATTGTTTTCTGGGGACACATCCACCAATTTAAATTTTCCATAGATAGGGAATAAATGAGAGTGACAGAACCTGTGGGTTGGGGAGATAGCATGATGACCGAAGACTTTGCCATGAATGGATGAGGTCCTGAGTTAAATTGCCAAGAACTCATGTACAAAGATGTGGAAGCGTTGGTGGAAGGGATTTTAATGCAGAACTGAAGGGACAGACAGGTAGATCCCAGGGGCTTTGCTGGCCAACCAGTGTAACTGGATTGATCAGCTCCAAACTCAAGAGACTGTGTCTCAAATAATAAGGTAGAGAGTATTTGAAGAAGACATCCATCATTGGCCTCTGGCCTCTACAAACTTATCAATACATCTGCATGTCCACTCACATGCACATAAAAATGTGCACATCCCACAAACACACACTTAAAAGAGGGCCTGACAGGGGCTGAAGAGATGGCTTAGCAGTTCAGAAGCTGCACTTTCAGAAGACCTAGAATCAATTCTCAACTCCCACATCACAGCTTACAATGGTTATAACTCAGTTCCAGGGTATCTGATGCCCTCTTCTGGTCTCAGTGGGCACCAGGCATACAAATGATGCACGAACATTCATGCAGTCAAAACGCCCATAGCCTTAAAACAGAATAAAAAAGTAAGATTAAAAAAAGAAGGGGGCCAGGCAGTCATGATCAATTCAAAAATAACCTTCTCATTCACATTATTAATCTCTGTCCTGAGCCTGTGAGAGACTATGTTAATGGAACTGATATTAGTTAACATTAATCAGATAGCCAGATTAATGCTAAGTAAACAAAATATTACTTTTTGTGTATCTCTTTTATTTTTGAGATTATACATACATCCTTTCTCCTTTCCTCCGTTCAAGCTCTCCCATATACTCCTTTCTTCCTTTCAAATTCACGGTTTCTTTCTTCATTGTTGTATATAACATACGTGTATATATATAAAATACTCCTCTTGGCTATACTTCACTAAGAGTTTTGTATTTCGTTCTTGCTATGTTGTGAAGTTCACAATGACGCTCCATTATGATGACGTAGTATTACTTCCCTTGCTGGGGACTTCAGGCTAAACATCACCAGATGACCACTCTCTAATACTATTCATGGTAGACAACCATTGAAAAGGAATTGAGAAATTTGGAGGAAGAACAGATCATGATAGAGTTATTTAGTGAAGATATGCAGAAGTTATAGATGCCAATGGCAATCAAGAAGCTAGCAAAACCCAGAGTTAGGCAAATATCCAGAAAGCAAACAATTTACAAGATTTGAAGTTTGCACAAAGTCCCAGCACTTGGGAAGCAGAGGCAGAGGCAGAGGCAGGGGCAGAGGAGGGGGGGGGTCTGTTCTACAGAGGAAGTTCTAGGACAGCCAGGGCTACAGAGAAACCCTGCCTCAAAAAAAAACAAACAGACAGACAGACAGACAGAGAGTAGGAAAAAACAAGCAAACAAAAGCAACAATAGCAAAAACAAAACAAGAAAATAAAGCAAAAGAAAAAACATCTCAATTCTTCGATAGAGATGAGCAGACGGCTCTTATCCGACTTCCTGTTTGCCTATGAAAGCATCTGGTCTAAACACTGCCTGGATGGCTATAGCATATCGCAGCTAGCTGCAGAGCAAGATCAGAAACAAATTCCCCACTCTCTGGTAGAGGCAGTTTCTCAAACACTGGAGGACAAAGACAAAAGAAAAAAAAAACAGGATAGAACACAGACAACGCATAGAAGAAACAAATATGTAAGTGGAGACTGAGTACGGAAATACCATTCAAGTTTATTCCTAATCAGAGAAAAGTACATCAAGCATTCTTAAATAATGGTTCCAACCTTTATGAGGCTGATGCTTCATGTAAGAAAGGATGCAGGTTTGCACACTACTATAGGACTTTCATCAGAGTATGAATGGAGTGTGTGTGTGTGTGTGTGTGTGTGTGTGTGTGTGTGTGTGTGTGTGTGTACATCACATGAAATGCAGTTATTCATTCTGTGGGGTCCTATTGAATTTTCAGTAATAAGTATTGGAATAGACATCATCCTTACCATCAGACACTTTATGGGTGGCAGGAAAGAATGGTGCAATTCACTTCACTTTGTTGTGGGTTGTTATTCTTGTTCTTGTTTTGAGACAGGTTTTCTCTCTGCAGCCCTGGATGGCCTGAAACTTGCTCTAGGCTGGCCTCTAACTCAGAAATTTGCCTGCTTCTGCCTCCTGCATGCTGAGATCAAAGGCGTGTATCACCATTATCTGCCTCACTTTGTAGCAGCATATGCTATGAAATGAAACCGTAGGGTGTCATAAAATCATAAAGCAGTAACTGCTACCATGTTAATGAGCCAAAAACATTTTATTCATTGAAGTACTGATATTTAATAGGAGATTCCAAAGATAAAATTCAAGGAGAAGCTGTTTGAAGGTCTTCGGAGGGAGAGGTAGTTATCACAATCAGAACAGGGAGCACAGGCAGAATCTCTAAGGAGAGAGGGGGACAGTATGAAGTATGTGTGTCTTCGCAGTCAAGAAGCCAAGAGGACACCACAAGGAGTAAACAGAGAGAAAGTTTTTTCCATCTTGAACCACCTAAAAATATTTACATCTTGAAATATCTAAAGTGAGAATAAATCAGAACAGAGCTGAAGGAAGCTGGCTTCCTAATGATAGCAGGAAGGTCTGAGGCACCCATTCCTCTGAAATCCAATTATTTAACTGGTAAAAATTTGAAAACACAATTTTAACATGGTTGCAACTTATAGTTAATTGTGTGCACAAATGCCTACTAAAGTCATATATATCCTTATTAAAGTTCCTGGAAGTTGTTCTTAAAGACTTGAGAAGGAAAACTTACTAAAGAAAGCTATCCAATTAGTACTTATTGCAGAGAGAATCTATAGCGTTCGAGTCATGGCTCCTGCCTTAGCTACCACGCCTACATACTCTGGGTTTTTATAGATCTTTCCCATATTTTAAATGCATGGAAGCCTTTATGTTTTAGGACAATCTACACAGACTCTCATAAATACCTACTTCAGATCTGAACTCCAGGATGAGCCCGGATGACAGGAGATAACAACTGTGAGGTAGTGGGTGTTATGGAAAGAATATTACTCTTACCCTTATACTGCAATGATTTGTTATAACTTGAGGAAAAAACAGCCCCAATAAACAGTTGCCTACAGAAACACAGACAAAACAATGACAAACAAACAAGCAACAAAAAAGCTGGCAAGGGGTCTCATGCCTATCGCTTGGGAAGCTAAGCATTTCCACAAGTTCAAAGCTAGCCTGATCTACACAGTGAGTCCCAGAGCAGCCAGGGCTACAGTGTAAGACTGTTTCAAATGCAACACTACACAACTGTCATCTATAATAAGTCACCTATCTGTCCGACTCAGTTGCGTATTTACAGGCTTACTATGGAAAAAGCTCGATATTGTGACTATTTCCTTTCTCATGAAATTGGTCCATAGATTTGTTACAATGAACTAACAGTCTAAAGGAGCATGGGATATAAGGGTTCAAGAATATTCATAGTGATTTACAAAAGAACGAGGCAACTGTTTATTATGATGTTATCACTACCGTAACCAGAACAGTTAACCGTTAGAATGGAGGGAGCCAATCATATCAATAGGGCAGCACTTGGAGCCTAGAACACAGCGAAAATTATATGGTTATTTGATCATCAACAAAAACATCAAAGCAATCCTCTGAAATCAAAGATTTTCAACAGATTGTGGTGGAAAAACTGGATGTTCTTATGGGGGGAAAATTAGCCTCATCATACACCAAAATTTATCAAGATGGGTTATACACCTAAATATGCAGTCGATATATATTACATTTGAAGCAGTAAGAACAAATTTCTCAGTGAGGAGAGTAAAAGAGAAAAGATTAACAAACTTCATCAGTATTAGGAGCTGTTTCCTAAGCCTCCCCAAGAAGAAAGTGGTGAACTAGACTGAAGAAAATATTAACAATAAAACAACCCCATTTGTAATAAAAGACTATATATATATATATATATATATATATATATATATGTATATATAAATGGTTAGCCTTACAACTCAATATAAAGATGAACAGTCCAGTAAAAATGGGTTAAATCTTTGAACAAACACTTCATTAAAAATAACACATGAATGGTCAGTAGTCACAAGGAAAACTGTTCAACATTGTTGGTCATCACACCCTTCATAGGAGCTAAGGTCAAAATGACTAGAAGCACTCTTTCTCCCTCCCCCTCTCCCCCTCTCCCCCTCCCTCTCTCTCCCCTTCTCCCCCTCTCCCCCCTCCCCATCTCCCCCTTCCCCTTCTCCTCTTCTCCCCCTCTCTCCCTCTCCCCTCCACCCCCCCTCGTGAGTGTGTGTGTGTGTGTATTGTGTATTGTGTATTTTAAGCTTGAAACTCTCCCATCTCAGTGTCTTGAGGGCAGGGATTACAAACGATTCTGCATTTAGGGTTTACTCTGGGCAGTGCCATCCCTGGGTTGTATAAGGAACAGGCTAAGCCAGCCACAGGGAGCAAGCCCATAAGCAGTGTTTGCCTTGAACTCTGCTTCAGTTCCTGCCTCCAGGTTTCCGCCTTAAGTTCCTGGCCTGAATTTCTCTGCTGTAAGATTGTGGCCTTGGAGCTGTGAGATGAAATGAAACCTCTCCATCCTCAACTTGTTTGTGGTCATGTCATTCATCACAGCAATCAGAAGCAAACAAAGACAGTAGGAATTTGAGCATGTGCATCTTAAATTTTTATGTTTAATTTATAAATTTTACTTCAGAAGGCCTTAAACATACAGTGAATCCTAGCTAGTGCTACATATGGTATCTAATAGGAAGAATATTGATGCCTGAAAGTCACTTTGCAATGTATTATGAAATAAGATGGATTATTGGTTGAATGAATTGGCTGTTCAGTGTTCAACTATAAAGAAAATAATAATAGTTGAATGTAGGTGATGAGCATATATATTTATCTTCAAATATATTGAATATTTTGTAATAAAATGTTGGAGAGGACAAAAGAAACTTTGGTTTACTGTTCTGAGTTCCCTTTGATGAGTAATGACACTTTTCTCTAACAGGACTGGCCTCACTGTGTGGTAGCAGGGACTCCAACAGATGTCCACCCTCAAACTGGCTAGCAAAAGCCAATTACTAAATTTCCAGGAATTCTGTGACCCAGTTGGTGTCACAGTGGTAGTTGGAATTTGGCACAGTGGGATTATTTACACCAGGGTATTACTAAATACTACCCATCAGGGCTTCTTGATTTTTGTTTTTTGAGAGCCAGTTGTTAAATATTTATCAACACACACACATACACACATACACATATACACACATACACATGCACATACACACATACATACACACACATATATACACATACACACATACACACATACACACACATACACACATACACACACATACACACATACATACACATACACACACATATATACACACATGCACACATACACACACATACACGCACACACACACACACACACACACACACACACATACACACACCACAGCTCTCACTCTACAGCCCCCTGGCAAGGAAAATAAAGCCTGGTAACATAAATTAAACAAAATACACCTGAATCATAAGTAAAATATAAACACCTTGTCTGTATCAAGCCTTTTTAAGCTTAGAGAAACAGAAAATAACTGAGGATTGGCAATCAACATTGTCCACATATTTTGAAAGTAAATTTTAGGTATTGGCTAAGGCATTTAACACTTAAGAACAATTATAATTATATATTTATGAATATCATGAAACATGGAGCAGAAAGCTTTGCTCCTTGAGTTACTTAAAACGTTTAATTTAACAACTGTAATTACTTACATTTGTGAACACATAACTGACAGTAACTATTAACTTTCACAGTTCAATGTCTTCATGTTCAACGAGACATGTAAGTGTTGTCTTTAGTAATAGAAGAATAAAAAAATTCAAGTGTAACTCGGTGTTTTATTCCTATCCAGCAGTTTTGATAAGCAAGTATTCCACCAAAAAACCATGTGCTTATTGGGGCAGATGGCAGACGACAGATGAGCATGCAGACAGAACTCCTTCATTCACTGCCTGGGTTAAGCTACTGACCTATCAGGATCCTTTATTTTATATTTCAAATGGGTTTGTTACATTTGAGTTATTACAGATTTGGGGGTAATATTATTGATCAAATTTATCTACTTCAACTAATAAGGAAATTGAAGATAACTTTGGAGTTAAGTACTTCAATGACACAACTGTGAAATGTATACAAGTGGCTTAGATACTGAATGGTAAGAAGCCAAGATCATGGCCCTAGAGTTAGAAATGTATTTTCTTTTGCAGCTAGAAAAGCATCCAGTAGAACCGTCCCGGTCGCATATTAGATGACAGGCAACTCATTTGCTTATAGACTCAGAGAATGGTAAGTGGTGGCTTTTTTGCTTTGAGATCATATTCTAAGAATTTATACAAGCTAAAAATTCAGAAATCCTTTGGGTTAACAACATTTCTTGGTTGAATTAATGTTTTTACACTTATTTTTTTTTAATTGTTTGACTGATGGAATAATTTTCTGTTGCAATTTTTTTGTCTATTCTAATTCTTTCATTGTATTGTTCCTAGTGAAAAAATACTTTAGATATTTCTAGGAGATAGTAATTAAGTCAGTAGGTCGATGTGACTTACTTCAGATCATTTAGAGGACATGAGAAATCACTTACCTCAGAAGGAAAAAGAGGAAATATTCTGCTGTCCCTGCCAAGTGAGGACAAATGGCTTCAGACAGCCTTTGTTCATCATCACAGGAGAAAATAATATTTCCTAGATGGAGTTTGCTCAGCCCAAGGGCTATATTTAAAAACATTTGACCATGACAAATTATAATTAAAATCATCCCTTGAATAAGTTTTCATGACTTAAGTGTCTTCTCTCAGATCAACTCTTTAGTACAACCAACAGGAAAATTTACAAAGATAATTATAATTTTACTTACTTATATGTTTTATGGTTATATAGGAAATTTTCTTAAGAAATATCTTATAAATTTAGAAAAAATATTTTGTTTTTTTGATGGACAATAAAGTAAGCCTAGATTTTAGGACACAGCTCTAAAGGTCATGATTCGTGAATTTTAATTCTTCTCTTTCCTAAGATTAAGTCCCATGTTGGGGAAAAAAAAATCTAGTTTTTTTGGCAAAGAACGTACAGAAGGTAATTAAAAATATACCCCTTAGAATAACTTCCTTAGGAAAAGGTTTCCAAACAACTCCTTTATTCTGAAGCTTTGCTGTATTTTTCTGTTGGAGGCCTGATTCTCTTAATCAGTTTTGTACTTATTAAGTATTCATAACACCCATATTATAACTGGGATCTTCCAAAGCTTGAGCAATGCCCCCTATTTCTTCAACATTGACAGAGTGTTCTTGTCCTATATTGAGCATACAAGAAATGTTTTACTGATCAATTGGTTTAACACACTTAATACTCTTCTTTTTTCCCCCCAAGTTTCTAATCTAGAAGTCATATCAAGTTTAAGAAAAAAATCTGAAACAACCCTTGTCTACTTCAAATTTGTATAATTTCTTATATTTTAAACTTACTCTTTGTCTAGAAGGATATAACATTCTGATATTAGTACTCCTGACTTCTGATCTACTTATTTTTATTGATAATACATTTCTGACTTTTTATATACCATATTAAATATATTGATTAAAGTAGCCTTTCTTTTTTGTTTCAAGGTTTCCCTTTGGATTCCTGAAATAGTTGATAGTACCAAACTCAACATAGGCTTTCTTCTATGCCCTACAACGTGGTCATACAGCATTTAGTTTATCCATGCATGTTCATGTTTTATAACCTCGTGCCTCCTTTGCAATAATATTCTTGAAGTTTGGTGCCAGTATTAAGTATAAGATCTACTTGCACACAAGGACTGCCACATTGTAGTCCTTTAGGATAACTGAGATAGCTACTAGGTGACTAATAGGTAGTGTATACATCATGGATACTGTAGACAAAGGATGATTCAAGTCTCAGAGAAAATAGAGTAGACCTGTAAAAACTATTTTTATATATTCAAAATTATGTGCAGTTTAAAACACGAGTTACTTGCTTCTGGAATTTTCCATGTACTATTTCAGACCCTCTTTTACAATAGACAACTTCTAGTGTGACACAGACCTGATATGGACTGTAGCACATTAACTAATTAATATAAAATTATCTCAAAGGTGAAGATTGCCTAGCTAACAAAATTACAAACTATTCAACCATCTGCCATTATCAGCAGAAACCCTATACTTCCTTGATTATACTTATGTAGAATCAAGAAGTGCAACATCATATTTAATTAAATTTTGGGGTTTAGGAGCAGTATTTTATTTCTGAGTTGGGTGATATTTGTCTGAGTCTAGATGAGGGTCTAAAATTCACCTTTCTTTTAGTATCTTATAGCACTCATTACAGGGATTTGATGATCCCAATATTTGTCTTAGAGTATCTTGTAATAACCTTGAAGTTAGAAGATCAAACTACTGATCTGATCTTTTGGTCCTGCTCTTTCCTAATCGTGTGAGCCTGAGCAAACCTCTTCACTTCCGAAGTACTAAAATTTCTCACCCGTGAAGTGATGCTGTTACTTAGTCTTCCTAATTTGCCAGTGTCTGTAGACAGTCAAGGGAGAACATATACAAAAAAAGCCTTAAAATATACAACAGCATAAAAAGTTATATTTTTGTTAAATATCTTTAAACTACTTCTTTCCCCAAACCATTTATTTCATTCCCTCCTATTCATGGTTGGAGTGTGCTGATGGTCTTGTAAACATTCCGCTGCTGCAATAAGAACCTGCCATGAGAGCGTGCTCTTACAGACATAGAGTACTAGTCAAGCAAGATAAAAAGGAAAATGAAGGAGTGAGTGTTTCTCAAAAAGAAAGAATTAAGTCACCTGTTAAAAGGTATTTGCATTTGGGGGCTAAGTAACCTGAAGTCATTCTTCTCATTGCCTTATCATGGACCTTTCCTGAAGAACACAATCTATAGGATACTTTCTGCACACACTCTCTTTGTTTTGCAGCAAATAAGTTGGAAGTAAATAACTAAATGTTTATCCCCTACAATGGTGGAGTAATGAGTAACAGATATCTGTTCACTGTTTTAAGCTGTAACTATAAAGCTAGGGAAAACAGAGGAAGAACCCATTTGTACAACATTGAAAAAACTATTCAAAATTATCATCATAAGCATCTAGACTCCCTGAAACCTAAGAGCTGTAATACCTAACATGCCATATAAAATTAATAGTATGTAAAAAAGAAAGAAACCATAGCACACAATTCAGAGAGTAAGCAAACAACAGAAACAAATACCAAGGACAAAGATGTTGCAATTAGCTGGCAATGAATTTTTTTTATGTACTATATGAAAAAATTTATAAAATTTTCAATTTTTCAAAGGAAAATGTGGGACATGACAAAACACATTGGGAATCTACACTGGAAAATCAAAAAATATAAAAATAACAATATCGGAGAAAATATAGGAAGTGAAAAACAGATCTGGAGTAAAATTTTACTAGGTGGGTTAGACAATATGTTGATACTGCAGAGGAAAATGTCAGCAAATTGTAAGACAACTCAAGAGAGCCCTAACCAGACAATTCGATCACAGCTGAGTATATAAACTAATACTGAGAAGAGCAGACCAGATCAAGAGGCCACACTGACAGGGCCAGAGCCTATTTCAGTAACCAGAACCTCTAAATAAAGGACCCATTGATACTGAATTCCGGATAGTCTCTGTTGAGAATATCCTACTACCACATATGAATCTCAGCATGACCCTTGATCTCTAGGAAACAGTAGTTTCAACTCTTTCAGTGTGACAAATAAAAATCTCTAGTCCTTGCCAAATGGCTACTAGGGAAAGAGGGATTCACTATCTAATTAAAAACCACTGGTCCAGGTAAATAAAAGGCAAAGAACCTGTTGAATTTCATACTAACCTGAAAATATTCCTATCATATAAACCTTTAGTACTCTATTTACACTTATGAATAATTGCCCCCACCTGACTCTTGCCTCTCTCTCTTCTCTGTCTGTCTGTCTGTCTGTCTGTTCTCTCTCTCTCTCTCTCTCTCTCTCTCTCTCTCTCTCTCTCTCTCTCTCGTGTGTGTGTGTGTGTGTGTGTGTGTGTGTGTGTGTGTGTGTGTGTGTGTGTGTTTGTGTCTTCTCCCCCTTCCTTTCTCCCTTTCCTTATTCTTTCCTCCATCTCTCATCCCCTCCCTCCCTTCCTCCCTCCCTCCCTCCCTCCCTTCCTCCCTCCCTCCCTCCCTCCCTTCCTCCTTCCCTCCCTCCCTCCACTTTCTTATAGTACAGCAGCAGGGCCTCCCTGTGCTATGCAAGCCCTCAACTACTAAGCTCTTCCCTCAGCTTTCTCTGTAATAAATACTATTATGGTTTGGATCTTAAGTGTCATGCAAGGACCCTGTTTTGAACATTGGGTCCTCAGGCTGTATCACATGCTTGGGGCAGGGTGGGGGTGATTAAGTTATATGTCCTCAGAGGAGATTTTGGAACTCAGGTCCCATGCTCTCTTCTAAACTACCAACCAAAGAGTACACACGGGAGGGACCCATGGCTCCAGATGCACAGGCAGCAGAGGATGGTCTTGTTGGACATCAAAGGGAGGAGAAGTACTTGGTCCTGAGAAGGTTCGATGCCCCAGTGTAGGGGAATGCCAGGACTGGGAAGTTGGAGTGGGTAGGTTGGTGAGCAGGGGGAGGGAGGATGGGATGGGGGTTTTTGGAGGGGAAACCTGGAAAGGGGATAACATTTGAAATGTAAATAGAGAAAATACCTAATAAAAAAAGAAAAAATGTTTCTTTCTCATTTAAAATAGTCTAGACAATAAAAATTGTCTATTGTCATTGATTCTTATTTTTTTCTTCTCAGGCAAGTGTCAAATCCACTGATTCTCCCTCTTCTCCCTCTCCCTCTCCTCCTTCCTCCCTCTCCCTTTCCCCCCTCCCTCTCCCTCCTCCCTCTCTCCCTCTCCCTCCTACCTCCTCCCTCTCCCTCTCCCTCCCCTCTCTCCCTCTCCCTCTCCCTCCCTTCACTCCCTCTCTCGCTGTCTCTCTCTGTCTCTCTGTCTCTCTGTCTATCTGTCTGTCTGTCTGTCTGTCTCTCTCTCTCTCTCTCTCTCTCTCTCTCTCTCTCTCATCATCATCATCATCATCATCATCAACTGACAGTTGTTGAGAGTAATCAAAAAGCCCATCTAAAAGAAATGAAGGAGTTTGAACACAGGTACCCTTCATGGTCTGTCAATATATCCTCCAGAAAACATGGATTATCAAGTGAATATGTCAGTGCCAGGTGAAGGATACTCCCTGCAAATTATTGTTCAGGGAGGCCCAGGAGCCCCACAAACAGCACACACTGCGGCCATTCCTCTTGGCTGCCTGTCACACTAGAGAGTAAGACTCTACTACTGAAGACACAGCATGGTTCACTTACACAATGTAGAAGAATCAAACTGGAAATGAATGACCTGAAAACATCATCATTGCTGGCTAACTCTCATAGTGCCAGAAGTTGCTATGCAGGTCACTGAAGGAGAAAAGCCATCAAGGGTACTGTCCAGAAGTGGATACTGAATGCTACAATACTGCCCTGCTAGGCAACACCCATTGATGCAATAGGGCATGAAGGTTATGGGTGTAACCAGCCACTTTCTGGCTGCATTTGAGGCCTATTCTACCAAAGAGAACTCATGTCTGTTACCACAAACTTGGATAGTACAAGGCTTGGAAGTTATAGGTTCTGAGGGTCGGAGAGGAATCGCTACTGTTGTTTTATTAAATGAACATGTTTATAAACTGACTTATAAATGTTTGCTTATACCCATCACTTAGTGTTGCCTTCATCTTTGACCTGAGGTGTTTCTTAGGCCCTGAATATCACTTACTGCTGAGACTCAGAATTCTAATATGGAACTGCTCAGGGCTTCACTACAAATGAGACATCTGCATCACCTCCTTAAGACTCGGAGAGCACTGAGGAAGGAGTGTGAAGCACATAAGAGCTTAGACAGAGGCAAGGGCTGTGAGATGCTCTTTTTGGTCATGCTGTGATCACTGCACTCAGGAGCCCACCACGGTTAAGGCTGTCAGCACAAGGTCTGCATAAGAGCAAGCTAGCTGCACAAGATCGATCAACATCACAGCACGCAAAATCAGTCAGATTCAGTCGGTTACAAAGTAAAAAAATAAAATAAAATAAAACAAAATAAAATGGGACATGAAGGAGGTGGGAGGTTGGGATTAGGAATGTCCAAGGTTTTGACGGAGGGAGTCAGGGGTGGATATGATCAAGATACTATCTATACAGGTATGAATTGTCAAAGAATAATTTAAAATTATTTTTCTACTGATATGCAACTATACTATACCTCATTACCATTCAAATGCAGTATTAGTTTCTTATAATGCTGTATTAACTTACTGCTACACCTCCAAACAATACCAACATAAAATATTTTTTAAAAAAGATTCATCTCTCCTTCCACTTCAAATCCTTCTACACCGTTTGTTTCACCTTCGTATATGTGAATGTTTCAAAAGATGTCTAGATTGCAATGATAGTAATCCTTGAATCATATTTATAAGATTGTGTAAAAATTGCCATGAAGGATCCAAGGTGATAGTCTCATAAGTATTTAGGGGGAAATTTTTATGACACACTCACTTACTGTAAGGTCATTTAAAATTTCAGCTATGTGAAACTTTCAGCTGGAAAGAATTGAGTATGTATAATATAATCTTGTTTATTGTCGTCCAATTTCAACAATTACCAATTCATAGCCAGTCTTACCTGTCTCGTATTGCTATCCATACTCCTTTTCTAATATAATTTTTGAGCAAATCCTACACATGTTATCATCTCACCTGTAAGTACAGAATATACACCTCTAAAGGGTATACTTGTCTCGTAAGGCCATGACACTTTCTCATATTTGAAAAGATAAAAGCAATTCTTTGCTTTTATTAAATATCCAGTCACAGATCAATCCCCTGTGGTCTTGGATATCACAAATTACTTCTACTTCACAGTGTGTTGAAGGCATTAGAAGGGATAGACAATTCATACGCCAAAATTAAATGGTTTTTAAAACTCTTAACTGTTAGGGCCTCTCCCTCCACCAGCTTCTACCCGTGGCTCTCCCTCTCTTGATCTTCTCCCTCCCCATCTTCCTTCCTTCCTCCCTACTGTTTATTTGTTGAAAAAAACTGGACTGCTGCACAGCGTATGGTATTCTCTAAGTTCTATTTTGCAAAAAACAAACAAACAAACAAACAAAAGAAACCATAAAGTCAGTCAGACAGTGGTGGTGCACACCTTTAATCCCAGCACTTGGATGATAGAGGCAGGCGGATCTCTATGAGTTTGAGGCTAGCCTGGTCTATACAGAGAGTGACAGCACAGGCAGACCTAGACTGTGAAACCCTGTCTGGAAAAACAAACAAAACAGAACAAGACAACAACAACAAAGATGTAATCCATGTTTCTTGAAAACTTTGTATAAATAAAACACACTTTTAGAATGTTTCATTCACTAGTATGAACTCAGTGCTTCTGTTCCCTCAAAACAAACAATGAAGCTCTAGCCTTGAATATGATGGATCCTAGAGATGGGGCCTTGGATGAGGATGGATGAGGCCCTGAGGAAAGAACTCTGTTCTGACAGGATTTGGTTCCAAAAGAGACAACGGAAAGCTTACTCTCTCTTTCTCCTGACTCTGCACCACGAAGAGGGTCATGAGACCATGTTCCTTATGATAAAATGAAATAGGAGGACACAAAGTTGGAAGAGAAGAAGAGGTGGGAGGGGCATCCGAAAGAAGCAGGTTGTGAATAGGATCAGGATACATTGTGTGACATCCTCAAAAATTAAGGAAAACATTACAATTTTAAACATTTCAAATTAAAAGAAAGTCTTAGACTAACCAGAAAGAACGCCTTTCAGCTGTGGACTTGGCTTAGTCGAACTGGAGCTAAATCCTCAAAACCCCTTGGGCTGGAGAGACAGTTTAGTGGTTAAGAACTTTTATTGCTTTTTGCAGAGGATCCAAATTCGATTCCTGGTACCTACATGTTGGCTCACTCCAGTTCCAGGGGATCTAAGACTCTTTTCTGAACACTAAGGTCTAGGAACACATGCAGTACACATACATGCAAGCACAAACAAACAAACAAACAAAAACATTCATACACAGAAAATAAATAAATCTTGTAAAACAATTTTTTTTCTTTACAAATCTCAAATAGTCAGTTGTGAGTTTCTGTGAGTTTCTTTCAGCTGTGAACATGGGGTGCCCAACACAATGTGGCACACACACACACACACACACACACACACACCCCTCTGGCTTCTGGCCACTTCCCCCTTGCCATGGCCCTGAAACAGAAAACTGCATTCCTGACTCAGCTGAAGAATCCCAGATCAGCTCTTCCCTCAAAGCTCCGGAGCACATTGGATTCTCCCCGTCTGTTGAAGGGAGACTATGAACACCGAGAAGTAATTGAACATCCGGATGAATCACAGAATGAAATAGACTTAATGAACAAGCCAGTGAGGAAATTTTGAAAGTAGAGCAAAAATGTAACAAACTCAACTGACAATTTTTTTTTTAAGAAGGGGTCAGAATTGATCACCGAAATTCCACACTTTTGCCTAACAACATTTGTCAACCATCCACAAGTGTGCCTGCTTGTGAGGAGGATGAAGAGGCCTTGCACTATTTGACCAGACTTGAAATGATGGAATTTTCGTTTGTTTTTGTTTTTCCAAGACTATGTTTCTCTGTATTGCCGACTGTCTGTCCTGGAACTTGCCCTGTAAGACCAGGCTGGCCCCAAACTCAGAGATCCATCTACCTCTGTCCCCCAAGGGCTGGGATTCAAGGCATACACCGCCACTATCTGGCTGGATTTTTTTCTTTTTTAGAGGATAAATTGGTTTAATGTTTCTAAAGCATTTTTCCCTCTTTTAAATTAATTATTCCATTCGTTTACATCTCAAATGATATCCCACTTCCGGGTTACCCCTCCACAAACCTCCCATCCCTCATCTACCCTCTTCCCCCCTCCCCTTTGCCTCCATGAGGGTGCTCCCCCCATCCACCCTCTCGGCACCCCACCACTCCAGCATCCCTCTATGCTGGGACATCAAGCCTCCACAGGACCAAGGACCTCCTCTGCCATTGCTGTCAGACGAGGCCATCCTCTGCTACATATGTATCTGGAGCCATGGGTCCCTCCCTGTACACTCCTTGGTTGGTGGTCTAGTCCCTGGGAGCACTGGGTGGTCCAGCCGATGTTGTTCTTCCTATGGGGTTGCAATGCCCCTCCCTCCTCTAGTCCTTCCACAGCTACCCCAAGAGGTCCCTGGGCTCAGTCTGATCGTTGGCTCCAAGCATCCACATCTGCATTGGTCAGTTGCTGGCCGGACCTCCCAAGGAGCCGCCAGTCCAGGTTCCTGTCAGCAAGCTCCTCTTGACCACAGCAACAGTGTAGGGTTTGACGTCTGCAGACAGGATGGATCCCCAGGTGGGGCAGTCCGGGACAGGAACATTTCTGGGTTAAAAACTTCGAGATGGGTGAGTGCCCCCATCCCTCCATCAGAGGGCCATACCTATCTGCTGGAGGTGGGTTTTTATTTTGATGAAAATCCTTGCTTTGAAAATAAAATTCTTTCCAAAGAATTTCATCTGAATGGGAGTGGTGGTCCACCTTCAAAACCCACTGGAATAAAATGAAAACCGGGAAAGGATTTGTCAAGCCGCTCAAGGAAAACACAGAAATAAGGCCAGCAGGAAGCTGCACCAGGCAGAGTCAGAGTTTCTGTACCTGGTTAATGACCTTGCTGCTGCAGGTGCAGATGTCAGGAGAGGTCACCAAAGACAAAACTGGGCCAAATCCCTTGCAGTGCTGTTTGGTTCCTGATATGGATGATGGAGAGGTAGAAGGTGATGAGGATGACGAAGAAGATACTGATGAAGAAGGGGATGAGGATGAAGGTGAAGAAGATGAAGATGCTGATGAAGGGATGAGGGAGAGAAAGATAAAAGCAAGAACGACTAGCATAGAAGACTGATGGATTCCAACCTTTTTTTTTTCCTTTTATTTTTTTTTTAACTTTCTCCAGTTCCTGGGAGAGAGTTGCCACCATCTCCTCTGTCCCTCTTGCGCTCACTCACCCTGTTTTTGGGGTCTCTCTCTTCTCAACACCATGATTCACATTGGGGGAGGGGTATCTTGAGCAAAACACCAGGGGAAAAGACTTAACTCCTCTGTTCCAAGTTCACCTTTATCCTTTCTTGTCTCAAAAACTGTGAATTCAACAACACCCTTGTGCTCTGTGGGGGGGGGGGAAGAAAAGGTCTCCATCTCCCTTGGCTCTGCAGGAAGCTGGGGGGTGGGGGGAGGTGCTAGGCCTCTCTGTTGCAGTGCATAGGTTTTCCCAGCTGTTCTTATTTCTCTATATATTGGGCTCAGAGACTACACTGTGTCTCTGTGTAAATACAGACAGCATTTACCACCATCACCAGCAGCAACAACAACTACAACTATTTGTGTATACTCAAAAATCCCAGAACTGGGGAGATAGGGGCATGCAAATCCTTGATATTCTTTTTTTTATTTTATTTTATTCTTTTTTTATTTTAAATTTTTTTCTATTTACATTTCAAATGCTAAAACCCTTTCCTGGTTACCCCCCCCAAACCCCTAGCCCCTCCTCCCCCCCTGCTTCCAAGTATATGACCCTCCACCCAACCCACTCCTCCCTCCCTCTCACCTCCATTTCCCTTTGTTGGGGCATCTATTGAGCCTTCACTGGACCAAGGACCACTCCTCCCACTGATGCCCAACAAGGCATTCCTCTGCCACATTTTTGGCTGTAAACATGTGTATCCCTTGGTTGATGGTTTAGTCCCTGTGAGTCCTGGGGTGTCTGGGTATCCAACATTGTTGTTCTTCCCATGGGGCTGGAAATCCCTTCAGCTCCTCCGGACTGCCCTCCAACTCCTCCATTGGGGACCCCACGCCCAGTCCAATGGTTGGCTGCTAGCATCTGCCTCTGTATATGTAAGGCTCTGGCAGGACCCCACACACACACACCTGAGACAGTCATGTTCACAGCAGCCTTATTTATAATAGCCAGAAGCTGGAAAGAACCCAGATGTCCTTCAACAGAGGAATGGATGCAGAAACTGTGGTATATATACATATATACACAATGGAGTACTATTCAGCTACTAAAAACAATGAATTCATGAAATTCTTAGGCAAATGGATGGAACTAGAAAGTTTCATCCTGAGTGAGGTAACCCAATCACAAAAGAACACACATGGTATGCACTCACTGATAAGTGGATGTTAGCCCAAAATCTCAAAATAAACAAGTTACAATTCACAGACCACAGGAAGCTCAAGAATAAGGAGAACTGAAGTGGGGGTGCTTGGATTCCTCTGAGAAAGGGAACAAAATATTCACAGGAGCAATAAAGGAGATAAAATGTGGAGCAGAGACTGAAGTAAAGGCCACCCAGAGACTGCCCTGCCTGGAGATTCATCCTATAAACAGTCACCAAACCCCGACACTATTATGGACAACAAGAAGTGCACACCAAAACGAGCATGTCATGATATTCTTTTTCTATGCAACCTTGACCAGCTGCAGGATGATGAGGGACACTGGAAAAGAGGGGGACGAGAAGAAGAAGGAGAGAGGGGCTCTCCAAAAAAAGTATCGTGACATACTTACCAAAGATTTTAGCCCCCAGAAGGGTAAAAAAATAAATTTCAGCTATCTAAGCCACACATACTATGTTTTTTTTTTAAAAAAATGGTCTGACAGTTTTTTTAACATGTATACAATGTTAGTAATTTTCACTCTTCCATTCCTCTCCCCCACCCCCAACAAATCCTCCTCCTAGTTTCATGCCTTGTTTATGTATGTGACCCGCTGGGTTTAATTAGATTGCTTGCATGAGAGTGGGGAGGAGCTTACTGAAACACAGGCAACTTCCCAGTGGCTACTTGTAACATTGGAGACAATTTCACTGTCCATCAGCAAATACTAACTGCCAAATGACCCTAAAGGAGGGATGGGAGCTCATGGGCCCTTCCCCTACCTATGACATGATAAACCCAATTGCCTGCAAGTCTTGTACAGAGAACTGTAGCTGTCCTGAGGTCATGAGTGTGACAGCCATCATGTCTAGAAGATGTATTTTTTGCTACACACCGTTCCCTCCTCTGACCCCTGCAGTCTTTCTGCTTCCTCTTTTGTGGTATTCCCTCAGCCTGGGTGGGGTTGAGAGATATGTCCGGTTGTCCTAGCTTGCTTTGGATTGCTGTGGTAAGTACCATGGCTGTAAGCATCTTGAAGAGGAAAGGCTTCATCTTGTCCAATGCTTTCATGTCGTCCACCATCACTGAAAGAAAGAGCAGAAATTCAAAGCAGGGGCCTGGAGGCAGGAACTGAAGCAGAGATCTCAGAGGAATGCTGCTTCCTGGCCTGCTCCCCAGTCTTCTGTTGTACAGGGGTGGCACCACCCACAGTAGGCTGGGCCCTCCCGCACCAATCATTAATGAATGGGGGGAGGGGGGAAGCCCCAAAACAAAAAACAACAAAAACAAAACCATACCTACTTACCTGTAATCCAATCAGAAGGAAGCGTTCTATCAAGTGTGGCTCTCTCTTCCCAGAGGATTCTAATTTGTGTGGAGCTGAAAAGAAGTAAGTGAATAAATAGCAAGCATAACCAAGTAGTCCCCCTGCCTCGTCTGCTGTGGCCGATGCTGTTTATTTGTTGTTTTATGGTAGCTCAAGCTGACAAGTACATACGCTCTGGGTTTGATTCCCATTTGACTAATCAACTACATTTCTACTTTGAGCCATCAAAAGATGTTGTCTTATGTGTTATTATGACTAGAGGACCACACATTGGTTTGAACTTTTCAAATTCCTCCAAGAGGAAAAAAAAAAGTCTACTATGCCTATCAAGAACAGACATTTTTGTTGTTGTTTCGTTTTTGTTTTTTGGTTTTTTGGTGTTTTTGTTTTTTTTGTTTTTTTTTTTTGTTTTTTTTGAGATAGGGTTTCTCTGTGTAGCCCTGGCTGTCCTGGAACTCACTCTGTAGACCAGCCTGGTCTGGAACTCAGAAATCTGCTTGCCTCTGCCTCCCAAGTGCTGGGATTAAAGGCATGCGCCACCACTGCCTGGCAAGAACAGACTTAAAACAAGTTTGACATGCCTCTTTCCATTTGAGATACATTTCTAGATCGTTAGGACACTGGATGTTCACTCTCCCTGCTCCCACAACTTAGTGCCAATGAATACTAATATGTGTTTGTTTGACAGCAAAGTAACCCAGGAGGCTTGTATCAGAAGAGTTTTGTTCCCCCTTTGCATAGTAATTTAACCTCATTGAGACCAATAGCAATGAACTTCCATTTGACATGAATCATGAACAGAAACTATATCTAGTTATTTGAGATCATTTTGTTACTGTGCTGTGTCGTGATGAGTTTGGACTTTTCCTCAGACTCCATTATAACATGCCATAAAAAACTGAAGACAACTGTAACAATAGAGGGATTTTTTTTTTCCCCAGCAAGTTCCTAAAGATATCAGACTTTTCCCCCATTGAATGAAGTGAGATGTCCTACTCATGCTTAAATTGCCAATTTTGGAGTCATCACAAGTCCAGCTGCCTGGTGTGTCTATTAACATATTGTTATTTATTTTTGTTTTGCTCTGGGACTGTAATAGAGATATGCATTAATTCCTAAAAGCAATGAAACTAATAGCAAAATATCTTCTACTTATAGTCTACTTTTCAGTTTTTAGCTAATCTAAATAAAAATCGAATAACTTCTTACGGGTAAGTGACTTAGTTAGGTTTTCTATTGCTGTGATGAAACACCATGACCAAAAAGCAACTTGGAGAGGAAAGGGTTTATCGGACTTATACTTCCACATTGTCATTCTTCATTAAAGGAAGTCAGGACAGGAACTAAAACAGGGCAGGAACTTGGAAGCAAGAGCTGATGCAGAGACCATGGAAGAGTGTTGCTTACTGGCTTGTTCCCCACGGCTTGTTCAGAACACAGGAATGGCACCACCTGCAATGAGCTGGGTCTTCCCCCATCAATCACCAGTTAAGAAAATGCCCTATAAACTTGCCTGAAGCTGGATCTTATGGAAGCATTTTCTTAATTGGGTTCCCTCCTCTCAGATGACTTTAACTTGTGTCAAATTGACATAAAACTATCCAGCATAGAAAGCAATCTCATTTTAGCACAGCATAGCAAAAATCAAAAACAAACAAACAAAAAAAAAAAACAAAGAACAAAAAAAAGAGAGAGAGACAAGAACAAAAACAAAACCCAGAAGATATTTTATTGTGTTCAACAATTACTTCTTTTGAGAACCAGCGGCTTCATGTTCTTACCTCTGACGATTCAGATTTTGGGTTCATGCGCTTTTTAAAATGCACTCTGGTAAAACAGGAAACAATTATACTTTCAAGCAAACTACACACACACACACACACACACACACACACACACACACATTCAGAATTTACCTAAGTAGATGAGCTAATATGATTGAGAAAGGAAATCTTATTTTCTTAACCCAATTTTGATTTTGAGATCATTTCTACCTTATAATTGGATGATTTGTGGCACTTTTACAAACATAAAACAGGCCCATCCCAGCTATATGGCAGTCAGGTCTTTACGTTTAAAGTAAATGTCAGTACTTTTTAAAGATGCTTTACATAACTGCTACTAATATAAGGGAGGAATCTATCAAGCATGGTGCACAACTTCTAGAAGTCAAGACTCCACATTGCCTGACAGGTAAGTTTTTTCCACTTTTTCCATTTGTTTGATTATTTGCTTTACGCGACAGGGTCCTTACTCTATAGCCCTAGCCAGCCTTGAACTCTCTGTATAGAGCAGGCTGAACTAGAACTCACTTAAATGAGATTCACCCACATCTGCCTGCCTAGTGCTGGGATTAGGGTGAGCATCGCCATGCCCTGCTCTCTATCCACATTTGGAAAGAAATGTTCTATAAGAAGTTAAGTTTCAAACCTCACTAACAAGCAGTGTTTTTGCTGACTACTGAATGTGACAACTTAGTCCCAGGTTTGCAGAGAAACTTGCTCATAAGATCTACTTTTGGAAGCTTGGAGAAATTATTATATTTAGAAAGAGGTTTATGGAAATCTCTGTTTGGGTTCTATATTAAATATGTAGAATTTAACCACTTACATTGTCAATTCTGCTTTATAATATTTTGATTTCCAAAAATCTGAGTAAAAAAAATTTAGTCCCAGAAGTTCACAACTTTCAAAAATTCATTCCAGCACCTGGCCAAACTATCTTCCTCTGTACTAAGTTGAAGAGAAGCCATTTTTTTTTTTTTTTTTTTTTTTTTTTTTAGTATTGAATCTGAACACTGGCCTTAGCCCTCAGGAAACATGGAAGAAAATTTAATATGTAACCTAATGAAGATGAGTTTCAACAAAGCCAAATTTTGCTGCACATTTGTTTTCTGTGAGTAGCAATTAAAATCTTTGTAAGCTCATACGGATAGAGGTCAGATAGTCATCTTTCAATATTTATCAGAAACAGAATTGTGAGGTCTTCCACTGACTATTGGTTAAGTGTCCCACCTTACCAAGTTTCCCCCCAATAAACTTAATCCTCAAGTTAGTACTATCTTAAAGGGATGTTCCTTGATTATAGTAACCTCACAGAGCCTTGTCAGAAATCAAAGTTCACTGATCTTCTGACAAGGGCTTCTCTTGAGTACTTAATTTTAGAGAATTTTCTCTTGGTCTCTGTGTAATCACCAACACTCCAGGCTCTTCAAATCTGTAAGCTAACAGACAGCTATTTCCCCTTCAAACTTCACTGGAAATACTGCAGCATCTACAAGCAACCTTAGACAAAGTCAATCCATGCTACAGACCCTCTATTGTACCTCTATTGTTCTCTCTCTCTCTCTCTCTCTCTCTCTCTCTCTCTCTCTCTCTCTTCCTCTCCTCCACACCTCCCCCTCTTCCTTCCTCTTTCCTTTCTTCTTTCAACATCACAAACGTATTCATTTCTTTGGTGAGACACTATTTAGTATGCCAAAGCATATTGCTGTGGGTTAGGAGATGGAAATGCACGTATAAATATCGCCTAACAAGAAGTATCCTGTAGTTTAGATACCTTCCTCAACAATGTTCATTTGGTTTTCCACCACAGAACAATAGCCTCACCTGAATGTCTAAAGGACATTTCACCCTAAGTTTTGAGAATAAGTCTGAATACTAATTGAGGATAAGTTCAAGAAGCAAAGTCTGTATTCTGCCCTTGAATTTAAAATATATACATGGCAAGTTATAATGACCTCTGATCTCATTCTTCATCCTCAAAGGAACAAATGCTTTCAGAATCCGAGGAGGAGGCTACTTTGAAAAGGCTGTTGCCTGTCACCTAGGAGACATTTCTCAATATACTCTGCTGCACTAGCAACTATGAGGGAATGTGGTCAACGTACCAAAAGAGAAGAGTCAGATGTCATATTCCTAAAGACATGGAATCTAACTAAATTTCTCACGCTTTCCCGAAGTCAAACCTAACATGGGTCGAATGTCTGTCGACAGAGAACAAAGTGGGAGTGTGAAGAGACCGGTGTGTAAACGTCCGGATTTGATCTCACGGTGTTGCTTTCGCACTTGCATTGAATGTGTCCATTGGGGCAAGCCCTGGGAACTTGGGTGAAACCTAAAAACCCTGTTGCCCTTCTCTGCAACCTTGAGTTCAGCTCCATTCAGCTCGCCCCAGTACTCCTCCCTTCGCCCCCCCCCTTTCCAGGCAGGGTGCCGTTTGAGGGTCCCAGAGGAACTCTAACATCTCCTTCGCTAAGAACACCCAAGGGCTCCTATGGCACCTTTCAGCTCCTAGCCCATTCTTGGTACCCTGAAAAGTGTGCCCTTTGCGGCCTTGATTGAAGTGGGAATTCCAGTTACCTAGAAAGTTGACGCTGAGCCTCTGTGGCAGCCCTCTGCTCAAACCTGCACAAATCCGCCCCACTGTGCCACCCGGCACTCTTATGTGCCACATCGTGGTCGGAAAGTTAGACATGAGTGCTACCCAGCAACTGTTGGGTGATCCTGGACTGGCAAGGCCACCCTACTCTAAGATGAAGAAAGTACTTTACTCTCAAGAGACTGAGTGTGTTCTTGGGACACATACCCCAGGAGGAGCTCAGACTCATGCACCCATTCCGAGGCTCAAGGCCGTGGGGACTGTGACCTCTGTGCGGAAACCCCTCTAGCCACCCTACCCTCTCTCACCCTCAGCAGCCTCATCCCCAGAACACGGACCGCTACCGCGAGACTTCTGTGCAGGACTGTGAGTTTGTCTGGCAGCTTCTACTGAGCAGCTAATAGTATAACAACCCGGCTTTGATAAATCTGAACTAATTACCCCTCTTAATTAAAGTCTTTAGCAGTTGTTTCACTGTTTTGGCAAGAAAACAGGAGAGACTTGCAGTTAGAAAACAGCCGAGCTCCAGCGCACAGCGGAGCTGCTGATTAACACTTAAAGCGTTTCAAGAACCTGGCACCGGCCACGGTTTGGTTTTCATCCATGTCTCCTCCTTGAATGGAAGTATATTCGGCTATAAACATTTGTACACATCTAAAAACACGAGGCACTCTTTGCCAGCTATGCACAAGTCAGTATGTGTCTTCAGAATGGTGGCAATACACATAACACAGGCTGTAGATAGAAGGTCCTTGCCTTTTGTAGCACAAATCTACCAGAAGATCCATGCCAAAGTTGTATTTCTGTTAGACACACATCTTTTGAGTTGAACCATATTTCATAACCTTGCCCAAAGGTACACGCATAGGGACAGACTGTTTGCGTATGGTAAATGTCCCGATCAAATCAAAAGCTGGTTTTAAAACAAACAAACAAACAAAAGACCCCCAAGAGTGTGGATGAGAAAGATGGAGACAGGGATTTTTAACTAAATAATACTAAGTCTTAAAGTTTGTTGATTAAATAAGCATGTTCCAAGTTTTTATTTCCAACAGTCAATGAATCAACTTCGACGTGCAAGAATCAAAACCAAAATTCAAATTCATTCATAATGAACCACTCTTATCTAATGTGTATGTGTGTAGTATATGCATGTGCTCACAAACGCTGAACGCACCTTCACAGGCACACACCTCTGTGTGTATATAGAACATACACACCGTGTTTTGTTGCTTCGGGGAAGGAGAAAATTATAAACGATCAGCAGGCATTTTGAGACGGCAGAATCGACACAATGGAAATATTTACAATAATAAAATTAAAATGATGCAGCATTCCCGGGTAGAATAATACAGATCTCAATAAATACAGCAGATATTTGTTTAAAAACAAAACAAAACAAACACATCTCTCCACCCGAGATGAAAAGTCTTTTAAACTCAAAAGAAATTGAAATAAGCCCCTCCAAATATATCATAATTGTTAGTGCCTATATAGAATATAATACACAAGACCATTTAGCAGGTGCATGCAAGAGGTGGAAAGGCCAAGGGATGTAGAGGCACCAGGTCCTCCCGAAAGTGCGGGGGCCCAACGTGCCCCAGGTTTTGCAGGCAAGCTTGGACCAAGAGTTCCGCTCTAGTCTGCGGACCTCCGCAGTGAGGGCCCTCCGGTTGCGGTTAGGGAGGTCTTTGGCCTCCATCACTGATGGCCTTGGTGAAGCCCAGACGGCAGAGGACCGGGAGGCGCCAGTGTAGGCTGCAGTGGCGGCAGAGGCGCAGGCGGCGGTTGTTGCAGCTGAGGCGGCGGATCGCTGCCTGGCTCCCCAGTAGGAGTGCGGGTCAGCCCCAGGCTGCTGTCGTGTAGCTTGCGGACGTGCTTCTTGAGGTCAAAGTTCCTACAAAAGCCCTTGCCACACGTGGGGCAGGTGAAAGGCTTCTTGTCGTTGTGAGTGTGCATGTGGAAGGTGAGGTTGTACACCTGGTGGAAAGCCTTGTTGCAGATATTGCACTTGAACTGCTTCTCCCCGCTGTGGGTCAACTTGTGATTTTTGTAATTCCCTGAAAGAGCAAAAGGGCCCGGATAAGATGATGAACAAAGCTTGAAAAGAAGAGAGATGGCACATAAAAAATAAGGAGGCAGCCTGAAGAGCCACCAGTTTTGACCCAGGGTTCAGGGCATTGATTCCCCTACGTTTGTTTTTAAGCACACTGAATTTATTTCTTCTACATATTAATACACATTATTTATCTAGTTATACTAAACGAAAACTGGAGGTTACAAAGAAGTACCCTTTGACATATCTAGAGTGCCTTTTCTAACCCTGGTCAGACCTGAGAATAGGGAATAAAAATGACAGTCTTAGGCTCAGGTAAGCAGGTGCACTTTACAGGTCATTTTTTTTTAAACATCCCAAGAATATTCAATATGACTTTTCTATGACCACCTTGAGAAGACATCTCCTGGGCCCAATACCTTTTTGATGAAATCCTTTGCCACAGAATTCACACACGAATGGTTTGTAGCCTGCATGAATTCGGGTATGTGTGTTTAACGTGGAACTTCTATTAAACGCTTTTCCGCACTGGTTGCATTTGTGAGGTTTTTCCTAAGCAGCAGAGAGAAAGAGAGAATAGAGAACTTAATTTACCGTACTTCGTTATTATGATGCGGAATCCTACCAGCGCAATACACTAACAGTCTTAAGCTTTTAAACAGAACAGAGATAACAACACAAGGCCTCTCAGTACAGCTTCCACAGCCCAGCAGATCTTATGCTAAAGAGTGAAGCTATATCTACATGTTCCCCCCACACACACCCCAAAATAGTTCCCAAGCCTTCGGATAAACTTATGACGGAGGACCATACCTGTGTGTGAATGATCTTATGCCGGCAAAGGGTGCTAGCTTGCCGGAAACCTTTCCCACATACTTTGCACACGAAGGGTCTGGCTCCTGTGTGCACCGGCATGTGACGGGTTAAGTTATAGTGCGCATTAAAGACCTTAAAAATTAAACATACAGAAAACAGATTAACGGAACAACAGATTTGGATTCAAAGTGATAAGAGAGAGGGAGGGGGGAAAACAAGTTTATACTCCCACTTCCCAAATAATAAAACGGAAGCGAGGGAGGGAGAAGGAAGAAAGGAAGGAAGGAAGGAAGGAAGGAAGGAAGGAAGGAACTCCTTTTTGCATAAGACTTACCTTTCCGCAGACTTCACAAGTGAAAACTTTGGGTTTGGCATTAGGAGAGCCGCGACTGAAATCCGAGGTTTTGAAAGCGATTTTTTCCGACAAAAGTTGGGCGCTTTCTTTCATGTAATGCTGCAGCTGAACCTGGGACAGGTCTTTGAAAGCTACTCCCGAAGGGAGCTTCTCCACCGCCGGGACAACCAGTTTATTCCTTTCGGCTAAATATGTTTTGGGCTGTGGGTGCAAAGGGGAACTGAGAAAGTAAGAGGCCACCGGGTGGATGTTCACGCCCGCAGCCGGGTGGCACGGGCCGTCACCTCGGTTCAGGTAGCACAGGGCTCCCATGGCGTGAAACGAAGAGTGGTTGACCACACGCGGCCTTACCAGCTTGTACTGCTGTAGTGGCAGCGCGTCGCGGGCCAGGTCGCCCTTGAGACTTAGCGCGCAGTTGAGCAGGTCGCTGCAGCTGAACGCCGGCGCCGAGGGCGCCACCGCGGGCGGCGCGGGAACCTCCAAGCTGGCCTTGCGGGGCTCTGAGCCATTCACTCCCGCTTTAGAGTTCGTGTCGTACGCCACGGGAACGAAAGGGATCATGCAGGGGATCGACGAGTTGAGATGCAGAGAGTGTTTGGGGTCCCCTTTGGGCACGGCTCCCTGCAGGAAGTGGGGGACCGGCAGGGCCTTAGGCTCTGGGGTGCGCGCCATGATTCGTTCGATGGAGAAAGCCAAGGGTTTGGATGTGCTCATCACGTTCCCCCGAGCTGGAGCAGTCGCTAGCATTTTGGTGGTCGCGTTGAGGCAGCTACTGTCCATGACTGAGTCGCCAGCGTCGGTCCGCCGGGGTTGAGTCGAGGGATCGTTGCCTCGTCCCCTGCTTGTCACAGACCTGCGGAGAGGACAGGCACCGTCACCACCAGCAGCCTCCTCCTCCTCCTCCTCCCCAGCATCACCAGCCGAACCTGCCTGCCCAGCCCAATGGACTCCCGCCAGCCCATCGCAGAGTTCTTGGCGCACCAATGACTCGGGGACAATCACTACTTATTTCTATCAATAGAAAGTGTTGTGTCAATAACGCAGCCAAGATCTCGCCAATCGTTAACTTCCAAGAGGAGAAGGTAAACTAGATAATTGCTCAATTCGCTTCCAACAGTCAACAGGAAAACTTTTTTTTCCTCTGCAGTCGGTGACTACTTTTCATTGGTGAGAGAGAGAGCTTCCCCCGCCCAGAAGAGGCGGGGGCGCTCTCCGCGTTGCGCCGAGCCCTCCCCGACGCGCAAGCACTCGCCCGCACACACTCCTCTACCCTTCAGCTACCCCTCCCCCTAGCTTCCTCTGTCTTTTTAATTCTCAATCTGCTTAACCAGGCTTTAGAGGCCAAGCAAATCTGAGATCAATTTTCTCGTTTAGCTCTAAGTGACATCATCTAAAATCATTGTGTTAGGGCTAAATAAGGAAACAGAGTCTAATTCAGGGGCAAATGCCAGGCTATATTTATCAAACGCCAGGCTCTAGAAAGCCTTGACCAGGAAACCTCTGACGGCAAAATCCGAGGTTTCTTTGCTTGGCTTGCATGAGCTCAGTTCGGGCCACGCTGCCTCCTACGCAGCCCACATTCATTCTCCGGGGCTCGGGGGTGAGGGGTGGGGTGGGGGGAGGGAGGTGGTGCTCGTTCCCTGAATCAAGGAGTCTCTACAGCTCAAGCCTCGTCTGGACCGTTTGGAAGACAGCAGCAGGTAACTGGCCTCCCAAAATGCCCCTGAGATGTAAAGGCCTTGGGAGACTTGTTAAGCGTTTGTGGTTTTGTCAAAGCGATGCCCATGGCAATAGGCCTGGGAAAGACGCACTAACTAGCACCACAAAGTTGAGTTGCAAAGAATAAGCGGGAGCCACACCGCAAGAGACACGGATTGAACTCACACAAACACACGCGAGAGCGCGCTTCCTCAAGTTTCCAGAGAGAACCCCCGAAAAGGCATTTCTCCTAAGAACTTGGCGCCCACTGCTCTTTCCGAGCAAAAGCGTTTTAAACGTGGACCCGAGAAGGGGAATAGAATCTATCGATCCCATCCCCGGCAGCCAGAGTCTGCCTGTCGCCTCTGTAGCAGTCCGTGCACGCGACACTCCGTGTGTCGGTGCGCGCAGACGAACTAAGTGTGGTGGCCACGGACCACAGATACACTTCTGCCCCCACCAAAGGGCGTTTGGCGACCCTGAGCGTCTCCCGTAGCCCCAACCCTCCCCCGCCCCTGCCGCGCGCCCAGAGCCCTCCTGTTGTGACGCCTGGGCCCAAATTCCTGGGGCTGAGTTTCGCTAGCTGTGCCACGAAAATGCCAGAAGCCGAGGCTCCCACTGCGCGGGTTCTCGCGGCCCCCGCCCGAGCAGCGGCGCGCGCCTTCCCCGGAGCAGTCAACCCGGAGCCTGCGGTCGCGAAGAGCAGAACCCCAGGCACACTCCTGGGACTGAGGACCGTAGGAAAATCCCGCTGTTCTCAAGCCGGCTCCCGGAGGAAGCTGGGCGAGGAGCCCTGAACCGCACCGCCTGGAGGCCGCGGTGAGTAGCTGCTGCCTGCAAACTCCAAGCACCATCAGCCTGGTGAGTTAACTCTAATGTGTGTGGACCGGGTGCCAGGTATCTGGCCAAGAGTACGGTGTCCTCTGGTGAGAACCCTGGAAAGGGCCAACAGTGGGAGGTGAATGTGGGGGCCTAGGATGGTTGAGCCTAAGGCCAATGTATTGGAAGGTGCCAAGTTAGGGTTCAAATGGAGACAATTGGCTTCCAAGTTAATTCCTTCTCCAAACCCCCTTTCTAGCTCAAACCAATTCAGGGATCCAGGTTCCTCCACCCCATCCAGTTTAGACACTGCCAGGAAAGCCCAGTAGCGTGGAAACGAAGACAGCGAGTTGTTGAGGCCAGGCAGCGAGGCGGGACCGGGATGCTGGAGAAATAATTGCTGAAATAATAATAATAATAAGGGCCAACAGAAGTCTTTTTGAAAGTTGCGGCGGCTAAGAAGCCAGATGGTGGAGAAGTCTGACTGTTTGAGGCCCGCCTTAGTGGCTAGGCCTCAGAGTGTCTCCTTTCAGGTACCCAGGCACTTCTAGCTGGGAAGACCCGAGAAGCAGAGAAGAGTGGGAGTCAGGGCAGGGCATCCTGGCAGAGAAGAGGAGGTAACTCAAAAATCCGGAGGCATTCTGGAACCCTTTAAGCCCTCAGTTTTCCCCCAACTCGAAATGAAATGTTCGTTCGATTTGCTGTTGGGGCCGCAGAACCTTGGTCCTTCACCCTGATCAGACAAAGGGTGCAGGTGACCCGGATTGCTTAAGGAAAGGAGGGGGCGGGAGTGTCCCTGTCCCAAGACAGATGGGTAGAGGTTAAGACTTTAATTGCTGCCTTTTGGGGAGGATCAGATTCCCTTTCCTACCTGCCTTCCCGACAGCGAAAAATCTCCCTCCTGCTGCACTCCTCCCTCGCCGGAACAAGTTTAAAGAAGAATGCAAAAAGGCGAGAAACTGCTCGGTTGCGGAAAGCGTTGGAGCCACCAGCTGACTTTAACAACTCACTGGCCTCCGAGCGTTACCTGCCTTCTTGATTGAGTGCCGCCAGTTTCTTTTACGTTCGTCGCGTGTCCCTCCCTCTTCTCGTCTTCCCCTCCCCCTCCCTCTCCGCAAAGGCAAAAAAAAAAAAAAAAGTTTTTATTTGCCTCTTTAGCGGACATTAACTTTTAAAAAGGAAAATATTAACTAATAGCTAGGGGCTTTTATAGTTAATATTTCAATAGTTTGCTTTTCACTGGTCTTTTCGGGGGTTTACCTTTTCTGCCACCAAGTATTTGAAAATGTCATTTGAATAAATACTGCAAGGCATCAATTTTTTTTTTTGAGTTAGCCCTGATCCTGCTAACCCCAAAGTCCGAAGATGTATTTTACAAATCCAAGTCTTGATATGCCAATATGTATTAATGTTTTCCACTCAGTATATAACCAAAACGTGTATTAATGTTTAACATGCATTCCGTTAGGTAAAGATAGTCTTAAAATACAAAGTGTATTTAGAAACAGTTTCTTAATGTCAGAAATAAATAGTTCATTTTAACCACAAACATTTGAAATTACAGAAAAAGTTACCAACACAGAGAACAAATTTGGAAAATTTAGAAGCATCTATAAGCTTCCAAATGTTTGGTTTATTTACAAGAACATAAAGGAGCTTTGCTTGTTTAGCAAAATAGAAATGTACAGATTCTTTGGAATTTCTTGGAGAAGCCTACAATTTATCATCTGTTTGTTTAAAGCAAAATTTAGTTGCCCTACTTATCAACTTTAAACCCTGGTGCAAGTTGACTTTAAGTGTTTGGGTTGGGGAGCAGGTCATATCCCAAGAAATTAGGACGGTTCTTGAGATGAGCAGGCCTAATAACAAAGTGGGATCAATACTGAAAAACAAGAAAAGTGTATTTAGAAACAGTTTCTTAATGTCAGAAATAGTTCACTTTAACTACAAACATTTGAAATTACAGAAAAAGTTACCAACACAGAGAACAAATTCTTCCTACTATGTAACAATGGAAAGTTACAATTTTCTGTGGAATGTAACTGCTGTTCTTCATAATTCACAGACTTGTATAATTTCCCCAAACGTTTTTACTTAGCCCCTGTCATAAGTAAGGAATTTTGGGGTAAAGATTATTGCCATCTGAAATTAAAAAGCAATTGAAAATAGTTTTATATTACCAAGTATTCTGTAATCTCTCTTTCTTTAAGAAGTAAATAAGGGTGAGGTTTCTTTTTTGATTTAAAAATGAATTGGAAAATATTGTAACATAACAAATCTTCAGCCATCTGTATTGATTTGATACTCGTCATATTTTTAGGGTTTTCTGGCCCAACAAACATCCCTGGCTTCCATTCTTTCACTGAGAACAGCAGTCAATATTCTTTAGCTACAGCGTTCTTCACTGTAGTGTATTAGCTGCAGTGAGCTAATAAGAAGCAGGAGGCATTACTCTTGTTGTTATTGTTGTGAAGATGATGATGATGTTGATGACAGTCTAGATATTTGGGCTCATTTGCACTGTTTCTTGTCTAACAAGACAACACCAAAGGCAATACAAATTGCTTTTGGAAGAGGAAAGGCATTCCTAAATTCCTCTACAATCTTTGTCTCGGGTTGATGGTTGTTTCTTCTGCTGTGCGATAGATACGGGAAAAGGAATAGGACACAGATAAGCTCTTTATGGTTCAAGGAAAGAGACTTCTTGAATACTTCAAACCTAGTGAATACACGGTGGGACTAACTTTGCAGCGCATTAACATTCATGTAATCACAGGTTCAGATTTACCGTTGCTAGTATGCTTTTAGTTGATTTGGTGGCAAATAAAGAATTCTTGTGGGGGAGGTGGAGGTGGATGGGGGGGTAGGGAGACCTGGGAGGTGAATATTGCCAAACGACATTGTAATAAATCTCATATAATAAATAAAAGTATTATATTTTTAAAAAGAATTCTTGATAGTGTCAATGTGCGAAGGATAGTGTCACCAGTTAAGACTCTGCGAACTAAAGATGGGTGAAGGAGTCTAAGAGCACTCTGCTATATGTCTCTAGACTCTTGTTGTTAGTATTTCTATTATATTAGGATTTCGTTTAAATGCAATGCAGTCATTCTTCTCAAAACAGCATTTGCATGTTAAGTCGGTTTGTAAAAGGAAATGAAGCGTTCTGACTTAGGAACGAGCGAGCGGTCAGAACGGCGGCAGGTAGCACTGTCAGCCGCTTCTGGTTGGTGTCTACCCCTACCCTAATGCTGGGATTTCTCTCACCCATTCCTTACAGGCCCGTGGGGCGTGTCCCTTCTCCACTGCAAGGCTACAGACTCAAGCCTGGACTTGGTGGGAAAAGAAGTTCACAAACTCAACTTTCCCAATCTTTTCGCGGAGCAGCTCAAAAGTCCAGCAATCACAACCAGCAAAGTTTTGCTTGTAATTTGCAACGGTGTTGTTGAAAGTTGAGAGGCGAACAAGTAAAGGAGGACGCGCCAAAAGTATTTTTTCTTGCACACCGACAACGTGTCTACCGTGGTAGAAAAGGTGGTTAATGCAATTGACTGATTAGCATTTCGCAGAAGTTCCCAATTTTTAAAGTCATTTTCTGGCCAATAAAAAAAACATATCCAACATAAAGCATGACTCTTCCAGGGTTTTAAAGCAGTCTCGGTGTTAAGTACAAACTTTCTTCCATAAGTGATCTCGTGAAATGAAAGGCGATACTAGGATTTGAAATAACACAGATTACAGCAATAGGGAAGCAATAGAAGTAAATCAACATCCGTGAGCCAGAAATCTCTAGAGCCTTTTAGGATGTCAGTTACCTCCCGGGTTCCGGTCCAGAGCTGCTTGGGCTCGGTCGGGAATACCCTTCTCAGCCCCGCAGCCCAGGCTCCACAAGCCTCTATTCATTGATAGCTCTTCTTGCTTGGCCCGGGCCCCAGCTGCTCGGGAGACCTGTGTTCCTGTTGCTTGCGGTGGGGACAGACGCGACCCGCCTCGGCCACGCTTCTGTTGCCAGAGCCCAGCCCTTAAAAAGAAGCTCGAGGTGAAATTCGAAAGCTGAAAGTTCGTTCCCGCTGTGTTCGCCTCTGCTGGGTTCCTGTTCACAAAGCCCAGCTAAAATGCCTCCAACGCTGGGAGAGACGGAGCTGGTGCAACTGCTGGGGAGTGCAGCTTTTGGGCTGGAGAGGGCTGGAGCGCTGGGGCTTGTCTCCTGCGCCCGGGTGCCGAACCTTCCTGCTTGCCCCGCAGCACTGTGCACGTCCCGCCCAGCTCTGAACCGCCGCCTTGTCTCCCCAGGGCACGGCCCCCACGTCGGCCAGCGTGACTGCGGCCGATCTAGTCCCGAACTCTGGCCTCTGGACTGTCACTGGCCCTGCAGCTCCTCCCTGGCTCGATCCCGCTCCTCCCCTCTGCTCCAAAGGCCCACAAGGCTGGAAGAGGGAGGGAGGGGAAGGCTGTGTAAGTTTCGGGAGGGGACGCAGGATGGCGTTTAGGAGACCCAGAAACAGATGGCAGAGAGCTCGTTTGAAAAGTTTTCAAACGAACAGAACGTTCACTAATAGCTTGGCTTTGACCACTCAGGGTGTACGTGAAGGGTCAATCTACAAGTCAGGCAGCCGGAAACAGACCTTGCTGTAGGGCAGGTCTCAGGAGGAACGAAAGCTTTTGTTGTTGTTGTCGTCCGTTTTTTTTTCCAGTCACGTTCTTAAATTGTTTCAAAGTACCTGTAGCATTTCTCAGTTACATACTCCAAAAATTTTTCAGATACGTTGTCCCGCAGTGTGTAGTGTGTGTGTGTGTGTGTGTGTGTGCGTGTGTGTGTGCGTGCGTGCGCGTGCGTGCGTGCGCGCGCGTTTTCTCTCCACTCTTGTCTGGGTTCCTGGGGATTCCTTCCTTTGAAGCCGGTTGGTTGGTGCTTAAAAGTAATTGGCTTGATCTATGGTACTTATGATCCCAGCGAAAGGGAGAATTTTTCCTAACAAGAGATCTCTTTTACTATCTTAGTTACACACTTCCATGAGTCCCTCGGAGTCCTGAATTCCCTGGGCCAAACCCCAGACCTCCACTAACAATGAGACAGCAGTGGTACCAGACATCATCCCCACAGCTGATTTCCATGGCCAGAAGGTGCTCAGCTTCAGGCGGGCACCCTTCACAGCCAGGCGGTGGAAGGACTCTTTGACATCCCCCAAGCCCCTCGCTCCACCCTCCAGAGTGGTTGTGTTACCTGAGTTTAACAACTCTAAGGAAATCCCTAGAAGAACGAAGTTTGGTGCTTTATTAAGGGCTCTTACTATTATTTCAAATATTTTGGATCGTTGCTTTCTTGCTGGATGGACACGTTTGTTACCTGTAAACCCGACCCTAGAGAGTCCGAGGTAGGAGGTTCACTGCAAGTTCGAGGTCAGCCTAGGCCACAGAGATCCAGTCTTCAAACTTCAAAACAACCAAATTTCAACCTTCGAGTCTGAATTTAGAAGTTTTTCATTGCCTTTTTAGAAATCTCCCTTAACTCCCTTCAGTTAAATCTGGCAACTAGTCTCACAGAGGACCAGGGTACTGGAAACACATAGAACGTAGAACCTCTGGCAACTTGTTGGCCCTAGATGACCTCAAAGGACTGGCAGCTTGTAGCTTCTCTGTGTCAGGAAAGACTGTGCCAGAGCCCCAGTGCGGGCAGCAGCCTATGGCTTCAGAAGGCTGTCTGGGTCAAGAGTTGGAAGGGAAATTGCAAAAGCTCAAAGAGCCTGGCAATGGTATGTGAATCATTCAAAGACTGAGGTCGGCTCCTGTTGCTTATGAAGAAGGGAAATGTGTGTGTGTGAGTGTGTGTGTGTGTGTGTGTGTGTGTGTGTGTGTTGAGGGGGCGGGAGCTCTATCTAACCCTGTGATTCACAGCTTCTCAGAAATTTACATAATACAAGGGCGTAGATGTAAACCTAAAGGACAAAAATAATAATTCAATGGCACATATTTCATTTTCGCACCGTGGACCTGGATGTGTTCCCGGTGTTGGCACATCATTGCTTCTTGGGGCTTTTTCCTCAGGCCGCCGCCAAGTATCTGAACCTTTACACCACTGCTGAAGCTGAGGAAAAGAGAGAAGAGGAAGAGAAATTGACTTTCATAGTGCTGGTCTAGATTTCTCCACTCCAAAAGACTCCCCCGCCCCTCTTCCTTAAATTAAGAGAATTTGCTGCATAAAAAAGATTGCAAGCGTGGTAATAACTGGAGTCTTTTCCTTTCCAAGGGAGCTGGTGCCATTTTATTTGACTGATGCTTTATTTCAAGCAACACAGCCTTTGATATGAACAGAAAGTTCCAATTTATCATTTCCCCAAGTAAGTGAAGATCTCAACTCTTACCAAGAGAACTGACTATCAGGAAGGCTCAGACCTAAGATAGGATAGAGAACCAGTAAGCAGGGTAGGAACAAAACGCGTGGGATAGCTGCAGAAGCCCCCCCCCCTCTCTCTCTCTGTGTGTGTGTGTGTGTGTCTGTCTGTCTGAATTTGACATAGGTAACACAGGGAACACACATTGCAGAGCCCTATTGAGTACCATCCTTAATGGTTTCCCATAGAATACCTCAAAGGAAAACCTGGAAAAAGGATGATGCCAGGATACCTGCCTTTCAGCCAGGAAAGCACTGCCGTGTGCCTTCCAACCCTGTGTGGGGTCTGTAGTCACCTGGAAAGCACAAGACCACAGCCTTGGGCAAATTATTGAGTCTTCCTTTCTCTGTTGAGATGTGGAGTTCTGATCTCTGAATCCTGGAAGTGGTGGTGTTTTTCTTTTCTCCGACATGTCTCTTGTATTTAACTGCTGTACTCTTCTCTAAAAGATCTATCTGCAGAATTGGCAGCATTCTCCAGCATGTAATCGATGTAGAGTTATATTTTAAATTTCCAAGGTTTTGATTAGAATTGTAATAGTGGGAATTTTACTAGAAAAACCACTCCCACCCAGCCCCTGCCCTCTCTGTCCTGAGCATCCATTTAGCAGAATAGATCCTATAATTCTCCTCTTAGAAGCTTAGGTTATTCCATTATCCAGCAAAGTAAAAACTAACATTTCCTTTTAAGAACTTTCTTCATACATATCCACAAAACCAATTTATCCTGAACATTTGGGACACACACACACACACACACACACACACACACACACACACACACCCCTCTTTGGAGTCCTGACCCAAATGCTCCTGCTTGAGCCAGGCCATAGAACACAGTGAACACCTGGTACAGAATGGAGATTAGTGGGTTTTTTCCCTTACTTTGAACTTTTTCTGCCTGTAAAATGGGGCTATGTTTTATAAAAGTTTTTTTCATTCTCAAGAGACACTGAGATTGAAAAGAGACCTTAAAATAAGATAACTTTATGTATGAAAAGCTATTACCAGTGTTTCAAAAGTTAGGAATTTTTCTAAATTGTTAGACAAATTAATTTTAAAAAAAAATGACCTTTCAGAGGTAGACTTTAGGTCAAATGTGTGGAACTGTTGACCACAGACACAGGAATTGCATTTATAAATCATTTTCTTTAGAATTTAGGATTTTCTTGCCCTTGGGGGCCTCCCTCCCATCTTCAGCTCTGTATTTGCCAGAAAACACTCTCTTCAGAGTTAAGTCTCACAAAAGCCTTTAAAAAAATATGCCAGTTTGCTTACAGCAGATTTCACTTCTTATGAACCAATTACAGTTTCCCAAAGTTAATCAACTTTCCATTGGCTATTCTCATTTTTGAAAGGATATATCTTGTCATCACACAATGTAACAACAACAAAACTATAGTGTTTGAATAAATGACAGTGAATGAACTTCTTCCATACAATAACTTTGAGGCAGCTCAAAAATATTATTAGCTGGTTATTCAGCCAGGGGGACCTAATAAAAACAATGCACAACACTTTTACCTGGCCATTCCTTTTTGTCACTGTCCACTTGTTTGAGATACATTCTCACTGGGTTTTGTCTTTTTTTCTGTGACACTCCTTGATAAAACTTTGTTTCCTTCTTCCCTACAGCACTCTCCTGGAAAGACACAGCTAGCATTGTCTAATGCTATGTAAAAGAAATGCCCAGAAGAGTAAACTTCAGAATTACAACAAGTTTTCTTTCTTTCAGTTACACTGAAGAGTTTCTTATAGGAGAAGGTCTGGGAGTGAGGGCTAGTGCTAAAAGGCACACCAGACTCCATGTGAATAGATGCAAAAATAGCTTGATGTGTCACTTTTAATTTTTACATGGGAACATATTGGTAGCATCTGAGTTTATGAGAACTGTAAACCTACATAGGCCAGGCTGCAGTGTCCTGCTGTGTCTAAGGCTATTTAAGATCAACTATTCAGTTGAAATAACTGTGCTTCCTCTTGGAAGGGAGAATCACTTCTAGGGAACATTTAATATAGGGGGTTAGAGAGATGGCTCAGTGGTTAAGAGCACTGACTGTTCTTCTGAAGGTCCTGAGTTCAAATCCCAGCAACCACATGGTGGCTCACAACCATTCGTAATGAGATCTGATGCCTTCTTCTGCTGTGTCTGAAAATAGCTACAGTGTACTTACATATAATAAATAAATAAATCTTAAAAAAATACCATTCAATATAGATAGGAATAGGCAACAAGTCTGAAAGGTTTTTGTTTTTGTCATTTTTGAGAGTATTCCTCTGTTACTCACCAATAAGTACACAAATACACGACCCTCCATTGTACAGTTGCAAAGTACAAAGGAGTCTGAAAACATCATGGTGTTCAGTCCTGGCTTCTGGCATTTGGGTTGGCGTCTTAAATAGAGAAGCCCAGGTGGGGAACAGTCCTCAGGTAAAACTGTTCTAGTCCTAAGCCTGCTTTTCCCATTGGTGAGCTAGTAGCTTATGTTTCCGCATGGTTACTCTGTGTCTGTGTCCCAGTCTCATCACGGTAAAGGGTTCGCAGAGGATATATCCTCTGTCTTGTGTTGGGCCTCAAAGATGTTTGGGTTTCCATGTGTCTTAGAAATGCTTTGTTTAGCATCGCATTAGGGCTAGATGCTGCCTCCCCCTGACACTACCTGTTGTTCTGCTCTAAGCCTGGGTCCACAGTGTGTGTGCTGGAGGTGAGCATTGCAAAGGGTCTCTCTCCCTCTCCCCATCCTATTCCCCTCTCCCCCTTTCTCCCTCTTCTCCTTTTCCCTCTTTTTCTTGTCAGCTGCTTCTCAATTTCCACGTGGTTGCTCCTGCTGCAATCTCATTCTAGGACTCAGAAGTGTTCCCCTTACACTTAGAAAAAAAACACTAACGCACAGCACCAAGATTTCACTCCTGACATTCCCTCGAGCTTAACTGTATTGACCACAGTCCTGGGATTTCCAGCTTTACAATCTCGTGCAGATTGATTGGACCGCCACCATTCCAGTGTAGCCCCAGAGTGCCTCCAGCTGCCTCTCTTCAACAGCCCCAGCTTTAGGGACTGCTGTGCCAGTGCCCAGTTTCTTAAAAGATGGGAGTCCTCTTTTCCACTTCCTGACTCCTTTACAAAGCTGGAACTGGACAATTCTACCCAGTCCACAAACATCCCAGGTGTGGCTTGAAGGTTCAGAGCTGAGTATGAGCCAAATGGAATCTGTGCCAGCCTCGGGCAGAATGAATGACTTGTGAAACTGGTGGTGCCTGTTGGTCCAGGCTGTTTTCCCACCGTGTTTTTAGAATCCATTGCTCTATCAAGAAATAGTTAATAACAGCCAGAACTTCATAACATGACTCTAATCCTTAGAATAATCTTCCTTATTTTATTGTTCAAGGCTGCAGAATTTAGATACGAGGAAAAGGTGTTGTCCCCCCTATTCAAACTCAGACTGATTTTTCTGACTGTAAATTTGGGCTTTTTGCAGGGGCTAAGTTGATATTAGGTGTACTTTTCCATTGCCCCTTAAATTAGTAAATGAAGGGCACAGTGATGCGTGCCTTTAATCTTAGAACTTGAAAGATAGAGGCAGGCTGATCTCTGTGAGTTGAGGCCATCCTGCTCTACAGAGTCAGTTCCAAGAGTCACAGCTATGTAGTGAGACCCTGTCTGGAGGTGAGGGGGCGCATATAGGAGCAGTTGGAACCTCCCTCTACCTTATAAAGGATTGAATTCAGGGTTTCACACACACTAAGATATGTGTCTGTCATTGGTATGTGTCTGTCACTGGTATATATTTATACTGCGATTTTATACATATACATACATGTACATATATATATATATATATAATCACAATACTTTTTCTTTTTCCTTTTTGCTAAGTAGCCAGGAATGGCCCTCAGCTCCTACTTCTCTAGGGTCAGCTTCCTAAGTAGTTGTGGCTACAAGCATGTGCCTTCCTTCACCGACTCTAAGTGTGCCTTCACATTCTCCTTGAAATCCACCAAATATTTTATGCAGGTAAAGTCCATGTTTGATAGGCTCTTCTGTCTTGTGAACCCCACTTGCAACCCAGCCTATATAGATGGCCTCTGTTCCCTCAATATCAGGATTCCTTTAAGGCAGACCCACATCACACCTTCAGCTAACAGTGGGGTAGCCAGCCCAGGAATAACCTCATCGTCAATTGGGGTGGGGAACCTGTCTAGGGGTTTGGGTGTGTGTGTGTGTGTGTGTGTGTGTGTGTGTGTGTGTGTGTGTGTGTGTGTGTGACTGTTCCCGGTGCGGGTGTGGGTGCGGGGGCTAGGGGCTTCGGTGAGTTGAGGCAAGGAGCCAGAGACCCACTGGGCTGCAGTGATTGAGCTAGAGAACATTTTTTTTCCAGGATCACTGATCTGTCATTTCCCTCCAGAGATCCAGACTGGCAAATTTCCATTTTCTGTGTTGAGATTAAGAAAAATAAAGGTGACTCGGGTCTTCCTCTGATCGCCTCCTCCACGGGGGCACTTCTCCCAGAATCTGCCCCATGCAACGCTGTAAGGAAGGCTGAAGCAGTGACTTCCCAGGGTGCTCTGCACCCAGCTGCAGTTGCCGCCGTCGCAGCCTGGGCTCCCTGCAGGCGGTCGCCACCCTGCGAATCCCTCTTGCTAGGCAAAGTACAAGGGGAAACCGATTTCCTGAGCTCTTTGCTCCTCTAGGCACCAGGAAGAAGCGGTGGACCCGGTTACTGTGGGTCGACGAGGGCGAGGAAGGACCGCCCCAGGCCAGGCTGCGACCCGGTGGGGAGAAGAGTAGGGACCCTCAAACCCCTTTGCACCGGCATTAGAGAACTAGCAGGAAATTTCTTCTGAGCCAGGGACAATGAGCGCCGGCTAAAGAGAATTCAAGTGGAAAAATACGTGAATGCACGGGACGACCCACAGCCGGCGCACAGAGGTTTCCTCTGGGCTGTGTAGCACTGTTTTGTCGGAAAGGACATCGACGTGTTCTTGCTTCAATACATATTTGAACGAACGTTCTTTGCAGATGGGTTCATAACCCTTCTTCCATACAACTCTCTGCTCTTGCCTATATTCACCATGAGTGATCCCACTTCAAAAATTTTGCGGAACTTGATAGGTTTTCAAATCCTCATTTTTGCTTTTCCCCCCTCAAAGTATTTTTGAAAGAATAATACCATCTAAAACTGGGCTTGCTTTCACAGTTTCTTGGGTGTCCAAACCAAGGATTCTGCACATCAGTGAACAGTGAAGTCATATAGGGCAAAAAGAATTTCTTGGCAAAAGTGCACAGAAGCACTTTCCTTTCCTTTTCAGTTACTTTGTTAAAGATTTTAGCACACAGTTTTGTGACTCAGAGGTTAGTGTAATTAGACAAAATATGAGCAAAGCCATAACTTGGTTTGCTATGGTCCTACCTGTGGGTGTATTGGGTAGGAAGGAGGAAATGGAGCATTAGATAAGGAGCAGAAAGTGTCACCCTTGGCAGAAAGATCCAGGCTGCCATAGTTGTCATATGCAATGCCCCTGCATCAACTCCTTTCCCCTTTGCCTGTGAGTCCTGCCAGCTAGACCTTTCCTGTGGAAAAAAAAAACACTGTTTTAAAGAGTTCCCAGAGAGTTAAGGGGACAACAGTCTTCAGTTAGGACATGGAACAACCTGAGTCAATAGCACTGACATGCTACTAAGAAAAATGGATATTTCACTGCAGAAAATGGGGTGTTTGGAATAGATCAGCAGTACAGTATGCCACGAGAATGCATAAGGTCAAGTGTTCCACTCGACGCACAAGCATGCACGTGTGCAAGCACACACTGGTTTCCACACAGAGAGCAATGTTGTGTTGAGGAGAAAGTGCCACCCGGTAGTTAAGGGCCACATGCCAGGATACTTAGGGATTTAAGGCAAAGGGCACTGATGATGGGGAAAAGAAGGAAGGTGTCTGTGGATAAACTGCTTTCCAAACCAGTGAGTCCTTATTCTGTCATCGAGGACAAGGGAGGAAACAGCCTTCTTTTGTTTATCTTGCCATCTTCCACTTAGGACCTAAACATCTCGCCCAACTATTGCTACGTAATAATTGTGGATAAATGAGATTTTGTGTACTACTTTGAGTGCTCTAATCACCGTTACAGGACATGACAGGAGAAACAAGTTCCGAAGTTCAAGTCATTTCTGGTCTTTCTTCATATCACTGGTGATAAACTCAGTAGTACATTCTTTAAAAAAAAAAACACTGAAGAAATTACTTGTCAATATAGACAGGGGTGGTTGGTATATGCCTACACTAATAGCTACTTAAGAGGCTGAGAGAAGAGGATCATGGGACCCTAAGAGTTCCAGGCCAGTTTGGGAAACATATCAAAACCCCACAACAAACACATCTTTACTTGTGATTAAGTAGAGTAGAATGGTATGCCAGTAAGTACATATTGATATGCTATATATCAGTATAGTAATATTAGTAAATTAATAAATATAAATAAAAATATTTATCTTAGGAAAAACCCCAACATAAAGATTCAGGGAAATTACAAACCATAACACTATGTCCTTTAAATCTCCCAAGAAAACACTGGGAGAATTACGAGTAGTAGTGCCAACTAATAATTAACATTACTATTATTACTAATATTACTATCTATTGATAGTGATACTATTAACATGTGGTACTAGAGTAGGTAGTTCACATTTATTGTGCTCTGAATGTATGTTCTTGTAATAATTCTTTTATCAGATTATGGACTTACAAACTAGTACAGAGCATACTGGTCCTAACTTTTGCTTACTTGATTGAAAACAAAACATCATGAAATAAAAACAAAAAAACACAGAGCCAGGCAGTTGGGATGTTTGAGATACTGCAAATATCTCTAACTGCATTTAATCTATTTAAGTTGAATGAACACAGAGGTCGCTGAATGGGTTTCTATTGCCGGCAAGCTGTTACACTTGTGGTTTTTGGAAGCACATCTGATGATGTGGTACACATGAAAAAAAATGTTCAGAAAGAAACAGGATGTAAGCCTGTGGATAATCTAGTCTACATTTGGGTATGACACTCTTTGAAGTCCAGGATTACACCTGCAGACAAATTCAGAGTTAGGAAAACCAAAGCTAAAGTTTTCTACACATCACAACACTGGCAAATTACAGAACAAATCGTACATAAATTATAAGTGGGAGGCACACCACTTTGACAGAAGTACAATAGGGTTGGTGCTGTGACCAGAAATGGCTTCTCTTCACAAAGCTGTGTCATGGGAGAGGCATATCTCATATGACACATAAGACATTATTTTGATATAACTATTAAAAAGAAAATTCAGATATCCTAACAACAACGAACAAAGAAAACAAAACAAAATGACAAAAGCAGTTCATATTCCTGTCATGACCACAGCCAATTTTTAGGTCAAGCTGTACATATGAATATGGTTTTCTTTCCAAAAATACATGGCATTTCTCTCATTATCTCCAAGGTCACATTCTAAAGAAATTAGAGCATTTTTATTTGGTCAAGACAGTAAGTACAGTTACAAGGACAAGGTGCACAGAACAAAGCTGAGGCCGTCCTTCCTTTTGAGGGAACTGTGTGTCATCAGCCTTCTTCCTCCTCATCACTGTCCTTCATGGTAATGCCCTGAAGTCCTCCTCCTTCTGAGACAGAGGCTGTGGCCTCCTCCACAGTTAAACGTCTGTGCAGAGTATCATATGTCTTACTGTTCAGCGTTCCCTCCAATACACCTTGCAGTCGGAAATCCCTATAGGTTTTCTAGAAGAAGAAAAGGGTATTAGTTAGATGTGTGCACATACATTGATGCCTATTCCTATGGATATGTTTGTGTACTTGAAGGGCATATTAGAAATATGGGGGAGATCCACAAATGGATTCTAAATTCGGCTGCCTACACCAATCATCTTGTTAGTGTATTTCCAGGGAGAAAACAGAATGGGATGGTGCTACTCAAACTCAAATCCCATGGACAGGACAAAATGTTGTGATTACCGGATGACAAATGAATTCCCCTTCCCCAAACATTACTAATTGAACCAAGTTTCATACTGAATAGTCTGTAACAACGGTAACACAATATGCTTATATGCATTTTTAATAGGAAGAATTTCTTAGGTTTTCAATTGGGGAGTTTTTCCTTTAATACTGAAAAATATATGTAATTTTATAAAATATATTCATTTTGGGGGCAGGCACTGGAGGAGAAAGCTTATCATGAATAAAAGAAGTTTACATTTTATGCACTTATGAATTACAAAACGTATTCACTCATGGTGTGATACTGGAAAGTTATGTCTATATTGTGCCTATAAGATTTTTTACCCTTTTTCTCTGAAATGTTCCTAGCACAGTAAGTATTACAATTATGGGAAAAGGTTTCCATAGGAAAATAAAATGAACATTTATATCTTTTGGTAAAATAATAAGCTATCATGTAACATGTTAGAACTGTGATTTATGGACTACCTATGAGTAGAATTCAATGTTTAGTATTTCAATGTAATTCAATGTTTTCAAAAAATTAAAATTACATTTATTTGGTGTGTGTGTGTGTGTGTGTGTGTGTGTGTGTGTGTAGTTTGTCTGTGTGCATGTGTGTGGCTATCAGAGAATAACTAACTTGAGTTGTTTTTTTTCCTGTGACCATGGGTCTTGTGGATCAACTCAAGGTTGTCAGGCTTGAGAGCAAGTGTCTTTTATACACCGAGCCATCTCATTGGACAATCTATAGCAATTCTTCAATTCTTCCCCCCTGTGGGATTTAAAATGTGTAACTATAAGTTTCTCCTATGTTTAAAGTGTGATTATTTTCACGACTCAATAAGACTGCTTAATAGTATAGCAATATTGACTTTGGCCATGGGAGAACATCTACTTAATAATAAGAAGAAACCAAGAATTCATGAAGATACTTCATTCCACAGAGGAACTTTGAAAGGCATTTTAAAGAAGCATCTTTCACAATTCTGCTGTCTGTTAGATTTAGAATCAGAAGCAGGCAGACTTTAGTGGACTTCCCAAGCCATTTGCTAAGTGATTGCTGGCAGGTAGGTTTTGTTTGATCTGTTTTTCAATAAGCAACAGATGAAAAAAAAAAAGAGTCAAATCAGGAGGGATATTGTATCCCATTGTACAACTTCATAGATGGGAACACAATGAAGAGAAGCTTGGTTCTGTTCAATACAGCAGACATGATCAAAACAGTTCTATCAAAAAACTCAGACAATCCCAGCAAACTCCAACATTGGCACTAACGGCACTTATCACATGGGTCAGGAAGCACATCCTAGTCCCCTCATTCAGCCTGTGTGAGCTCTGCCCACAGCCTTCTGGGAAAAGCAGGAGCACTGACAGTAATGGAAACTCCTGGAAAGCTCTGGACCTGTTTCTGTTTTACCGTGTTTTCTTGGCCTGTGCCCACAGTCTCTCTAGTTTTAGAAGTGATGTGTAGATGCAAGGGTGGAGGACAATGTAATCTTTCTCATTTGATCCCTTGACAGGGGTAAACTTCGTGTTAAAAACCAACACCAGTGTCTACAAATGAGCTGAAGCCTGGCAATGCATGGCATCTGGGGTCAGTGTCTCCACAGGGAATCTGATTTAAATTCGGAGAGTATTTTCTCTTAGATGATCAAATCTATTTCCACTTAAATTTCAATAGCTTCTCTTAAATCATATACAGTCCACTACCTTCATATTCCCTAACTGGAATAAACTTATTATGATGCACTCATAAGCTACCATCTGATTCATAAGTTATCCATAAGTACCACTAAGGTGACATTGCTTTATGATACCAAAACTCATAATTCACATTTAAAACCAGAGACATAACTCTGAAATGTGAATTTTGTCTAGAAAATGTGATAACTAATATACACAGCATTACTGCCACAAACATTTGTATTAAACCCTATAGTCTTTTTAATTAGATTAAAATTATATTAGGCATACAACATACAAACTCCTCACTTACAGATGAATAAGGATATACTGTGCTGTGCCACAATTATTTACTAAGTTTCTAAGTTTGCTCTTTGGATTTGATTGGAATGACTTCCTTTAGACTTAGTTCAATTATAGGTAAGTTAGCCCTGATAGACTTAAGCTATGTATTTGAAGTCCCAAAGGCTTTCAAGTTTAGATATACTTAAGATCATTTCCTTATTCATGAGCAAATAACAATCGGGAGGGAGGTGGAGTGCCACGGGGCAGACCCTTGCAAACTCTAGTTCATAAAATGCTGCCAACACCTGGGATGTTCTCAGGCCTCCCCACTGGTGAGGGTGGCGTTCACTAAGAGGAGAACCTGCCACAGGGTGATGCTTGCTTCTTTTCTCCTAGCAAAACAAGCAGCTGATTTACATTAATTTCTTTATTATGTTTTATGGCTACTGGGGAGCACATAAGTCAACAACCATTTCGATTATTTGGGGATCTTTTCTCCTTTTCAAAGAATTCATTCTGATGTTAAACCTTCACAGATAATTTCACAGACTTTGATTTTTTTTTTAATGCCAGACTTACCGATCTTACTGTCTGTCTGTCTGTCTGTCCGTCTGTCTTCCTTCCTCCCTCCCTCTTTTCTCTCCCTCTTTCTTCCTCCTCCTCCCCCCCCTCTCTCAACAAATGAATCAATTACTGTGTACTGTTAATTGACGAAATTGCCTCTCACACAGATCACTCTCTGGTCTTTCTGGGCTTGGAACAATGACCATGCCTGTGGGTAGTGAGGGAGGAGGTAGAGTTGAGTCTAGTCAAGTTGAGTGGATCCAGGTTAGAATGCAGAGATCTGCTGTAACAGGCAGGCCAAATCCAAATGATCTAGATAGAAGAAAGGGACACCTAGCAGACCTCACAATTCTTCATGCATGATGTTTAGTCCTTCTTAGAAACCGAGTGGAATATGGTTACTAAAAACAAAATTGCAATTATGAGTAAAAATGATTTTAATGGAGAAAACCAAAATCATTTCTAAGGATTTAATGATGGATCATTGTATGACACTGTTAAGACATGAGCTGTGGCTGGTGGCACAGGTCTGCCATTTTTGGTATTTGGGAAGCTGAGACAGGATGATCCCCTGGTGTTCAAGATCTGCCTGGGTGACACAGAGAGAGTCTGAGGTCACCCTAGGAAACTTAGCAATAGCACATCTCAACATAAGAAATGCAAAAAATGAATTTGGGATATAGCTCAGTGATAGAGTACCTAGCACAAATGAGGTTTCTAGAGTCAGTCTTCAGCACAGAGAAAAGTAAAAATAAAGTCAAAATACTTATGAAACTTAATTGCATACTTAGTTTTCATTATTAATGGCCATAAAAGGAGATTATCTTAAGATAACATTGGATTAGAGCAATATGAAAAAGCTGCTGTAATATTTACAAAGTTATTAACTGTTCTTTCATGTTAAAATATTCACTCATGAGAAGTTGTATTCTCTTAGCATAGTCTATGTATAGGTTATTAACTATCCTTACCTTGTACACTTTAATTATAGACTATTTTTGGAAATCACATCTCAATAAGTTGACAGTAGTGCATGCTCTTTATTTATTAAGATGCATTAATATAAGAAAATAAATAACTTTCAAACTTTCAAGAAGCAAATGATGGGCAAGTAATAAAAAATATTTTAATTCTCCAAACAACGAGATTAGCTATCTAACCACTGGGAGAGTTGGCAGAATATGTGACTTCTGACATCTTGAACACAATAGATAGACAGAAGCTTGCGATATGACTGCTGGAGAAGACAGCCAGCTGGCCCTATTTAAATAACAGTATAAACTGCAACATCAACAGATACATGTATATGTAAGGTAAACGAAGTATCCTGATTGTCTTTTATGCAAAACGAACTTCACTTGAAAGGGGTCTAAGTTACATTTATAGAAACAAAGAAGACATGATGGCGGCGTAAGGTGCATCTGAATGTGTCACAGTGTGGTTTCAGTCCTTTGTAAAGTAAGTAATACCTGCTGTGAGAAACTGACAATATTTTGTTTTTTATATAAAAAGTGTGTCTGGAGTATCAAAATGTCATGTGTTGCAATAACCTCATTTGTTTTTGAGCACTGATCATCATTGCTGTTATTTTAGCATGGTTCAGTTCCTACTTTGAGGCAAATTGCCCAAATCTGATTGTGGAATAGAATTCATCTGTGGCTCTGACGTGTAACTTGAGTGTCTGCAGCACAAAACAATTTCTATGCAAATTAGACTCTTGAGTACCAAGAAAATGTTTTTTTTTGTGGTAAATTTTTAAATGTGAATGGAAATTTCTTTTAATAATTCAGTGGTACTTTGAAAATTTCAGCACGTATTAGAGTCTTCTGGAGGCTTGTTAATCTGTAGATCACTGGGTCTTATTAACTCCTGATTCCACTGGTTTAGGCTGTTACCAAAGGATCCTGTGGTTCTGATGAATCTGAAGGGGGTGCTGATAGGTTTAAGTCAGAATGGCACACTGAGAAGCACTCACTCTGTGTGTGATCACGCATGCCTGACATATTACATACATATGTAACATATATACACATATATATGTATATATGTGTGTGTATGTATATGCATATATGCACCACTAATAGCACCAAATAGAAGGTCTTTTGCATGAAAAGCTTGATTCTTGGTTTGTTTTCAGTTATATCAAAAATGTTGACTTTTGAAAGAAAAGGTCAACAAAGTAAATTTTTGCCCCCCACAAAAATTCTGTTGAGTAGATAATTTAAAAGCTCCCAGCTGTTAAAGGCAAAATATAGGCTAGTACATTTTTCTCTTGAAGAGCAAAGGTCCGAGTGTTCTGTTGAGTGCATGTAAGATTTGTGTTAACAGTTTTGGATGCTCTCTAACAGTCACATCCTTTACATGTTAGAAAAGGCACAGTTCCAAAAGAATCCGGGCTGCATAATTCCTCATACCATGTGTATAATTTCCTAATAGGGCATGGGGAAATCACAAATCTCCCTTATTTTATTGTCAAGTACAATTCAAAAGCCCTCATGATTAATATATTGTCCTAATAAACATGAAGAATGTACTTTAGTCTTATGACAACGAGTGTAAAATCAGAGGACCTACCACATTCAAGTACATGCCTGGGGTATTTGTGCGTATTGTCTTTCACTCTAAGTACTTGCATCTGCCAACCTTTGTTTTTTTATCTTCGGTGGGACGGTATCTTACCACTATTCTTTACGGTTTGGCAGGCTAGTCACATCTCAACACTTTTCATTTACCTTCACAATCTTGATGAGGGTCTTCAGTTGGTAAATATGAAGCTGGAGGTCTAGTCTGTCAGCCAGCCACACACAAATGACTTTCATGGAATTGCTGTACCATTGCTGGAAAGAAGGACGGGGGTGGGGAGGAGGAGGAGGACAAAAAAAGAAAACAGTCTCTGCAGTATTCATTTAACAGATTCAGTAATGAGAGGGTAATGAAGCACTCTAAAATGACCACAGATCAGCACTTGAAGTCAATAAAGCTATAATTTCCTGTTAACAGAATTGTATGTTTTGCTGGCAAATCTGCTGAGCTGACCTGGGCTGTTCCTTATATGAATTAGCGTTACAGTGTTTAGCTGTAACATATTCATGGGGAATTGTGTGTTTTGGCTCTTTGCAGCCTAGTGGCCTGCTTTGCAGTTTGTAACAATGGGTACTAAATACATATTATGGGGCTGAATGGACCCCCAAGCTGCAGGGGAAAAAGAAAACAAAACAGAAAAGAAAAGAAAACAACAATAACAAAAACACACCAGGTAAATCATTTTCAAAGGGAAATTTCCTATTGGTCTTCATGCTATGAAAAATTCAGACACTTAGGAGAGTTAGAACCTAGTCATGATGTCAATGCTTAGATATAACACTTTGAAGGAATGCAAAAAGTATCTACAGCTTACTAAATGGTGGTCCATCATGAATTTGTATAAATCTTATGAAGCAATCGCCAAGATGTTTTACACTACTTAAATCAAGATTTACTGAGATCACAGGAAAGAGCCTTGTCAAGGTGGAGTTCTTGTATGCAGTAAGAGTCACAAAGCAAACATTGTCACCCAGATCATCAAAGGAAAAGATCCACAATGCTTTGCAAGTAGTCTTGGACGCTTCATTTTTTTTTCCATTTATTATAACTCTATTGAGGAAAAAAAAAACAAACCCTGAATTTCTTTGGCAGCAATCTCCTGCTCTGTATAATATAATACACACTGAGCAGAAAAATAAAACATAAAAAGATTTCTTTTGGTGTCCTATTTTCAAGAAGGGCATCTGATAGTAACTGTGACATATTAAGAGATTCGCTGATGGTGATTAGGTGACAGAGTCAGGTGCTGGTAATGGTGTAATAATGCTGCCACTCATTGGGAAACAGAAATATCTACACTGATTTGGCATTCACAAAATGAATGAGTTGTTTGTGTGTGTGTGTGTTTGCTGTTTATAGACATAAATATGACAACACACCACATAGCTACCTGTTTTTATGTATCCAAACAGATTTTTTTTTAAAAAAAAATAATGGTTTCTTTTCTCCATATACACAGTGAAATTTAACTTCTAGGAAATCATAAGTTCTACAAGTCTAAAATTCATCCAGATTTGGATTTATCAATGATTTAATGGTAGTAGGATGTAACAGAGTCAGAAATGGTAGTTTAAGTAGTGACTTTAAGTTTAAAGTCACACACTTTATTTCTACTAATTTGTTGCTCTATTGAAGATTCAGGCTTAAATTGTGACAAGCAAATTAAAATGATCTGATTTACTAAATATGACCAAACAGATTATCAAAAACGCCATGTTTTACATTTCAGAATAGACTGAGATTTAAATAGCCACTGCTCTTTCCTAATGAATACTTTGTTTACTGTTCCGGTACTGTCCAAACAGTATTTCCTGTCCTGTATAAATGGTGCTCACAACGATGCTATAATGGTAAAAGGACATTTAATAGAACACAGACATTATTATTAATCTAACACTTCTAACATAGTACCCAAATTATAAATTAAGAGAAAATAAACTTGGGAATAAAATAACGTAAATGGGACGAGAGCAATAGAGACAAACATGTTGGCAGTTAAGGAAAAGGTTAAAGCCATTTTCCTTCAATCTTCCCTTGGAGGTAAACATCTCGTTCTAGAAACAAAGTATCTCAGAAATGTTATACTATCTGTTCAGAATGTATGCTTCTCAATTCATGTCAAGGCAGACTGGAGAATAATTGTGACTGCACTGAGGGACTCACTAGAGGCAGCATGGCTTAGGGCTTAGCCTATGAGGCCGTGGAAGAGGAAGCTAATGATAACACCACTCCATTGCAACTTTCCCGCCTGAGAGGAAACTGAAGCCCTCCCTCATCCAACCCCAACAAAACCACCAAACAGGAACTTCTTACAGTTTGATACTTCTGGTACCGGAGTTAGTATGTCTTTTCTAAGGGGTGAAAATATAGTAGATCACCCTCCCCATTTTTCTCTTCATGTTGAGAAGAGTCCAAATTGGGTAAGCTTCCTTTGCCTCACCAAATCCAACCCAAGCAAGCCTTTGCATGAAACAAAGAAAAAAAAAGGCAAAAAACAAAAACAAAAAAACCCCCCAACCAAACAAACAAACAAAACCCATAAAACAAACCCTTGAGAGGGTGAATATGTAGCAGAGTCAGAATGTAAGATGCTAGGAAAAATCCTTTTCATTTTGCGAAAGTAATTTTACAAAGTTACGTGACTACTTGCTTTCAGCTTCAGGGACTCACAGGAAGGCACAGCCCCGCCGTAGGCTGAAACCGGGCTGAAGCCCAGGGAATGGTGTTTTCCCTTCCATTTATCCTTTGCTTTGGTCTACTCCGGGATAAAGCGGTAACTGTATATTTTACATTTTTCCCCCTCTACAGCAATCCATGATACTAGTCTGCCACTTTAACCAAAAAAAAAAAAAAAAAAAAAAAAAAATAAAGAAAAAAAAAGCTCCTTTTTTCCTTTTGTGGTTCATTCAGCTCCTGTAAGGGCACGCACCCCTCACTCACTTCATCTTCTTGAGATATCTCTTTTAAAGCAAAAAGAAAAGGAAAGGAAAGGCTAGGGCTGACTCTGTGAGACCCTTGTATTTATTCACACTTATTGTGCATGACTGTAGACTGGTAAATCATATTAGCAGCCCGTCTCCCCATCAAGCTGCTACTTGCTTTCCAGCCCTGGGAAGGTTCAACAAATCAACAGGAGCACGGAAAACAGAACATCAGTCTAATCTAGTGTTTAAGGTGAAGTTTTCAAACCCAATCTAAGAAGATCTTTAGAGCAAGCAACAAGCTGAAGGGCTCAGAAGGTGGTATTGACAACGAGGGGGTGTGGAAATATTGAGAAGCGCAGCACTTGTGCATTTTTAATAACAAGAGGGTCAACAAGGGCACAAGCTCCCTTAGTGCCAGGAGTTGCCACTGACTATGGAAATTGCCACACCAGGGCCATAAACGCTCGCAGTTCATCAGCCTTCTTAAACACCCTGAACCCCCTCGGTGGACCTTTAGTCTTGAATTAACAAACCAAAGCAATGAAAGAGGGTGCAGTCTGAATGGCTGGCATTGATCCCCAACTGTGTCAGCACTGCTACAGGCCCTGAAAATCTCTCTCCATTGTCAATAGAAATTGACAAACCTCCGCTCCTAAATAGTGCAGCTGAGCCGGGCGGGATCCACGCAGCTGTAAAGGGCTCTGCTCTTGGGGCCCCGGAGCACTAACAATAGAACAAGCATGAGCTCTTTGTCAGCCTCAGACTCGGCAATTTTCTAACAAGGATTAAAGTTGTTTCTCCGCAGAGCTGGTGAAAAGAGATTTAGCAACATACCGTGCTTTCTTCGTGCAAGTTAAAGAGAAGTAGTTAAGGAATGTCATTATTCTGTTGACTAGAGGAGATACAAAACAAATATATTAAATATGCACAACTCCCCCCCCCCTTTTGGGCCTCATTTATAACATTTGGAGGATGATTCCATTAAGTATAACACTTATAGCCTGGGAACAAGCACTTCACATTTATTTTGGAAGTTTTATTTTTCAAAAGTCCAGCTGCTTGCCACCTGGAACGAGGTCTCAATACATACTAATGCACAATGCCTTTAGACCCTCTGTGGCTGATATTCCTAAATCTGAATCACAAGACCCCATAGGGGTTATATATTGAGGCTGCTTCAAGCAAATGATTTCTGGCAGAATGCAGCTTCTGATGATGATGGCAAAGCAAAAATAGCCGCTTCGCATGGCACGGATCTGTGATGTGTTTTCTGCTTAAGTGTTTAGATTTTTATTGATTACGAATTGGCACAACTAGTTGGTTTATTTTCATCCTTCTCCAGCTATGCTTGTTTCAATAGGTTAAAAAAAAAAACAACAGAAGGGAAAGAAGGAAGGAGAAAGAAAGGAGGAAAAAAGGAGGAAGGAAGGAAGAAATGAGGAAGGATGGAGGGAGAAAGGAAAGAGAAAGGAAGGAGAAGAGGAAAGGAGGGAAGGAGGAGGAAATGAGGAAGGAAGGATCAACACCTTTCTGGGCACTAAGGTTTGATGGATGGCTAGATTCCCGGAGTGAGCAGTGTGTCTTCATTTATTCCAGAGAAGCCGTTTTAAAGAGCTCAATTATGTGCTTGAAATGGAATAAACCCCACAAAAATCTCATTTTAGGAAATGTAAACTTTAAAATCCAGTAGTTCAGTTGAATTCAAGATCTTTTTTTTTATGTTGAAGACTTTGGTATGAGTGAGAACTAAACGCCACCGTCTAGGACCACTTAGTGGCTCTATTAGAGAGACAAAAACTTAAGCCAGTGTTTACTGGTGCCCTACAGTTTTAGAAGCACACTGAAAACATGCATGCTCTATTGGCTATCCATTGTTACTTCTGCCAGTAGCCCATCTACTTAATAACTAAATTATGGTTCTATTTCACTCACTTCCCAACACTCAAATGCAAATGTAATATTAATGTAAATGCCATACAATAATGCCATCTCCACCCCTAATTCAAGGCATCCCACTGAAACTATCGTATTCAGATTCACTGAACAGATCACCAGACATGATTTTAAGTCTGAGGCAGAGCCCTTTACAGCTGTGTGTTAACTTGGAAAAAGATGAAGGGCTGTATTTAAGGAAAACCGAAACCAACGTATTAAAGCTGAAAACAGAGGATGCGTTCCACCCAACTGACCCATATGAACACTGTCAATTAGGCACAGAGATGGTCCCGGAGGATGGGGCGGAGTACAGAGCATCTCATGGCCATGGTAGCTGAGGGCTGGTGCTCATGCACCAGAGAAGAAGAAAATAGGCCCTGGGAAGGAGGTCAGAAGGAAGGCAGTGCAAACCTCTCAATCTATTTGCTCAAGTGAGTTGGTCTGATCAATTGCCAGTGCCTCAGTTTCCTTACCTGTATGAGGAGGTGCAGATTACATAAACTAATAGCTCTATAGAAATGCTGGTCATCTGGGGACTAGGCAAACAGTTCAAGGTAGAACATATGCTTACCACGCCTGAGACTCTGTATTCTATTTCCCAAAATGGAGAAAAATATTGTGAAATCAGACTGATTGTTTCAGGAAAAAGCACAAAGACTAAACTAAAAGAAAAAGTTAAATTATCAAATTCTCATTCTTTCAGTTATTTTTTTTTTAAACACTGCTTGGATATTGTTTGATTCTTTCAGAATAAATAAAACAAGAAAGTTTTGAGTTCTAGAGCTTTCTACTGTCTGTTGTTTTGTTTTATATCCATTTTCTCTCATAATGAAATACAGGCGCAAGAATGAAAGAATGAAGTGTACTAAGGAGTAGGGTTATAGAAGTCTGGATTATCACTTTTATTGCTGTTATTTTATATTTCTATTAATTATTTTGAGATAGGGTCTTCTGTATTTTAGGGTGGCCTTGAGGTTGCTATGTAGCCACGGGTAAACTTGAACTTCTGATTCTCTCTTCTGTACCTCCTGAGTGCTACAATTATAGTCTGTGCCACCATAGTGTTGCGGGTCAAACCCAGAGCTTTGTGCATGCTAGGCAAGTACTTCATTATGTGAACTACTTTTCTAGTCTTACAGTATTATAATAATTCTGATTATAAAGTCGTCAAACATTTTTTATATGAAGTACAAGTAAAATGAACTAAGGTCAACGATTAACTTTGGTGAAGTAGGTGTTATTAACAAGTTTGCATATTTACGTATTAATAAGTAGAAAACTGGATTTAGATGAAATAATTTACTTATTCAGAGCTATATATCCTATATGATTTTTGATTTACATTTTTGGCTCCAAAGTCTAAGTTTATAATTGTTACTGCATTTCCTTTTTGAAAACAAGCGAGTTTTCTGTACTGTTAGCAAAAAAATTCCAATTCTTTGAGGCAATTTGAAGTTACTAGTAACTGTAAACTGATAATGACACAGTACTGTGCACAGATAGAGGGGTTGTCAACCATTTCAAAGATGTTCACCATTTTCTTGCAAGTTGGAGAAGTCCACATGCTCAGACACCAAACATATCTATAAATCTGCTAATGTAATGTGCAATGTAAGGAAATTCTTTGAAGAACCATGTTCCTTTAGGCCAATCAAATGACTGTTATAAGACTCTTATATAATCTCCCCTCTGCAAAGTTTTTTTATTTGCCCTATTGCCTGTTTACAAATCCTAAAACAAAACAAAACAAAACCAAAAAACCAAAAAAAAAACCCCCAAAAAACAAAAACAAAAACAAAAAACCCCAATAACCCATTTTTTAAAAAAAGTGTAACAAAATGAACAGAAAAAAGATCTGCATAGGAGAACTCTATCCACGTGGGTTTCTGCATGTTCTGTTTGTTTCTTAAACACAGATGATAGACACTTTTTGATGTTTTATAATCAGAGGGATTTTTTTTGTTTTGTTTTAAGCATGATATAACACTTTGATGTTCTGCAAATTATGAGCCTTTCCTTTGCTAATTTATTCATTTAGAGAATGGTTCTCATGAAGTTTAGGATGGCTTTGAACTCCATATATAGCTGAGGGTGACCTTGAACCCCTGACCTTCTTGCTTCCCCCTTCCACATGCCAGGTTTATTTAAGGAAGAAAAAGGTAAAATGTGCCAACCAGGAAGTGCTGGCATCTACCAGATACTTTCTGAATGCAGAAACAAAGTTCTCTGTCATCGGAGTTCCAGATTTTAAATATCTGTGAAGACTAAACGTGAGACAGTTCTGAATTAGGTGGTCCTCAGCCCAGAGCAGAGTACCAGTCCACACACTGCAAGGTGCAGAGGCTCTGTTTAGCTCACTGCTCTGTAATTAATCCCAGACCCTCTTCATTTCAATGCCACCTAAAAGCCTCTCTACACTACATAAAGGGTATCTAAATCAATATTGCTTTATATTATTTACTATCTTAAAGTAGGTAGCTGCCTCCACAGACTGATTTTGTAGCTTGCCTGACACAAAAAGGCTAGTGATTAAAATGTAAAAGTTACTCTACTCTTCTCTGCCTAGCACCCAATGATGGGAGCCACACTGGTTTGGTTACTATTGGCACAAAACAAATTGTCTGGCAGAAATCAGTATGTAATTTAGTCATAATAGAGTCTGTAACAGTCTAGGGCACAGAAATTGTTTAAGGATGATTTTTTGGGGAATGCTATGGCCATTTTTTCTTTCTGGTTGAATGATGACTTACACACTGTAATATAAAATATTAGTCTATATTGTATTTTAAATCAATAACATAAAGACCTAAAGCAAGATACAGTAATCTTCAGGAATTGCTACTAAATGGTAAGATATCATTTCAAGATAAGATCTAAGCTTGAGAATATGCTGGTTGAGGGTCTTCCTACTTGCGTATTTTTAAATAGAGAACGGGAAACATCCCAAACTCCGGTCTTCAAAGTACACAGGGAATGGAGTCAGCAGCTGCCTTTCTGCTTCAGTCTTGGTAGGTTCCCACATGGGGTGTGCAGCAAACCATAGAATCAATGGCTCCGCCTTATGTTGGGTTTCTCTGTGCCTTTGGCTTCTCAGCTTGCCAGCACCATTGGACTGGAATTGGATTACCAACTCCATCTCCCTGGCTATATGTATTCATATTAGTATCGAAGGTGCAGCTCATCACTGTCTTCTATGAAAACAATATTGTTTCCAACCAGGGAGAACTGGGTACTTGCTCTCATTTTATGCTTCTTATATCCTAGCCAGGTGTTGATGATGATGATGATAATAATAATACACAATGTGTTACAAGTCACAAGGTATTCACAGAACCTTACTTGGATCACTATCTTTAGAGTGTTTGGAACACAGCATACATTACAAATTTGTTGGTGGATTCATTTTTTTTTTAATTTGGAAATATAGAATGCTATTTGTATATACAAAACAGTAGTAAGACTTTTCTATAGAAAAATGACATAATTGTGTCAGAGCCAGAGTCACTGCTGTTCTGAATCATGTTCTATTAATAGAAACAGAATTTAAACAGAAATTAAATTTAAATTAAATTTAAATAGGGACCTATTAAATTGCTCCACTGGTAGGGTGTTTGTTCTGTATGCATGAGGCCCTGGGTTCGACCCTTGCACTGCAAAAATCCAATAGGCATTAAAGTTGTTGAAGTTAACAGGAAGATAATGGTACTCATCTAAAGAAATGGTACACAGTAGTAAAACGGAGCTTAAATGGTGACAGTCATTTCATGTTAGCTGATGACTGAAGGGGAAGTATTACAAACTAAAACAATTTCCATGCCCATATATGTGCACTCATACATGGAGTTATACTAGCACTGTGTGGTAAGACGTGTTCAGCTCTAGACTGGCTTTAAGACTGTCATCCAAGTATCAAACTGACTCTCCAGAATGTGTACGGTTATCTGGAGACCTGCTCTTCTAGTTATCTGAGGCTCTGAGGCATCTCTGAGGATGGAGTTGAAAAAGCAACACATCTGGGAAATGTCTATACCAATTAACTTTGTGAGCTGTTTCTGTTGCTGTGGATTTCTCTTCGAGGACACATGAGAGCTCTCTTGGAGTTTGAGCAGAGAACCCAGGGAGGGTAGAGAAGGAAGACCACAGTCTGAGATTTTGGTCTCTTCAGTTGGTGGAGAAACACTCAGCCAGGGTATGAATTGTGTTGGATCTAAATCTGTGGCAATTTTCCAGTCATCTACAGGAAACACAGAGAAATCACTACTATTTGGTAGACTGAAGTTTTGTTCTGCATTGTGTTTCCATTTGTAAATATATCTGTGAATATCTACTTTGAAGACAAAACAGTAAAACATTCTATGTGGAAATTAACTATTTCGCATGAAAAATTGTGTGCTCTTAAAACATAAACTCCTTTAGGGCAGATACTTGGTTAGCATCAGGCTTCCAGCTGTTTACACAGCTTTTTTAGAGGTGATCAATAAATGCAGGCTACATAAAAAACAATGGGTAAAGAGATAGGTTTGAGTGTCTTCTAATTATAATCCAACTACATGTGATGAAGTTAGCATCTAATGTTTGATTAGCAGTGTTCACCATTGTTTACACATGACTGTTGAATAATTCAATAGGTTCGTCTTCTACATTCTCTGTGTGCACAATATACATCTTAGCAAGTATTCTATACCAAGAAACAAGGGCAGATAGGAGAGGCTAAGAAGAAATTCAACAGAAAGAACTATAGTAGTAGAAGTTCAAGGAGATGGTACAGTGTACATATGGGAGAGCTATGTATCAGAGTGCATATGTAGGAATTGGGTTTGAAGGAATCTTGTCCAGCCACATTCAGATACTGCATATTATTTATCTCTACTCTAAGCATGACAGTGAGCACCTTGAGAAATTTCAAAGCCTAGCCTTGACAATGATTAAAGGGCTAGGAAAGGGGCCTACGATGAGAAGTTAAACAAATAAGGATTATTTTTCCAGGAGTAGACATGTATGACAGGTACCTTAATAACAGTCTTCATGCATAGGAAGGATTACTGCTTAGAGGACGCTGGTACCTGCTTTTTGTTCTCCAGTGAGAGGAAAGGGGAAGTAAGCTTAAAATGCAGCATGAAGAATTTGGAAGATTTGGGTGTTGGAACTTTCCTTTTCTAAACTAAGTGATTTGTCTACATTAAGATAGCAAAATTTAGATTTTTTTTTTTTTTACCTTTTCTAGGCATGGATTGAGATCAGGAAATATAGACTCTTAGTAAGTCAACTGTTTATAAACATGCTTATGAATCAGTCTTAAAATTAGCTTTCTGACAAACCATTCAATAACTAGATTGAATGATGATTTTGCCAAAAGGCTACTTTGCCTCACAGATTTTTTTTTTTCAAATTTGGATCTAGTCAATATTATAGGCCACCTAGCTGACACTGCTGTGCCCACCAATAAATGGTGCCAAGCCTGCAGAGGGGCCTGCAGGGGGACCTGCAAGGAAGCTGACTCACAGAGAGAGAATCTAAAAAAAAAAAAAGCTACTACAGAAATTGGCCTTGAAGCCATGTGTGTTATTTGCTTATGAAGTTAGAATTGAAAGCAAGGAGAATAGTTATCAGTTCTGGGCAAACGCTGCATTGGTCAATTGGTAGAGATGCTGGTCTTAGGGGAGCCGGGGTATTTCAGTAATAAGCCACCAGTGGCCAGATGCAGTGCAGGCATGCTAAGTGAGCTGTCAGAGGCCAGTATGTACCAGACTCTACATGCAAGTAAGTTCAGCCCTCCAGAAAAGCCTAAGGCCACAGAAGCGGGAAACCAACGCTAAGTTACTTTGGTGAGGCTTCATTCCCTCACTGGTGCATAAACTGGTTTAGTTTCTTCAGCAGCAATCCATCAGTCCATCAAGGCTCTGTCACCAGCTTCGATGACTTGTGCTAGAGATGTACAATTTTGCAAATGGTGTTTAGAAACATTACTCCAACATGAAAATCCGGTCACCTTCTGTGTGTCCGAGGCAGTTCCAGCACTGCTGAGACATCTTACATTATCAGTAATATTTTTCTTTTTTATTCTTATGCAAGCAAAAAAAAAAAATCTCCCATCGGTTCGCAATGGCCCCTCCCATCCAAACTCTGAGCACAATTAAAGGTGAGTTAAGGCTCTGGTGGAAATCTAAAGAGCATCAGCAAAGCCCAGCACTGCTCAGCTTTTGAATTGCTTTTCTCCTTCTCGGTTCTTTTAAATGGTTTTCTATGGCAGGGGCATTTTTCTTAATTAGTCACAGCTAATTAGTGTTCTGGCATAGACGAGTAATCAGAAATGTCAGAACTGCAAGGCTACATGGCCCTAATCCTTTGATAATAATTTAGCCTCCTGGGAGGGCCCCAAGCTGTGGTAAGTAGTGACTGACAATAAAGTAAAATTAGGCGGGCGGCAGACCATTAGGATAGAAAAATAAAAAGCACTACCAAATCCTGCTGAGCACCATCAGGCAACTAACTGCACTGCCAGATGAGGTGCCTGTTTAAGCCTGTGTTGTTAATTAGCTGATGCTACCAGCACCGCCACAGATGTCCAGGTGCCTCATGCAAAGATGTGTGTTCCTGGGCATGTGCCAAGTGACAACTGTGGACCCTGGTCACATTTCAAGAACCGAAGTTTAAGGAGTCCACGTAGGTCCTGAAGATTCTTTTGAATTATCAAAGAAATAAGATCAACAAGCTACATCTTTTTTTTTCCCCTTGTTGAGTTTCTCTTAGGCAATTAGGCACGCTTATCTCAAGTTTCCCTGGTTTAATTCAGCTGCAGCTTAGATTCAAATAAGGGCCTTTGGCCTCCCAGAACAGTGCCCGGGCTTGCCAAAGCTATTTTGGCATACACTGTACATCAAAAGTGGATGCTTTTTCAATAAATTCTTACACTTACAAATAATAACATTAAAATGAGGATTATTCGCACAAGTGAAGAAGACAGTCACGCTGCTGCAACGTGAGAACAGACCGTCTTTGAAAGCACAACAAAGTCTGGGGGTGGGGGCGGAGCGGTCAGGATCAGGTTCTGAGCTGTATCTACTCCTCGGAGGAGGCCGAGGAGAGCGAGCGCTGTTGCCGTAGCTATGAGGGCACCGAGACACGTGGCCTAAGAAAAGCAAGACACTGATTATAGAATCCAGACAATATACTTTAAAAATCTACCTTTAGCACACAGTGAGGCAGAAAAAAAAGTGCACAGCAAAATAATAGAAATAAATTTCTTCAGAGATCCTCAACGACCCCGCTGCACTAGCAATTATCATCCTTTCTGCTGATGGAGAAGGGGAGCGGTTATGACACAGGTGTTGTGGACGGCTTAATTTCAGAGCGTTGTTAGGAAAGTCCTGGTCGGGCATAATGGGCCAAGGCGGAATGTTTTACACTGGTCTATCTTTTCTTTTTTACAAAGGAAACAGAACAGCAAAGAAGATCTTTGCCAATAAAAATCTATGTTGATTGAGGTTGACTCTAGAACAACCGACCAGGAATTTGAAAGCAAAAGATCCCTCATTCCCTGAATGAGGGAAGCTGCTATTTTTAAATTGACATTCACATATAAGAGAATGGATGTGAGTGGACAGAGACAGTTTTCACTGGACTCAGTCTTATCCCATACTCTCTATTAAGGCTGCTTACAGGAAGAAAAAGCCCTCACCAGAAGATAGTGGTAATGTGCACTGTCAATTCTAAATATACCTGATCAAAGGTATCATGGAACGGAAGTTTTATTGTTTTATCTACTGGTCAGTGTTTCTCTCTCTCTCTCTCTCTCTCTCTGAGAGGGTCTTGCCATATATATGGACTATTTATCTCTGTATCTACCTATCTATCCATCATCTATTATCTATATATCTATGTATGTATGTATTTATCTATGTATGTATCTATTTATGTATCTATGTATGTATCTATATATGTATGTATGTATCTATCATCTGTGTATGTATGTATGTATCTACGTATGTATGTATCTATCTATAATCTGTGTATGTATGTATATATGTATCTACCTGCCTTCCCACCTCTCCACTGTCTATAACCTATCTGTTATCTGTCTGTCTGTCTGTCTGTCTATCTATCTATCCATCCCATAGTAGCCTTGAACTTTAGATTCCCCTGCTTCAGCCTCATGAGTGCTGAAATTACAAGTATGTACCATCACACCCAGTTCAGGAGCCACACTTATCTATGCTTTGCTGATTTAAATTATTTTTTGGGACATTCGCATAGTAACAAGTTGAATTCTTATGTAAGTTAGGAGCAGTACTACTGATGTTACTGAGCATAAATAAACTCTTGTACCAAAATATTTAGGCAATGGCGTGACAGTTTGGATCAAAACATCCTGAGCATTCATGTCCCCTCCTTCCTTCCTGAGGAGTTCAGAGACAAGAGACTCTATGAACAAAATTAATTTCATTTAGAAATCATATTTCCTTGTGTTATTTTCATGTTTTGCTTTTTATGATAACACTGATAGGTTACTGAACCTATTTATATCATAAAGGTTAGTTTGGCTCAAAATGTTTAATTGAGGTGTGCTGTTTTCTTCTTCTTGTTGAAATAGGAAAAATTCATGCCATGTCTTTGGAAATGAATCCTTTATAAAACTGCTTGGATGAGTATAACTGATTAGCTATCCTTTAAAGAATTTCATTTAATTTTTATAAGACATCACAACAATGTTTTAATAAAAATCGCATAGAGATGAATCTCCTCAACAATTAAGTATTTAATCAGTTTATAACACAAGAGAATGCTTAATCTGCATGATTTGCCAATTAGATACTCCACCCTGGTGTGCCTTCAGCAACAGGAAAACTAAAACGAGGTTGTTCAGGGGATTCCTGTTGGGCATGCCCAATAAATGCACAAAGGTTTAGAGAACTGGGTAGCATTGGTGTCCTGGGAAATAAGATGTGCCTTGGTGAGTCTTTCATCTCAACTCTAGGTCTTGGATTTTAGGAAACTATGGCCCAGAGCACCCTAGTGGTTTTACTGGGGGATGTCAGTCTTGACTTCCTGTCTGTACGACTCTGTTGAGAGAACCAATACTCTCCATGAATGTCCCAGGCTCTTTCATGATACAGAGGCATTTGTGGCTTGTGCTCCATGCCTTGAAGCCTAGGAAGAATATAGGCATCATTAAAAAGGGATTGTCGGGCTGTGTGTGCATGCGTGCGCGTGAGTGTAGTAAAGTACAACTCATAGGAGTCAGTTCTCTCAAACTACCATGTGGCTCCCAGGAATTGAATTCTGGTTGTCTAGTTTGGAGGCAGGCATCTTTATCCACTGAGTCACCTTACTGATCAACAGCTATTCTTTCATATAGACTTCCTTTTCTACTTATCCACTGTACTTGCTATTGCTTTTTAGCTAGGACACTTTTCTTTCATCTGATTAACAGACAAGGATGAAAAAAATGTTACCCTGTTGTATCCTGACACAGCCAACCAAGTGATTTGTGCCACCACTGCCAAATTAAAACCACAAACCATTACTGGATTAAGAATCTGTTTTTCAGAAATGATTTGAATTGTTGGATGATTTTCAGTTTATAGCTACTAACTAAACTGAATATTATGCAGACATTTGATTTACACAATGGAATACTACTCTGCAATTAAAAACAATGAATTCACAAAATTCCTAGGCAAATGGTCAGAACTGGAAAATATCATCCTTAGTGAGGTAACCCAATCACAAAAGAACACACATGGTATGCAGTCACTGATAAGGGGATATTAACCCAGAATCTCGGAATACCCTAGACACAATCCGCATATCAATAGATTTCCAAGAAGATGGAAGGAGAGACTCCTGGTCCTGGAAAGACGGGATGTAGGGGAACGCCAGGACAGAGTAACGAGAGGGGGTTGAATGGGGAAAAGAGGGAGGGAAGGGGGATTATGGGAGGAAACGGGAAAGGTGAAATCATTTGGAATGTAAATAAAAAAACTTACAAAATAAAAAAAAAACAAAATAAAAACTCCATTTAAAGTATTGTTTTCCTAGTAATCTAATAAATAATGGAGCATTAAAAAAAAAAAGAAAAAAAAAAGCACCTACACAACTAATGACAGAGTTGTGGTTGGAACTCAGATTTCTGGAATCCCAGTAGACTTCTTGTCACAGAACATGACTTTTTTTGTTTTTTTTCTAAGTTTTTTTATTTACATTCCAAATCATTTCCCCTTTCCTGTTTCCTCCCTCCCCGAAAGTCCCATAAGCCCCCTTCCCTCCCTCTTTTCTCCATTCAACCCCCTCTCCTTACTCTGTCATGGCCTTCCCCTACATCCAGTCTTTCCAGGACCAGGGGTCTCTCCTTCCATCTTCTTAGAAATCTATTGATATGCGAATTGTATCTAGGGTATTCCGAGATTCTGGGTTAATATCCCCTTATCAGTGACTGCAAACCATGTGTGTTCTTTTGTGATTGGGTTATCTCACTAAGGATGATATTTTCAAGTTCTGACCATTTGCCTAGGAATTTCGTGAATTCATTGTTTTTAATTGCAGAGTAGTATTCCATTGTGTAGATATACCACATCTTCTGAATCCATTCCTCCGTTGAGGGACATCTGGGTTCTTTCCAGCTTCTGGCTATTATAAATAAGGCTGCTATGAATATAGTGGAGCATGTGTCCTTATTGCATGCAGGGGAAGCTACATCCGACAGAGGGCTAATATCCAATATATACAAAGAACTCAAGAAGTTAAACTCCAGAGAGGCAAATAACCCTATTAAAAAATGGGGTACAGAGCTAAACAAAGAGTTCTCACCTGAAGAATATCTAATGGCTGAGAAGCACCTAAAGAGATGTTCATCATCCTTAGTCATTAGGGAAATGCAAATCAAAACAACCCTGAGATTCCATCTCACACCAGTCAGAATGGCTAAGATCAAAAGCACAGGAGACAGCAGTTGTTGGCGAGGATGTGGAGAAAGAGGAACACTCCTCCACTGCTGGTGGAATTGCAGGCTGGTACAACCACTCTGGAAAGCAGTCTGGTGGTTCCTCAGAAAACTGGGCATTACACTTCCGGAGGATCCTGCTAAACCATTCCTGGGCATATACCCAGAGGCTTTTATTATTTCAAATTTGTAAGTCTGAGGTATGGTTGAAACATGGGATTTCATGGAAGCATTTTGAAAAGAGACACAAGCTGAGAGTTTGAGGACACCAGCAAATCATTTATTTCCTCTGATTAGGAGATTCTTTAATTCCAAAAGTAAAGATGTAAGAGGATAACAGCACATCATCCACAATGTTGGAAGCATCTATTTGGAAGAATAAAAAAGGTAAAACTATTCTGAGAGCTCGAAGAGATAAGAGCTACCTCTCCTTCTCCCTCTCTGTCTCTGTCTCTCTCTCTCTCTCTCTCTCTCTGTGTGTGTGTGTGTGTGTGTGTGTGTGTGTGTGTGTGTTTCTGTCCACATGGTGAGTACATGGAAGTCAGAGGACAACTTGCTGGAGTCAGTTCTTCCTTACCATGTGGGTCTCAGGGACAGAATTCATGTTGTTATGCTTGTGATCAAGTGCTTTTACTCACTGAGCCATCTTACCAACCCCATCCCCCCACCTTATATTTTGTGAGTTTTTCACTGAGCCTGGAGTTTGAAGATTCAGTTAGATGGCTAGATAGCTGGTCAGCAAGTCACAGAGGCTGTCCTGTCTCTACCTCTATAGCACTGTGATCAAAGGTACTCACTATTTGAGTTGGGATTTGAACTCTGGTACTCATGTTTGCAAGGCACTTTACCAACTTAACCATTTTCCCAGCCCTGGTTTAGAGATGTATCTTAAACTCAGTTTTGTTTGTCATCAGCACAGTCCTGTCATTTATTTATACTTGCAGAAGCTATTTCTCTTCTAAGCAGAAACTATTCTATAAGTTTAAGTTCTTAAGGGATTAAACAAAACAAAACAGGTTTTTGACCTTTAGAGGGCACTTTGAATTTTGATACAAGATTTAATATAAAAATCTCAACTGATAATACTTATGTCTTTAAGCCTAATACATATTTAAACCATTTCCGTTTTTCATATGTTTAAATCAAGAAATAAAACTGCTTGTCCATGAAGGCGGAAACAGGAGCAGCAGTGCAGCACAGACAGATCACACGTTTCAACATGGTTAGAGGGTCATGGAGGAAGAGTGAGGTTCATGGCTGTTCTTATTCCTAGATGTCCCAGAACCATAGGCACACATCTAGGGCCACACATAGTCATCCTTGTGCCTTAGTCAGTGGTACCACTGTTTAAATTTTGTTCTGGGGCATTTCACTATAGATAAAGGCCAGTTATGATGCTTAACTGATGAAAAAAGTATTAGAGGCCAAGTATATCATAAGAAGTACAGCAAATTCCACAAATCCTTTGATAGCCTTTCTCATGATTATGGTACCATCTAGAAAGAAGACTAGACACTATAACTCATGGATTCTTTAAAGTGTCAGAGACATTCTAAATGAATGCGTGTCTTGCAGACTAATAGTTTTTTTTTTTTAAACATAAGATAGTGTTGGTATATTTCTAAGTGAATTTCATTTGGGTAAAAGGCTATCATTCTTTAAGTGTTGGACCTTATATTATATGAACATAATTGGAGCCCCTGGCATTTTACCAAGTTGGATAAGACCACTCTAAGTTAACACATCATAATGTGTGTGTGTGTGTGTGTGTGTGTGTATGTTGATCTGCACCTGAACGTGGAAGGTTCCATTTACTTTCTTTTCTAGGAGGTAGTCTAATTGGAAGAGTGAAAGTTGGCCACTATGCTGGAGTGCTATTGTTCTCTTCAATCTTTTGTCTGTAATAGGCTATGGTTGCTAACAGTGCTTTTTGGGGCCATTATTTTCAATTGTTTCTTGACACCTAACAGTATTATTTTAAGCTCCAGCCAAGTAGATTTCCAATAATTATATAATGTCTCTCAGTAATGATCTGTTGCTTAAGCTACACATTCTACTTTACCTTTCAACACACACTTGATAACCTCTCATTTACTAACTGTAATTGAGTCAAATTCAGCCCTGGCTAATTAGGGGCTCTTAGTACCCCTCATATATGCTACTCTCAATGACATACTAATAGAGTCAGAGCTCACTTTCATTTTTAATTAAAGTAATAAATATGTGCAACTTTTAATAAAATGGAATGTTTGAAGACATTGCAATTGTTGTACAAATAACAAGTCCAATGCTCTACTGCAGAGGTACAAAAATGAGAATCTGACTAAAATAGATGTTTAAGATTTGGGAAGAAAGAACAGATAGCAGGCAGTTAAGGTGCTATGTGAATGCTGGCCTTCCTGGTTCTGCTTCCCTTAGCTCTGATAATTACTGAAGTTGCCTACACAGCCTTCCGAATTTCATCGACTGAAAAGGAGTTAAGGTTGGAAATATCTTTGAGGTGAAAAACTTTCTACATTTAGGTGACCAAGACAAAACCACTGAAGATCTTTAGAAAGCAGCCCCGCCTTCCAACGATGTCTACATCCAGAGGGACTACTTGCAGAATGGTTCTACCTTGTTTCCCCACGAAATATATATATATATATATATATATATATATATATATATATATATGTATATGTTCTCCAGCCAGAAAGAAACTAGACAGAAATAGAGCCAACTTCCTGTTCTTCTTCTGTTCAACATTTCTGAAAATCTCCACGTAAGCAAAAAAAAAAAAAAAAAAAAAAAAGTAAAAGAAGTTGGAAATAAAACATATGTCCATCAACTCAGAGCAATTCCAAATGGAAGCAGAAGTTGCTAATATGGTTTCAGTATTTTGTAAAAGAGCCAGCTGGATAGATGATAATTTTTCTACCCCTGCAGGGCATCAAAGCTTTTAGAAAATCATTCTCTTCACACATATTAACACGTAGCTTATTAAAACAGATGATACTTTTATTGTAAAATGGCCTGGAAACATAAAGTCAAGAGATGGTAAGGTTCACTTTGGCCACCCAGTCATACAAACAGCACACGCGGACACGACAGACAGTCCATGGCGGGACGATGACGAAGTGGGACCTTCTGCATCTGCACAGCTGAAGTGTCACCATGAAGCCCGTGAATTGCTGTTATGAAAACATTTGCAGTAACTTGCATAATTAAATGAAACTGCCAGAAAAGCATTTCTAAAATGCAGAGAAGATGCATGAAAATGCACTTCAAAGAAAACACCTAGTTTCAGAATCAGCACTCTGGCAAGTTGTACAATTCTGTCACTAGCATTTCCTTTAGACTGGGAGCTCATAGTTACAAGTGATTGACAACACTGATATTAAGTGGAGTGTTTTCTTAGTTACCTTTATAGTAAATAAAATATCTATAACTAACCCGCCCATGCCTAGTTGTTATGCCTAAATGAAGACCTTAGTACTAACACAAATAATCACATATTTTTCACACACACGCCAATATTTTAAATCAAGATAAAAATGTTCAATGTCCTATGGCAGCTACTTACATCAAACAGCTTTTCTATATACATCTCTTCATTGACTTTTTCTCGAAGAATATCCTGGTTCTGCCGAACAAACATGATGTAGGTATCCGCCAGATCCATGCCTGGTTTCTGTTGTATGGGAAAAGCACACAGAATTTTTTTTTTAAAAAAAGTTATTTCTCATTTCTGAAATGTTTGATGATTTTAGGAATTTTATTTATTTATTTATTTTTTTTTTAGGAAATGATTTTCATAGCTGTTGAGATTGTTCACCCCTGGGAAGTATGTTTAGATCAAATCAATAATGACTAATGCATGTAGAAGTTTACCACTGATCTTTACTGCTAAAGGTCATAGCCATTACTGTTAAGATGACTAGGAATACATGGTTTCAAGCTCATGCACATCTTTTAAAAGAGATTTATTTAATTTTTAAATTATCTGTATGTGTGTGCCTGTGTGGGTATGTATATGTAAGTGTAGGTGCCCTCGGATAGTAGAGGTGTTGGATTAGCCTATTGCTGGAGATCACAGGCAACTGTGAGCTGCCCAGTATGGGTGTTGGCAACCAAACTCAGGTTCTCTGAAGGGTAGTATGTAACTTTTAACGTAGAGAAATCTCTCTGGCCTCCCATGCATATTTTTGTTTTGCAAGAATGAGTATCTTTTTTTTTAAAAAAAGAGATTTATTCATTATTATATGTAAATACACTGTAGCTATCTTCAGACACACTAGAAGAGGGCGTCAGATCTCATTACGGATGGTTGCGAGCCACCATGTGGTTGCTGGGATTTGAACTCAGGACTGTCAGAAGAACAATCAGTGTTCTTAATCACTGAACTATCTCACCAGCCCCAAGAATGAGTATCTTGAAAAGTCAATGTGCCAAGAAGTATAAATAAGATCAAAAGAAAATTTCTCAATGGAAATACTATTTCTTAATTGTAAGTATGATACAACTGACTTTTCATTAGCCACTATCGGCTCATCAGTGATATGAAAACCACTAATTGTCCTAGATTTGTCTCTTGAGTACTGTGAGTATTCAAGGTATACAAAGTCAATGTTCTTTATTAAAGTAGTAAAATAATAAGAAATTTGGGAAAACATGAAATACAAAGTAAAACAAAACATTTTTGGATTATTTCTAGCTTGTATTCATTAACTTCCCAATACTATTTTATAAATGTATTATATTACAGAAGTACAGTGAGGATATCAATAAACTTGTCTCTTATGTAGGACCAAAAAGTTGAACTAGCTAAATTATCTAGCATTTGGTATTTTCTCCTGTTAGAAGGGGCAGGGTAGTTAGCATTATTCCTTCTTGCTATAGTCTTAAAAAAATTAGAATGAGGGTCAAAAGTCTTCATGGCTGCCAAAAAGATTTCCTTCTGAACTTATCATCAGCTCTTTCTCAAGTTTAATATACTAGGCTGACTGATGGAAAACATTATTTACATCACTTACGTCTGGGGTTGACTCACCTGTATTGAATTATTTGTTTAGTGTATAACATTAGTAAGAACATAACAGTGGAACTGATGGACAAGTAAGATAAGTTAAGCTCACACGGTCTCATGGACATAGCATGTGCTTACAGCCTTTACTAACAGACTCACGTACAGAAGTGAGCACTGAGAGAAAACCAGGTCAAAGAGGACATGAGCTATTTAACTATTACTGTTTCTGCAAAAGTAGCGTGAGGTATAGCCCTAACTGATGGGAACATGGTAGACTATCTCCTTGTGAGGGAGAAAAAAAAAGCCTGCTAATTAATGCTCTTTTTAAGAATGGTGGATTGATACTGTATAGGCCACAGACTGCCTATCTTAAGCCATTGCATTTATAGGTACCAGATTATTGAATTTCAGTGATAGACATCAGCCTTTTTGTTAGATGCTTATTTTTCTATGCTGTAAAGCTAACTTTTTGTTGTTGTTGTTGTTATTTTTTTGTTTTATTTTGTTGGTTTGTTTGTTTGAGACAGGGTTTCTGGCGGCCCAAGGGGGTCTTGAACTTGCTATGTAGCTGAGGATGACTTTTGACTTCTGACCCTCTTTGCTTCCATTTTTCAAGTGCTGGAACTCAAACTGGGTGCCACCGTGCCCGTTTATGAGGTACCGGGAATGGAATATGGCGTTTTGTGTGTGCTAGGCAAATACTCTTTTAACTGAGCTATACCTCCATTCCTGATAACATAAGTTCACCTTAAAGTACAGAGAACAAAAACTCAGGAGTTTTTACAGCAGACCTCTGATATAACTAACTTATGTTAAAACCTAAGATAACTTCTTATACAAATGTTCTCACAAGCATCTCCTCTAAGAGCATCCATATGCAATGTGAGCACTACATGGGCAACCTGGTAGGCGACTGAACAAATCCATTCCTTGTTTTTCTGTGTAATTCTCATAGCCAGTAAATAACTACAAGGATAACAAGAAAAAAAAAATCTAAGTTGCTTTTATTTTGGGGGAGTGAAGTTTATGCATCAGTTTTTTTGCTTGTTTGTTTTTCCTAGACAGAGTTTCTCTGTGTAGCCCTGGCTGTCCTCGAACTCAGAAATCTGCCTGCCTCTGCCTCCCAAGTGCTGGGATTAAAGGCGTGCGCCACCACTGCCTGGCAGCATCAGTTTTTTTTAAGTGAAGTGGTGGGGTCATTTGCTCAGAGATTACCAGCTGTGTGTCTGCAGAGGCAAATGACCCATATGGTAAGGATTTTGTCCTCAGTGCCTCTCCAACTTTGTCAAAACACTGAAAATGAGAATGTTCAGAAGGCATGCTGCCATGGAATGAAAATGACACGAGGCCAGTTTTCTTTATTTTCTACTGAGGGAACTCAGCATCTGAGTTCCATGCAGGTGCTTGCAAACAAGAAGCTAAGACACCCATAATAGCAGGGCACCAAGCAAAGCCGGCTACAGTGGATCTGAGGGGGAGGCTCGTCTTGCATACGTCATGTCTCCCTACTCACGCCTTTTTTTTTTTTTATTTCCACCTCACAAAGAAAGTGATGCTTAGAAGTTTAATCCAATCAATCACTTCTCCCAGCAGACTCAGTGGAAAGCAAGTCATGGCCAGGTAGAATGTGAATAGTGGCCGCCTTGCTTACTTTCATAGACATTCCTGTGTTCTTGAACTTCATTTAAAACACTGTCCAGGAAGAGTTTATCTTTCATCATCTAAAACCAGCAAACTCACTCTGCAGCTCAAACATAACGGAATTCTAAATTTCAGTTCCCCACTGGCAGGCTCCAGCAATGGAATGCTCAAGTCTGAACTCTGAAGCAGAGTTCCAAGGAGTTCCGCAACTTTGTAGGTGTGTGGGGGAAAGGCTCCTCGAAAATCCCGTTTTCTTCTCTTTTGGCAAATTAAGATGTACTTGCTTGGAAAATAAAGCCTAGACTTTTTAACATTCCTCATTAGCATTACTCCTTCCTCTATCTTGGCGCTGTTTACCTATTCTCGAAACTGTGACATATGGGAATTTCACACCTACTGAATATATTTTCATGCAGTTTGTGGCATGAGACTATAATCATTAAAAGAATATACACAAGAAAGAGTGTAACTGCAACACCTGGTGACACGTTCCAATTAGAGTTATAGTTCCTTAAAACACTTTATCCTTCATTTGGTGCACGAAGGGTAATTATCTCTGATAAATTGCTGAAAAAGATGCAATTTTCCTTTTAAACAGTTTCTACCTTCAGTAACAAATGTGTTTGGATAGAAGACATTATCGCTGGCTCAGTGCTCCTTTGTGCCAAGGCTCTTGTTACATGGTGGTGGAATTTACACATTTGAGAAGTCATTGCCTCTAGATGCACCATTAACTGTTATCTTATGAGTTAATGCTTTAACAAGCCTGCAAGCTAAGCACTCTGGTGTTAACTGTTGGTGTATGGTTTGGAACACAGATGAAACAAATGTTTGCATTTGCCCTATGGAGGTGGTGGTGGTGGTGGAGGAGGAGGAGGAGGAGGAGGTGGAGAAGGTGGCAGTTCCAAATTCTCGCACAAGCAGGCATGCCTTCCAATTCCACAAAGTACCCTGTGAAACTTCAGTGTTGATGATCTCCTGTCCCTTTTATCAAGAATAGTGTATCCTACAGAGCCATGTTTAGAAATCTTTTCTCTATTGGTAATTAAATTATAGCCTCTTTAATGAATATGAGAAAATAACAATTAAAAACCACATGGTGAGCACTCTATTAAGTATAATTTAGGAATATAAAATTATTTTTCTTCTTATTTTCAATTTAAACCTTCGGTTCACTACATACACTTTCCCACCTTGTTTATTAGGATAGTTTCTCCAAAAATAAAGAATTCCTAAGTTAATCTTCTGATCAGGAAAGGTAAATTTTAGCTAACAAAGCTAATAATAAAGGGACATTAAGATATAAAAAAATTCCCCCATGAACATTAAGAAATCCGTATCCATGGAGGGGAAGCGAGAGTCTCCTGACATCAGTTGCATAAGTAGTTGAATATATCGGTGAGTGAATGAGTTAGGGTGCATTCTCCTGGCACTTTTTTTTTTCTCAAGCATTAATTACTAGTTAACCCAGCAAGAGGAACACACCACTTAAAAAGAGAGAAAAAAAAATTCCTTGCTAATTATATGCTCTAACTTCCTGCTGCTCTAGCTAATCCCACAGGTGTGAGCCTTCACTTTCCCATTCATGGGTAGGTAGGTATGACATGGCAGTCATTTTTCACAGTGACAGATTTACATGTAGAAGAAGCTGCTTAACCTTCCACTGGAGGTTAACGATACCCTATGCAAACACTGTCACCGCGTCGGTTTAACAAGGAGACACATTTTTAAATGTACCATTCCTGTCTGAAAGATTAACTAGAAGGTACAGTGTAATTGACTTGATATAAAAGTGTACTTCTCCAGATCCTTAAAACAACAAAAAGCAAAAACCTACATAAGCCTTCCTTTAGAGAAACAGCCATGTGTGAAACTGCTATCCTCATGTATGATGATCTGTGTGTTTTGTAAATGAAATATCCACAGTTGGTTCAATACTACCTCTGACAAAGTGAAAGGCATGAGATATAAACTTAGCTTAGGAATCTAAAAGTACGGCAGGAACCTTCTGTGGCCCAGCCAGGCATGCAAGGCTCAATGATAACATACAAACTGATTAATAGGGGACATATAACTGTTACGGTAATTGTTTAAAAAACAAAACAGCTTTTAACTGTTTAATGCATACATTTCATTATTTTGGCATTTACACATCAATTTCTGTTTTGCATTTCAGTGAAAAACATTCTACGGCATTCAAAAGCATTTAGCATATGTTCTCAAAAAATTTTAAGACAATAGTTAAGTATTCCCATGATTATACCATAAAAAAACTTAATTTACTTGTTTTATTAAATAGCCCAATTATATTGCAACTATGTAGAAAGGCAAAAAACAGAGTCAAACCATTCAAACTAGATTGGTGCTAACTTAAGTATTGTGTTTATCTGTAGAGAGATAATTTACAGAAGGGGGCAGAGGAAAAAAAATTAAATAATGAAATTTATAAGGATGTGTTTTTTTCAAGACTTTGAAGCAGATTTTCTATTTTTTAAATAGTAAGACAAATGTTATCTACTAATTAACATATGTGAGGTCCTAGGTTAGGTCTCTAGCAAAACACACACACACACACACACACACAGAGGAATGGAAAAATCTAAATTAAGGATCGCACAACCTTAAAAACTCTCTTCCAGACTTCAAGCATGTAACAAAGCATTCTAGAAATGTGCACTTTCGGCAGTCCTGGCCTTCTGAGGACGCAGGACATCCTTTTACTGCAGAGCGTGTGCTCTGAAGGCCTTTTGCATGCTACCCTAGTAGCCAGTAAGAGTCAGAAACCTCCCACAAAGCCTGAGAGTACCGGACACTGGGATGCGCTTTGTGTCAGGCCGCTGGAACGGAAGTGCTCACACTGGTCTCACTCACATGAAAGCTCTGCACCATTTCTTTTAAGGAGTGACACAATTTATATTCCAACATGGCTAGGGACAGTTGTAATGGGCATGTGTGGGTGCTTAGGGATCAGCATTTTTGGTTTATTGCTGGAGGAAATCTTTCCAAGAAAAGGCTATTTAAGATATTAAAAGAATGCTATGGTTGAGGCACCCTGAGCTCTTCCTCTTCAGTGTTTGCATGTTCACTGGTGTTGTCCTTGTTTGGGTCTTGTTTAGGCGGACATGTTGAAAAGTCAAAGAACTACAAGCCACCAAGGAATGCTGAGGGCTGGAGAAACTGGCTTCCCCAGGGAAGAGCCCACCAACTGATTGTCCAGTATCAACTGGTCAGCCCTGAAATCATATACATACAGCTACCATATGGACTGAGCAGGTTGTGTTTATACACTTAGGAACACATGCACACACAGAGGAATATGTGTATATATATATATATATATATATATATATATATCACTGTGATATATATATCACTGACATTTTATGTATCTACATACACTGACAGTTTTTTATATGTATCTACATGTATATATGCATGTACATATGTATATAGACATATATATTTGTATTTATGTATGCTTGTTTATTCTAGTACACGTGGATAGTGTTCTAGTATATGTACTGTTCTGATATATTCTTTTTCAAGAACTATCAACCTTCATTTTTTTCAGTCAGGGTGAGTCACTGCCACAGTGTACATGGGTTTTTCATATGCTCTCTGAAGAAGAAAACTCAGGAATTCATACTTGCATGGTAAAGAGTTTACTAAGATCTTGCCCCTGCCCCTGATTTCAGATATTTCAAATATGCCCTACATTTACAAAGCAAGCTAGCATCCTACTTGGATCTTCATAATGGTCCCATAAAGTGGCACAGAGATGACATTAATATCCTCAGTGCCAAGAAAGAAAACTGGAAGCCATAGGTCAGCAGTGACAGTGGCCTAAGGAGGGACCTGAAACAGAATGCTGGACTTCATGTTATCTGTGAGAGCCACAGCTAAGTCCACATTAGGGAGCTTTAAGATTTCACACGTTTGCATAAAGAGAGAATGTCCGGAAGGCCTGCTACTGAGGAGAACACTGCTACTGAACCGGCTATCTTGTCTCTTATGCTTGCTTCCTCTCAGGACAGACACACTCCTCTTCCTCCCCAACTTTTATTCTCACAAGCTACTATTTCCAAATTTCTAGGACGAGACCCTTAACTATTTATGGCCACTTCCTACAGGAAAGTTAAAAAGGTGTGCCGTTTTAAAATGACTTATGTGATTTGTCCCCAGTAATTCAGATACAATCAGTAGATGCTGATTTTGTAGAATGTAGCCACTAGGTTTTATTTTCTAATAAATGGTAATATACAATAATAACTAACATTTACTGAGTACTAATTGCACTCTAGGAATCCTGAAAAGTACTTACTCACAATAAGCCTGTAAGAGGTATAATTATATCTTCATTTAACAGACAAAGAAATTGGTGCCCAGGGTTATACTGATATTATAAGTGGAGTGTTGGAGGAAGAAGCCAGGCACAGGCAGTCTGGCTCCCCTAAGGAACCATACTACTTGATTAAACAAATACCCCACATTATTGTTTCAAATGATACTGTACAAAGGTTTCTATCTATTATTTAACTTTGTATGCTTGCTGCATGTGCATGCTCCTGAGAATGACCAGGGCTTTGCTTGCCATGGTGCTCCTGTGGAGGTCAGGGGACAATGGTAAGTAATGGTTCTCATCTACAACCTTATTTGAGGCAGGGTCTCTCTTTTGGTATTCACTGCTGGATATGCCAGGCTATCTAGCCCACCTTCTTCTGGGGGATTTTCATCTCTCTCCATCTTGTGGTAGAAATGCTGAGATTACAAACATGAGCTATATGATATCTGGCTTTATGTTGGTTTCAGAGATCTGAACTGAACCCAAGTCCCCACACTTGAGAAATAAGTGCTTTTACTGACTGAGGCATAGCCTAGTCTCCCATCCCTTTCTAATTTTCATTTTATTACATTTTAGCTTATTTATTGTGTGTGCATGTGTTTATGTGTATATGTACAGGGTGTATGCATGCACGTGCAACTTTTGGGAGTTGGTTCTTTCTCAACATCTGTATTCTGAGGATTGAACTCAAGTCATCAGGGTCGATTCCAGCTGCCTTTAACCACCGAGTCACCTTGTTGCCCTTCCTGACACTGAAAACATACACTGCTTTTAGCTACAATTACCAATGCCACGGATAGACATACTTTTTATTTTTAAAGGATTAAAAATTTTTTTAATGTGTGTGTGTAGCCAGAGGTGTTAGATCCCTTGGAGCTGGGATTACAGGCAGTTGGGAGCTATCAGACAAGGAACTGAATTTGGATATTCTATAAGAGTAATATATGATCTTAACTTCTGCAGTGTTTCTCCTACCCCAGATGGGCGATTTTAAAAGTTGTTGTTAACTTTAGTACACATAATATTTCGGCCCTACCAAGCTTTGGTTTGGGTCTAGTAACAGTCTCTTGATCCTGCATTTAACATCTGGCTGACACTCTCTCATCTGTGTTCCTTTCTTCTATATTACCATAACCACATCTTGTTGGTTTTTTTTGTTTGTTTGTTTGTTTTTTTAAAAAAAGAATAGCAAACTGGGTGTGGAGCTACATGCCTGTAATCTTAGGACTTGGAAGGTAGGAAGTATGAGGGTTAAGGTTTTAAGGTCATCTTCAAATACAGTCAATTTCAGACCAACCTGGTCTCTATAAGAACCTGTCTTATAGTCCTTTCAAATTTCAAACCATGTGAAATCTTCATCAACATGAACTCTCTACAGCTCTGATGAGATGGTGAGGTGTATCTACATAACATGCTAGACTCAAGTTGTTAAATTTAAAGACTTAATCTTTCTCCTTCTCTTCACTCATTTATCCTGTCTAGGGATATGTGGCCTTGGCTGGCCTGCAATTTGCTTGGACCAGGCTTGCCTTGAATTCACAGACATCTGGTCCACCTGCTTCTGCCTCTGAGTGCTGGGATAAAACATATGTACCACTATTCCTGGCTCAACAATTTCTCTTATTTATCCTCAATTGTGTGGTAATTTCAAGTCAGTAGGTCTTGGGAGCATGGATCTCCCTCCCCCCTTTTAGAATATAATATTTAATTTTGTAGGTAATTTTTATTGTATAGTGACACAGTGCTTTTACTGGTTTGTTTGTGAAACAATTTCCAGCTAGTGGCAGGATTCTGGGAAGGCTTTATTCCTTTCACAGCTTTTTTTCCCTAGCATTTATATTCTCATCATCCCCTGGGGGATATCTTTCTCTTTCTCTTGGAGGGACTTAAACAGATACTCATAATTCAAAGAGTGGAAGCTTGTCGTAGGAATACTGCAAACTATATAACTCCTTCACCCATTTTATAGAAGACTAAACTAAGGTCACTTTAGTAAAAGTTCGTGGCCACACTGCTAATCCAACTGTCCAAGGCCATATAAAATGAATTAAAACTCAGCCAATACTAAGTCCTAGGCCAATGAATTAATTGTGTAGGTGCCACCAGGTATGTTTGTATGCCTGCATGCGTGTGTGTGTGTGTGTGTGTGTGTGTGTGTGTGTGTGTGTGAGGTCAGAGGACAACATGATAGGGTCAGTTCTTTTCTTTTACCATGTAGGTTCTAGCGATTGGATTCAGGACTTTAGGGTCAGTGGCAAGCCATCTCTTCACTCCCATTTGTCAACTTTTCAAAGTTCAACTAATCAATTCCTTCCATAGACTACGTTTTTGGTGTTGTATTTAAATATTCATCAACCAAACCCAAGGCTCTCTATATTTTCTTTTATATTTTTTCTTTGAAGGATACATACTTGTGTTCTTTTCATATAGTTCTATATCTTCATTTTTATAAAAATGCGGCCAGTACCATCCTTTCTCTATGAATTTTTCTTTTTTTTTATGTATGAGCATAAACAATAACAATAGCTAGCAGGACCTCATGATTTTAAAATTAATAGGCATTTGCAATAGAATTGCAAGGTCCAGATCTGAGGGAAAAGTCCATCCACTGGCAATTGGCCCTGGCCAGGACATGTCTATGGGACAGATAGCTCGGCTCCAAGGGGTAACTTGAGTGATCATGACACTCACAGTTCATCTAAGACAGTGATAGGTATGTTGAGGAGCCTGGGAGTGGTCACCACAACATTGCTTAATTTGGCATGTCTCTAAAGTACCTTATTCTCAGACTCTGAGCTGATGGAGGCTTATGATGCACAATCTCATTAAGAATGCCCATGGTCTGGTACACATTAAACACAACTGTATCAGTGGTTTCGTGAATACTTAAGGGTTGTAATCTTAATGATAAGAGTTGTTCAGATAATAGCACTGGAGCTCTTGGGGAGAGGAGCCATGATAAAGATCAGCACATATTTTAAGGACTTCTCTGAGGAAGGAACAGCAGAACTAGGATTAATGGGCAGAATTCACAGAAACACAGAAGGTCAGTCCATCATGCTTAAGCGGAGGCTGCCTAATAGCCAGCTTGAAATCACTGAAATAACTAAACAGAGCTCAGAGGGTCTTTGAGAATGAGGTCAAAGGATGATCTTTTGGCTCTGAGGAGAGTGAATTAAGCACTTTCTGCGTCTCTCAGCTAAGATTTTATGATGTAATGAGGATCTATTTGAGAGTCAAATTGAAAGCTTCAAAAGCTCCAGAGACACGAGTAATTGTCATATCCTATTCTATTTAAATTCAAGATATAAGATGCATAAGTAGTCCAATGAAGCATGCTTGTGTATGAAGGCCTGCCTTTCTGGAGACAAAATGTAAAACCATCCCCTTAATTCTCCAGTTCTCTCCTTTATGCATGTATTCACCCCTTTTATTTCTCAGCACTGATTCTAAGTACAAGACTGACAGAGTGGAAAGCCTTCTTTGAGAGTCATACTATAAGAAAAACGTTCCAAAGAAACCCCAACAAATGGCAGGAACACCCAGGTTAGACATCACCATGTCTTACCCCTGCATGCCAGGTCCAACTGGGGCACAGCCAGCAGAGGTGAGCCACACTCTGTCCCTCAAGCTCTCTCCACAGGCTTACTGCTCTGCCTCTCTTTCCAAGGAGGTTTGTAGGAGGGACCCCAGGAACATTTGGTCCCACCTGGGGCACAGCAAGCAGAGGTGAGCAGCATGACCTTCCCTGAGATGCACTGTCAGAACCAAGGCTTTGCCTGCTTCCTCAGAGGGTCCAGTTGGCATCAGGAACAGCCAGACAACATCAGGGAGAACCAGATGGCTAAAGGCCAGCTCAAAAACACAAACAACAAAAGCCAGAAGAATACAGCACCTACTACAGCAAGCCCTGGATATCCTAACACAGCCAAAGCACAAGAAGGTGACCTTTAAATATAATCTTATAAAGATGATTAAAACCTTCAAAAGAGGAAATGAATACATCCCTTAAAGAAATACAGGAAAATACAATTAATGAGATGAAGGAAATGAATAAAACCAATGGACACTTGATTTTTGACAAAGAAGTCAAAACCATACAATGAAAAAAAAAGAATGCATCTTCAACAAATGGTGCTGGTCTAACTGGATGTCTGCATATAGAAGAATGCAAATAGACCCATATTTATCACACTGTACAAAACTCAAGTCCAAGTGGATCAAAGACCTCAACCTAAAACTGGGTACACTAAATCTGTTAGAAGATAAAGTAGGGAACAGCCTTGAAATCATTGATACAGGAGCCAAATTCCTGAACACAAGACTAACAGCTCAGGCACTAAGATCGACAGTTAATAAATGGAATCTAATGATCTTCTACAAGGCTAAGAATCTAATGATCTTCTACAAGGACATCATTAATAGGACAAAATGGCAGCCTACAGAATGGGAAAATATCTTCACCAACACTATATCTGACAGAGGACAAATATTCAAAATATGTAAAGAACTCAAGAAATCAAACACCAACAAGCCAAACAACCCAATTAAACATTGGGGTACAGAGCTAAACAGAGAATTCTCCGCAGAGGATTCTCTAATAGCAAAGAGGCACCTAAAGAAATGTTCAAAGCTCTTAATCACCAGGAAAACACAAATCAAAACAACGCTGAGATTCCACCTTATACATGTTAAGGTTAATTAAAAAACTCAAGTGTTGGCATGTGCTGGCAAGAATGTGGAGCAAGGGAAACACTCCTCCATCACTGGTGGGAGTACAAACTTGTACAACCACTTTGGAAGTGTATTTGGTAGGTCCTCAGAAAATTTGGAATAGATCTACCTCAAGACCCAGCTAAACCCCTGCTGGGTATATGCCCAAAAGATGTTTCACCATACCACAAGGCCATTTACTCAACTATGCTCATAGCAGTTTTATTTTAAGTAGCAAGAAAGTGGAAACAACCCATATGTCCCTCAACCGAAAAAATGGATAAAGAAAATGTGGTGCATTTACACAATGGAAATTAAAACAAGGACATCATAAAATTTGCAATCAAATGGATGGAAGCAGAAAATATCATCTTGAGTGAGGTGACCTAGACCCAGAAAGACATGCATGGTATGTACTTACTAATAAATGCACATTAGTCATCAAGTACAGGATAACCATGCTACAATCCATGGACCCAAAGAAATTAAGTTACAAGGACAGCCCAAGGGAGGATGCTTGAGTCTCACACAGAAGGGGACATAAAATAGACATTAGAAGTGAGTGGACATAGGGAAGTAGGTGGGATAGAGGACAAAGAGGGGAATGGAGGTGGAGATCAGATATGGGATGAACAGGCTTGTGGGGGTGGAAGGGCTCGAAGAGAGAAGGAAAATCAGTGGGGGACATTTCTAGAACTAGCATGAGTCCTGGGACAGCGGAGGCTCCTTGGAGGATATGGGTCTGACCCTAGTTAAAGACTCCTAGCACCAGGAGATATGAAGCCTGAAATGGCCACTGGCTATAGACAGGCAGAGCTTCCAGAGGTGAGAGAACACCAAACCACCTACAAAACCCTTGACCCAAAATTAGCCTTGCCTACAAGATGTGCAGGGATAAAGATGGAGCAGAGATCTAGGGAATGGTCAACTAATGACTTGACAGGCCCAACTTGAGACCCACACCATGAGAGAAAGCCAACCCAAGATTCTATTAATGATACTCTGCTACAGTCTTGCAGACAGGGGCCTAGCATAAATGTCCTCTGAGATATTTCATCCAGCAGCTGATGGAAACAGATGCAGAGACTCTCAGCCAAACATTAGGAGGAGCTCAGGGAGTCTTGTGGAAGAGTTAGGGGCAGGATTGTGGGAGTAAGAGGGGCCAAGGACACTACAAGAAGACCTACAGAGCCAAATGACCTGGGCCCATTGGGCCAAAGAGCATGCATGGTCTGGACCTAGGCACCTTACACATATGTAGTAGATGTGTAGCTTGGTCTTCATGTGGGTCCCCTAACAATTGGATCAGAGTCATCTTTGACTTGGATTCTGTTGCCAAAGGGATGCCTTTGCATTCCTTTCCCCTAGCTGGGCTGCCTTGTCTGCTCAGTGGGAGAGGATACACTTAGTTCTGATGCCACTTGAGGTACTAGGGTAGGTTGGTACCAGGGGTGGGGGTGCACTCTTTTCTGAGGAGAAGGGGCAGGGGTAAGGGGAATAGAGGAGTGGTGAGGTGGGACTGGGAGGGGAAAAGTGAGGAGGCTGTGATCAGGATATAAAGTGAATAAATAAATTAATAAAAAAGACATCAGCTATACTGGTGGCAAGATGCAGGTAAGAATTCTAAAAGTAAGAGCCCCCTGCAGCCATTATCCAAGGATTCTCAGCAGTCATGCTGATCACATTCACATCAATGCTCTGCTCTGAGGATGCTCAAGCTCAAGGAGGTAAGTTATATCCAGCAATTTGCTAGGTTAAAGGATATTCGTCATACTCTAATTGTATGAAAATTGATAACATATGCTCAAAATCATAATTACCTTTAATTTGCTAACTTTGATAACTTTATATTTACAAATGGAGTTTACTGAACCTTTCTTGTTATTTTAATTGTTACTGGCAACCAGTTAGAGGCTTCACATAAAGATCAAAAAAACCAAGTACTATTTTATATAGTGTAAGGCATTGCCTGCCCCATCCCAGAGGGTTATAAAGTTCTCCTTGAAGCTGTAATGCCAAGTTCTCATGGTGAACTAACTTTCTGACAGCTCCCAAGTTATAGGAGAAAAAGTAAGATCTGCTGAAATGCTGCTGCCAAGCTTTTATTATGAGGGTTAGTGTTTGCTTAATGAAAGGAAAATACTCCCCAAGGGATGGTACTGGTTTAAAGAACTGAAGTCAACCAGTACTGATTCATAATTATGAGGGGCTTGGGGAGAGAAGGAAGGGAAGGATGGATGGATGGAAGGGGGAAGGAAAACAGATTTTAAAATACTTACAGGGACATCCACATATTTTGCAGCTGCTTTCACCTTAAATGGGAAAGAAAAGAATAATTATGAGAATTCTTAACTGGTACACAAGTACTGTGGTAACTGTTAAAAGACAATATAAGAGAACTCATTGAGATACTTACAGTGAAGGACAGAATGGATGAGAAGAAAGTGCCTTCATCATACCTCGATAGCTTCGAAAGCACCCCTTCCAACACTGAAACAAACTGCAGTGGAGTTCATGGTGAGTGTGAGAATTTAGTCTACGAGTAGGGAGGACAATTTGTAAACCAACACTCTCTCTCTCTCTCTCTCTCTCTCTCTCTCTCTCTCTCTCTCTCTCTCTCTCTCTCTCACCACACCACACCACACCACACCACACCACACCAAATAAACTGACAGCTGGGATCAGGAGAACTTATAACGTTTGCTCTATCATTCCGAACACAAGCTCCAATACCCTTTCCCATTGTTGAAAATCATACATTAATTTCTAAAAAAAAAAAAAAAATGTAGAAGAGAATAGTTACTGTGTATTTGGCCCAGGATAGCTATGAATGTACCCCCAAATTATAAACCCATTTAAAACATTGCTTTTATTTTTTTTCAACTGAGCCATTCTCAATTGCCAATTTTGTAGATGACACTGCCGTGTTACAATATCTCTCTCTCTTTCTCCCTCCCTCCTTCCCTCCCTCCCTTCCTCTCTCTAGGATCTTTAAGGTTTTATCAGAAAGTTCTAATTGGGGCATCCAAAGAAAACACACACACACACACACAATTTTGCCACCCACGGATTGGGAGTTGGACACCCATGTATGTGGCCCAAGAAACTCCTTCAACAAGAATGGCCAAGAGAAGATAAAAGGTTGGACACCCCTAATTTAAACCATAAATAAGAATTACTTTCAACTTTAATACAGACACTTATAAACAAAGATAACTAAACTTAATCAAATATCCATCATGTATGACTTGTGTAGAGATCAACTTGTTCTACATATACAGAGGAGACTGAGTTGTGAAGACTGTGCAGTAGAAGAGGGGTGTGACATTTAGGGCTTTTATAACATTCGAACAAATCTGGCATTCTTTAATAAACATTTATCTAACTTTCCAATTGTGACACTCAAGTATCATCCCTGTTTCCCCAGGGTCAGTCCAACAGACATCACCTCTTCTACTGACTACATGCGGATGTTGGAGGGCAGAAGGAGAAGAAGTGAGAGCCAAATTGCTTCAGAGGAATTTCACATTTCTAAAAATTTTCTTCTTCTTCTCTGTTCCTTCTTTTCTACCTCTTTTTTTCCTCTTCAAAACCTTTCCTTCTCTATCTTTCCCCCTCTCTTCTCTCTTTGTTTTTGTGACAGGGTGTTCCATTCTGGCCTTGAACTTCCTATGTCATCAAGAATGACTCTTAACATCTGATCCTCCTGCTTTTTACCTTTTTGAATGCTGGGATTATAGGCATGCACCACCATGCCTATTTTATTTGATGCTGAGGATCTAAACAAGGCATGCTACGTAAGCAAGCATTCTACCAACCTGAGTTACATTCTTAGCCTGCCCCCCATCACACACATTATATATACATATACATTTATACATACATTCATTCATTCATTCATTGTTGGGGTGTGTGTTTGTATGTGTGTATGTCACAGTTTGTGCATGGAGGTCAGAGGACAACTTGTGGGAGTCCATTCTCTCCATTTACTACATGGGTCTCATTCAGGAATTCAATTCAGGACATCCTGCTTGGCTGCAAGTGCCCTAACTTGCTGACCTATCTCACTGGCCAATTTTATATTTCTATAATATAAAAAAAGTATTCAGTCACACAAAACTGTAAAATCTTATTCTGTTGACTAGAAACATATCTGACATGAAGATCAGTGGGAAAAAAATAAAGTAATAAGAACATATTACCCTGCTCCTTTCCTCTGTATATCTAAAATAATATGCACTATTGACAAATTACATACTCCCAAAGGGAAAATACTGACAAGGTTTTTTAAATACGAAAAGGGAAATTAACGAAGGCTGGTTTTTGTTCACATAGCAGCTTCTGCAACAAAGTGATAATAGTTCCAGGGACATGGCTTATTAGTCTCTGGTGACCACAGAACTCACGTTGAGCGCACAGGAGATAATGTTTTCTCTATGGCTGATCAATTACTGCAAAATAGTTTATGCAAAAGAAACGAAAACTTCCCCATAGGCTTCTTCACCACATCATTTGTGATATGATGTAAGGATGCAGAAACACAGTTATGTGAACTGCAGAGCAAAGGTGCACTTCTCAGAGGGAACTGCATTCAACTGGGAAGCTATTGAAAGGCTTCTAGACAGTGAAAACTACAAAATTACAAATTACTCAGGACTCAAAGTCTACTTACTACGTTCTTCCTGCCCATTAAGAGTTCTTATCAAACAGGACCGACTGCCAAGTTTAACTTAATGTGGTTTGCCAAGACCCAGAAGCCCAATCCTCCAGGGCTCTGTCCGACCAGGGGAAGGGAATTCCAGACTTAATGGCCCTCTGTGGAAAATGCCTCATCTCTTAAAGCTCAAATCTTGAGAGCAAGTGTTTGCCAGGTGATCTCATTTGCCATGAGGTGAGACAACTACCATGGTTACCGACGACAAGCAGAGGCATCAAAGGTGCAGCACCTGATCCTTGGTGTGTGTAGTTACTTTGTTCACACCGATGAATATTGCTGAGAGTAAGGAAAAGTAGAGGAAAAAATTCTACAGACGGATGTAGAAGATGAGGAGTGAAGTTGTATTCCTGCTGCTTCTATTTTGCTTCTCCTGCAAAATCATGGGGAAGATGAAGATTCTCACTTACCTCACAAGGATGACACTAATAACTGTGGTGGTCATTAATATGAAAAGATTAAAAGTAGAAAATATTAAAGAGAATGTTTTTGCTTTGTTTTTCAAGACAAGGTCTCCCTATGTAGCTCTGAATGCTCTGGAGCTCACTATGTAGACCAGGCTGGTCTTCAGACTCACAGAGATCCACCTGCCTCTGCCTCCCAAATGCCGGGATTAAAGGCGTGTGCCATTCTGCCTGATGAATAGAAAAGAATTAGCATGACTGGTGTGATTAGTTAAATTATAGTCATGGGTTTTCTGAATCTCTAAATACATTGAGTTAGGTAGGACTGTTCAGTGATAACGAAGAATAATGAGTTTGGCTCATAGACAAATAGGTGTGAGTCAATGAAATTTATATGGGTGTCTGTAAAGGTGGAGTGGAATTGAGGCTGCCAAACCCCTTGGATGCTGCCTGCTTTGAGCACATTGGGTGGATAGCATGGGAGAAAATCTTTGAAGACAGATGGTCTGTCCATGTTCTTCACCACCATGCCACAGAACTGAGAGACTTGAGATGATTCGGCACAACATGTGTCTAAGCACCTACGTAGTGTTTGCTGAATGCCATTTCTGTTATCATTATCATTAAACCCCTAAAACAGAAAAGACAAACATGAAAGAGATCTAGGCTTTTCTTCTCAGGAGCATACAAAGTTGTGGAAGGAAAGGAGATGAACCAGATGTGGGCGATGTCGCGGGACACACAGTATACAGGGATGGGAGGAGGGAAAGAACCATCTTGAAGGACTCAACAGTTAACAATAAAAAAGGTAGATAACTCCATGGTGCATGGTTTGGACTGCAGGACAGCAGAAATGAAACTGACCCTTAGGAGGCCTCTTGGACAGGATCTGAGGAAAGAGGTTTTTCTGCTGAGTCTCTTGGTAGCCTGTCTTGTCTTCTCTGGATATACATACAGCATTGCTGAACTATAGCCGAATAAATCCTAAGCGTGGGCCTCAGCCCTGCCACATAACAGTGTTCTTTGCCTCTATTTCAACAATAGTAGGAAGCCTCTGTTTGGGTTCCTCTCTGTCCCAAATGGTCCCCAAGGAGGCACAAACACAGGAGAGACTCTAAGGGCTTACAGAGATTGTACCCCTGGGACCAACTAAGTGAGACCCACAGTTCCTACAGGAAGGTTTTCTTTGTAGGATTGGTGTCAAGGCCCACATGGTGGAAAAGCTACCTTCCAAGTCAGACTTTATTAAAATCAAGATTAATAACAGCATATTTTCCACTTGGCTTTTAATTGCACAAAACAGCAAGAGTCCCAAGAAATCCTGTTAAATGCTGGGCTTCCTTCCTGCATCTGTAACTGTTTCCTGTGAATTTTCTCCATACAGCTCTGGGAAATTATAAATACTTATGGCTTTGCCTTGTGCTTTCTGCTTTCTGGAGGGTGTTGGGTTGGAATGAAACCCTGCAATTTCTTTGTTTCCCCGTTTATTGTGGATGTCATGCACTGGGTTTGTTTGAGTAACATTTAACACTTGGAGTCTGTCTGGGTAATTACTGCCTTTGCCTCATGATACATACTCCCAAGGAAATGCAAGAGGAAAGCACTCTGAAGTGACTGTCGGAACAGAACAGGAGTGGCATAAGTCACCATGGTTTAAATATCCTGTTGAAGTTCAAGAAGATGTAAGAACCACTGCAACAGGCTGTATGACTCACATATTCATAGCAGGACATAAAACCCACGACTCCCGAGAAGTGATGGGGCGTACAGACTGCTGGGTTCTTCATACGGTTACTGTTTTTTCAGCCATGAAGTAAACAATCGGGGAAAGCATCATTTACACAGCCAATTTAAAAAATTTCCATAGAAAGTACAGCCATTCGTAGGAAGAATGATCACAAAAACAGCACATGCTATTCTAGATAAAAGCAAGTGAGACTTAGGACATCAATTAGCAGAAGTTTTACTGTTATGATCAGGACTAACCAGTATTAAAATTTCACAGACAACCAGGTAATCAGAGCCTGGAAGAAATCAGGCTTTCTTCCTTAAATAGAACACCGCTAATATGACGGCTCATTTACTCTCCTCTCTCTCAATCTCTCAATCAGGTCCTTGTAGCTTTGTTCTAAATCTGAAAACATCTTTCTAGATCACAGATATCTCTGGGAATGGCTAGTGCTTGACAGTACGTATTTTTAAAATACCTTGTCTTGTGAGCATCCAAAACACCACACGTAGCCCAGCTGCGATCAAATTCCCTAGACTGTCTTTCCCCAGTGTTCCCTCTTCCTTTGTTTTGCCCAGCGAAGTGACCGGCTTTATTTTCTACCTCTCTTAGCCCTTAACCATGTAAGCCATTCCTTTTAAGCACACATTTAGATTTAATTGAGTATCTTCTGCATATATGGCCTTGATCCAGAGAAGTAAATTTACTCAAAATAATCTTACCACGCTGTGTTGGCAAGATAGTTTCATTATATCATCAAGGCAGTCAGGTCGTATTTACTCTCTGCCCACCTTATTTCTCAGAAGAGTTTAGGATAAAGTACTGTATGTTCTCAGAAAGAACATCTATAACCACACATTATGAATTTATATAACTATATGCTCAATGACAAAGTATTTTCCTCCCAACACCCCCTTCTTTTTTCCTCCTCAAACATATTTGAAGATCAAAGAAGTTGAGCATTATCACATTGTTCTTTAATTCACACCCAGACTAAGAGTACCTCAGTAATGGAAGCATGCTGACAGTTGTTCATTTTCTTTATTATTGGCTTTCTTAATTCTTTGTCCTGACCAATACCCCTTGTTTTTCTTCAGGATCCTCATCACTTCCCACAATGAATTCATCTTGATTGCCTCAATTTACAGATGCTCTCCTTGCTTCCTCTAGCTACCTGTCCAAACCAGTCTCAGGGCATACATGCCTGTGTGGAACAAATACCCAATTGAGCGTACTCTTGGGCTGGCTGGTATACCCATATACAAGGACAACACTAGAGTGTGGATTTGCCACTCTCTCCCTCCATGATTGTTGTGACTTCTGTCGGGTGCTGTGGAAAGGTTACAGGATTAGTGAGCGCCAGGGATCTACTAGTCTGTACCTTGCAACCTCAATTATCTGCTTTTCCATCTATGAATGGGGAAACTGGAATATGGGTGTCAGGTCTACCCTGGGAGATGAAGCCCACACGGTGGGGCTCCAGACCCCTTTTCAACTAGAGCAACTTAAGTTCAGTTAGTGCTATATTTTGTTTTTCTAACTACTCCAAATTTTGGACAACTTCATTAGTTTTTAACATGAGGTGGCGATAAACATAGTATTAGATTTAGATTTAGATTTAGCATTCCACCTACCATTTCCCCCACTTGGTAAAAATGCTCACAATTCCCTCTGCTGAGAGCACCTCTGTGTCATGCTTCTTCTTTTAAGCCTGATTTCCCCTTCTCCTTTGAGGGCTCCAGTTACAGCACTTCAGGCCTGGAAGTAACAGCTACCAAGGGTACATCATTTCAAATTATCACATTGATAATTTCAGACACATACGTCTCCTCACTCCTTCATAACCAAGGATCTCCACTGACATCTACCTTGCATATCTCAAAGGTAAGCTTGATCATACTGGGGCCCATAATGCCATCATGATCTTTCCCTGATCTGTTTCTTCATAGGGCACCCAAACCACTGAATGATGCTTGATTCTTTTCTGTGATTCATGTCATAGAACTAAGGGTAGTCCTCACTGTTTGCTGCCTCTGTGCCGTACTAAAAACCCTGCTTATAGTATATCCTTAGTGCTTGGGATTAGCTTTCTAGAGGTCAAAGTAACAGCTCTCTGCCAAGTCTGTTTGCTACAGGCCATCAGATGAATCTTCTAATAGAGAGCTGGTTAATTCTTCACCCTGCCTTGCACCTCTCCCATCATCCAGTGACTTCCCACTGCTCTTGGGATCAAGGCTCAAAACTCCTTAGCACATCCTATCAGCTTCTCCTCACCTCTTTCAGCTTCATTTTACACCAGGCCCTGGTGCCTGCAGCGTCTCCTACCTAACTGCTATGCCCCTCTTTTTCTGGCTGACTCCTTCATTGTTGAGAATTCAGTTTCTGCTTGAGAAAACTTGTCTTCCAACTACATAAGGCACTGCGTCATCTGATGTGTGATACACCACGCACTTTTCTGGATGTATCGAATGTTTGTTAGCTTGTCTCTCCCAAGGGGCCAGAAAACTCCCCAAAGACCAGGACCTCGACTGTTTTGCTAGCACTGTATCTCTGGCACGGAGCACACTGCCTGGCACACAGCTGCGTCGTGAAAATCTGTGATGCTTCAAGATCATGAGTTTCAGTGCTTTTTCTCTTGTCCCTTTTTCACTATAATCTTTTAAAACACTATATAGTCTTATGAAAAGTGATTTATTTAATGTTCCAGGTTAGAAAGAACAGACTTCTTTTAATCCTTTTCACTTAATAAACGCTCACTGTTGTATGAGAAGCACTCTGTATAGTATAAAGTCTAACAAAGACAATGAGCTTCTTGGCTTCAAAAGATTGAATATGAACACATGGTAAGTGATAAAAGAAAGTGTGGGTCACATTGGACTGAGCGTTGGGTCCCCGATGGAGGAGTTGGAGAAGGGACCTAAGGAGCTGAGGGGTTTTGCAGCCCCATGGGGGGGGCAACAGTGTCAACTGGCCCGACCCCCCCCCCCCGGAGCTCCTGGGGACTGGACCACCAACCAGAGTACACATGGAGGGACCCATGGTGCTGGCGGCATATGTGGCAGAGGATGGCCTTGTTGGACATCAGTGGGAGGAGCAGCCCTTAGGCCTGAGTGGGATCGATGCCCCAGTGTAGGGGAATGCCAGTGTGGGAAGGAAGGAGTGGGCGAGTGAGTGGGTGGGTGGGTAGGGAAGCACACTCATAGAAGCAGGGGGAGGGTGGATGAGATAGGGAGGTTCTGGAGGGGAGACCTGGAAAGGGGATAAAATTTGAAATGTAAATAAAGAAAATATCCAATAAAAAATGTAATTTAAGAAAAAAAAGAAAGTGCAGGTGACAGATTAAATTTGCCTACGATGGTGAGATGGCTTCTAGGAAAGAGAACATAGGCTATTTCAGTGGAATTGTAAGAGGAAAGGAAGAAAGAGCTTCAGAGTAGGGATCTGGCATGTGAAGAGCTTCCACAGGTAACCGAGAAATCATTGGGATGCTGGGAACAGTAAAGCCTGGCCAGTGAGGAAGAGCACTGTGGGAGCAAAAGTGATTAAGGTGAAAAGACTTGGAGGTGATGCCTAGTGTGTGTGTGTGTGTGTGTGTGTGTGTGTGTGTGTGTAGTGTGTATATGTGTGCACCTTCCCAGAGTCTCTTCTAAGGATTCTTAAGTTTCTGTAGGAATTTGTAGTAAAGGATATCAGGGAAGGTCAAGATAAGAACAATGTACTCTCACACACTGTATGGTCGTGAATATTACATCTAGTCCAAATGCACCAATAACCAACTTCTCGTGGGGCATTAACAAAAAAGTCAAGTGCAAGGTACAATTTAAAAAAACAATGGCAAATCAACAAGGCAGAAGCAACAGGGAGTGCCTTGAAGGTATGATACACTTGCAGGCGTGACCTACCTTGTGTTCTGAAAGGCATTCTAGATGCAGTGTGGAGACATAATGAGCAGAGGTGAAACATGGTGGCAAGCTGCAAGGTATGGACTTAAGCATGCATTGAAAAGAAGGTAGCAGAGAATTGGAAGGGGCAGAAAAGAGCATGTTCAGAAGACTGACTCGATAGGCCCGGTATCCTCTCATGTGAGGAGGGTTCAGAAGGCTCTAAAAGGCGGGGATCCTAGGATGGAGATGCTTTTAGAATGGGGTGATCAGTAATATCAATGGACTCTGGAAATGTAGAAGAGAAGCACTTAGGTTAGAGGTGATGTGCATGTTCTCACAGAAACCGATCTGTGGAGATAGACAGGAGGCCACTGGAAATATGAGCTTGTAAGTAAAAATAAGAACAACAATAGTAGCATAATTTCATATTTAAATAGTACTTAAAGCATCCACACTTCTTTCCTAAGATTATCTGCATTAACTTTATACTAACAGGTGCTTCTTCATAATTCTGTACCAATCATACTAGTAAATATTAGTAATTCTGGTAAATGATACTGCCTTATACTAATAAGTATTTTCACTTTATAATTGAGGAAATGAATCTACAAGAAGTCTGCTTATATATGTCAAGATGAGACAATTAACGGGGGAGTCAGAATTCCAGGGCAGGTCTGAGGTTGGATTTTAGCTCTGATTCAATGCTGCCCTTCACATATGAATGTAGTTAGAATCACCAGTATGGAGCTAAGCCAAAAGATAGCCACGGAAATTTGTAGAGTGAGTTTAAAACGAGACCAATGAAATCCAAGCAAACCAGTATTTAGTTGCTAACCAGGGAGAAGTGTACAAGAAGGAATAGGATCTTTCCTACACACAAGGAACACATGCTGAGTGCTATGTGAGCTTGAAGACATCAAACAAGGGGATACAGACATGGAACTGAAGTCAGGCAGCACAAGGGAAGGAAGCATGTAACACATCGGCACATCAACTCCACTTACCAACATGCAGAGAATCATGAACGAAAGGGAGAGAGCTCTGCTGTGTACATGGTGAAATAGAAACATGATTCTGTGAGTGGGAGGAGTCGAGAGTCGCCCCCAGGAAAGAGGGAAGGAACATTAAGAATCACGGAAGAGGTACAGTCAAGAGCATAGAGGAGCAGGAAGCCACTGGGATAAAACCAGACAGAAGTTGCAAACCCAACTCCAGATGCCCAGGAATGACAAGGGACCCATACTATAAGCATCAAATTAGCCCAGAGAGTCCAGGAAGCCCAATTACAGGAGTGGTCCCAGTCAGAGGACAATCTCAGCTTCTTACAGGATTGAACCCTAGTGCAGAGATTTGCTATGCACAGACTCCTGCAGGATGACCTGGCTTCATGGCAGAGACCCATGGCATGGGCATCATCTCTAAAGTGCTATATCAGGGCAACAATGGGCCTATTATTACTGCTATATCACTGTCTTAGTCAGGGTTTCTATTCCTGCACAAACATCATGAACAAGAAACAAGTTGGGGAGGAAAAGGTTCATTCAGCGTACACTTCCACACTGTTATTCATCACCAAAGGAAGTCAGGACTGGAACTCAAGCTGGTCAGGAAGCAGGAGCTGATGCAGAGGCCATGGAGGGATGTTACTTACTGGCTTGCTTCCCCTGGCTTTCTTATAAAACCCAAGACTACCAGCCCAGGGATGGCACTACCCACAAGGGGCATACAGTTGGATCTCATGGAGGCATTTCCTTAACTAAAACTCTTTTCTCTGTGATAACTCCAGCCTGTGTCAAGTTGACACACAAAACCAGCCAGAACAATCACCATGCCCAAATACCTGATACTGGGCATCATGATGGAGATAGTCTTTTTGTTTTGTTTTGAGACAGGGTTTCTCTGCATGTTGCTGGCTGTCCTAGAACTCACTGTTCACCAGGCTGGCCTTGAATTCAAGTGATCTGCTAGGTGAATCAGCAAAATGCATTAACGATAAGTTTAATAAGGAAATAATAAAAAGAACCTCTAAGCTGGGCGGTGGTGGCGCACACCTTTAATCCCAGCACTTGGGAGGCAGAGGCAGGTGGATTTCTGAGTTCGAGGCCAGCCTGGTCTACAGAGTGAGTTCCAGGACAGCCAGGGCTACACAGAGAAACCCTGTCTCGAAAAAACCAACAACAACAACAAAAAAAAAAAAAAAAAAAAAAAGAAACTCTATGGTAGAAATCTATGAAGGGTGAATTGGAAAAAAAAGTTTCAACAGAGAGCTTTAACAGTTAATAGAGGACAAAAAGAAATTGCGAAACCACAAAAAAGCCCAAGTCATCTGAAATTAGCATCTAATCAGAAGAGTGCAAAGGACAGTATGAAAGGGTATAGGAAGTGCAGGGACTCTGCAGACAGTGTGAGCAGCGCCTCATTGTCCCTGACAAGGACAAACTGTAGCCTCTCACACTGTTAGTCCAAAGAAACCCTTCTTTCTGTAAGTTCCCTACCATAGATATGATCAGGATATCATGCAGTAGTATTTTGAAGCCATTTGCTTTAGTGGTTGTTTCCTACCCCAGAACTGCTACCAGAGAATTTGAAGCACACAGAAAGACAAAAGGTATCAACTATGACCCTGCCACCCAGCATAACCTCTGTTAATACCGGTGACTTTTGAAATAGCGTATTTCTGAGGTAATGCAATTTCAGATCATACTTTACCCTTTTGCGTTCTCATCTTTTATCTGTTTGGTATGATTTTATAAGACATCCATTGTCATTAAGACTCCCTCAAATCATAGATTAAACAGATATCTGATAGCTTTGCTATTTCTCTAATTTATAGTTGCTTCCAAATTCTGGTAGGATATGACATGACAAACATCAAATGGGAACACTTTGTGCATCTATGAGTACTGTGGAATATGCCAAAAGGTAAAAGAATATTAGATGCATTTGATATTTCTGAAGCATCTTCCAGACAGACGAACAATTTAGATCCCATGTATGTGGAACGGAGTGGCTCACTTCACAGTTTTCAATAGTGTCAACTTAAAATCAACTAAGCTCACTTAGTACAAAAGCTGGTACCTGAACTCCTTAGATTATTAATAAAGATTAAAATTTTCAATTGTCATCTAAAAAAACATAATGTTTACTTATAAAATCTGTGGGGTTTTCTTTTTGTAACTGACACATTCTTTCAGCTGTTTTACAAAGTCCTCTTTGAACTTCTTTGACACAAAGCCTTGAAGGGCTAGATGCAACTGCCTGTGTCAAAGTTACACTTAGAGGATATCCCTTTTCTGTTCCCACCATTAAAAAGACAAGTAATCACTGTGCATCTTTATAGGGTATATAATCTTTTGGTACCTTTATACACCGCATGTTATCAACATGGGATACTTAAAATGTCCCAACCTCTGTTCTTTCTGATGAGGCCATTATAAGTTTATCTATGCTAGATGTTTTGAATTAGATGGTTAAATAATCACAACTATAATTGTTCTTAGTGTAACAGTGTAAAGTGCTTATCTCTCTCATCTGGCTGGGACCTTGAACCCATTAGCAAATAACTTCTTGACCTCTTTACATTCTTGGTGCTATCAACATCTCTTCCTTAGCAAGCTCTTGATTCCAGATAAACACCTATGCTCGTAGCCATGCCTCTGTGAACATGCTCAGACCTTATATATGCTTCCTGTGGCCATTCGTATTGCTTCGGTTGCATGTAGGTCATATAACTGCTAAATGGTAAAGCTGTTTGTTCTTTATCTTCATGGATACAATGAAAGGACACCACTGTGTCTATCAAAGGTATTCCAAGCAATGTACAGGGAATTTTTGGAGTAAAGTTCAGGTACAATCCTGCCTGTCCATGTTTAAGGCTAGCTCTTCTGCTCTAGGGATACCATCGGAACAAACAGTTCAAAGACTGGGGATACTCATCTCTGGAAGCCAGACCAATAGCATGAATGTGATCTGAAAAGAACTGTTTTTCAAAGGGAAACTCTTCCAAGAAAAGACAAAATTCTTCACCTATTCTATCAACCTCCACATTTTCTTGTTTGAAGTTTTTTCTTAAAACTGAAACAACTGTGTGTGTGTGTGTGTGTGTGTGTGTGTGTGTGTATGTATGTGTGTGTGTGTGTGTACATGCATGTATGCATTTACTTATTTTGTACTGTAAGGATTGAATGCTGGCTGTATACATGCCAGGCACACACTCTGACACTAAATTACACCCCAACTCACATTTATTATTTTTAACTACAGTTCCATACTCAGGTATTTAGAAGTATAAGAGATACGTCTAAAAGAATTCTCATTTGAAGATTATTTCTTAATTTTATGTGCAAAGGTGAATACGTGATACATTACCTTTGAAACTAGCAGCGCAATGATTTCTTTCACGGTGTTGTCAATCAAATCATCTATTTTTGAATGGTACTGTTGCTAGGTTTTAAAAGACAAAATGCATTAGTGGCTATACACATGAATTCTTTGTTGTAAGTCACAACTGCTCTAAAGCCAGTAGTTATCGCAGATCAAATTTACTTAAAATGATCATTTTGAACATTAAAAGAACAAAGCCGAGACAACGATCCATCCAGTCAACACTTTTTACATTGCGGTTGGAAAATTTTCCCATGTGTGCCGCTGAGTTAAGCAGCTAATGGGGTTATTACGGGGCTGAATTGGGTTCTTATCCTTATTCAGGCAGAGGAATGTGAAGGGTACTTTTTGTCTTCTCCTCTGTAATGAAGGTGGCCCTGTATTTTTCTAAAGGGTTGGTTTAGCCAGAGAAGCAAAAAGACTTGAAAAAGATTTAATTAATACAGCATTTCATGTCTGACAACTCTCATTCATAAGTTATTTTAAATGTGCTCTAGAAATAAAATGCACTCCCAATTGTTCTCCCTAAAAGGACGTTTTTTTTTTTTTTTTTTTGTCAGCCCGGGAGCAGCAGTGTATGCAATTCTTACAACATGCCCAAGCAAGGGCAAAATTAAAATTTCATCAACAAAAGCGAATAAATAGATGGTAACAAATTAATAGGCCATAAGAGGTGAAACGAAACAGCATTACTCCCCAAAGTGTTATTGCTGCTTCCTCACGAACAGACGTCTTTAAATAAATACAAAAGAGATGCATTTAAGATAACCCTGAAGGAGCCCTGCTTTTGCTCCTTTAGAGAGCTTACTAGATGGTTCGGTTCTTAAATTAGCAGAAGACTTGGCTTCCGTGTCACATGTAGGTACATCTATTTAAACAGTAATCCTTTCTTTGGAAGCATTTATCTGACAGCAGATTGTCCTCAGTGGCCACTTCACAGGAAATGTGACTTGTAAAGACTAACCTTATCCTGATGATTCAAGGCTTCTAGGAACAGGGAGTGGAATGCACTGACTAAAAGTACTCGGGGCAGGGTAAACACTAGACCAACTTCACAGCTGCCGGCTGAATGGTTCCCTAAGGTCTAAGTTCCTGAAAGCTATTTTTTTTTTCTTCTTCTGAAAACATGTCTCACAGTTTCCACACAAAACAAAACATCAACTCATGCTCCGGAATACTTGGGAATGATCCTCACACCCTCAAGGGTTTTAATCGTTAGAGTGGTCATCATTATTTACTTGTGTAAGTAATAAAGAAAGCACAATGTAGGAGCTTCCATATTATTCTCATTCTTATTCTCTCTCTCTCTCTCCCCCTCCCTCCCTCCCTCTTTCCCTTTCCCCTCTATGTCTGTGTGTCTGTGTGTGCATGTGTATTGGACACTGGTCTCAAATTAGCCACGTGCACATGACCACTGAACTTCCTGGCTGGGTACTGCTTGTCTGGTTCACTGAAAGCCTTGCTGACTCCTAAAGTTTTGTTCCCCTGAGGACGAAGGGACTAGACATAGTGGGTAAATTCAAACTGCAAGAGAGCTGGAATTTTTGCTGTTGGGCTTGAAAATGGGAAAATAAAGAAAAACAAGTTGAAGCAGAAGAGTGAAGTTTAGTCAAAGAGCTGACTTGTGGGTAGTCAAGACCTGCTTAAACGGTTAATGCTCTGGGTCACAGGCATGCTTCAGAGTCAGTGTAACAGTTTCAGCAGTCACACTATGTGATTTGTAGGGTGCAGCCCAACGGAGAACCCTTGCAAAAGAGCCTCCCAGTTCCAGCCAAAAGCAGTCCAAATGACAAGGTGGTGAAGGAGCTACGCATATGAGCTCTGCTTTCATGTTCCCTGTTCCAGATCTGTGTCTGTGCAGTACAGAGTAATGGAATGGCAGTCATTACCCCACTGCAAAGTTGAACTGAAAAAGAGACACAGGAGATAGGCATGCAGCTCCCTACATCCCACTAAAATGGAAAGCACTCTACGTCAGGGAGGCTCTATAGAGACATCCAGACTCTCAAATAAGAGAGTGTTCTTAAATATGCCTTGGCCCCAAGGCTCTACTTGCTGTATATCTCATAGTTTAAACCTTTGAGCATTTTAAAAATCATTTTATTTTATTAATTCTGTTTATGTGTATGGGTGTTTTGCCTACATGTATGCCTATGCACTACGTTCATGCTTGGGGCTGCAAGAGGCCAGTAGAGGGCATGGAGCGGCTAGCACAGTGGTTCTCAACCTGTGGGTTGTGACCCCTTGGGTAGAGAATGATCCTTTCACAGTGTTGCGTAAGACCATCAGAAAACACAGATATTTACATTATGATTCATAAAATAACAAAGTTACAGTTATAAAGTAGCAACAAAAATAATTTTATGGCTGGGGGGGAGGTCACCACAACATGAGCAACTGTATTAAAGGACTGCAACAGGAAGGCTGAAAATCACTGCTCTAGAAGTATAGCCAATGCTTAACCCCCGAGCCATCTCTGCAGCTTCCATATTTTAACTCTAAGGAAACAAAATATTCTAAGAATGCTATTACATGTGAGACAATAGAGGTCTACATATTACATTTTATATTGGATTAATTCTGGGAATTTTAAAATCAGTGATAGTCACAAAAGAAGCCATTTCTATTCATTTTATTGAAAGGTTCAGAGAGTCAATGGACCTCAGTAGTTAAGAAATTCTGATAATGTACAACCTTAGGCTGTTAGCTTTCTTTGATTACCTGATCTAGGCATGGGGAAAGACCATAAAAGAAAGGATTGGAGATATAAATGGACTTATAAGATGAATGAAGTTAAATTAAAAAAAAAAACCAAATGGATCAAGAAGTAGCTATCTTTAATGTATTACTCCAGAGGTACATATGGGGGTCACTAGATTTTCACAATATGGGAGTTTATTACTGTAAAAATCATTCCATCATCTTGGAACATGAGCCAGGATGCAATGTGAATATCCCTATTTTATGTATCCGTTATGTAAAAACAGAAACCATATGTATAGGTTGCATGAGTATGCCAATATAATAAAATGAAAGCTAGTAAGTTACTGAATAGACCTGGTAGCTTCCAAAGATGACAAAGTAACACTCCAAATCACACAATAGCAACAAACATAACTTTTCTGCAAAGCTATTTTTATTGCCTAAGCTAAAACTATTATGTTGCTTTCCACTTCAATGAACAGACAACTTTGTTGACAAAAATTTGGAATGTCTTTTGTCCTCAACTACAGAAACTTCTATAAATGGTGTGTGTGTGTGTGTGTGTGTATGTGATATGTGTGGGCACATATATGTAGTGTACACATGTGTGTATGGGCATAGGTATGTGTACACATGTGTGTATGGGTTAGGGGACATTGGGCCATTCTATAGTAGTTGGTCACCTTGTTTGTTGATAAAGGGTCTCTCATTTATCTGGGGCTCTCCCAATTTACCTAGTTCTGCTAACCAACAAGTCCTAGTGGCCCTTCTGTTTCTGCCTTCCTGCTCTCAGAGAACAATTCGGTACTGCAGAAAATTTCAGGGGGTTTCAGGGGATTGAATCCACATCCTCATGCTTGCAAGGAAGCACTTTATTAAATAAGCATCTACTAAGCTCCAAAACTTCTATAAATTCTTCTAAAAACATTCACATCTTTTTTTTACTTTAAAATATTCTTATAGTTGGATTGCTACTCCTAAGTGCCAGTGTTGGCAGGATGTAGCTCAGTTGCAAGCTGATTTCTTTTCCATATCTGCCCTCAAAAGCAAAAACATTATACCTTGCTTCTTCTGAAAATAAATCTCAATTTACATTTTTGACAACCATTTAGAAGTCCTTGCTTCAGAGTCCAGGGACACTGAAAATGCTGGCATCACCATAGTCAGGTGAATATCATCATTTCCCTGGCCTGTTCACATGCAAATGTATTAGAAATGGAGACTAACCAAATGCTAGCTCAACCTACACTTTTGCCCTGCTTTTAAGATGCATTTTAGTAGGATTGGTTGGCTTGCTCTGGGAATGGGAGCATTCTCCTTTAATTGATATCTAATCCTGTAGAAGAACCTCTTTCTCCCCTGAGCTACCCCATTAATTTGGTCATATTCCCACATCCTCATTCTCAGCCAATGGGACCAAGGTGAAGTGGTTCCAAGGGCAGATGCATGTCCACAGCATAAGCAGTTGTCTGCTTTCTATAGTAATGGATAATGCAGATTCAAAACAATGTGGTGGTTTTATGATCATAACATCTGTCCTGAGGGACTGGCCTGAGTCTGCTGACTCATTATAAACATCTGTCACATGAGTAGACCATTCACTCACTAATCACTTCATTAAACCCTATTCTGGGCCTTGGAGAGCAACTTTGCATCATGTGGAACATAAGAAAATGGAATTGCAACCTGGGAACACAGGCAGGACTTTGATGTGGCCAGGAATGGACAATTTTTTTTATCTCAGCAACAACATATTAATAACAAATTAACAGAGTTCGGTGAATTAGCTTCATTTCTCCTAGGTTTAACTATGTAGTTTTATGTTTTGCACTGTCCTGAAGTGTCCAGTAATCTAGTTTTGTCAACAACTTTGTAGCTTTGTGGAACATGGCGTCTACCTATTCACCTGTACATGTATTAGATGTACTAATTTGTAATAATTTAGAGAGAGAGAGGGAGAGAGACAGACAGACAGATGACAGACAGACACAGAGGTTGATGGATGGAACGAGGGAGGAACTGACTAATTATGCAAGTGTATTTATTGAAGATGTAAAGTCACATACATGATCCTTTTCTTTGAACTTGTTTACCACTTTTCACAGTTGCTAATAGGATTTACACCTGCACATTTTGAACTATATTAATTGTGTGAAGTCGTAGGGAGCTAATTGTCTCTGGCGAGAAGGTACAGGTGGAGACATAATGAACAGTAGCAGATTACTCTTCAAACCGACTCACTCCTTAATGTAAAGAATCATTTGACCACAGGACTGTCACTTGTGGACGCAGTGGCTACTTCTCTTTTTCAATGCTAGAATGAATTGTTTCTTACAGGGGAGAATATTAAAGCAGTGGCAATTAATCGGCCTGTTAGTTTACTCAACACATATTTACCAAGTGCCCAGTACATCGTCAAGTACTGTGTGCATATTAAAATAAGAGCTAATATATTCACCAAGTATTTATGGAAGGTGATTCCATAATTTAGATGAGAAGAGAATGGGGCTTATGAAGACATATAAGATAATATTCTCAGGTAGACAGTCAAGGTTTGCATCTGAATATTAAAAAACATGAAGAGGTGATTAGGGGCCACTGGCATTCAAGTCAGATACTTTCTCATTTGGATAATTAGAGATAATACATCAAGTTGTATGGGATCAGACAGTGATAATTATTGAAAATTCTGTAACACTGGCAGATCAGCTATCTACATATATATCCATATGACTATACGATATGGCATTAGAAATATGTTTTCCCCTAAATTGCACATAGTAAAATATAAGCACATATGTATGAATATAAGAAGTCCAAACAGCAAATTCCTATAAAAGCTTATAGACAGGTCTTCTTAGCCCACTTTATAGTCAGTGACGTTCTTATGAAATCGCTAGCTATGAGAGTGAGGGTGGCTTGCTATTTGGCTCTCAGGTTTCAAGCAGAGTGACTTTAAAAGAATTAATATGGTCATAGAAGAAAAACTTCTAATGACAACAACTGATTACAACCTGGCAGATCATGTGTACATGACAATTTGAGTGCCTGAACCTCCAAGGTTTGGATGACACTCTAGGACAACCTCTTTTGGGTGGGAAGGCTCTCATGATGCAGAGTGCTTGCTTCCTCTCTATCTGGGGAGGCTGACGCTTATATCCCAGGTAATTGGGAGACTGCGTCTTGTTGAAATCCACATTGATATTCTTCAGTATTAAGTGACCTTGGGTGTGTGTGTGTGGCCTCCTGATACCAATGCTTACGGGTTATCCTGACATAGGCTTTATTGTTATCTAAAGCCTATATTCTGCAGGAAGTATAAAATGTATCTACACAATTGAAAATATTAAATCACTCTGCCTCTGTATTTATTTAGACATTAATTTAAGAATGGTGAATTCATTTGGCTTTATATAACTTTATCTTTTCAAAACGTAAGAGTAAGTTTTATAGATATTTGCAGCCTGAGAGAAGTTTCTGTTTGACATCTTTTAAAGTGTATTTACACGCTGTTAACTTTGTATATATATATCGAAGCCTAAAATACCTTGAAATAGACCACTATTTTAATTTGAAAAAAAAAGAAAAAATGTAGATAATTTTCAAATAAAGATGTGCATCCCTCCCCCCCAAAAAACACAAACCAAAATAAACAATAGCTCCTTGCTACACACACACACACACACACACACACACAAAACCCAATCCAAACCAAAGGAAACCAAACCAAGAAACTTACCCACTGATTCCTAAACTGGATCATGTGATGGACAAAAAATGAAATATGATGGAGAACATAGAAAAGAACAAAGAAATGATGAAAAAGGTGAGGACAACAGAAAAGATACAAAATTCCAATGTAAACATCCAAACCTGCAAGACACAGCTCCATTTTCACCCACTCACCTGTCACCAGGAACGAATCATGAGGAAAGATGATGGTGCAGTTTTGATTTTTAAAACAAACAAACAAAAATCAAAAGTGAAATAATGAGATATTTATTAATGAGCACTAGCATTTTCCTGAATTAAAATGAGTTTATTTTATGCGTGTGTTTCTGGGGGTGGGGGTGGATGCCTTGGCATTGTGTAGAGGTCAAAGGACAATTTGTAACATTTTCTCTTCCACTATGTGGGTCCCTATAATTAAACTGAGGTCACTGGGCTTGCTGGCAAGCACCTTTACCCGCTGAGCCATTTTGCTCAGCCGAATAAGAACTAGTGTCTACTTGATCCTGCAAAAATGAAAACTATTGCATAAATAGAATTTTTCATATGCTATATTCTTGTGACCTTTATTTTTAATGGATGCAAACTCTGAGTCTTCTAAATTTGTGTAAGCAAAATAGACGAATTTTTAGCTTCTTCATTTGCATGTAACAAGCAAGGTTTATGTAAATAGTCAACACCAAAATGGTATACGGGGAAATTATAGGGCACTTGGAAAATTTTAGCAGTGTTTATCTACAAAAGGAGAAGCCTTGCAGAGCAGAGGCTCCTCGGCTATACTACTGCTCCCTAGGACTTACCTCCTGTCCTCCATCCAGGGCGCACAGCTTGGTGCTTTGCTTTTTAGCATCAACTAATACATTAAACATTGTGCACACGGAAGCTGGGATGCGCAAGTCGGTTGTTTTGTTTGCCTTTTGCAGCTTGAGTTCGAATGCAGTTCTTGTTCTAGTTATTGAAACATGAATTATAGTAAGAAATCCTGACAAATATCCCACCCATTTATAAAAGTCCAATGATGATAGCATAAGACACACAGTTACAGACAGAGAAGCAGGGTGGAGCTACACAGTAGGGAGTGGGGTGGGGTCAGGTGGAGCTATGCAGTAGGGGGTGGGGTGGGGTCAGGTGGAGCTATGCAGTAGGGGGTGGGGGTGGGGTCAGGTGGAGCTATGCAGTAGGGGGTGGGGGTGGGGCCAGGGGGGTGTTCTTCGATGGCATCTCAAATAAAGGTTAGACTGTAATGTTTTTATAGAAGAACACAGTTCAAGAATGTTTCACCATAATCTTTTAAATGCTAGCTTTATACAGCCACTCAAGATGATACAAACACCCAGAAGAAGCTTTTGGTTATGTCTAATATACCATATTTTAATGAAAAAAAAATCACCTATTGCCTAAGTTAAGTTCCAAGTAGAAAACCTACATGTTCTTCTGCACTTAAGCAGAAGATATCCTATGTGTTAGAGCAGAACGAGAGAGAGAGAGAGAGAGAGAGAGAGAGAGAGACAGACAGACAGACAGACAAAGACACAGAGAGACAGAGAGAGACTGCCTGCCTGGAAAACTGAAAAGGGGTAATAAACCACAAAAAACTACAATTCTTGTCATTTAAATTTTCTCTTAAATGTCTGAAGTTGTATATAAAAACCCATCAAACAGGCAAGTTTGATTGGTCTTTGTTAAAGAATCCCCCAATAATCTGACTAATCTGACCTATAGATTTGAGACTTCGGACTCAAAGTTGAGTTTTAAAAATTAAGTAATTCAAGTCATTATCTTGCTATAGGAAGGCTTTCACATTATTCCAAGAACTGGACTTTCTTGGCTCGATGAGCTTAGACGTACTCAGTTATTCCAACATACATTTGATTGATACTTGAATGTATTCCCCACAGATCACAGACTCATATATGTGCACCATAAGCAAAGGCACTGGGGACATATGATTGACCTATTAGTATACAATGCTGATTGTGTTTTAAAAGGAAAACTTATCTCTAAGACTCTGAAGTCTTTAGCTTATTTCTGGTTGAGTGCCAAGAATGCACGTTGTTACTTAGAACTTGTCTGATATAGCTAGCAAATTCCAGAAAGCAGTGAGTAATCTTGGAACAAGGATGGTGATGACTGTATTTTGAGCTCCTCACACCATGTTACTGCACACAGACACCATACACAATGCATAAGATCTCAACAGACCATTTCTGTAGTTCTCTGGTGATATTGCTTTGAGAAGATAAAGCACACTTCTCCCAGAGAGATATGCACGGTAGCTGTGATTAATATAGTATGGGTGTTATTAGTTAGAGAAATGGGTGGGAGACCTGAAAACGGTATCATTAGATTAACATCATCAATTACATGGTTTTCCAGGATTAAGGTCAGAGAATGGAATGTCCAATACATTTTGAAACAGTGGTGTATATTCAATTATTCCCTGTGATAATTAAGTAACAGGTACTTAGTAAAAAGTGGCATTATGGGACCTGGCATACTAAGTAGCAACTTTGAACACACATCTACCTTTTGACACAGGCCTCTATCATATCACTGGCCATTAGTTTAAGTCTTTGCTCTAAGTGGTGGGCAAATTCTTGTTCTGGCCAATGGAGGTCAAAGACAAACATTTGCAGCGCATCAAGTTTCCAAAACAGATCCTCGGACGTTGTTGAGCCATTGCTAGAAGAAAGAGGAAAAACAAAGAACACCATGAACTTCCACTGTTAACAATGTGGACCACACATCCACTGATTTTCCTTTCTGTGATAATGCCATCAGTGAAGAATATACCACATACAACCTTTCATGATCCAAGGTTCTCTTCAGTTAGCTTTCTAACTCTGCCTTTTAGCTTCTAAACAAGGCAAGCCACAAGGAATATAAAAGAAAGAAATGCAGTAGTAAGTTTTCACAAAGAGGACAAATATGGGTATGGAGACTAAAGAAATCAAATTGTGCATAAACGGACTAATATTTTAACATTCTTTACCAATTTTAAAGATAATGATGAAAACATAAAATTTTCTCTTAAAGATTTGAAAAATTGTTCTGTGCATAAAAATGTCTATGGTCATACCTAGGAGTAGCCTTCCTGTTATGTAGGCATCTATGCCTCTGTAGTCACTGAGATCTTCTATCTAGGAGTGGGGAACACAGGAGCCTTAGCACACAGGGAACAATAGGCTAGGTAAGAAAGCAAACCTTTACTTCCGTTTGAACTGCTTTGTACAGCTTCTAGCTCATAATGAAAAACTAACATCACAGAAATGGTCAAACCTAGAAATGGTATTTGAGGTGCTCTGAAGTTAGACCAAAAGCACACATTTTGAGTCTTTGTGCCTGATAGTGAAATCAGCATTCTCTATGGTGATAAAATTCCTCTAGGAAACTATAATTTTAAACCACGTTTGGAGGTAATCTGCAGAAGAGTTCATACATTATCCAAGCAAGAGATACTACTACTACTTTCCATGAATCAAGCATCCAGCCAATAGGACAACAGATGTTTGAAAGCAAAATACTCCTACATTAGAGCACATTGAGACTCAATCGCAATATCAGAACCAAGCAGAAGCAAAAAGACAAAACAGACTGAGCAATGTCTGATTTGCTCCTCGTGTTCTAACAACTGCTCCACATACACTGCACAAAATTCATATTCTTATTCTGCAAAAGAGAATGAAAGAATAAAACCCATTTATTATAGAGGCACACTGGGAATTTTAAAAGAAATTATTTTAAACAACCACATTGTTTAGTTAAACATATCTTAATTAGCGAGCTCTAGAAAAATCACCTCTTGCCCCGGCTAATTAAAAGCTTGGTTTCTGCCCTGGACCCTGGTCTCAGTCTCAGCTCTATCTCCAATTTAAGTTGCTATCCGAGACCCATTCTGCCAGGAATTTCTCAGGATCTCCTGGTCTAGTAGAGTCGTCTTTGGATTTAAGTTCTCAAGGGACCAATCATGACAACACTGAATTTTACTGACTGATTGTCTGTGCACCTTAATGTGCACTGGACACAGCCTCAGTAAAGACCTGACAAGGCTATACTGACATCACTATGAAAAATGTGTAAGGCAATACCCTCTTTACACATATCATATGTACAAGAAATATACAAGAAGAATAAAAGGCCAGACAATCTACCCACATATATCCATACGGTACAGTTAGAAGATCTGTGTTTTAATTGAATGTACTCGGCAAGAGGCAAATCTGCTTGATAAATTTTGGAGGAACATAACTTTAAAAATGTGCGTGTTTTTGCAATACACTACCAACAAAAATTATCATCAAACCAAAAAAAAATCTCATAGTCAAAGAAAAATTCTATTAAATTTTTTCTTATACAAACTCTGAGTTGTATTTTTATAGAGACCTGAATATGCTTTTCTTCTGCTGAATTGTACATGAAAACTAGAGACATTAAATGTGTTTAATTGGGAACTTAATTGGCATAATAAGTGTTTGTTATAATTGAATAGATGAGGAAATATAAATAGGCCTTCTCTGGAGTTGGTATAGATAACCTGCAATTTATTCTGAGACTTTTCATTTAAAGTTATTTCTAATCAGTGACCTACTCCTAAAAGTACTACAGATTAAAGAACTCAAATATAAATAATGAACCCTGATATAATTCCCTAAGTCAGTAGAAATTTATCTTTATGACATTCATCTGCATAGCTAATGACAAGTGTCTCTATTACCACCCCTTCCCAAATGATGACTCTATATTCAGAGAGAAAGATGGGGAGGAATTGTCTGGGTTTTTCTTTTTAAATTTTTTTTTTTAAGAATTTGGCACAGTTAGTCACTTTGTGAGACTAACTAATCACACAATCTAGCTGCTGAGTCTTGCAAAGTAAACTCCCTGTTTTAATTTTTTTATTTTATTTTATTTTATTTTATTTTTCGAGACAGGGTCTCTCTGTATAGCCCTGGCTGTCCTGGAACTCATTCTGTAGACCAGGCTGGCCTCAAACTCAGAAATTCACCTGCCTCTGCCTCCCAAATGCTGGGATTAAAGGCATGCACCACCACTGCCCAGCTAGTAATGTTAGTAGAGTTGGTGAATACCCAGAGAAGTGGTCACTTGCTAAGGAAGTGGATTTCCCAGTAGGGGTTTCTGCATCTCACCTGTATAGTTGTTCTGCACATGTTCCTCACACATTCCTACTGTATTTACCTGTTCTACTTGTCACCTTTCAATAAAGCATATCAAATGTTACAAAAAAATTAGGAAGCTTCTTCACTTGGAAAACACCAAAATAGCAGATGAGAGTGGTCTAGTGGGAGGGCCTAGAGGACCTGGGGGGTGGGGGTGGGGACAGGATTAGAAGACCACAGATGCCTCTGAGAGAATTCCTCAGAGGCTTAGGGCTCAAGAACCTGGTTGAGGCTCATGGAGGTAAAGTTGAAAACAAGTGGATCCTCACCACCTAGCTGGGCTACCTGGTCAAGGACATGAAGATCAAGAGATCTACCTGTTCTTCCTGCCCACTAAGGCATCCTAGATTATTGACTTTTTACATGGTAGATCCCTAAAGCATGAGGCTCTAAATTTCATGCCAGCACAGAAGCAGACTCTGGCTGGGCAGAGTTCAAGGTTCAAGGCTTTGGTTGGTATTGAGGTCTACAACGGTGATGTTGGTGCCTCAAGGAGGTTCAATGGTGTTGGGTGCTTCAAGGAGGTATCATCTCAGGGGGAAGGTGGTAGCTACTGCCATCTCAGGGGGCTATCATCTTGGCCAAGCTTTCTATTGTCCCTATGTGGAGAGGCTACTGGGGAAACAAGACTGGATAGCCCCACATTGTTCTGTACAAGGTGACAGTCCACTGTAGCTCTGTGCAGGTGCATTTCATCCTTGACCCCAGAGACACTGGCACTGTCTCTTCCCCTGTGCCCAAGAAGCTACTGATGATGACCAGTACTGATGACTGCTACACATCAGCCAGGGGTTGCAATGTCACCATTGGCAACCTTGCCAAGCTTACTTTTAATGCCATCTCCAAGACCTACAGGTTTCTGACCTCTAACCTCTGGAAAGAGACTGTGTTTACTAGGTCTTCTGATCAAGATTTCAATGACCATATTGTCAAAACCCACAGAAGAGACTCTTAAAAAACCCAAAGGACTTGAAAGCAGAAGGAAAAAATAATTGGAAACAGGAAGGCGACCACTGGCAGAGGAGGGGACAGGAAGGGTAGGGAAGAAAATCAGAGAACACAGTATATGTGCGAGAGACTTTCATAATAAAGACATCATTTTGTACAATAAACATACACCAACTTAAAATGTGAACCGTGATAACATCATAACATTATGACTAATCATGGTCACTATGACAACAAAGAACCTAATAATCTTGGTAATGATCATGGTGATCAACTTGTAACACATTTTTTATTTGTTTATGACAATAAAGGCACCATCACCCACTTGTCATGGTCCTGTCTTGATATTTACATCACTCCCAACAAGAGAAGGTTCGGGTTTCACATAATCTCTAAGCTAACAGAGTAGCAAAATAGGGAACTAAAGCATACAGGATGATGCCCACAAATCATATTGTCCTAGTAAAATGTAGATGGAGAAGGAGTTAGAAGAGAGGTAGTATTATACAGAGGCCAAAATCATGAATTTAGAAAGATTCCTTATTCCATGTAGGTAATTTCTGAGCAAACAACTCTATGCATTCCAATGGCACAAAGAATTTGTCTCTATGAGCAGCTTTTTCTGTGGAAGCAGAATAAAGCGAAATATATGAAGGGTTCCAAGGTCCAGTGAATCTGGGTCAAAGTTTGCCTATCATGCTCTATGAGACCCTCGTTATTTCTTTCTTTTATTAACTTACTTGTGAATGACATTTCTTTAACAGTGAAATGGAGATAGTGACACTTACCTTACAGAGGTGTTATAAGGATAAAATAAGATAAAGAACTTGGCACTGGGCTGGAGAGATGGCTCAGTGGTTAAGAACACTGACTGCTCTTCCAGAGGTCCTGAGTTCTAATCCCAGCAACCACATGGTGGCTCACAACCATCTGTAATGAGATCTGATGCCTTCTTTTGGTGTGTCTGAAGACAGCTACAATGTGTGTGTGTGTGTGTAATAAATAAATCTTTAAAAAAAGAGAGAACTTATCACTCTACCTAGAATATAGCAAATTCTGAATATTCAGATAAATTCTCCGTATTTTTTTATCTAATATTTGTGCTAATTGATTTAATGTGAGGTCTTGTGCCAAAGACTTTGCTGTCTTTTCACATTTGTAAACTAACTTTATAACTTCATTAGATTTTTATGAGGCTCTGAGTTTTCAAAAAAGCAAAATTATTAGTAATAACAATGGGAACAGTCAGCAACAATGATAAGATAGAGTAGTAATTACCACTTATTGCACACCTAGCCTGTTCCAGTAGTAGTTATTATTTATAGAAAACCTAGGATGTGCCAGATACTTTTAGGCAGTGTTTTTGACACTCTTCCACACGACTATCTTTATATTTGTAATCAATGATTCTTCAGTTGAAGAAAGTAAGGCTAAGATTTATTGTTCATAAGCTAAAGTTTAAGGTCAGACATATTCAATTACAGAGTCCCTTTCCCTAATGACAGTTAGTTAGTGTGTAGTAGGTAGGCTCACTACAATGTGAAGTAACTAAATATACTTTTTAATGGCATCGAGACTGTCTTATAATTGCAAGGTATATCAACCGTAATAGGAAAGGAACAACGGAAGAATGTCCTGGCACTGGGAAAATATGAACAGTTGTTTCCCTGCAAGGTCTAATTCTGCTTCTTCAATGCTAAGACTAAGATAAAAAGCAGAACACAATGAAACAATTGCAATCTTCTTGATGGTTTTCTTGCTATACAATGTTAATGGTGTGAGCAGTAAGAAAGCTGAACTTACCGCAATTGTCAAAATGGGAAACTTGGGTTTGTACTGCTTAGGGTAGATTCTACAACTTGGGGTTAAAAATGACATCTGCCACACAGAATAAACATAAGCAACATCAAAACAGTGTGATTTTTTTTCTTTCAATCTATCATTTATCATCAATAGGCTAAGCTCAGCTCAGTCGCTTAAAAACTCTGAGTAAAGCCAAAGACAATATTCCTCAGTCAACAATGACAAATGCCATGCACTCAGGACACATCTGCACAGAAAAACAGCCAAGGCCATGCACTAGTTAACACAACACCAGGAAATAAGTGAGGGATACACACGTGGACTCATATAAAGAAGCCATCCACGGAGGAGTAGAAAAGCTAGGAATCTGTGGAAGATTAAGAGGCAGACTTGGAACTTTTGGAAGAGCTACATTGGGAAGACTGTTGGCGATATTCCTGTAAAGAAACAAACAACGTGGGAAGGGACCACCATAAGCAATAACCACAGATGGCTGTAGGTAAAGTCATAAGGTTGGGACTGAGACAGATGCTCTGAGGGCACCAGGATACCTACTTGACAGGCTGCCATGTCTCCTGCTCAAAGCCTCTGTGAATGGACTGGGCAATGGCAGACTCCATCAGGTCAACGTAGCGGACAACCAAGGGCACAAAGATCTCTTGTAAGTGCTTGTGGAATTTCCCATTACACAAAAGTGCTGAAACAGGCAAGCAGAAACAGTGTCTGTCAGAGGGATAGTACCAGCTACTTGGGGAAGAAATAGGTGGAAAAAATTATATTTTTTTTCCTAAAAGTGTCTCACATGGTAAAACTGATAGAATACAGATGACAATGGATTTTGCTCTTTATACTGAATATCATTATCATGGAGATTACCTAAAAATTATATTTAGCCTCTCATATATGCCTGTCAAAACAAAAATAGATTATATTTCTGTAAAGTGTTCTAAGCAGGTGGCATGCTTGTGCATCCTAAGAGACTTAACACATTGGCACATGACCACTTACTGCAAATTCAAGGGAGGTCCTGACACATGTAAATGCAGCAATTAAGCACAGCCAGAATCCCCTTGCTAGGCTGTGTATCAGGAAAGCAAATGCTAACCCTGTTCAATTGTACAGGTAAGCTTGATTATACCTAAGAACTACACTTCTGAATTCAGTGGGGAGGGTGGCTGGGACCCTGGAAGGAGCTATTCCAGTTCATGATTTTTTTAGTTACTTGGAGATTTGCTTTTGAGGGTTCAGTTTAGCTTGTTACTTTTTGTGGTTCTGGGGTTTTAACCCAGGGCTTCTAGCATTTTAGGTATATGCTCTACCAATGACCTACACTTCCAGGCCTAATACTTCTGTATTTAAAAACAGTACATTACTTTCTTTTTATTTTTCAGTTTCCAATTAGTCTGATAAATTAATGTTACAGATGCCTTTTGTAGAGTGACTACATAAATCTTCTTTTGTTTGGTTTTGTTTTTAAAATGTTTTCTCTTTCTTTCTTTCTTTCTATTTATTTATTGGCTATTTTATTTATTTACATTTCAAATATTATCCCCTTTCTCAGTTTCCCCTCTACAAAACCCCTATCCCATCCCAACTTCCCCTTGCTTCTCTGAGGGTGCATTCCCACCCATCCTCCTACTTCCACCTCACCACCCTGGCATTCCCCTACACTGGGGATAGAGCCTTCACAGGACCAAGGGCCTCCGCTCCCATTGATATCAGACAATGCCATCCTCTGTCACATATGTGGCTGGAGCCGTGGGTCCCTCCATGTGTACTCTTTGGCTGGTAGTTTAGTCCCTGGGAGCTCTGGGGGTCTGGTTGGTTGATATTATTATTCTTCCTATGGGTCAAATCTTATATTTAGTTGTACTTGATCAAGGACAGGGTATACCCATCACCTCCCCGAATCATGTTCTCCATACACAGATGACAATGTCACTAAAGCATCGGTCACAGCATGAGGTCAGGCAGGTCCTGGAGCAGACTCAGCAGGGCAATGCTTGGCAATGCTAAGACTGAAAGATTTTCAAGTTTTTGATTAATATTGCTGTAGATGTTTCTCAAGTGGATATATCCTAAACACATTTATGAATGCTTTATGTCTTCCAGGTGAAAATGTACACACACATACACACACACACACACACACACACACACACACACACACCCCAGTGGTCAGGAAAGGCACACCTGAAGAGATGAGATTTAAATATTAGCAATGTTTCTCATGGGAGTCCAGTGGTGGAGGTGCTGGGGTTGCCAGGTGGAGGGAATACCTGGCATAAAACTTTTCAAGGGGATGTTCTACAAAGATAAGGTGTTCTACGGTGATAAAGAGCACAGTCAGGAAAGGGAAGCGTGATATGGGGGGCATTTAGGTTCCAGGACATGGTGTGGAAGTTCACTGAATACAATGGCACAATTTTTTATGATTATTTGCCAGTAAAAGAGTGACATGGTCCTGTCTTTCTGGTTGCTGTATGACAAAGGGAGGCAATTAAGACGAGAGAAGAGGGGGCTAGTGACAAGCTTTGGGTAAAAGGTGACAGTGGCTTTGATTAAGGTGGCAGAAGTGGAAGATGTTAAAAGAATAATCTCTCATCCACTTCATTTACTTTAATGGATTTGAGTATCTGCACATGTTGAGTGTTAACATGTGTAACCTCTAGCACCCCAACAGCCTGGTCACACACTCAATATGCCAGCTTCTCACATCATCTTCTTCATACAAAAGTGAACAGAAGTCTTGAGGTTTTAAGAGTATAACAAAGTGCACAACATTCACTAACATGACAGGTACAGGGAATGCTCTCAATGTATTTCTGTGACTCTTAAGCTTGTGAGAGGATGGAGAAAGATGGACTTGTGAAATTGGAGTAGAAAGTAACAATAGGTCCAGGACATGCAGTACTGATTTTACTCTAGCTCTCACATGGGTTAGTCTTTCCTTGTAGCAACACAAAACAAAACAAAACAAAAAACCCAAAACAATATATACCCACAAACAAACCAAAACCAAAAAACCAAGCAAAACTAAAACCACACAACAAATAAACAAAATCTACCTTTTCTTGGTTTTAGTGCTCATCGCATACACATGGGAACCTGACTTTAAATCCTTAGCATCTATGTAAAATGCTGGGCTCAGTGGTGCACACCTGTAAATTCAATGCTGGGAGGTAGAGAAAGGGGTATCTTGTGGGCTTGCCTGGCTGGTCAGTCTAGCTAAATCTAGGAGCTCCAGGTTCAGTGGAAGACACTGTCTCAAAAAATAAGGTACACATGTACCTTAAGGAAGACACATGTCTTTGACCTCTGATTTCTGTGGGTACACAAACATACACACTAAAGAAATCTTTTCTGGCTTATCTATTGGCAAAAAGTTTTTTTTTTTATTAAAGTGGGCAGAATTTAGTGATAAATGTCTTATTGAGAAGACTAATGTTATCTTAATGAAGTTTTCATCAGCACATGGAAGGAAGGTGCTTCATTTACTCCAAGAGACTCACATCACAGAACTGAAAGTTACTGTTATGTGGTATAATTCAGTTAGCCTTCAACCAAATGTCACCTAAATAAAGATGCTAAGTTTTAAGGGTAATATGATTTTGCCTGAAATATTAAACCCAGTATGACAACCCAGCTAAGCAATGTAATGAAATCTTATTGGTTCTTTGCCTAAGATCTCTCCTCCTCTATATTGATGTTTTTGAAGTGACAAGCGCTGTGGTAAGTTGTATTGTACATTCCATTGTTTAACTGTCACAAAAGCTCTAGGAGGAAAGAAATATTTTTAATTATTAATAAGGAAGATAAAGTTTAGACAGATTAGGAAATTTACCTAAGGTCATTTAGTCATTAGGTAGTGGAACCAGGGTTGGACACTAAAGCAACATGTAACTCTCTATATTATAAAAACATTACTCCTTTATTTAGGTTACCATAAAATATTGCCTGTCTGTTTGTCCACCTACTCCTCCATCTGTCAACCTAGGATCAGTGCATTAATATCTCTTAAGATTTAGAAACACAGTGAATGCTTTATAAGTAAATTTGTATTCTGACAGTATCATCTTTATTAAAGCTAGAAAGTTTTACATTGTATTACAGCAAAACTATGTGACTAAACTTTACTTCATATGGCGTAGAATTTAAAAAAAGAAGAAAGAAAGAAAGAAAGAAAGAAAGAAAGGAAGAAAGAAAGAAAGAAAGAAAGGAAGGAAGAACAAGAACTCTAGGTTCTTCATCTTGAATATCTTATCCATTGTTAACATTTTACTTTACCAAGATCCTTAAAATTATTACAACTCCAAATGAGCCTACAATTCTTCAAGTCAACAGCTACTTTACAGAGAGATTAGGTGTTTTGGCAGTAAAGACACAGCTTACTAAAATGCAGAAATCTAAAATGATTCAATTCAACGTTGTTACTGGATATTGCAATGACTGATTCTAAGATTAAGTAACAGTTGACTAAAAGGTACGTCTAGCAAGTGTTGCCTTTAAATATATTCAGGAAGTACCGCATTCATTTTCTTGTTTTGATTTGCATTTTTTTTGTTATGGCTATCTTTCCCTTTTATAAAGAGAGAGAAATAACTTGGAGGTGAGTGGGTAGGTAGGGAGGTGAAGAGGCTCTGGTAGTGGGGGAGGTGGAAGAATATGATCAAAAGCAATGTATAAAAAAGATTTAATAAATTAAAATGTATTAGAATAAACAAAACTATTACATTAAATTCCCCATCCTCTTTATTCCCACATTAGAGTGAAAGTAGAGATTTTATATCTCTACACAAGCATCACAGAGGTGGGTACCACCAGCCTTTTCTTCCCTCCCTATATCTAATCAGTAATCAAGATATTTGCATCTTTTGGCCCTCATGTCTTTGTACCAGGTCTCTCCTCTCTTATTAGTACCGTGGCTATTTAGTTTATATATAAATATTTTAGTTTAGTTTACATTTCTCTCTGTCAGGACTCATGTAGTCATTTCCTGATTGGCCTCTGGGCTCCTAGTTTTTGCCTTGGATTTCTTACCTTCTCAAAGTGTCAGAGGGCTTTAGACACACACACACACACACACACACACACACACTAATCCCTCCCCCCCTCCCAGAGCACAATCCTATGTGCCACTCCACCCACAAACCTGAAAGCATCAGCAAGATATGAAGGCCCTCACTGAGCTATCCTACCATGATCTCTGCAGTCCATCCCTGGTGCTTGTGTCTTGTACTTCCTGTGGCATAATTTCAATGATTTTATGAGTTACTTAAATCCTCATATCATTTCATAAACATTCTTTCTGCATCCTCTTCCTTGACCAGTCACTGGCTTTCTATGTTTACTCCTTATCCTGTTAGTTGGTCTTGTTTTCTCCCTACTTCTCTTCCCCTTCCTCCCTATGACAGCACTGGTCCTTGTGGTGGAGGATTGTAGCTGTTTATTCTGTATTGTGCTGAGCTCTGGATCACAGCAAATGTTCAGATGTCTGATGTATGAACGAATACTTGGATACACCTACTATATCTTTTCTTGGGAGACTATATTGAATGACAGCTATACAGACGATTGAGGCCTGTATAACCTTTACATTTTGGATGTAATATGTTACTAGAAATTGCGGTCATGATAAATTCTATGATTGATCCAAAAATCCAAGATTTGGCTACTAAATTTTCTACTAGATATGAAGTCTTATTTCAATGAATATGATACAAAAAGATTTTTTTCTGGTCAATTATTACTACTAGCAATGTGATTATTTCATGCATACTTTTGAGAAATTGTAGATTATCTATATATTTTATGAATTTTTATAACAGATAATTAATCTTGGCTAAAAATTTCCTCCAATTTCAGCTTAGACTTGCCTTTAATTTTTTTGTCGTTCTGGGTATTGAATTCATGGTCTGGGTACTTGCTTTACCAATCTGATATATGTCTTGACTTCCTTTTTGATTTTTAAAATAATCACATTTAAATAATCAAGAAAATAATCATATTTGAATAATTAAGAAAAACTATTGTTTTTATTTAGAAAGAAGGAGAAACAGAGAGAGAGGGAGAGGGAGAGGGAGAGGGACGGAGAGAGAGAGAGAGAGAGAGAGAGAGAGAGAGAGAGAGAGAGGAAAAGAAGAAGGGTATAGACACAAGTGAGGGAACATGGGAAGGGAAGGAGAAGCAGAGGAGAAAATAGAAAGCACATGGACCATGGAAGGAAAGAGCAGGGAGAATGGAGAGGCAGTGAGGAAACAGGGATAACATACTAGTGTGGGAAGGCAAAGCTACAGAAATTCACACCTGTCTGTCAATGTGTGCCCTTTCCTGTTTGCCCATATGCCAGTTTTCATCCTACTTCCATCAGACAAAAGCCCCTCTAGAGGTAGCCCGAGGCATCAGGAGTCTTCCCTCTGTGGCTATGATTTGATGCTGTCACCAGTCCAATTCATGGCTTTACGAGATACTACTGCAATGCTGCAATGGAAAGGGAAAGTTTTCAACTTGGCTTCATCCAAGAAGGTTTCCTTCTTTCTTATTTTTCTTACTGTGTGGCTCTCGCTTATCGGCCTGGAACCTTCCTATGTTGACCAGACTGGCCTCAAAGGCATGGTGGCATGTCTCAGGTACTTCCCGCAGAGTTAAGATTATTTCTGACAATGTACTCCAGATGTGGGAGTGTAGTGGATTACCTTGAAATCTTAAGGACTGGCTAACAGCAACTTAAGTGGAGGTTCAGCACCTATTGTGCTGATCAAAATAACCATTTCTCCCTAAAGACTCCTTGTACCCAAATACCACCTTGCTAGAAAACGAAGGAACATGTATATATGAAGTCTTATAGAACAAGTAGAAATGACAGAAAAGAAAGCAAAAAGGCTTAAATAAAGCAAAGCTCAGGATGCAGTGAGCCTAATTAGTTTGAACATCTCTAACAATTAAGAAATAAAAAGTATTCGACATAGGCTTTTAATAGTAATATTTCAACACACTTTACACTATGATCCAATTAATAAAAATTACTGAGACAATGATTACTGGGTAAAATGAATAGGCAAATGAAAGTATTCATGTATTGTTTTCAGGGTAAACATATGCTGCTCTCTCCTGAACTATATAATCTGCTTTTATGTTGCTGGACTGCCTTTCAATTAGTTTGCATTAGTGGATTACTGGTAAGAGTGATTATCCTCCCTCAAATTCTAATTAGGTATTTTATAAGTAAAAGAGTAATTCACGGCTAGCAAAACAAAGCAAATATCACCAACCACAAGGCATACCAACAGACTTTGCTATGAGACAATTATTCAAGGGACACACATTTTATCAGGCAGGCCCAGTGGACTAAGATATAAAATTTATAGTAACTCTACTTGTTGACATATATACAGAAAAAAGACAAACAGCATAGGAAACCCGAGTCAGGATTTCAGGAGGAAAGCCAGGAGAGTTGTGGCTGAACAGCAATGTTGTAAAAGAAGAAAATACAAAATCAAACAAAGACCTTGGGAACCTACCAGTCAAGACCCTGGCATATTAAATGCACACCCGATAAATGTCTGTTTTCTGCATATAACTTCCAGTGAAAGTTTTGATAGCACCCTATTCAGTTTAAGAAAACACATGGATTTCATTAATCTTTCATTTAAATTTTAATACATGTATTTATTTGCTTTTGTGTATGTGAGAGTGTATATAACATGGTGTGTGTGTGTGTGTGTAAATAAGAGGGTAGCTTGTTGGAGTCGATTCTCTCCTTCCACCATATGAGTCTTCTTGAGGATTGAACTCACGTCATCAGTGCCTTTACTCACTGAGCTGTCTTGCCAGCCTCAATAAATTCAAATTTTGAAAAGTAATTTTATAGTTTACTAAATATTTAACTCATATTGTAACTACAAGAGTAAGTTCCTAAGACCATATGCAAGTGTTCTTTTCCTCTCAAGGCACTTGCTAAAAGGCAATCAGATACACGTAGGTATGTATGTACATAATATTACCAAAACAGAGGGAACAGAAGGGAACTGAGATGTTAGAATGTTTCTTACTTTGGAAACAAGAAAGGCAAATGTATCTATTGTACACAGAAACAATCAATATAACAAATCTGTTTATAATTATGACAAAAAATTTCAGAGAAAAGAATAGAGACTAAGCTGTGTATCTCATAACAATCTATCATTATAGTTAGGGACATGGAAATGTGCCTTTTTGCTACTAGATTTCATGCTTCTTCTTAAAGATAGGAATTATTTCTCATCCACATTTTTTTTTTTGTTTCCTATGAGTTTTATTCAGGCAAAACTCTCTATGAATTTTAACCAAAGCTCAGAGAAACCGTTCCCCATGATCCAGCAGTTCTCTGGATGGCATTACAAGATTATGTGACACTGCCACAGCATTCAGATATCTGCAGTCATGACCTGTAACGCCTTCTCCCTTACATGGGAGCAAGTTAGTGCGGCTGTATCATGATCAACGCCAGCCAAGCCTGGGTTTTTGAGGTTCAGAAGCAGAATTCATAGCTGCTTCTGTAAGTCTGTTGTGAGGGACACAGACACCCACCAGAAAAGGATGTTTTCTTTAAGCAAGTAAATTCTACATAAAGAGAATGCAGATTGAAAGTGGTCTTAAAATGTCTACATTATATACAGAAACTAGAGTATGGTCTAATTCCAGTGATGGAAAATGCTTCTGTCGACTGATTTTTATAATTCTTCCATTATTCTGTGGATGAGAACAAGTTCTGTTGTATAATTTAAAATGTACTCATCTCTAGGTATCAGAATTAAATACATTTTCCTATTGGGTGGTCATTTGTAGAGTAGCTGCCTATAACGCTGCTGGCACACAGCCTCAGGATCATGCAGAATCTCTACCCTTTCTGCATTGTTCTCTGTGTATGTATACAGATATCTCTGTAAACAGTGCTTCGTGGATTTCAGACACTCGGCTCATTTAAGCACCGGGGGTGGAATAACATGCAGGTGTCAGTCCTTCATATTTCAAAGCTTGCAGATTAACCTAATATACAATACGGTGACCCAACAGCTCTTCATTTGAAGGAAATCTGAAAAATAATCTCTGATACAGCTGAAGTGTGAGAGGAACCCAGCGGGATTTCCACCTCTTCATTTCTTAATGAGTTTTTTGATAATGAGAGGTGACTTTGCCAGTCACTCTGGGCTCTATTATGGCTAATTTGACTCCTCTTCACTCTCCTTGTTAATTATTAACACTAGCCTTTTTATCCTCATGAGACCACATTCCAATTTTTTCCTTTTTTTGATTTTTTTTTGAGCCCATCTTTATGGAGGTGAAAGTCTTGGGGAACAGGTTTTCACTTAGCGTAGAGCCTGAACATTTATTATTCCTTTAGGCAGAGACGCTGCGACATCGATTACATAAGCACGGGTGTTCCTTGTGCTGGCTTTAATGTGCTAGCAATGTGAAAAGGCTGTTAATTAAGGAAGAAGCACCATGGTATTTTTCACTTGGGAATCATTTCCCCATAGAATGGTCATTTGCCACTTGCTAGCATATCCACAGATTAAAAGATGACTAGCTGCAAGGGACTGCCTTTCAGGCATGCTGAAAGAAATGATCGGTGCCATTTGTAGATAGATGGCTTTCAATTCTCAGGAGTGGCCACTGGTCACATGTATTCTCCAAAGGACAACTGTGGAAAATACTATGCAAGAGTAGAATCTATTTGTAGTTACTTTATAGACATTCAGTTATCATCTAACTAACATGTTAATTGCTTCATTATGAAAACATTTCTCTTCAACTTTTAATACACCCTGCTTTCAAAAGTGTTTCCTCAGATGCTGCTTAAAGTAACTACCTGTCTAATTATCTCTAGTTGCGGGAGCAGGTGGGGACACAGAGACAGCATGGAAGGCAAACAGAGGTTCAGACATTTTTGGCCAGGAATGGAGTCCAAGTTTGTTTACCTCGCCAGCCTTGCTCTGGGAATCAGTGGGTGAGGCCAGGAGGGTGGGAGGGTGGGGACAGTTGCTAAAAGAGGGATTCATGATGTGGCTGGCACTCTTCCCTTGAGGAAAACCATATCTCACTTCCAAGTGTTCTCTGAGCTCCAAAGTGCTCTAATCATTGCTAACTGCTAGGGAAGATACACCTCAGACACCACATTGTTTTTCCTCCTTAAAAGAGAAACTGGATTTGAGGTCTTTGCCCCCTTTCTCCACTAATTTCCCCCTGGAAATCTTGCCACTAATTTCCCCTGGAAATCTTGTCACAGATGCTTCTTAACATGTAAGCTAAGATAACCTTTTTCTTTATCTAACTCTCCTGTATTTGATGACGGTTACTGTCCTTCTGTCCTGATAACTCAGTGTTCTATAAACATTTTCTGAGTTAAAATCATTAATCAGCTCAAGGAATCATTGAAAGTATACTTTTGTTGCATGAATGTTCTCAGAACGTGCTTTGTTACTGTGGAATGAAACTGAACTGGTTATGAGGTGAACTCGCCCCCACCCCCACCTCCATCCCTAATTCCCCATGGGCAAAGCTCCTGCTCAGGTACACTGCCTTCACCAGCTTAGTTTCCTCAGCAGGAAAACTAAGAGTCTCTACAGGTCAAAAGATACACAGTTCATGAGGATTCTAACACAAAATGATGGTAAATTAACTCATGGGGATATCTGAAGCAATGAGTACAAGCTGTTCACCTATAAAGTATGATTAATAATCGGTATCTCATTTTGAATGAAATTAGTTGTTTTAAATTTTAGAAAAGAAAATGTGAGATTAATCATCTATTAGTAAAGCTTCACGATCATTGAAAATCCTCTGCAATTAGCAGTGTGCTGTCTGCAGCACATACCTCCCCCATACACAATCACCTTTATAAGGAAGCACCATTATTCAGAAAATTATCTCCCATCCAAGACTAACCACTCAGAGCTCTCTGTTGCTAGTGTTCCTGGCTAGTGTAAGTTGTAATTAATTGGGATTTGGACAATAACTCTAATTGGGTCAATATGGAAAAAAATTGCAACGCATGCCCGTTATGTAAATCTCCCTTTCAAGGGGGACAAAAGGCAAGACAATGATTTCCTATACATTTCAAATTGGAATAGTTTGAGGGCAGTTTAGGTTGATATTAAATATTTAAACAGATTTCACCAAATTGCTATTGAGGGAATATGATTAAAAAAAAACCACGTGATTATTTTACAATTGTCTTCATTATCATCAAAAGTGACAGTAATAGCTAGGAAGAAAGTATGTTTTTATCAACTGCTGAGAAATTATTTAGTGGCCTTGCTTGTGAAACAAAACTTGTGAGTTTGGGATGAAAGTTACTCTTTCTCCCTCAATTCCCCAGGCTGTACCAATCTCCCAGTACCAAAAGGAAATTATGGCACAGGGGAACTTTTTATTTACATCACTACATGAAGGAGCTGTTTTTCTCAGAAATAATTGATGTTTTCTAAAAAACTGTTAATCATTGTAAAATCCAAGCCAAGATAAAGATACCCTCAGTTTTTACAGGGCCCCAAAGAGGTCTCTAATAAAAGCTTCTTTATCGATCTAGGAGTGCACAATAAGATAAGCACAAAATAATGGTCATATGCACCAAACAGCAGTTAATATGAAGGAAAAACTACAAAATAGGAGTGGAATACAAAATTGTCATGAACTAAATATTTGTGGATCTACCTGAAAAATGAAAATCTTGTGGTTATCTTGTATCTTAAGAGATGGTTCAATAGTTAAAAGCATTTATTGTTCTACAGAGCACCCATATTTGGTTCTGAGGACCCACAACTGCCTATACCTCTAATTCTAGATCTGATGCCCTCTTCTGACCTCTGTTAGCTCATACATGCCTGTGGTATAATACACATAACATATAGGTACATACATATACACACATGTACATATAAAATACCCAAATATATATATATATGTGTGTGTGTGTGTGTACATATAAAGATTAAAAAAATGTGGTCCTCCCAGACCCAAAAAGACATAGAGTACATACTCACTGATAAGTGGATATTAGCCAAAAATTTCAGAAATCCATGATACAACTCACAGACCATATGAAGCTTAACAAGAAGGAAGGCACAAGTGTGAATACATAAATCCCACTTAGAAGGGGAGAACAAAATAATCACGGGAGGAAGAAGGAAGGAAGAACCTCGGTGAGAGAGGAGAGGGGAAGGGACAAAAGGGGGGCAGGATCATGTATTGAGCGGGGAGAGAGGAGAGAAGCTCAGAGGGACAGAAGAATGAATAGAAATAAGCAGCAGTGTGGAGTTGGGGCATGGGGAAAACCTCTAGAAAATCCCAAATACCAGGGATGTGAGAGGCTCCCAGGATTAGACAAAATGCCCAACAGTGGGGAGATGGAACCTGAAGAGACCACCTCCAGTCGCTAGACATGCCTCCCCAGTTGAGGGATGGGGCCACCTACCCATCTTAAAATTTTTGACCCAGAATTGTTCCTGTTTAAAGAAGACACAGGGACAAAAATGGAGCAGAGACTGAAGGAAAGGCCATTCAGAGACTGCCGTAACTTGGGATCCATCCCATGTGCAGGCACCAATCCCTGGCACTATTGCTGATGTCATGTTGTGCTTGCTGACAGGAGTCTAACATGGCTGTCCTCTGAGAGGCTCTGCCAGCACCTGACTGAGACAGATGCGATACTTACAGCCAACCATTAGACTGAGTCCAGGGACCACCCCTATGGAAGAGTTAGGGGAAGGACTCAAGGAACTGAATTGCAACCCCAGAGAAAGAACAACACTATCAACTAACTGGACCCCTCAGAACTCCCAGGGACTAAGCTACCAACCAGAGAGCATACATGGGCTAGTCTGTGGCCCCCACTACATATATAGCATATATAGGACTGCCTATCTGGCCTCAGTGGGAGGGGATTCACTTGGTCCTGTGGAGGCTTGATGCCCTGGAGAAGGGTAATGCTTGAGTCATGAGGTGAAAGTGGATGGGTGGGTTGGGGAGAACTCTCTTAGAGGCAAAATGGACAGTGCATAGGGTGAGGAACTCATGGAGGTGGAACTGGGAAGAGGGATAACATTTGAAATGTAAATAATAAAATAACAAAAACTGAGGTCCTCTATTTCACAAATTTATACTTGAAAATAAGTATTTCTCAAAGATAAACATTAAACAATGTTAAAACATTAATGTACTTGTGAGAACTCAAGAAAATTTTTAAGAAGCTTACAAAGTATTTTATTTCCTATATGAAAAATCCTGGTAGTTTTTATAACTTAAATCTGATTTATCATCTTTACTGTTTGAATGTGAACACAACAAACTCCTCTTTTTGAATAATCTCCAACACAGGTAGTACAGTTAGTTCTTCAGTATATATGCATGTTTACTAATGTGCAGGTACAGGTTGAGACTGGGTCAATCTCTAGTGTCATTCCTCAGGAAGTCCCATATTGCACTGTTTCTTATTGGTCAGTGATCCTCAGTGATCCACTTGTCTTTTCCTCAGCAGGATTAGAGAACACAGCGCCATGCCTGGTTTCCCATGCTGGTTTTGGGCTTGAACTCGGTTCCTCCTCTTATGAAATCCTGACTATTCTATTCTTGTGTTTTTGTTCAAATGAAGGAAGCCATTTTAAAAAGATGTCTATACCTGTTTACCCCCCTAAGAAAAAGACATGCATTTTGTCATCAGAATGGGAATAAAGACAGGGAACTAAGACAAGAAGGGCATCCAGAGCTTCTCTCTGGTAGGAAGGAACAAAATTGGCCTTTCTGAACTGGCTGTGGCTGACATGCAGAATGAATGATTCAATGTAGACAATTAAACATATCAGACTCTCCCGAGCACAGGCATTGAGGCTGAATCTGAAGCAAGACCCATCCCTCAGTTCTTTGGCTTCATAACATACACTATTTGGAAATTATATGAACCTGGCTAAATACTGAGGACTGAAGTTACAGATGGAAAGCCTAGAGTATCCCTGATAGCCACTTAGCATCTATTACACGCTAGTCTTTGCTCTGTTTACCCTCATCTCGAATGCCTCTGTAAGTGTAATTACCACGCTCCTTCTGTAAATAAGGACCTTTTAGCTCAGAGAGGTTAAACTACTGTCAAAGGTCAAGTGGCAGAGGCATGACTGTGTGTGGAACTCAAGCCCCGACTGTTAAGTACTGTAACATGATGCCTTTCTTACTAGAACAGGTGTTTTCAGTCTGGTTCAGGTCTGAAATCTGGGGTGGACCTGAGGTGTACAGCATAACACATTCATACCTGCATGAATTTCTTTCCCAGTTTAAGAAGGTAGACTCTAAGAGATAATAACCAAAGAGATAGCTATTGGGTTGTAGCAATGAACAAAACCAAAGAATAATTTTTTAAAAATTAAAATTACAGTTGTAGAGACAGAGATTTTAATTTTAAAATTAGAATAATGTAATAGTGCTATTTAAAAGTTTTGAAGAGGGTTCAGTGGTTAAGAGTACCGATTGCTCTTCCAGAGGTCCTGAGTTCAATTCCCAGCAACCACAAGGTGGCTCACAACCATCTGTAATGGGATCTGATGCCCTCTTCTGGTGTGTCTGAAGACAGCTACAGTGTACTCATATAATTAAATAAGTATTTTTTTAAAAAAAGTTTTGAAGATATAGGAAGTGTTAACTGTATAGAAAGTATAGAAAGAGTGAGAACAGCCTTTGGCAAGAGGAGTATGGAGTCTGCGTGACTCACGTGACATGACCAGAGCCCTGAGGACCATGCTTTAAAGCTACATGGAGATATGGGGTGAGGCCTGCTCAGATAGGTGAAAGACCTATTGCCTGAGGGAGACTTAAATGATCTGGCCTAATAGAACACTCAGGAAAGGAGAAGGTTCCTGCCATGACCAGGCTCCAGGAGGCAGAGTTCAGCATGGGGTACCACAGCAAGAACCATATGTAGTAGGAGATTAGTGACCTCACCCCCGCCAGCATGTAAGAGCACCTACTGGCAAGCAAATTGAGTCTAGGGAAAATGAGAAAGCCTATCACCAGGTTTCCACTGATGCTAGACCAGGATAACAATGAAGGTTATTATTACGCTGGTGAACAGTCTCAGTAGAGGACCCTTGCTTCCTCTCCGATTTCTAAATATAAAGGAACAAGTCATACATGTAACAGTATTCTACCGTCCCCTGAGGAGATAAGTCCATTCTCAGGAGAACATCTCAATCAGTGTATGTTGAAAGGGAACCTTGACACATAGAACATTTCTTAGAGATGGAGGCAGTCTCAGGTGTTCTGGCAATGGCAGACTTCGTAGGTCTTCTGCTCCTTAAGGTACAATGAGAAAGTTGTCTACTCTATATAGCAGCTGTCCTGCAGTTCAGTGAGTGATAGGGAGTACCATTTCCCATAGACTATGGCATCATAGACTCAGGGAAGCTCCATAAGCTCTTTGCTGACTCCTATTAAGATCAAGTTTGGGATATATATCTATGATAACATCTACCCATCCCTTGCCATTCCACATAGGAAGGAAATGTGAGTACTCACTGTCATTTCTGAGGAAATTATTAAGCAGCTGGAAAAGGGGAAAGCTATCCCAGGAGTCTTGAGGTTGGGCCTCCAGTGCAGTATCCATATCTACTGTGAATAAAGCCCAAAACTTCTCTGCGTGCTCGGCCAATAAGTCTGGCCACCAGGCAAATGCCTGCAAGAAGAAAATGAGAAATCAATGACTTGTTAGAAACATGTACAAACACTACGCTCCCAAAAATAAGTGCAGCATGCCTCAGTTTCACAAGTAAGTATGATATATAAAATAATATTTTTAAGATAAATTTTATTGGTATTACAATATACAATAACAAATTTGTCATTGATGAATGAAACCTAAAATAGGCATTTATTTCTTTAGAAGCCATAAACTTTAGGAAAACCTATACTACAAAAACAAAAGAAAAATTCTTGCATATAAAAATTATGCATAACTAATGTGGTTATTTCCTTTTTATGATAGGATTACTAACATATTTGGCATCATACTGTAAGATGAGTTCCTTCAACTTTGTCTTTAATGATAGCATGTCATTCTACTATGAGAATACACTGTCTTCTAAAGCCACTGCCCCTTTAAGAAGACTTTTCCCCAGTTTTTGAGATACCCAAGGGCAGTGTGGTAAGAGCTCTACAAATAAATCCTGGAGTAAAATACTGATTGTTTTATTATGGTTTGGAGATGAAGTGTCTCAACAAAAGGCTTGTGTTGGAAGCTTAGTACCAAGCTGGTAGTGCTATTTTGGGATGTTCTAGAAACTTTAGGAGGTAGGCAGTGGCTTGATGCTTTCAGTCTGGCTCCCAGTTTGAACTGTTCTGCCTTCCATGTCTTCTTCTCCATGACAGACAGAACTACCTGAAACCATGAGCTCCTTCTCTTGCATTCTCCCTGCCGGCTATTCGGCTCACAGTGATGAAAGGTGAGCGATCAGAGTTCCTTAGGAAGTGCTTCTAAATATGATGGGGTTGAAGGGTGTTTCAGAGTCTTTACACATTGCAAACTGATCTCTAGGAACAGATTTTACTCCTGTCCAATCACCAAACAGCCACCAGTCATCATTTTACTGTTTATGAACATAAATAGGTCATATTCTTGCCCAACTTAAAGTCCCGTTTCATCTAAGCAACACACAGCAAAATCCAAAAGCCTTATCAAGCTTGCAAAGGCCCGTGACCTCCCTGTTTCAGGTCTGGGTTTTACTTCCCTAGAGAGGACATCTGGACTGCCAGTGTGAACTAGGCCCCTGGACGGTTCCCTGAGACACAACAGTTTTCTTCATGGGACACAGCGCTGCTTATGTGATTGCACATCTGGTTCTCAGACTGTGAACGCTGGCTAAGACAGCGCATGTCTGGCCTGCTCTTCACTCTGTACTTGGTCAGGTCTGTTATGACGGGTAATGAAAATAATCAGTTTAAAAAATTATGCTTCTTTAAGAGGAGAAAATAATACTTTGCTTTTAGACAGTTCTCAAAAAATAATGGGGATGCTTCTGTTCTCAGTTTTGTTTTACTTTGCCTATCTATGATTACAAGTAATCTTTAATACGTTTTCATACACTCATAGAGTATTTTAAAATCATTTTTTTTTGCGTGTGTGTCGTCTTTTAAGTCTTGTCCTTATTTGTCTACTAAGTGCCAGTTGTTATCAAAATCTTGTTCTTGTGTGAGTGGTATACATGCATGTATAGGCCATAGATTTCTCTGATCACTCTACCATTTGTGTTGAGGCAGGGTCTCCCTCCCACTCGGACCCAGAGCTCTCCACATGGCTAGCTAGTTCCCATGGTTGCTCTTGGGGATCCCTGCCTCTCCTTCCAGAGCATCGGGATTGCAGGGGTCTGCCAAACTTTCCTGATGTCTCTGGGCTCTGGGGATCTGAACTCAGGTCCTCCCCACGTTTGTGTAGCAAGTTCTTTACCCACTGAACCATCTCCTAGGCCCACTATCATAATCCTTTAGGCAATATAAAACAAGAAAGTTTCTGTGGTGCATTTTTATTATTATCCCGGTTAAAACTATTTATTTAAAAATTTAAATCCTGCAGCCTGAGAATCACACCCTTGGTTTCTGAACTCTATTTATTTAAGTATGTATCAGTTTTTACCAGGAAAAGATAAAATGACAAAGCTGAGAGACTGGGTAGTAAAATCCTGAAACATGATTTTAAAATCTTTTAATAGCAAAAAAATGGCCTTAAAAATCATAGGTGTCAAAAAAAGAATGTTAAGAAAAGTAACCATATTGCTAATTAGCATAAAGTAAATAGAAACAAAAGCTGAATTATACTAGAAAATGTTACATAAATGAACTTAAGAGTGATAAACATTTTAATGTTTTCCTCAATATTGCCATACAAATATAAGCGAGGAATTTGTTCAGGAATGCTATACTGCATAACTGCATAAACCCAGCAGAGTGTCACATGCAGTGATTATCTCTGTGCATTTGCTGAATTTATATATCTATTCTAACAATATCTAATAATATATAAAAATCTAATAACATAACTTAATGATACTAACAAATAGTAGGTAAATAATATATAATAGTAGTATTTATTGATTTATTTTATATCTCTAGTTCTTGTCCTTTGAAGTTCGAGTTGTGATAATGTAAAGTAGAATCTGAGATTCCTCACTGAGCAGAGAAGAGTAGAGAAGCTAGTCAGAATTCAGTCCTGTGAAGAGAGAGGCTCTCAAAATCTCACTTCCTGTTCACAGCCAATACCTTCACAGAAGGCTAAAATTAAGAACCTAGCCGCCGTGTTAGCTCTGCATTGTTTCAGTACTGTCTGACAAATTCTGAAAGCTAACTTGGAAGAGAGAGCCAGACTGGGAATGAAAAGTAATGGAATATGACCTTTAAAAAAAAAAACCAAAAACCTATATGCTTTTCCTACTGACTATAAAACTTCAGTATGTTTTAAAGAAGTATTGTTTATGCCCCGAATTGTGATTTGGATGACATTTGTCTTGTGAATGTAAGTCAAGATGTGGTGCACATCTCATTGATGACTTGAGAAAGTATTGAACAACCAGTTTTTTTAAATTAATTAACTAATTAATTTCATATGTTTGTTTGTATCTGGGTGAGTATCTGCAATATGTGTGGTACATACTCATTGTGGTTTTATAGTGCCCAGAAAAAACAAAATAGAACATCAAATCTCCTGTAGCTGGTCTTATAGGCTGTTGTGAGTTACCTAACATGGGTGCTGGGAATTAATTTGGTTCTCTGGAGGAGAAGGAAGGGCTTTAAACCATGGAGCCGACTCCCCAACCACTGGCTGAAGACCTAAGCAAAAGTAGGAGTTTGTTTTGAACACAGGATCAGTCCTGCCACCCGTCCTTCCTTTCTCTTGCTATGCATTAGAGGAAGCTGTTCTGACTGGACTGGAGGGGAAGAAGAGGACCATTCTGTTTCCTCCCAGGGTTCCACCTCATGAGGGGTAGATGCTCAATAACAGAGTCTCTCTGGGCTGAGGAAACCTCTCTCAGAAAATCATCTATTGGTAAGGCACCTCTGGGATGTTACGAGGGCAATTCGAAATCTGTCTTGCCTCTAACACTAAGTCATGATTTACTGTAAATGATCTGACAGAGGCAGAAGGCAATAGCTTATCAATATGCTTAAGAGGAACATGTAAGTTAATATTGAATGATAACTATAATATATATGACAGGCTGATAATACTTTGAAAGCTCTGTCAGTTTTACTCAAAGCTGTTGAACATTTTTTTCTTCTTCTTTGAGACAACGTATCTCTGGCTGTCCTAGAACTCATTCTGTAGACCATGTTGGTTGGCCTAGAAATAAGAGATCTGTTTGCCTCTGTCTCCTAAGTGCTGGGATTAAAGGATTGCACCACCACCACCTGGCACTGCATCAAAGTAGTTGAAAATGGCAGATAAGCATGAACCTTGAACCTGGGAGTAAGGCGTTGAGCTTCTGAACTTAGAGGCAAGACTAGAGTACTCAGAAGTACATGACTTCTTCGCCTGGATTTCTACTTCCTAGTCTGTAAATCAGTAACAACAGTATCTTCTCTAGCCTCTGGGTTATTGTGAAAAATAAATCAATATGGACATTTCTTTCTATATAAATATAAATGAATGTTATCATTTGTAATTACAAAAATACATTGAAATTCATGTACAGATAGTGAGTTAATGTGCTTTAAAAATAATGCCCAAGCTATTTATGGGGCATGTGCCTGTAAATGGGAAGGCTGAAGCAGGAGAGTCTGAGTTTAAGACCAGTGTGGGTTACAAAGAACCTGTCTTAGGAACAAACAAGTTAAAATGAAAAACAAAATGTCCAATATAAATTTACAAGGTTTGGTGGGCTAAGTACTCCTCTAGAAGTTTTATAAGTATTATATTAGTTATTCTCCCAAATTCCTCATTTGAGCAGATGGTATAATTGTTTTATTTGTAGAGCTAGTATATAGGAGAGAAATGATATCATTTTCTTAAGCAACTATACAGGGCATATCAGCTGTTCATCCGTCCACCCATCCACCCGTCCATCTGTCCATCCATCCATCCTCCTTCTACTTTATATATCAGAACACTGCTACTGTACCTTGATTTCTTCTTGCCATAAACATTTATTATCACATGGCTTATTTACATATTTTCTAATTTATCTGAAATCTAAGGGTTTTGATTGCTTTTATTTTTGGAATGGATAATATATAATTTAGTATAAAAAAGGAGGATCATTCTACATTGAGCAAAACCAGAAAATTTGGCTTTGAAAATTTTTTTTTTTATTTCCCAAGACAACATTTTTCTACAATGCTAAAATTTGTGACTATAAAAACTCTGGAGTTCATTTGGAATGTAAATAAAGAATATAGAAAATAAAAAGATATATTTAAAAAAAAGCTCTGGAGATAATTCAATAATTACTGTATCTCTTGGCCCTCAAATATACATACATAAGCATACACAAAACAATATGGAAGGCCATATTCTAGTAGTAGCCAGTGGAACTGACCATAACATGCTGCCAGTTCCTCATAATTCTTTTAATTATTTTGATATTCATTTTAATATGGATATAAATATTAAAATAATAAAAAAGAGGTGAAGATACTTCAGAATGTATGTCATTTTAAAATGTTACCTTTGTTCTTATAAGTTTAAAAATTAAATATTATACAAGTAAATTTAAACAAAGAGGTAAAATATCTCAGTGAAATCTGAAACCCTGAGGATGGAAATAGAAGAGGAAGCAACTGGAAAGATGTCCCACATTTACATATTAGGAGAAACAATGTTAAATTACCCATATCATTCAAAGCTAGTGTGATGGTTTGAATATGCTTGGCTCATGGGAAGTGGCACTATTAGAAGGTGTGGCCTTGTAGGAAGTGTGTCACTGTGTAGACAGCTCTTGGAGGGCTCTATGCTTAAGCTCCACCCAGTCTGTAAGAGATACCCTCTTCTGGCTGCCTTCGGATCAAGATGTAGAACTCTCTTCTCCTCCAGTGCCATGACTGCCTACACACTGCCATACTTCCCACCATGATGATAACGGACTGAACCTCTGAACTGTAAGCCAGTTCCAATTAAATGTTATCCTTTATAAGAGTTGCTTTGGTCATGGTATGTCTTCACAGCAGCGAAGCCCTCACCAAGACAGTTGGCTACATATTTCATGCCATGATTCTCAGAACACCCATGACTTTCTTCATCAAACTATGAAAATGTTTCTAAAATTCATATGGAACCACAAAACAAAACAAAGCAAACATACACACACACACACACAACACACACTTCCAAGTAGCTAAAGCAATTGCAAACAAAAAGGATAAAGCATAAGGCATTATACTGCTTGAGTTCAAAGTAGACTAAGCTATAGTAATTAAAGCAGCATGGAACTGGCCTGAAAAGGAGACAACGGGGTAGGTGAGAGGGCTCATCAGATAAAGGAGCTTGCCACCAACTCTGATGACCCGAGTTCCTGTAACACACATGGTGGAAGGAGAGAAGCAGCTCCTGACAGCTGTCCTCAGGTCTCCACTTATGCACTCCAGCATGCACACACACAGAATAAGCAATACATACATACATACATACATACATACATACATACATAAGGCAATAAAGAGACATGCATCAATGGAATACAACAGATTATTTAGAAGAAATCTTGCACTCACAGTCCACTGATTTCCAACAAAGGTACTAAAAACATATATTGGAGAAAAAAATTTAAAAAATAATAGTACTGAAAAAGTTAGATAACCACATGAGAGATTCTTATATTCTCATCAGCTATGGAAACCAACTCAAAGTGGATTAAACACACAGATACAAAAGCAGCCACTGCAAAGCTATGGAAACACTAGATGAAAACAGGAGAAGCGGAGTCAGATGCTGGAACAAGGAAAGGTTTAGGGGAAGACATGGAAGCAAAAGCAGAACACGGACAAACAGAATTCTATCACACAAAAGATCGAATGCTCAGCAAAGCAACAGTTCACAGAATGAAGGGATAACTCAAGGCTATGAGAAAATAAAATATGTGAATGCTGTGTATCTGTGAGGGGGTTAATACCAGAATATAAAAAGAAAAAGATTCCCAAAATTCTTAGGGAACTACAACAAAACAAACAAACAAACAAAAACAACAACAAACCATAACACCCAAAGAAAAACTGAAAACAATGGCCAAAGCAATACTGAACAATACCCACCAAAGCAGAAAGCGGTACACTAACTGAAACATACACTGTCAGAATGATAGTAATGAAAATGATGTAGGCGGCTGGAGATGCCTAGCTAGCTAGCATGCTCAAAGCCCTGGGTTCTGTTGCCACTACCAAAAGAAAAATTGGTATCATGGTCCATGCTTACAGTTCCCAAAGTAGGGAGGTGGAGACAGGAGGATCAGAAGTTCAAGATTATCCCCAGCTACTTAACAAATGAGAGACCGCATTTCAAAAAGTGGAACATTCACATTAATGCAGGAACTAGTGGTGAAGTGCACGAGCAAGCAACAAACTGAAGGGAATTAGATTGGAGGATTATGGGTTTGAGGTCAAACAGTACTCTATTTTTTTTAAATTGCCTTTAATCTTTTCTTTCTCTTTTTTTAAAATATTTATTTATTTATTATATGTAAGTACACTATAGCTGTCTTCAGACACTCCAGAAGACGGCATCAGATCTCATTACAGATGGTTGTAAGCCACCATGTGGTTGCTGGGATTTGAACTCAGGACCTCCGGAAGAACAGTCAGTGCTCTTAACCGCTGAGCTATCTCTCAATCCTAATCTTTTCTTATCCCTATCCCTAATCCCAATCCTATCCCTAATCTTTTCTTTCTTAACAGTCCAGTTGTTATCCCCCTTCCGTTCTGTCCTCTGACAGTCCTGAGTGAGGTATCTCAGACCCAAAAGGACATTCATGGTATGTACACACTAATAAGTGAGTATTAGTCAAAAAAGTACAGAATATCCACCATACAATCTACAGAACTCAAGTAGGTTAACAAGCCGAAGGGCCCAAGAAGGGATGCTTCAATCACACTTGGGAGGGAGAAGAAAGCAGAGGGCAGAGGGATGGAGGGACATTGATTGGAGAGGGGAAGGAGCGGTAAAAAGGAATGAAGCTCCAAGGGCCAGCAGAATGAATGGAAATATGCAACCTCGGGAGGTGGGAGGTGGGGGGTACCCTCTAGAATGTACCAGAGACCTGGGAGGTCAAAGACTCGCAGGAGTCAAAGGGAGGGACCTTAGACGAAATGCCCAACAGTGGGCAGAGGGAACTTGTAGAGAGTCCACCTACAGTAGAAAGACAGGGCATCAGATGGAGGGATGGGATTCCCATCCCATGGCTAAAAATTCTGACCCAGAATTGTTCCTGTACTCTACTCTTTCTCGGACATGCTAGCATATGTCTGGAAACTGGAGACTGGGTAAACCAGTCATGAGCTGGCTGCCAATCATAGCAAGACCTCATCTCCAAAAAACCAAAATGTGTAACAACAACAACAACCACTACCACCACCACCACCAACAACAACCCAAACCAAAACCAGCATCAAAGGATGGGTGAAAGCTCAGTTGGTGTTTGCTTGCTGCCCAAGCATGCAAACCTAAGTTTGGCTTGCTATCATTCACATAAAGAGCCAAGGGTAAGGCTCTGCTCCTGCAACTGGGAAGCAGAAACAAGCAGCTCACTGAACTCTGTCGGGCATCCTGCCCAGCCTGTATATGTGAGCTCCAGATTCAGTGGGAGACCTTGCTTCAAGGAACAACGTGATGAGTGACTGAGAAAGACAGGTCCCTGATTTCAACCTCTGGTCTGCACACATATGCACATCTGCATGCACAGGTAGCTGATTAGAACCAGTGGTTTTCCCAGGAGGCAATTGGACTTCCTAGTTCTATCAGAGGGAATAGCTTTTGGAAGAACTGCTAGATTCATTTGTTTGAAATCTCTCTGATCCAGCACAGCCTGCTCCCTGAAATGTGGAGAAAGTCTTAAAAGATTTTGCTGAGAAAAAGCTAAAATCAGCTTTCTAGGGAGAAAAACCCGAAGGTCAAGAGGCCTCCAGAAGAGGAGGGACCGCCTTACAATCAAGTTCCTGACAAGGAGGTGAATGGCTGGACACCTGCTTAATGGAGGAACTGTGCAAGAAGGAAACAGCCACTTAGTCCTGTGGAGTGCACTGGGACAGCGGAGGGAGGCAGAGTGAAAGGGAGAGTGGGAGTCCGAGCCACCAGGAGGTCACCTCGAGGCAAATGCATTAACCTCCTCAAAGGAGCTGAAGAGCAGAGGGAGCTGGGTGCAGTTTGGAGTAATGAAACTGACGGAACATCCAGCAAAATGAATCTCGGTGTAGAGTGCCATCCACTAACACACTCTGGAAATGACTTTGAAAATAAGACCAGTTCATTCTCCAGATCTAATGGAGAGGAGAAAATGAAAGGATTTAAAAATTAATGCAAGACAAAACAAAAAGCCAAAAATTTCCAACTTTTGTGAATTGGTGAATTTTTGTGAATTTCTTTATGTGAATGCTAGCAAGCCAGACTTAGTTTGTATGCTTGGGCAGCAAGCAAATAGCCAAAATTTTTCCAAATTTTCTTTCATGATGTTTTGCTTGGGTTGGAAGACATTAATTATGCACGTGATTTCTAACTAATCATGGTCATCTAACAGTGTAGCAAAGGCTAGCCCGCTCAAGAAAGTCTTGTATTCCAAGGAAAAGCCTAAGTTGACTTTAAAATAACAACCATCAGAAGGGTCCTGCTTCACAGACACATTAAAGGGTTGTCTTGTGCAAAGAAAAGGAGGAAACAGTTTTACTCACCTCTCTTCCCTGTGGGATTCCAAAAATTTGGAGCGTAAGCAGAACAGAAAAATGGCACCGTGTTACAGAGTATTTGTAAAGAAGCCACCAGAATAGTTCCACTTGCATTGTCACACAGAGCATGACGCTCTGTAACACAGAGAGTGACACTTCTATGCCGTGTTTCAGGGAAGCCAGTTGAAGGTTACGAATTAAAAAACAAACAGCATCTGTATTATAATTATACTTTTAACGAGCATTTTTTAGTGACTACACTGACTATATTAAAAACACTACATTTTAATTTCCATAAAATATATAGGAATATTAGCTGTGCCTGTTCATTGGAAACACATACTGAAATAGAATATTTGGTCAGATTAAAAACAATTTAGAAGGGCCTTAGACTCTGATGATAATCTCTTTCAGATCAACACAAAGACGACGAAACATACCTATATTTTTATCATATGATATTTTCTTTGTAGCAAGGCGGTGATTCTAGCCCAGAAAAAAATCCCTCTTGGGAATTCATTTCAAATTATTGAAGCAGCTGTTTCTTCAGTTTAAAATAAAATATCCATAACAAGTTCACACATGACAGATGCAAGCTAAAAACTAGATTCCACAGTGTGAGCTAAAAGCAGATGTTTTGAATGATCATATTTATTACCAGATACAATAAATCTTAGTTACCTATAGTAAGGCTTCATGAATACTCTTTTCCAAGAATTTGCTTAAATATAGGTCCTGTAGTTTCTCATATTTTCTGAGAACTAGATTCCATTAAACATAAATATTCTATAAATTTACATGTATTTGGTCTGTTTTCTTTTGGTTCCTTACATCTGCTTCCTCAAAACTAATAGCACAGTGAGGACACCAACATTTATTGTGTTTATTTAATTCTACATATTTCCTCCATTCAACTCAAAACCAGAAAATTGCTTTTGTACTCACAACTATTGAATAGAGTATTTTAAGTCTTAGTATATCAAGACGGTGAGTATAGAAAATGTATAGGGTGTATAGAAAATGTTAATATGTAATTAGGACTTTGAAAATATTGGCTGGCAATGGGACTCAGGGGCAGAGGGTTGGATAATGCCTGGGTTCCCTCCAAGCATGACAAAATAAAACAAAACAAAAACAAAACAAAAACAACAAAACCAAATATTTAATGAAAACATACAGAAAATTTGATGCAAAAGAGAAGACTTCAGTCAGTTACACAATCATAAATGTTTTGATTAATGTTCACTGTCCCACGTTTTCAAACAAAATGATCATATCGTAGGATAAAAAGAATTCCAAGTTGTTTAGCATCTAAACATGGGTGTGTTCTATCTTTGCTAGCTATTATTTATGTAACTTGGGGACATATCTCCCAAGTTTTCTCATGTCCTTATTATGTGGTTGCTGTCAAAAACAGATACAAAAATCATACTTGCGCACACACACACACACACACACACACCACACAATCACATGCACTCACACACATGATCACATAAGTGTGCAAAATCAATCAATCTCTCTCTCTCTCTCTCTCTCTCTCTCTCTCTCTCTCCCTCTCTCTCTCTCTCTCTCTCTCTCTCTCTCTCTCTCTCTCTCTCTCTCCACCTCTCTCCCTCTCCCTCTCTCTCTCTCTCTCTCTCTCTCTCTCTTTCTCTCTCTCTCTCTCTCATTCCAGGAAAGGTGCATACACACACACATGCTTTCCAGGAAAGGTGTATGTTTGGCCAGCTGCATACTGAGACTCCTGTCCTGCTATCTTTTCACTGCTTCCCCCTCCATGGCAAAGCCCTTGGAACGTTATACTCTGGCTACAGGTCATCACCTCAGCATGATGCTCCTCGTTTTGCTGTAGGACTTCTATGCAGAGCTCTGCGAGATGAAGAACCTCTTCCAGCTTCCTGGCAGGAGTTGCCTGGTTCATGGTCTCTGTTTAAAAAAAAAAAAACATAATGTTACCTTGAAAATACAAAGCCAGACATGTCCTAAGATGTAATGAGGATCACAGTATTGAAAAGGCACAAGGAAGCACACTTTTGAGAGATAAGGGAAGCAGGGAACACAATTGAATACATTGTCTTTAAAAAGCCAGTTCACCAGATTGCAGAAAATGTTTCACCCACAAAGCAATCACAGATCTGCAAGTGCTTTGCCATTTAGTATACAAGAACTAACAGGTGCAACAGCACATTAGATGCTCAACTTCTGCAACAAACAAGTTACAATTCTGCTCAAGGTCAGAAACACAAAGAGAGCAGACAGCACTGTCTTTTCCTTCCGTCTACATTGTATTATCAATACAATACAGTTCTCACCAGATGAGTCATTCCTGGCATTAGCAAACCCCAGGTTTTTTGTTGCTATTTGAATTCTCAGTTCACGTTGATCTCAAATCCCAGGAGTACGAAGTCACCTAAAACAACTCTGACAGCCTGCAATTAACTGGTTTTCTCCTCTGTGAGTCTGCTGCCATCTCAGCCCACTACCAAATGCCGGGGTAGCAGATTAGAGAAGGGCAGAAGCCTTCTTCGAATTTGAAGGTATCCTTAGCATTAAGCTAAATTGGTGTAGAGGGACAAAACACAATAAGGTGAAGTGCAGCTACCAGAAATTCAGTAAAAGAGAAGGCAAAATAGTTTATTTCAAAGACTCCAACAAATTTGTAGAAATCAGGTGCCCTATGCAACACAACTCTCTTAAAACAATAGGAATAGTTTTCGTGAAGAACATTTAAGATAAAGCTGCCTCAGGCCATTTTGTGTTGCTATAACAGAATACTGGATACTGGGCACTTTACAAAGACAAGAGATTTCTTTTGAGTTTGAACAGCTGAAAGTCCAAGATTGAGAGCTCCATTTTTTGGTGTCTGAGAATATTACAACGTGGTAGGGAACTGGAAAGGAAAATGGCTATAGACACGTGTGTGGGACAATTTTACTGTATGACAAACACACTCTTTCAAGAATGAACTCTAAAACCTGTCTGTGAGGACAGCATTAATCCCTCTGACGGTGGTAGTCCCATGGTCTAGTCATTTCCTCCTAGGTGTCACACTTTAAAAGTTCCCCATCTCTCAGAAGGTCCAGATCCTTCTACATGAGTTTATAAGGAATATACTCAAAACTAACCCAAAGCAGATCAAAGCAAGTCTGCCTTGCAGTCATAGATCTCTGTTCCACTGAGAGCAAAGCCTGGTAAAGGAGGCCATAGGGAAGAGATTCCAATTTTTAGAACTAATCCTCCCTTTCTCCAACCTCAGTAGCTACTATGTCTTCCCGAAGCAGATCTTTCCTCACCACATCTCCCCAAAATCTCAGCTTTAAATCTGGAAGAGAGTCTTAACATTTCTTTTCTTAATTCATTTGCAAAGGGCAGATAGCAGTGCAGTGTAACATGCCTTCTGGTTGGTGCCTGCTCACTGAACGTTTAACATGCATATAAGTAAGACATGGCATGAAGCAGACAGGGTTCACGCCCTAAATCCTCCTACAATGGAGAGTCACTTTTTGTCTCTGTCAGGAACATGAGCCTGTCAACAAGGAACAGATATTCTCAACTATGCAAAGTAAAGGGGATGAAGTAAGCACACCAGAGTGGCAATTACAGTGGATGTTTTTGTTCGAGTTTTGAGATGGGCTCTTCTTAAATAGCCCAGAATGGCCCAGACCTCCCATATAACCCAGGCTAGCCTCAAACTTAGGATCTTCATGCTTTGTTCTCTCAGGTACTAGGATCACAGACACAGCCCACCATGCTTTGCTTTCCAAACAAATGTATCTGCCATTCACTTTCTGGTCTTTTTTTTTTCATTTTTTTCTTCATTTCTCCCTTTTAGGCTAGTGTGTCCTTATCTCAAACAATTCAACATCCCAAATCACAGCCGAAAGGATGTTTAGACAACTACCAGTTCATCCAGCTGTTTCAAGATCATTTTGAGATTCTTCAACAGAGGTGAAGTCAAGGGAGCTCACGACTTAGTGTGGCAGCCCATTTCATGTGGAGGCACTTCAACCTGTTTAGTGAGGATCATAAGAGCCTTCAAAATTCTGGAAACAAGCATGCATGTTGTATAAAGAATGGGAAGAGAGACTTAAAGGAAGAATGATCACAGAGGAATAACATGTGACCTGTGTAAGGCACAGGGCAGACAAGGTTTGTGAGAGGAGGTTTGGGGATGATGTATATGGATGATGGAAGCTGAGAAGTCAAGCACAGTCAAGCAAGGGCTTCTGAAGTATCATTTTTAAGCCATTTTAAAAATACCTACAACTCACAGGGTTAGAGAGATGAAATGAAAACATCTAAAACGTGACGATGGTAAGGCTTGGGCCTTCTGTGTTCCTGCTATGCTAGAGAATAGTGCTTTAGCATTGTGGGCCTTAAGACTGAATGACTCTATCAAAAGAGGGCTAGTGTAGTATATCCTAGGACCTCAGAAGAGATTGAATTTTAGAATAATGTATGTAGCAGCGTGTGCAACAAGGTGTGGAATCGAGATTCTGTGGAGCCCATATGAAAAGTGGACTCATGGAAGATGATAACCGATTGAAAAGAGGAAGACACAAGAGACCATGTCATTAATTAAAGTCCTGCTATGTCAACAAGGTGCTAAGAATCACATATCCTACATATCCTATGATCTTTAAGCTTCCTTGTAACTTAGAGAATTTAGAGTGACTAAAACTTTTGTGTGTTAAGCCAGGTGTTGTGAGACCATAATGGTCCATGGTTCAGGAGGAAAGGTCAAGAAAGCTTCAGCCTGGATACTTCAAATATGAGGAGGGTAGGAGCTGGATCCCTCTCCGCTCTCAACCTGGGACTTAAAGGTGGCTCACCTACTGTAAACCCTACTGTGAATTTATTACCCTGAAAGTTACTGTTCTTCACTCCGTGTTTGACCTTAAGAAGTCCCTCTCCACCCCGCCCCGTAAAACCCCTGCATATGTAGATGTAGCATCTTCCAACACCCCTGCCCTGACCAATGGTGCACAACCACATAAACCTTGTCCTAGAGACCCCTCTCCCCAAATAAACTAACTAGTCCTGCCCCAGCTGTTTTCCCAGTGTGTTCTTTGCCCACTCCCCCATCACTGACCTTCAGGTCCAGCTTTCCTCCTCCGAGCCCAGCTCTGTGCGCAGTGGGCCTGGCTTCATACCCTGAGTGATAGCAGGCTCCTTTAATCCCAACACTTGGGAGGCAAAGGCAGGTGGATCTCTGAGTTCAAGGCCAGTTTGGTATACAGAGTGAGTTCCAGGAAACTTTTGGGTTTTATCTTTTGAAATGTATAATTTTAATATATGTGTCTATACACACACACACACACACACACACACACACACACACACACACACACACAGGGAGAGAGACAGAGAGAGAGAGAGAGAGAGAGAATATGTATTTTTAAAAAAATTAATAAATACAAAATTCTTCCCCCAGAGCTCCCAGGGACTAAAGCACCAACCAAAGAGGACCCATGGCTCTAGCTGCATATGTAACAGAGGGTCTTAACTGGCATCAGTGGGAGGGGAGGCCCTTGATCCTGTGAAGGGTCGATGCCCCAGTGTAGGGGAATGCTAGGTCGGTGAGGTAGGAGTGGGTGGGTACGTGGGGGAGCACCCTATAGAAGCAGGAGGAGGGAGGATGGGATAAGGGTTTTGCAGAGGGCAAACTGGGAAAGGGGATAACAGTTGAAATGTAAATAAATAAAATATCCAATAAAAAACAAACTTGTATTTCCAACATATTTTAGGACATTTTTTTACCATGTTCTTAAAGCCATACTGAAAACTAGGGAATCAGGACTTCTGTTGTTAGGTTCAGAGAGGTTGAAGCCAATTTCCAAGGTCATAGAGTTACTTGCTGAGATTTAATTAAACCTTATCAAGTGATCAGTCCTGAACATACAAGCAATACTAAAGAGATTTGGCAGGTTGTACATACATACCCTTATCAAGTGATCATTCCTGAACATACAAGCAATACTAAAGAGATTTGGCAGGTTGTACGTACATACATAATGATTTAAAGCTGATGTCACTGCTTTGGTTGTATATATACATTATATATATACATACATACATACATACATATATACATACATATGATTTAAAGCTGATGTCATTGCTTTGGTTGTATATATACATATATAGATATATACATACATACATATATACATACATATGATTTAAAGCTGATGTCACTGCTTTGGTTGAACATTGGGGAGAACATAAGGAGTCAAGGGGGAGGGAGAGTAGAAATGATGTAGATACAGGGCTCATGGATGAAATTCTCAAAAAAAAACAGAGAAGATAGATAGACAGACAAATGATAGATGATAGATAGGCAGATAGGTAGGTATCTAGACAGACAGACAGACAGACAGATGGATAGAGACTATATATATATGAGTATCACTTCTTGGATGGTTTCGAAGGTTCTTGCCTTTAATCCCATTGTTTGGGAAGGAAGGGCAGTCTGCTTCTTTTGAATTCCAGGGCAGCCAGCACTGCACACTAACATCCTTTCTCAGTCACCAACTAATCAACCAATGAACAACAACTAAGAAAATCTTCTGAATGATTTGCCTCCTTTTTCATTTCAAAATTTCTGAGCATTGACTATATACATATATGTATAGTAATCATCAGTTACACAACAGAAAAAAATGAGACAACTAATTTTTATTTATATGTGAATGTGTTAAAATCAGCTTTTAAATTTGATATTGTTCTCAACAAAAATGTTGAGAACATCCTGTGCCCCTAGCAGAACTTAAAAACTCTTTAAACATTTTATTCTTCCTAGATAGTTTACTGAGAGGAAAGAAACTTTGTCCTTGAACATAATGGCCACTCTTAATACTTTAAATAAGCAGCATTTTTATCAAGCACAATGTGTATACACCCCTGGTTTTCACCCCATTTTGACTACAACCAAGAAGCTTAATGTGTTCCACAGGTAGAACTTTGTTAGATAACAAGGTTGTCGACAGCTCCATTAAAATCTACACCGACTATCTGAAACTAGAATTCCTCTTTAAGATGTTTTCTTCCACTATCTTTGTAACGTTTCGTCCACATTACAAATGTTGATGTTCTTGAAGCTTTACTTCAAGTTGTGAGTTGTTGTAATACATCTCAAATAGTGACATTTAAAACAAATATGCCCGAAGCAGAGAGGTTCCTTAGTGAATTTCAGTGCATTACTCTTGGCTTCGATCTTTCCTCACTCTGGAACATTTTTCATTTTCTATGATAATCCTCCTTGGCTCCCTAAAGCATATTCTTTTAATTATTCCTCTGTACATTTAAGAAGAGGTCCCACTGGGGGAAAGATAGGGAGATGGGAAGCTGTAAGCAGACAGACTGACTGCAGTATGCTTTAATTAGGATCTAAGACTTCAAGGAGCATGTGGACTCCTAGGATGTGCTCCCTGGCTGTTTCCCTTGTTGCCACTTCTTGTCAGGGTCCCAAGTGGTGGGAGAGAAGTGATGTTCATGGTAAAGGTTGCAGGGGCACCTGGGAAAAAGACCAATTGGATCATTTCTCTTTTCCCGTATACAATATGTAGAAACTTGTGATGCTTTTGACATAAATTTTAAACTATTTGATTACCACAATGTAAATATTCTATGTAAACTTTATGATTTGGCCTTATCGTAATTGATGAGATTTTTAAGTGTCTTGAACACACACACCCCTGGGAGCTATTTATTCCAAACCATTAACTCTTTAGGCTGTTCTGCTGGCTCAAGATATTTCTCCTGGACAATGATACAGTTGGAAAGTCTAAGTGTTTATTCGTTTTCTGGCCTCTCCTCTCTCTAGGTGAGTGGCCTTGTGCCAGTGCCTAGGACAGTCAGATTCCCAGGGTCTCTTAAAATTGGCCGATCCTCATGGGCCTTCTGACCTCAAGAGGGATAACTTCTTTCCCATTAATCCAAAGACCCATCCCCCTGATACTGTAGAACTTGTGAGCAGGGTTGGATGATTCTCCAATACAGTCTTTGAAATTGGTGCTCCAGAGAGGACAAACATGAAGACTGCTTCACAAAGGTGTGGGACAAAACTGCACATATTTTTGTTATGTGAGACGACTAAGCACAGAGAATGAGGCACCACCGACATGCTCTCTGCAACCTAAATGATGCTATAGTTCTCGGAGTGCTCAGATTCTGACTGCCGGCATCCATATCCATGGGTGGATTATCTTTGCCTGTGCTCCACTCTGGCGGGCATCAGAATCCCTGCAGATCTTTCTGAAACACAATTGCTTGGCATCACCCACAGAGTGTCTGACTTGGCTGTCTTGGGTGAGGCCTGAGAATTTGCATTCTGAAATGGTTGCCAAACAAGGAGTGAGGCACAAAGGAAATCTGTGTGAAGTCTATTTCCTTCCTTGCTTGAAATTAAGCAACAGCTCTTCCCATTTTAAAAAAATAAATCTTTGCAATTGTCTGTGTATATGAGTGTGGGCAGGAGCTATGGTGTGTGGGCAAAGGTCAGAGGAGAACCTCACCTCTAACCTTATTTAAGATGGTTTTGGTTCACTGTTACATATGCCAGGCTAACCAGCCCGTGAGTGTCTGAGAATCTCTAGTCTCTGATTCCATCTTGCTGTAGGAACACTGGGATTACGGGGGTTTGTCTGACCTGAACTCAATCTCTTAGGCTTTCAGAGAAAGCATTTGACCTAACGAGCCACCTACCCAGACCTCAGGCTACATCTTTATATAGACCTCATTTACATCAATGGTGACTTTTTTTCTTGTGGAGTATGAATAGTTTGTATTTCTGCTGGGTTATCACAAATATATGCCATTCATATCTGGGCAATTATGTGTATGAATGAAAATAATCTGCAGTGGTATGACCTACCAACAATTGCTTAGAATCCCTAAGAACGCAAAGGCCTTAATTGTTTGAAAACAGTAAGCCCGTGGCCTTCTAGTTCCATGCCTCCCTTTGGGACCAGCTCATTTAATGACCCTGTCATTGAAAGCATGGTTCCAATGAATATTGCTTTAGAATTAGTTATGCTAATAATACAGCACTTTGAACTAATTCTTCTACAGTTACTGTCACATTAGATAGTTTTTCTGGATTAGCCTTAACATGAATAAATTTATACTTAGGCCAACAGCCGATAGTAATAATACAGGTCACTGGTGGGTACACCCCTGATAGCTGGAAAAGATTTAAAGATAGTAATTTCCATAAAACAGCAGTATGTGTTGGACCATGACTAACAGGTTATAACGTGAGGTCTGCAAATGGGGAAAAGTCATTGATTCTATATGAGACTTTCTTTTTTTTTCTTCTTCTTTTTTCTTTTCTTTTTTTTTTTTTTTTGTTTTTTTTGTTTTTTTTTTTTTTTTTTGAGATAGGGTTTCTCTGTGTAGCCCTGGCTGTCCTAGAACTCACTCTGTAGACCAGGCTGGCTTCAAACTCAAACATCCGCCTGCCTCTACCTCCCAAATGCTGAGATTAAAGGCGTGTGCCACAACTGCCCAGCGAGACTTTCTTAGAAGGACTTTTGGGGCATAGCTATACTCCCCCCTCTACTTAATATTCTTAAAATAGGGGCTGAAGAGATGACTCAGGGGTTAAGGGCACTTATTGCTCTTTTGTTGAGGACCTGGGTTCAATTCCCAGCACCTATATAGCTGTGTACAATCATCTGTGACCACCAGCTACAGGAGATCAATAGGCATGCACTCGGCAATACAATCATACACATAAAGTAAAATAAATTCAAAAGTAAAGGCTGCTGCTGCTGCTGGAATATGACAGAAGCGATGACTAGCACCTCCACACAGAGACATCTGTTACAAGATGCTATAGTATGTGACTTATCAGAACATGACTGAAGCTGTGTTTTTATTAAGACCATGAATGTCTCTAAGTTTCCAGACAGAAACAGAGGCACACATCTCTAGCAGTGTTGCTGGCTGTGAAAGTTTCCTACCCCTCAGAGGATATATATATATATACATATATATGTATGTATGTATATATACACATATATATGTATGTATGTATATATACACATATATATGTATGTATGTATATATGTGTGTGTGTGCTGTATATGTATTTCATATATATATACATATGTGTGTGGTAGGTGTGTATTTCATATGTATGTGTGTGTGTGTGTGCGTGTGTATGTTTAGAGTCGGCTTTCTGGCTACTTAGCCATGCTCTGTAAGTAATGATCCTTTCCTAATCTCCCAAACCATGTTATCTGTGCAGGCTTTGAGCACTTAGAAACAGCTGAGAAGGAGGCAGAAGCCTGTCAGTTTGCATTACTCTGATTTGGAAAAGGTCTTCCTAATACATCTGAGCTGCTCATATTAACAAGGTGCTGCAGGAGCCACGCTGCTACATGTCACTTGGTTTACCTGTTGACACATGTTGGTAAATAAACACGGGGTCACCAATTGCGTGCCTTCAAGCTGTGACCCTGGAGAACTACAGACTACAGAACTGCTCGTGAAAGTGGAGAAGCTTGTAAGCTTGTTATGTCAAGACAGCATTTATCTGTGAATCACATTCCATATGGAAGTCTAAAAAAAAAAAAAAATAAAAAAATAAAACAGAACCAACAACAAATCCGTGACATACTGTCAAGTGAGCTGAGCAAACTGACATCTTCTTTGAGACCTTTTAGGAAGCAGGTGTTGAATGGCTGTAATGAGATTTTCATGCATCTTCAGAGGAATGAGGAAAGACTCCAGCAAGAGCTTTCAGAGTGTCATGCATCAACAGCGGAGGGGTAGTTCCTGCTGGGGAGCACACAGAAGGGACCCTACAGGAATGTTCCTTGTCTGGCAGGGGTGTTTCTCATGTTCTCAACTGGTATTTCTTTTAGAAGGAAACTCCTCTTTTTCAAATGTTAGTTTTAAGAAGAATGTAAGTTTTCCCCCCCCAGTAATAAGGGACTCTGGAAATTATAAGTATCCCGATTTATTATGTAAAAAAAAAATGAAGGAGCTAAAATGGAATATGTTGTATTTTTTTAAAAGTTAAAATGGGTAGTTTCAAGTGTAGGTATAAAGCAAAGGGAGAACATTGACTCAAAAGGTAAAAACCATAACCCTGGGATACTTAAGAGGAAGAGGTGACATTCATGGGGTAGGGGTGAGTACTTCCTTTATTTCATGGACATATTATAATTTTGATGAACAAAAAGCTGAATTATGGAGCTGGTTTAGATTTTACCTTTAAAAATCATCTTCCGCGGTCATGGCTGATCTTTCTATCTCTACTTCCTAATCCAAATCCAATCCTTTGCGTTTCAAACTCTATGTTGTTCCATGAAAGTCTGCATTTCATGCTTGGCAAAGTTAGTTCCTAGACACCTTTCCCTGGGTATGACTGATAAAAGTTACCTTTGTGTATATTTCATTGCTACATGACTGTTGGCAAAGGAAAGAGGCTCTTGAAGTGTATCTCATGGACCAGTAGGACTGCATAAGACCTTTCAGAGGCCAAAATATCAAAACTACTTTCATAACCTAAATTTTGATTTTGCCTTCGAAATTCTGCTAACCTTTATACCAATCACGATGGGGGAAACCTGCTGTCACCTCAGTGTGGCTCGTCCCCATGCTTTTAAGTTTAATTCTCTGACACCAGAAACTTAAGTAAAAGAGAGGGGCTGGAGAGATGACTCAGAGGTTAAGAGCACTGACTGCTCTTCCAGAGGTCCTGAGTTCAATTCCCAGCAACCCTGCTGGCTCACAACCATCTGTAATGGGACTCGATGCTCTCTTCTGATCTGTCTGAAGACAGTTACAGTATACTGTACTCATATACATAAAATAAATAAAACTTTAAAAAAAGAAAAAGAAAAAGGGAACAGTATCTTGTAGCTACAAGAGGGCAGCCATATGTATGAACTCGTAATATTTGTGACAGCCGGGGTAAGACCTGCACAAGTTCAAGCCTGACCAAATTCCAACATAAGGAGGGGAGGGGAACACAGAGTCCTAGTGTTGAGTCAAGGAACTATTATCAACTGAGAGGCACTAGGAGAGAGAGTATCAGTTTTCATCAAGAGTAGACCCTGTGAAGTTGTCAATGCTCAAAGGCCATATATTCAAGAAGAAAAGAGGCCATAAAGTTGGGTAGGTAAGAAAAGGGGTAAATCTGGGAGGATCTGGGAGAAGGGTGAATATGATCAGAATATCTTGTGCGATATTCTTAAGGAATTAGTCATAAAGTATTGCATAGCATTTGCCCATACTAGAAAGATAATTCACTGAATATGTTATTCTCTCTAATCATGAGTACTCATTCCTCTAATGATATACATACTATGTCATTTATTAACTCTTATGTATTCCTTGGGGGTCTATTTGTGGTGCTCTAATGTTCAGCTCTTTGTAAGGCACTGAGAATGGCATTATGGGACAGTCCATTCACTCTTTTAGGGAGGTTTATTTTTACGATTTATTTATTTTTATATATGTGAGTACACTATAGCTGTCTTCAGACACACTACCATTACAGATGATTGTGAGCTACCATGTGGCTCCTGGGAATTGAACTCTGGGCCTCTGGAAGAGCAGTCAGTGCTCTTAACTGCTAAGCCATCTCTCCAGCCCCTCTTTGAGGGAGTTTGAAGAGGGAGGAACTTGAACTTTCTGACAGACTTTACCAGGCAATACATCAACAGATACTGAATATGTCCTGCTATTACTAATCCACTGGGCAATTCCTATAGACCAGGAATCACTTTTAATCTGTTTTGTTTAAAACAGTAGCACTTGGATAACAATCTTCTTGGATTATAAATAAACATCTAAACCTGGGAATCTGGATGGTAGAGGAGTGCAGGGGTGAGTCACCCAGTCCATGCTAATCAAGAGCTCAGGATAAGGTTTTTCAAGGGTGATACCATGTTTATAAATAGAAGGGAATGATCTAGAAAGAAGATAGAGGTACCATCCACAGGAGTAAGAAGAGCTATATGATGAAGTAGCAATTATCCAAAAAGATGTAGGGATCAGCAGTACAGGACAGATGAACTGGCTCTGAAGGAGATAATTATGTGGGTTTGTATCATGAACAATGTTTCCTTCCCAGGTCAGAATGCCATAGGAACTTTGATCCCATATTTAAATGTTATGTGCCTTAGGGTAATTGAGAGCACCCATCTCCTCTCACACGTCAGCATTGTGGGCTTCAACTTTCTGATTCCCTACAGACGCCCATCCACTTGCCATTCTGGATTGTCAATTCTTTAGCATCAGAGGATAAGTGCTGGCGAGATTCATTCCAACTTGAGGAGTAGAACACTAAAGTCAAGGGGAATATGTAGTTTTTCCAGTACCCCTAAACAGAGAAGCATATTCTAACACTGTTCTGGACCTACACTCCGAGAAAGCAGGAAGGAAGGAATGGAGATCAATTTAAAAGTGTAGAACCTTCATCTTCTTTTCACATTGCAGACATGCTAAGAGTGTTGCAAGCCTTGCTTCTTGTTTCTGCAGTGGACAACTGCACATCTCAAGCCCTCATTTGACTCTCCCCATAGTTATCTGAACGTACAAGACACAACTGGTCCACTGCACGGCAGAGGCTTTCCTCTGTATGGAAAAACTGAAGCTACACACAGAACACTTAAACCTCGTCAGGCAAGGAATACCTTCATTTGCCATTTCTGTTTAGTAATCCTTGCAGCCCCTGTTTATAATGCCTCTAAACAGCTTTTGATCCACAGGAATTAATATGCCTACACTGTAATAAGCTAATTACTGTGGATACAAATTACATAGCATGGTGTTTTTCTTCTGTAGTTAGTGAGTAGGTGGAGAAAAGTTGAAGCGAACAAAAATAGGAGGAACCCTGTTCACTCCAAAGCAGAGAAGGAAAAAGCTGAAGTTAAGTAGCATTGTGCTTAAATGTAAGCTTAGTAGAAAACACTCCATTTTGTATCCAGGAAGCAGGATTAATGATGTTCAATTCAATATAAGGATAAAAGGGTATTGATAATAATAGTTTAAAAATCAACAGTTCAATTGGATTATATTACCTGAGGAAATCAAAGCAATTTATGGCTATTAGGGAAATTTCTTCTTCTTGGGTAATTTAAGCATGTCATTACCATGTGAGAAACACCCAGATCTTTAAAATTATAGTACAAAAATGAAGCTTGATGTGATCCTTTATCCAGTGGTCACAACAGGTAGAGCAGAGTGTCTATCACATCTTTACAGTGTATATATGAATTCCCTTTACTAAAAGCTCTGGGGAACTAGGAACTCTAGCAGACTTGAATGGCTTTCTCAATACGATAAAGAAATTATTATTCATTACTACTGTTCTGGAGTCAGAGCTTGTCATCTATTGGTATACCCATAGTCAGCAGGTAATTTAGAAAGGAATCATTGTTTCTATCACACTGCTCAAAATGTCAGATGGGAATTATTTATTTACTGTTGATTCTATTGGGTGAAGATTCAGTAGTCTTCAGTTTTCAGATTATTTTCTGCAAAGTGCTGTCATACTTTGGAGAACATATTTTTTTTTTTTGTCCAGTCCACAAAAACATCAGTTCATGGTGACATCTATTTCTAGGTTTTAACTTATTTTTTTAAATCTTATATAAGCATGTATGCTTATGGTATGTGTATGCATGTATGTATGTATGTATGTATGTATGTGTAGTGACATCTAATAGTAACTAAATCTAAAATTTTAAGCCAGCACACCAAACTTTTATGTGAGAAAAATTATCATTATTTTAGAAACATTAGTAAGAAGTTATTTACTGTTAACAAGACATAACAGACTCTGCTTATTTATTATTTCTCATTGTTGTCTGATAATGTAGTGCTAAATTAAAATGCCACTCAGACGGCACACACATCCTAATGACGTAAGGACAGCCACAGTGAGGCTTCTTTTCTCAAAGCAAGTAAGCACAGTGTCTCCTGGGAGAGCACTTCTGTGCCATTGCACAGAAAGTCTGGAAATGAGTGCACCGGGGCTTAGACCTGGGCACCTGGCAACAGGAAGCTGACGTGGGCTTTACCGTACAAGTCCGCTCCCGCTCCATCCATGCCAGGTGCCTCCAGATTTCTAGATTCTTAAGAAGCCGATTTACCAATTCTATGCAGAAGAATCATGTATAGGGCAGGTCTGAGAAGCATGCTTATACTGTAAGTCACAATGGGAGGCACAGTTTTTGGAGCACCACAGGGCTCGACAGCTATCACGGCTATTCTCATCTGTAAGAAACTCACTGAACTAAAACACAAAGGGACATTTCATCAAAAAAAAAAAAAGACATAGAATCTGTATTATCGAGTCATTCAATTTAAAAAGAATAAACAATTAGAAAAATAAGACTTACATGCCATTATGAGTTCTAGATTATAATCTTACTACTACAAAACTGACAACAAAAATAAACAAATTCATAAACATTTGTTTTTGGTACAATGCAAATCAAAGGTTACTTATAAAGTACTAAAAAATGTCAATCCAAGCAACTAATAGTTTACGGCTCCCAAGTTAAATAAGAATTGATTTTCCAAAAATTGAATGCTCAAAGCGAACTACCGGTTTATATGGAACACACGATACCCAAGAAGAAAAGACTTTGAATGAGGTCATCTGTTTTCATTAATCTGTCGTTAGAGTCTAAAACCCCTTTATCCTGTACATGTGTGCTGCCAATGGACAGGAAGGATCCCAAAGAATAGAGGGAACCATGAATCACAACGGACCAGCATAGTGGGTCATCAAATGGTGGAAACTGGTGGATCACTCTGTACTGTAAATACAGCTGTAACCTTTGCATTCTCTGATCCTGCGTTGGAGCCTCCATCTCCCGCAATAAGAGTGTGTGTGACTCTGGTTTATTTTTTCAGTCTTGTCATTTTTAAGTGACCAGTTTTCACCCTATATTTTAATTATTCAGCGATTGGTTTGAATGACCTTTTACAAGGCAGCTTGCCAGCTTACGGATGTTCTTTCTGCTGTAAGTAGCCAGATAACTGTCTGTGTCATAAGCTCATCTGTTTATTAAATAAATATTTATTGGGTACCAAGCATGTGCCATGCCTGCCACTTTCCTCTAAACTGGGGATGAACCAGTTATTGAAATACAAGCCCCTGTCTCTCCTCAAGGCGCTAACACCACAGGATGGTATGGAGGATGAAGAACTGTTTTGTGCCCTCTGGTTTAGGAAGAGACATACAAATAGAAAGTGTTTGGAATATGGCAACTGAGATGTATGAGGAAAAATCTGTCTAAGATGGTAATGATACAAACTTTTCAAGAGGGAGAAAGGGACGGAGGAGAGTTCCTACATGGAAGCTCGCGGACAGTGAGCCCTAATGACCTACATACAAGGTTTGGGACTCTAGACAAGCTGTTCAGCTACTTATTTGATTGTCTGAAATAATCATCATCATAATATGCATAATAATATATTAACGAGGTGACACATATAAACTGCTTAGACAGGGCCTATCACAGAAGGATTTTTTTTGTCTTAATAGTAAGCAATTTTATTTTGGGGGAAAGTTATGATAAAATAACAGGACCCATAAGCTTTTGTAACATGGCTGACGGGATTGTCATAAAATGTTATCATTTAAAGTCTGACAGTCTTGGAAGCCTAGCAGTTAGTGGAAAGATCTCAGTGACCAGGTGATCTCAAAGACCAGGTGGTATCACAAATACGCAGAATTTTGATGATGGTTGTACAACTTTTTTTTTGGAAGTCTTGCTGACTTCTATACAAACCAATTTTTTGTAAACTTTTAGGACATTCAGATTGTTGACAAAATCCCAAGAAATCTTGGGCAGAACAGTCTTCTTTTGTAGGTAGTAGAAATGTTCAAGAGAATTTTTGAAAAACTCGTCAATAGAAAGGTAATTAATATTTTCATTTATATTCATTTTAAAAATCCTATTTTTCCTTTCTATATAAGCATTTAGTTTTATCAAAATTATTTTTCTTAAAGCTGTTGAGAAGTCTAGGTGAATGGTGGAAAGGGCAGTAAATAGGAAAGAAGGGAAGCAATCCCATCAGGGGCAGCAAGGGATATGGAAACATCTTTTCCTCTTCCTCCTCTCTTGAGTCATACAGGCAAATGTACAGGTAGTGCCTCTGCCCATGTGTCCTGAGGTGCACTAGGATTTCGTCTTATTCCACAGAAAAACAAAGCCCCAAAGCATAAGGATCAGGCCCGAGTGTAGTCTTAGATGGATGACTTGTGTGCTCTACAGAAGTGGGAGAGGCACAGATACTCCCGGCTGGCACAGATACTCCCGACTGCTTGCTTGTAGGCTAGGCTAAAATCAGTTTTCAGAACAACCAGATTATATATTATGGGGGGGGGTTAAATTTTTTTTTATATATAAAATCTATCTGTCTATTTGTCTGTCTGTCTGTCTGTCTGTATTCTGTGTGTGCCCGTGACCCATATGGGGAAAACCTGTGGACACCCTGGGGGAGTCTGTTCTCTCATACAACTCTATGAGTTCTGGAGACTGAACTCAAGTTGCCAGGCTTGGTGGAAAGTGTCTTTATCTGCTGAGCCATTTTGCTGGCTTTGCAAAATCTTTTGAAAGAGTTTGTAAAATAACATGGAACTACTGATATTGTGTGGGCTGCCATGAGTAGAGATGATTAAAAACCTCATTTTATTCTAATTATTTTTTTTCTCAAGTGCAATCAGTAACTAACTACTGGAGAGTGTCTTTCTTCCCTTATTTGTGCTTCAGTGTGTTGTACCTGTCACCTTTCAGGACGCAGATTGTGGAAGAAGCCAAGGAATAGAGCCCTTAGTAGAGTTTGTGAGCTTAAAAAAGAAAAGAAAAATTTGTCTCTTGGCACTACAAGTGGATATGAGGATGGTTTATCACTTGTCTCATGCACCACTGTTTCCAGATGGAAACTAATTAACAAGAACTCAGAACACTGATCCTGTCATCAGGTTAGGGACCTAGAGACAAGAGGAGCAAGGCAAGAAGTAGTCGGCTTGCAAGGTTGAAGAGGGAACAGGTAGAGTGTACAGAAAATGATATGTACAGTTAAATTAATTACAGTTGTGATAAGAAGCAAAGAAAACTAACCAAAAAACAAACAAACAAACAAAACAACTAAAAGGAACAAGACCTTTAACATTTCAGAGACTCAGAAACACACACACACACACACACACACCCTTACACACATGCACCCATGCACATGTGCAAACACAAAATTTCCTTAGGGATTTTATAGCCTCTGCTCATTTGTTCAGAGTTAAGAACATCTTACTTTCAGATCAAAGCACTTTTGACTCTTATCCTAGTTTTCAAGAGTGATAAAGGAATGTTTTTATCTTCCAGTTATGAGAATCCTTCAAGTATTGGTAACCATCAGACATAATGTATAACGTTAATATGTCCTCTGTTTTCTTGCCTTAAATTAATATAAAACTACTGCTGATCTTTCAGAGAAAAATGACACATATTCTTCCCACGAAGCATTAGCAATAGTTCTGGAAAGATTTAGTGCTGTCATTATTTTGGTGAAAACAAACAGGAACTCTGATGGGAAGACCACCACGTACAGATGTCTCGAAACATGTGACCAACAGGAAAGAAGACGACACACTGAAAAGGCAGCCTACGGATGAGAGGAGATACATCTGAGGGAGCGCTAACATCTGAAATATATAACACACTCATACTAATCAATACCAGAAGCCCCAACTAACCAAATGAAAACTGGCAAAGGACCGGAGTTAGACATCTATCAAATGAGGACCTACAAATGCCCATTGGGTCTCTTGCTTATATGAAAATATTCAGTGTCCCAAATCTTCATGGGGATGCAAGTAAACTCTAATAAAATAGCACTTCCTCTACAACAACCCCTGACAACCCCTACAACCCCTGACACCTTATGTAACAAGTGGTAGGCAAGGACATGAAGGGAAGAGCTCAGATACTGTGGGCTGCGTGGAAACTTACAAGCACTGTGCAAAGCAGTATGGAGGGGCATGAAATCAGTAAGAATCTAGATCTTCCACAGAGTCTGCTATCTATCCAAAAGAGCAGAAATAAAAGTCTTCAGAACTTACAACGTCCTTGCAGCATTATCCACGATAACCAATCCACCAGACCAATTCAACATCTACTGATAGATGAAGGCATTTGGCAAATTTGATATGTGCAGATAATGAAGTATTACTCAGCCTTAGAGAAGAAAGAAATACCTTAGCCATCGTGAGCTACAGGTACATGAAGGGCCCTGTGCTAACAAAATGAATATTAAGACAAGTACTACATGATACCACTGAGCGGTCTAAAATGCTAGGAAAGACAAAGAGCAGAAGAATCATCTCAATATAGGTAAAATGGAAAAGTATCAACGGCGGTGTTGTGCAAAGCTTCAGATCATGAGATGAGTAAACCATAGACAAGTATCATACGGCAGAGGGACCACCAGGCAGCAGTGCTGTTTTGTACAACTACAAGTGCTCTGAGAACACATAGTTGTTTGCTTGTGTTGTCCCTCTTGGTTATGATAATAAGGAAGAGAGTAGGAGGAGACTTTTAGAAGTGGTGGACAGGCTTATAGTATAAATTGTGAATGGTTCCATGGCTGCATTTTTATATACATTAAATATGTGCTTATTTTTTATGACAGCTGTACTTCAAAGAAGTATTTCTAAAATGTCATATACCACCACATTAGAAATAATGGCACACACATGCAGAAACATTACCTGTTTCCTTTTCTGCAAGCCCTAAAACATAAGAAAAGAGAATTTAAGGCCAAGCTAGCAAAGAAAACTAGCCCATCTTTCTATTTCTAACTCGTTTTATATGTTCTTGGTTTGACCTAAATATTAAAAGAGGATTACTTTTTTTTTACAAATGAAAATAAGAATAGAAGAGTAGAAGGAGAAATTGAAAAAGCATGTAAGTTTTTCCTCAGCAAATGAGCAATGTTTTATGTTTTTGAGGTAAGAGAGCTTGGTAGTAATTGAGCGGATTGCTGGGATCTATTTTCTAGAACATTGTCTCATTAAACTCCAGGAAAGGAGAACATGGGAGGGTCCCTACTTCCTCTCCACTTGGTTTTAGAACAAACATCTCTATGTATAGATAAAAGAAGATCCCCCATCTCCTTCCCAATGGACCCTACAACTATAAAGCACTGAGCTACATGGTGAAATATAACCTACCATCTCAGCACTCTTGCATAGCAGTAAAACATTGCCAGAGGAGCTCAGAAAGAAAAGGTTCTGTCTGCAAATTTTAAATTGGAAATGTATCTGTGCAAAAGGTATTATAATGGCTGAAGATGTCCACAAACTTTCCTCTGAGATACTTGAAAGGCTTTAATGTCGGTTCATGGATGAGTTCTTTCAATCATGTTTGGAACACTCAGTACTCCCCAACATGAAAGCTATGCGGAATGAGTATTCACAAGTGAAAACCAAAGTGTTCATCTTCCACTTCCTTCAAATGACCGAGTGTTCACTGCGTTTGCTTTAACACAACATGATATCGTAATTAATGATGTTAAGCTGGTAACTAAGGAGGTTTCATGTTGTTACTCTCGTGATATAATATTGGTTGCTATGGTGATGAGATGGCTTTTTTGTTAATCACTCAGGAGGTTGGTTATCACATGTTTGTTAGAGAGCTTGTCCATATTTGGAGATTAAAAAAAAGGAAAGACAGAACATTTATCTTTTCCACTGGCTGAATATTGATAACATTATTCTAATACCAATTAATTATAAATTAACAGCCCACTAAGCACAATCTAAAAATACCAAAAGTTACTGGTCTTTGTCTACAGGATGACTTCCCTTTTATTTTAAGATATCAATATTTATCAAAACCCAAACTTTTCCTTTCTCTCTGGTAATGACCCATGTATGATGTAAGTCAGCTTTATGACAATTCGAACAAATAACTTAAAATCTTTCCCGATACTTTGTAGTCAATCAGTTCAAATGACTGAAAAATAAAAGCTGATCTTGTGACTCGGCCACAACTTCCCATCTACTTTTCTCTAAACATTTAAAATATCAGTGTCCTTAATGAATAAGACTCGAAGAAAGAGAAAAAGTGCACAGTCCTCTCAAGAGGTCTAATCTTTCAAACGCATCAATATAGAGCCGGCAATTAACAGCGGCAGGAAGTTCTACCCGTTTATTCCAGCCCACATAACAATCAACAAGTTTCTTCTTCCGCAGAGTGACAGTGCAGATCAGAAAATAAAATTACATAATGCTACACTGACACCGATCAGCAAAGCATCCATAGCCCATAGTTTAAATGTTAGACATACTTACAGCAACGTCAAAAAAAAAAAAAATACAACCCATGAAAACACCTTTTGGTTTCTTGAAAACTCAAAATAAGAACAAAGAACAACTTAAGCATGGATCCTGGGTCTTTCATTCAAGCCGAGTCCCAGGAGGCATATTAAAGCGATGAATAGGAAAAAGCGCTTCAGTTCGCCAGCTGAGATTTTAATGAGACATTTCCCTTTGCCTTGGCACAGGATTGTTCAGGGAAGGAAAGGACTTCTCATAGAAAATTCAGTTAATAGGCATTGTCGGCTCTCACCGCCACTTCGGCAATTGCTCAGGGCACTGACCTTCTATTTTGGCATATTCTGTGAGCCTAGTGTAATTGATCAAGGCAGCTTTCTCCAGACATTTTCTGACCACTTTCTTTACCTCCTCCGCGGGGATAGGGGTGGCGATGTCTTTCATTAAAACCTACAGAGAGGAAGAGAGAAGCCCCGGTGGGCGGAAAAGAAGAGAGGAGAGACATTGCATAAAATACATTCTAAAAACAAATTACACAAGTTGTCCTAGACCTGAGTGTTCCTGGGAAGGGGGAGGGGTCTTCTGTAACTTGTGGGAAGTAATGAGTCGGCACTTCACAATTGGGATCTAATCCTTCAGTATTGGTTCCTCCTGTCTAAGCCTCATTTGTGAACATCAAAACCTCCCATAGGCCAGGTCACCGGGACTCTGTGACTGTCACTTCTCCTCCAGGGATCCGCCACACCATTAGAGCAGCTGTTTCAGATCGGGATTACAGCCCTCGGCATAAGTGATAAACAAAGTTTGCCTTGTATACTCCTAATGTAAAAGCCCAAGGCCTTCTGAGATACATGTGGAAAAATCTTAAGAAACAATTCCATCATGAATGGGCATAATTTTGGATCGCTGTAGAAATCACAAATTAAACATCATTAATTGTGATTGCTGAGCACAGTGTGCTGAAGAGGAAGGGGTGTTTTCACCTCCATGGAACAAGTGCTTTATGTGAGATCACCAAGCTCCAAGACAGACACAGGGACATTTACTTCAGTTTCGGATAAAAAAAGAAGGTTTTTCTCTGCTGGGTTCTTAAAATGTATTCTTGGACATTTTTTTTTCCCTTAACATGTTTTATTGTTAACAAGGAGCAAATACACTTATACAAAAAAATTCAAAAGGTAACTTTAAACACGTTATAAGGATGCATCCATACTTTTCATTACAACTCCTATTGTAAATTATTAGTCACTGTTAGCCAGACTTTTTTTCATGTATTTAATGTAATTGCTATGCTTTGTTTATGTTCAAACAATGATATATATGAGAAAAAGGTAATAAAGGTGCTTTTAAGGGTGGTAAGCATTCTACTAACCTCTTAAATTTCAAAAAGTACTAAAGAACCTGAAAACATCCATTTGAAACTTTATTACTTTAATCTCTTTTTTACCAATGTTTGAACACTCTTGAATTTATTCTAGTATACAAGCAGCAATAACCCCTGACAGTAATTTTTTCAAATGTATTTAGGCAAGATTTTCTTTCTTGAAATCAGCTAATTTTATCATTTATCGGGTCTTCTATAATCAATTTCATTTATGACATATATTTGGTACTTCAGAGACAGAAAGTAGATACTCTGTAGTCTGAAAAAAAAATACCTGTGTAAAGAAAAATATGTATAAGCATAGAATATAAACTACTATATTTAATGAGACCTTTGCTAAAACTTACCATGAAGATGCTACTGTTACATATACAGGCTTATGAATTTTACTTAAGCTTTTCATGTTTAGAAACTTCAAATAGTAGAAAGAACAACAAGAAATTAGAATGTATATGTTGCCCCAGAGGTGAAGCTAGGATTTAGATATTATTTCACATTCTCTAGGAACTAAACCCTGGTTTCTGTCTGTGCATTTCAGCATCCTCTGAGGCTCTTCCAAAGCATTAAAGATGTTAAAAATTCGCTTACAGATTTTATTTTGTTTTTGAAAGTTGCTAGTAAGTCAAGAGTTTTGTTTTTTGTTTTGTTTTTTTAAATAAAAAAATGGCCCGTAGCATTTCTGTTTCAGTTTAGTAGGAGATGTGATTAGTGACTATAACTAGAAAGGGCTCCTATCACCTGCCACCTGTCACCTCATCTTTGGATTACTATCTCCTCCCTGCTGGGAAGGAGAAGCAAGACTTTACAGTGGAAACCAGGACTCAGAGAGGTTGTGGGAGGTACCCAAGATGGTATTCGGCTACAAAAAGTAAAGCAACTTTAAGAGCTGACTAATTTGCACTTGCCTTAAGGAATAGAACAGAATAAATACAAAATCCAAGGCTACACACAGTTTTTAACAATATAAAAACCCTAATAAAGCCTGTTATTGAGTGAATGACTTCATTCAAGGCACACAAAACAGAAGACAAGGGTATAACAAGTATGGACTTAACCTATAATCAAAGATTTCATTTTAATCACTGGGTCAAGCCCCATCTCTCAATTTCTGAACAATGTTTTTGCTTCCGTTTCTAGTAGACATGCTAATAGATAGTAATTTCTAAAGTTACTTTAGAAGAAAGATAAAGATAAGACAAAGTCAATAAATCACGGCCAGCATAATAAAAATCACAAGCTATAGAGTATAAACAAAATTGCTTACAGTTCTTATAGTGAAGAGTTACTAAAACCATATGACTCAGCTGGCAGCATTTCACAGCATTTCGGCAGATTTGCCAAAGACTGTCAGTGGGAAGGTCAAAGGAAATGAACAACAACAAAAAAAAATGGACGGCAATTTAAACTCATCCCACTAATCACCTGCATACCTATAAACACAGTGTCTACGAGTCTGCAGGAACCACAGATTATGTGGCCAGACTGCTTTTAAACTGGATTGAAACTATTTTGTAGTTATGACATCAGAGGCTGAATTCTGAAATCAAATAATCACTGAATCCTTCTGCATTCATGTCAATGTTCCTGTAATTTGCCAACATAAAATGAACATCATCAGATGCTGAGCTGTCTTAGAATTTACTTTAGGAGCAGTTTATAAACTAAATCTATGCCCCACGCACAGGCTTTCAAAACTTAACTGGACAATTCTAATATGCTAATATACAAATCAGAACAAATCTTCAAACTTTGAAAAGAACCTTATTTGTAGGACATTGTCATAATTCTTAGAGTACTTACCTAAAAGCTGAGTAAGAACTTTACTAGTCATATTTTTCTTCAAGTAATTTAAAAATAGTTTGAAGTTTGTTTGAAGGTCAAAGTATAAGAGACAGCTGTCATATTCTAATGCTAGTTATTAAATTTAACCTAATAAACATGGTTTGTAAACAAAAATAAAGTATACTCAACATCTACAGAAATAGCACACATTATGCCTTTAAAAATATTTTTAAGGATGGTTTTATGTTTTTTTCTGATTTTTATTTTTTTAAATTTTTTATTGGATATATTCTTCATTTACATTTCAAATATTATATCCTTTCCCTTATTCCCCCCTCCCAGAAAAGTCCCCAACCCATCCTCCCATCTCCTGCCGCCAAGAGGATGACCCTCCACCCAACCCACTCCCACATACCCCTCTCCCCCACCCCCCCACCCCCACTCAATGTCCCCACACTGGGGCTCCTATTGAGCCTCCATAGGACCAAGGACCTCTCCTCCCACTGATGCCTTCCTCTGCCACACTTTTGGCTGGAACCATGTGTACCACTTGGTTGATGGCTTAGTCCCTGGGAGCCCTGCAGTATCTGGTTGGCCGACATCGTCGTTCTTCCCTTGGGGCTGCAAACCCCATCCGCTTTAAGGATGGTTTTAGAAACCTTGCTTGCTATATGGTTTTGCTGGGGAAATGTATTTCTAGGACTTGTGAATTCACTGATGACAACACATGAGATGTGTAGCCTGAGATGAAGAGAAAGGAATGACATGGTCATCATTTTACATGATAACACTGCCATGCATGTGGGCTAAACATACTGGAAGCAAACAACAGTGAGTCTGGGAGGACTATAAACCGCAAGTGTGCAGTGGCCTGAGAAATGGAAACAATGAAAAACAAAACAAAAAACAAATAACAAAGCATTTCACGAGATGATATGTAGGGGGGAAGATGCAAAGATTGGTATTGTTAAAAGACAATGATAGCCCAGAATTGGGACAGGATGGTGAAGGAAAGGCTTCCATGGAGGAAGGAAGTCAGTGAGGAAATTAGTAATAAAAGGTATGGGTGCAGTGGTGTAGGCTAGGCAAAAAGTTCCTACTCATGAAGCCTGCACAGTTCAACAGTTGGAACCCAGCCCCCAAGAACACAAGGAGCATCTATAAACCCTCATACATACCCTTTCAAGTAGGGAGAGCGTAGCCTTTAGAGCACCCTCAGGTCGTCCGAAGGGAAAGCAGTATCTTTAAAGACAAAAAGAGGGACAGAAACATGAGACATCTGATATTAACCCAAGAGCTAAATGATGACACCTTGGCATTAGTGGAGAACCTTGAAGACAAGTTAAAATATGGAGTCCTTTCGGACATTAATCATTGAATTTTACCAAGGGTACGATTTCAACGTCTTGAACTATCAAGGTGCCAACTATGATGAAAATGATTGTGAAGCCTTCATGATACACGTGCTGAAAGAACAGACATTAAGGAAGACACCCCGGGGTCACTGTAAAGAGGATTATTGTATAACACCTAAAAATTTCTTGTTTAAGGTTTGGTATTTAAGGTCCAGATGAAAACGAAACGATTTTTCTCATACCTGCTGGCATTAATATGTGGGAGAAGAAGGGATCCACCATCTACCTAACTTCTAAGATCAGCCAAGTTCCATCCCCCGACTTAGGGACACTATACAGCCACCATGGTGATTAGTTCTGTCACCTACAAAGGAACATGCAAACCCTGTGTAGAATTTCCTCAGGAGAGTCAAGATCCCAGCTGTTTTCTTTTTCCTCTGATGGATCCTAACTGCAAAGGAACAAGGGGAAGCCACGAAACAGGGAATGTTCTGAAACTGAGGCTCAGGGAGAGAGTAGACTCCTTCTAAGGTCAGTGGCCACAGGATGGTTAACAGGTGTCCCCCCACCCCACCCTGGTCCATGTGAAGAGTGCGGAGAATCAGAACTGATAGGTCCTTCTGGAGCCACAGGCTTTATTGAACCAGATTCAGCAAAGACCCCACCACCCCTCTTAGGCGGGGCTCTCTCCCCAGGACCCAGACTGCAGGCAGCTGACTGTTCTTCGGCTGCTACACCACTTTGACTTAGAAATCTTTAAACTAATGGGTTGGGAAGAAGTTTACTTCTTTCCATGTCCTATTCAATTATCTGGGGGCCACGGGATGAAATTATTTTTTTTCACACTGTAATTTAGATGGATTTACCTAGAACACTCTTTAAGTTTCAAGTTAAAAGTTGTCTAAGAAACTAAATTTAAAAAAAAAAAAGGAATAAAAGACGCATCTCTTTCTTCCTTTTAAAAGGAATGTATTTGAGTTTGTTTGGGGATTGTCAGTTTCATAAACGTTTCTCCAGTAAAGATAAATGCAAGTGCATACTTTCTAAATTTAGTTAGCCAGGCTTTTCTTCAGAGGATATATCATCTATTTTTTTTTTTTTTTAGAACATATACTTGCTTAGTTTTGCCTTTTGGTGCCATGTTCCTCAACCTCCAGAAAAGCCTCGATTTATTTTAATAGAGGTTCCTGTGAAATGGTGCTTTTTAGACCTCAGCAAATTAGCAAAGTAGCTTTAATCATTCTGTACACTTTAAAGCTTAATCCACATTTAAATAAAGCGCCAATTGGCTCCTTGTCGTTCCCTCCCCTTGCTTAATCTTTTCAGTGTATTTGCATAATCCACCCATTGTCTTTGCTATTGTTTATTTCCATTAACCTGCGGGTGACACGTTTTATGAATGGAATGTTACTGATCCTCAGATTACATTTAGCATTTCAGGGCTCCGAGGTCCCAATGGGTATGTTCTGAATTAGCATTGGCTGTGCAGGATGTGTAAATAATTCAGCACATTTAGAATAATCCTGAATCAATAACGGTTAGAAAATAACTGCACAGAAGCTTAATTAATCTTTATAATGCAAGTTATAAAAGAAGGGAATCATTTTGTTCTGTCTCCCTTCAGAATAAATATTTAGGTTTTTTTTTTTTAATACCCCTCTTGACGGCCATGCAACAGTAAAGCAAAGTGGAAACCATTCAATTACTGAACAAAATTCAGCTACATTTAATACCTGAATGACTTGAAGCCAACCTCATCTCCATTTTGGTAAGTGAGTTCTACAGAGAAATGAGCAAGCTTAGAACCATCCTATGATTAAAGCACTGACCCTTTTCCTATTTAAATGCAGCAGTAATAGTTATTGAAATTCTACGTGAACTATGCACGATTCCTCTCACAGGTCTTTTGCATTACAGATCTTGAGTCCTTTAAAGTTTGCTGACTTACACCAAGTAATTTCTGTTTTTAGAAAAGAGAAAAAGGTAAAGTTTTAGCTTTTCTTTTAACATTTGGACTTTATATCCTTGAACCATACACTTGTGTTTTTTACTTCTTGAGTTTTCTGTTTTTGATAGGCTGTCAATGTCCTGCTATGAAAGAGAATCCCTCAGTGTTTATTTTTTGGGTGACAGATAAGTGTTACCTGCTGAGCTATATCCTCAGCCCTCAGTGCTAGGTAGTGGAGTGATCTAAAATGAATTGCATGTATTTAAATTATAAAATTTGTTTAAAATGAGACAGAGTATCTGCTTTTTAAAGTGTCAGCAGAGGTAAGGAAATTTATAACCTTTCTCTTACCCCAGGCAACCCGTGATTAACTTTCTATCTTTGGATGAGATTACATGTCTAGAATCTTATCTAAGAGGATGTAAGCTGTACTTTTGTGTGTGTGTACGAGCGTTCATTTGGCATTTCATACCTTTGGGTTGGTGGAGGCTATACCACTCCATATGGACACTGTTTATCTAGTCTTCAACACTCATATGACTAATTTTCATTTAATTATGAACAGTTTTGGTAGGGACTACCATTCATTCTTTGGTGTACATGGACTTTACTTTCACTTGGGAAAATGTGTAGGCATGAAATAGGTCCCATCTGCAATAGGTGTTTATAATTGCAAGAACCTACTAACTAACCTAGGTTCCGGAGTGGGTTTAATCCTAGAGCATTTGAAAGTTTTTGTTTCTCAGTGTTCACATTTGCTATTTTGATTATCCTCTATGCTAAGAGGCTTTTGTTTGTTTTTGAGGCTGTACTGCTTATTCTCCTACTTCAGCCCCTCAAGTGGTTGGACTCCAGGCTTGGGCCACCATGCTGGACCTGACTACAGCTTCAAGTTGTACTTCGCTCTTGAATGATGTTGTCTCCTTTTCCCCATCACACACTTTCTCATCCATTCTGCTTGGTGAATTTCACTATTTGCGGTTATACTTTACCATTCGAGTTATGGTGTGGCAGAATAAAAACAATTAAGAGGGCAAGGGAAAAGAAAAGGATCTTTGCGTTAGAATCCCTTTGAAACCTTGGGCTAGGTCAGGGGCAAACTAAGATTTCCAACACGAAGTTTGCTGCAGGGACAATATTTCTTCCGTATAGTGATGGTTTCAAATAAGAATGTTAAAATCGGCAATAAATGTCATATGAGACTTTATACGATGATTTCCCTTCCCTAGCTGTAAACTACACACTTCTAGGAATCTTACCAGAAACCCCATTTTAAGGTAAAATACAGTCTTAATTCTTATGCAATCCTATTGACTATGGTTTTAACTTATCAATTGAAATCCCACCCACGGTACTTTTCAGAGCCATTCTATAATCTTCCTTATTTAAAATGAGACGAAAAAGTGTTCTTAACAGCCTTGGAGATGTTGCTTGGAGGTCACCGGGAGCACATATGTGGCTGGAGTTGAGACAGTCAAGTGGACTCTCGAGAAGTCCATGCCTACACTCCTGGGAGTGTCTTCTTATTTTACTATTCTTAATAAATTCTAGTTTTGTTTTATACTGTCCCATCCTTAAATTCCCTTCTATGGTGAAGTCAAAGTTCAGTTGAATGGTGGTTCATAGAGCTACAGGAGAACAGTTGTATCCTCTGGAAGTTTTCATAAACTTACCTCTTAACGGTATATATCTATGGTACATTCATAACATTTTCACACTTTCTCTGGAGTTCTTTGAAGTGTTATTTTAACTTCTCAATCTCATTTTTGATTGATAGATGCTCTGTCTTTTTAAACTTCTCTAAAGACTTCAATAACATTCCCCCATTTTCCCTTTCCCCATATAATTTTTGCTGTTTCCAAATAGTCATCTACCTTTGTTATTCACACGCTCTTTCATGGACTCTTTCCTCCATATTAAATAACTTTCTCAAATGTCTCTTGAACATGTGCGACCATGTACATTATTAGAAAGTGAAAAGAAGCTGTGTGCCTCTAGGGAGTTCTTGAAGACGACAGTGCCTCTTGCTAAGATCTTAGGGAAGTCTTAACTATCTAAAGGTGTAGGCTTTTGCTCTTGGGCTAGTGAAACACTTAATGAGAAATGCTTGCAATGAATAAGCTTCAACAGCTGCCAGTTTTGGAACAGTCAGGAATATGAGTTGGGAGAGGTGTGTTATTATCAAAGTTTTACAATAGAGGTTTGTAAGATCTTCCTATTGTAACTTTTGACTGTGGGTGATGTTTCTGTTCCCTCCACCTCAGGCAGGTATCATCATCTTCTGTGGGGAACTAACATAGACTGATGTTGGCAAAGCAAGCCGGGGGTATACATGCTTCTCAGTGGGTTCATAAATCATTCTTCACTCTCAAATAGAAATAACAATTTGGTGGGAGTGTGCGTCCATGAGTTTCTGATTTTTTTAAAATGATTATAAATCATATAAGTACAACGTGATAGAGATTCTATAAGGAAACTTAATTGACGTAACAGTACTAATAAGAGTGGTAATAGAAGAAAACATATTAGCATATGCCTACTTATGTTTCTAACCATTGGGTTCTTTGAGACTACCTAAAACCAGGGCAATAATAGTTTCAAGCTGTTTACCTTTCACTCTGCCAAAGATTCTTACTATTGAAGTCTAACCATTCAGAACAAGGCGCACTAGGTGCTATGACTTATGCTGTGAATACAATGATATCCAATAGACTAAGCAATGAAATTATTAACCAGGTTTCAGTGGGACAAGTTTAGCACATGCAATTGCTAAAATACTTGAGACTATTCTTTAGCGGAAAAATTGGGAATGCTCTCATCGTACGAAACTAGTGGGATAGAGGAAAGAAAGAGAAGTCTCTAGAGCTGGGAGGTAAAAAACTACACAAGGATGAAAATGTTGAGGAAAAGCAGGAGCTTCAGCAGAAAGACTGCAGCAGGAACTGCTGAGCTACAAACCGTGGAAACGAATGACCTCAGAGTGCAGACCATCACATACAGCACTCAATTAGAACCTACTGGTAACTGAGTAGTGGCGAGAAGATTCAACAAAAAAATGTCTTTGGGGGTAGAAGATAAAGCCTGATTGGAAAAACAGATACTTGGCTCAAACACAATACGCACCTGAAGTGGCTGATCTGGTTTTCTAAAAGCAAAGAAAGTCTGTCTTTTATCTCTTCAAATCTTTCTTTCTCTTCCACTGAAACCGTTCCAATCCCATCAGGCCTGGGAAAAAAAAAGAGTCAGCTATTTGTATTAAGAGATTATTTACCTTGAAAGATTTTATATACACAAATATATCCCTAAATCATTCAGAGAATCAAGTAAAAGGCATATTAGCATTAGCTGTGTTTATACCGGAAATTTAATGGAAGTATTTGCAGTCATTTACTTCGTTTTTGACTCAGAATGAAATGGTTTTATTCTTTTAGACAGCCTTCAAGGTAAATGCTGACAATAAATAGTTCCCAGATACACAGAAAACAATAACTAGTCCTTGAAAATCCAGGGAAAATGGTCTCTAGTGGAATTAAACATCTGACCAATTAAATGCCTATCCCCCAAATGGACTATTATTAAAACAGACTGAATACAAGTGGAAATATCTTAACTGCTTCTCTCCCAAATAGAAGTATACAAACCATGAGGCTAGAGATATTTAAATGTTGTAAGAAACAGAAATTTTGGATAAATATGTGTGCCTGAAACTAGTAGATAAAATGCATTTAGCAAATTATATTTAGAAAATTCTCAAAAAAAAATTCTGTATCTGGTTGTATGGCAGTCATATGAAATTTGAGATCATAAAGTTAAAGTGTCCATGCTAATCCTGAGGGGAAAACACATTTATCTTATGTTTGCTTTAAACCTTATATACTTAAGAATATCTTTGGTGCCTGAATGGGCAGTGGGCATTTTCCTCATTAGTTCATTTTTAACTGATTATATTTTCCTAAAGATATGCATTCATTATTCCAAGTATTAATATTAATGCTTATATATAAAATAGGTAAAACAAGGATCATTAAATGTAAAGAGAAATGGTTAGAATTACTTTACAAACAAGGCTTTAATTTGATATTTACAAATTTGTGTGTATGTGCATGAATATATATTTCATGCTTGTTAACTAGTCAATTAGGCCAAAAGCAATTAATTTCAAAGTTATACCTGAACCTTATTGACATAATGATCTTCCAGTCACATCTAAGCATCATTTAAGTATGAGGACTTTGTTCTTATGTACAATAAATAATTTGTTACTTCAGAAATTTACATGGTGTTGGGATTTAGTCTTTGAAAACATTTCTTGCAATTATAATTAATTTCTAAACAAGGTAATATCTAATTTTACATTTAGAATAACAGCAGTTACATTTATCATGTAAGAATGGTTTTGAATGCTAATTATGGAAAGACTAATAACAAAACATTGGTATTGGTTTTGCAGGTAGGAGGGAGAAAATGCCAATGGGTAAGTTATCCAGCAGGCAACTACATTTTAATGCTGGTGTTTTGCATTAAATGAATCAAATTTTTTCACATAACTGTCTCAAAATCATCTTTTACTAAGTGAATGTTAATACAAAAACCAGACAATTTTATTAGTTCGTAGTGAACATTTGTGACAATGGTCACAACTTCAGTGGTTTTTTTTTTAAATTATTTATTTGTTATATTTATACACTGTGGCTATTTTCAGACACACCAGAAGAGGGCATCAGATTCTATTACAGATGGTTGTGAGCCACCAGGTGGTTGCTGGGATTTGAATTCATGACTGAGCCATCACTCCAGCCACTTGGTTTGGTTTTTTTAAAGACAGGCTTTCATGTGTCCCATGCTGGTCTCAAATGGTCTATATGGCCAAAAACATCTTTGAATTCCTGATCTGTCTCCCAAGTGCTGGGTACAGGCACTCACTCTTGTGCTGGTCATGTGGCTCTCAGAAATGAACCTAGAGCTTTGTGTGTGTTAGGCAAGCACTCTATTGGCTCTATACATACCTTCAGGACCACCTGAGAGTTTTATATAAGTCATTAACCTGATATTAGGGTTAATTTGGGTATTCAGATTCAACTAGCCTTAAATTATGTTGTTACACAGACAGGCAAAAAGAATACATTGAATATGGTTAGTTATAGCAGGTTGTTTCATAGTTTCATGACAATTTGGTAAAAGACCAAGGCCTTTCAAATTCAGATGGTGAGCTTGGCCCTCTGACAGATGCTATATGGCGAGTTTGAGTGACTATCCTTGTTTCAACTGCCTGATGACGTCATGATCAGCAGTGACAGAGTACTGCTTACCTGGCAGGGTAGAACAGGGTTTCAGGTAAGGAACAGTGAGAGAGATGAGGCAGGAAAGGGTTTGCATCAAGATTCGAGGGGATGAATAGTACAATCCACAGTGAAACACTGTCAGTTCACCAACCTCATTACCACCAAGTACAAATCAAACAGACACAATACACTGGGTGATGTGAACTTGCCTTTATCTCCAACTCCCCACCGCTTTATGCGCACTGTATAAGGCAAACTACTGAATATTAGGAATATGAGGTAGCCTTCTAATCTAGGTTATCAGTAATGAATGACAATTGGCTGCAATCAAGCCTTGGGGAATAAATAGCTTAAGGACTTTAATAATAAAGGCAAGGAATTCTTATGTTGTCAACAATGTTCTACTAACTCTTGTCAAAAGAAACATTACAATTCTTAATTGCAGAATGTGAACTATGCACCCGGCATTGGGTAAGATGTTTTGCTTGAAGAACAACAGACTGTTTGCTATCGTCCTGTCTGTACTTTCCAAGAGAGGAAGAGGTTCAGGGAGGTGAGGTTACCTCTCCAAAACATAAGAGACCAGAGACTGGATTTGAACCTGGGTTTCCTATAATTTGAAGCCAGTGTTCTCAAGTACCCACACCCTACTTGATTTCTCTTTTATTTTCTTAAAAAATAATGAAGAACAGAAAATAAAGTCCTACTCAGCCCTGGGAGTGGTATCTGACTACCAATACTGAAGGAAACATTTTAAACATTCTTACTTATACCAGATATTTCCTACATTGCTTATGCAAGGTGGAAAACTTAAAACCTAGCAAGTTAAAAAAACAATGGTTCTTATCCACTTACTGAAGACATTCACAGTGAAAGTCCTAAGATTTTTGCTCTTTTTAAGTTTCATTTATTTACTTATTTTAGGTATTGAAGAGGGTATTGGATCCCATTATAGATGGTTGGTTGTGAGCCACTATGTGGTTGCTGGGAATTAAACTCAGAACCTCAGGAAGAGTAATCAATGCTCTTAACAGCTGAGCCATCTCTCCAGTCTCCCAAAAACATTTTACATATCATAAGTGATATATTCACAGAAGCCCTGAGAGAAGTCTTAAACCAGTTATAGTTTATGAATGGGTTTTAGTAGCATTAGAATAATAGTTTTTATTTATTATTTTATACATATGAATAATTTGTGTTCACGTATGTATGGATACTTGCATGATGCTGACAGAGGCCAGAAGTGTACTTTGGATGCCCTGGAATTGGAGTTATAGATAGTTGTGAGCTGCCATGTGGGTGCTAGGAATCAAACCTAGGTCCTCTGGAAGAGCAGCCAGTGCTTTTATCCACTGAGCCACCTCTCCAATCACCATAATAGATACTTGTTTAAGAATAAAAATTATAGATTTATTAGAACTCAACCATCCCCTCACTAGGCTCCCCACTGTTCTTGCAGGGCCAGCCATGGCTAGCTCCTCTCGAGCATTGCTTCAGCCCTCTTGGTCTTGCTCCTTCAACCCTGTCTTTGTCAAGTTCCAGGAATACTGCTATTTATGAACCCTTTCACATTTCTTTTTGGCTCAAGACACTGTAAACGATCACACCACTACACCGTTTACAAGTCAGAGCCTTTATATTGGGCTATGACATGATCACTGATCCCATTCCTCATTTGTCTGTTCTCCCCTTCTAGCCTCACAGTCCTATGTGAAGCTCTAACTTCTCATCTTCACAACCTGCTGCCCCCACCCCCATGACCACTGCACATAGGGCTGCTTGCTATTATGACATGACGACAAACTAATTATTTATCCCTTGCCTCCTTATCTCTGGTATCTAAGACGGTGGCTGAGAGCCTATCGATGTTCTGTGTAAACATACTGATGAAACAAAGGAGTGCAACTCAAATAAGATCAGCTGGAGAAGGTAAGAGAGCTCAGAAACCGTGCTGCCCACCTAAAGGCTAGGCAACTCTTGTCGTTCCTTAGTAGTATTAGCAGAGTTTAAATGACTTGGAATTTATGTATCACAGAACTGTATAATAGATAGGAAGTTTTGTAAAAGGCAAACAGGAGCAGGGGCGTAGCTGAAGTACTTTGGGAAAAAGCACTCTTAAAAAGGGAAGCGTCTGCTTAGACTTAGAAGAAAATCTCTAGTGTTTACTTGTCATTTTAGTTATATTCAAATTAATTTACTTTAAATCTCAAGAAGGCAATTCTTCTCCTGAGGTATAAAAGGGAAAAATAATGATACTTCTTTCACATTGGTTAAAAAAAGACTAGTCAAATGTGGCGATGTAGAATTCTAACATAAAGGAACAATTTCCTGGCCCAAATGTTAACTGTGGTTTAACTCGACAGCTGACCAATATTAAAGTGGTATTGAGAAGAAAATATATTGTCATAGATCAAGATTTAATATCCACATTTTTCGATTCATGGCTTATATTAATTAACAAGATTTCAATAAAAGCAGAGTGCTCTGTGAAAGAGGCTTGAGTCACAAGCAAAGCAGGTTGGCAGTGGAAATCTTTTTAATTAAGGATGAAGTCAAACCATGATAGAGAGCTCCTTCTCGTATTTTATCAACTAATGGATACAAGTTGTGTTCATGTTCATCCTATTTCAAAGATTACTAAAGGACAAAACTCATACACTAGAACCTTCTGCCACTGACTGAGTCTGATCTCCCATGAGGCTACACATCATGTTCTCTATTCAAAATAACTAACATACACTCACGCATGTTTGTATACACAGATACTTACATGCACAAAATATCTGCATACAGGCAGTGAAAAAATACTTTTAATTTGGAATGAAGCTCCATTACCATAACTCATGAGGGTGAGAATTATACAGTTTGTATAATTCTTATATGGAATAAAGTATTTTCAACTTGTAGCATTAGTCAACATGGCAGATTGTGATGCTGCATGAAACTATTCTTGAGGAAGAGTCATAAAGAAATGTCTATTCACCCGAGACAGAGAAGTAATAACAGGCCAAACCTGAGTTTTAGGAGTCAGGGGTTATTTACAGTAGCAGAAATAACCCAAAGATAGCTAAAGGCACCAAAAGGTCACCTCAGTATGAATGACAACTCACAAAAGCTTGAAAAGTAGAGCTTTCACTCATGTAAGCTTGAGGAGTGAGAGATCTACTCTATTTGGTCAGTTTCAGGGAATTCCTGAGGCTTTTGAGTTGTTTATTCCCTAGGCTTAATGAGAGTCCCTACAGGATGGAATGTTTTTCTTCCCCATAAAACACCCTTAGTCTCAACAAGCTTTCCACCAAGATGGAGGATTATCTCCAAAGAAATGGCCTCACAATAGTGATTAAAAGTAGAAAAAGTATTTATATACAGTAGATGTCTTGCCCTTTTTTCCACCAGTAAATGTAAACTACAGATAAGGAAGTTGACTTAAAAACTGTAACACAGGGAGCTGGAGAGATGGCCCAGTGGTTAAGAGCACTGGATGCTTATCAGAGGTCCTGAGTTCAATTCCCAGTAATCACATGGTGGCTCACAACCATCTATAACGTGATCTGATTTCCTCCTTTGTCTTATGCTCTCTGTCATGCAAGCATACATACAGTGCTCATACACATAAAATAAATAAATCTCAAAAAACGTAAGATAGGAAAGAAAGGAATAAAAAATATTATCCAGGTTTCTATTATCTATTGGCTTCTAGAATAGGCTAAACGGTTTAGAAATAAGTGCCTACAAGGGAAAAGGCTAATTACTTTCCAGTTTTAAAAAAAGTCTGAGAAAATGTGACAAAAACAGGTTATAGCATTCAGCGTTTAGGTACAAAGGAAAGTTAACCATCTAGGTAAATTCTCAGATATGGATGGGCAAGAAGTACAGTTTCACTTTCTGTGCTTGTGGTATTTGCCGTTCATACATTAGACTTCTAGACTGTTTCATAGTCAAAAAAAAATCTTAGAGGCCAATGATACAAATAAAAAAATAATTTTAGCATGTTTAAGACCCATTTGTTTACAATTTTGAGCACAGATGATTTGCTCTCTACATTTTCCAAAACACTTTGTCAGGGACAATGATCCCTGGAGATACTCTAGGAGCACAGGATGAACGGAGCCAAGTCACCTTCTATATAACACAAATCATGCTGTCCTTCTGAAGTTCACAGTAAAATTGTATGAAGTATCTGAGATGTCTACTGGCAGTGGAATCTGTTGAACTTGAAGTAGTACTTATTTAAAAAACAATCACTTAACTAAAGGTTTCTTCTTAATTACTACTTAAAAATCACCACCTAGCATCCAAGAACTCATGTTTTGTATCCGAAAATCATTGTATTTTTCATGGTCACTTCCTGCTGGACAGCTTCTAGGTACATGAGGGATAAGTGAGCCTTGAATCTCTAGGCATGGACAGGGACCAGGTGCTTGGGAAACATGGGTTGAATGAATAGGCCAAAAACAATGTTATTTAGAAAACAGATTAATTTTATCAATGATATGAATTTCTTCCAAACGCCTACATCCCATCAGATACGTGTATGTGTCTTGGTCGGGTGAATCATGGTTCAGAGTTTATTTGCAAGCAACAAGAAAGCAAATGTTCCAGTGTAGGGTGCATTGGGTTTCTTAAAGGCTTCCTGCCACCTGCGTGCTCCTCTGAGGAATGTATGACATCTTACTTTCCCCTAGAGAGAGTGAGAAGGGAAGAGACACCTAGAGGGTGGCATTTCTGAACTGTCAATTCTGCCTGTAGCACAGCAGGTAAAGCCACTTTGCACTTCGTGTATTTCCCACCAATATCCATTTGTGAACAGAATGGAAGGGACAGGGAGGCACAGTGTGAGAATAGGAATGGTGAGGGATGATGCGGACAAGAAACAGTAACCCCTTTCTTACTTTCCGAACCTCCAACACTTCCTATTGTTTCAATCCGAATGGTCTAGCATTTGGATGAGTGCATTACCTGAACAGTGTTGTTTCCTGTTCTAAACTTATATTTATAGCCATACCTTCTTACTGAGATGGGAGAAAGATATTCTGTAGGAAAAACTGTGAAGATGAAAGTTCGAAATCATAGTCTCTTTCTTACTCTCTTTTGTAAGAGCTGTACTTTAGTTTTTCGAATTAAAATATAATTACATTATTTACCCCTTCCCTTTCCTGCCTCCAGCCCTTCTCATGTAACTTCCAACTCTCTTTTTTACAGAGACCTCTCTCTTAAATCCTTTCTTTGCATTTTGTGGTACATTCTGACTTCTTGGAGACTGTGAACATTAAAAAATAATTCTACGATGGAAGCAGGAATTAGTGTTTTTAAACACACCAGACTTCATAGAGTTTCTAGGTTGTGCCAAAGACAAAGAGGTATTGGTTAGCTAGTATCTCTTGGAAACACACAAGGAAACATTTTTTTTAGACTAATTCAAACTAAGAGCACTGGTGTACACACTCTAGAATTCAAGAGAAACAAAGTGCTAAAAGAATTTGAATTACAAAACAGATCACTGTTGTTCTTTCAGACAGTTATGGGTGACAGTTTTGATTGTGGGATGGCAACTCCCTCCCTCATTTGATGCCCTGTCTTTCTACTGGAGGTCGACTTTACAAGTTCCTTCTCCCTACTGTCAGGCATTTCATCTAAGCTCCCTCCCTTTGAGACCTGAGGGTCTCTCACCTCCCAGGTCTCTGGTGCATTCTAGAGGGTCCTCCCAACCTTCTACCACCTGAGGTTGCCTGTTTCCATTCTTTCTGCAGGCCCTCAGGGTTTCAGACCTTTTCCCTCATCCAATACCAGATCATGCCCCCCCCCTTCCCAGGTCCCTCCCATACTCCCCACTTGTGGTTGCTTTCTTCTCCCTCCCAAGTAGGCCTGAGGTATCCTCACTTGGGCCCTTCAGCTTGTTGACCTTTTTGAGTTCTGTGGACTCTATCTTGGGTATTCTGTACTTTATTATTATTTTTTGGCTAGTATCCACTCATTAGTGAATACATACCATGCATGTCCTTTTGGGTCTGAGTTACTTCATTCAGGATATTTTCTAGTTCCATCCATTTGCCTGCAAAACTCAGGATGTCCTCGTTCTTAATAGCTGCTGAATAGTATTCTGTTCTGTAAATGAACCACATTTTCTGTATCCATTCTTCTGTAGTGGGACATCTGGGTTGTTTCCAGCTTCTGGCTATGACATATAAGGCCACTATGAATATAGTGGAACATGTGCCCCTGTGGCATGGTGGGGCATCTTTTGGGTATATTCCTAAGTGGTATGGCTGGGTCTTCAGATAGATATATTTCTAATTTTCTGAGGAACCTCCAGACTGATTCCCAGAGTGACTGTACCAGTTTGCAATCCCACTAGTAATGGATGAGTGTTCCTCTTTCTCTACATCCTCGCCAACATGTGCTGTCAGTTGAGATTTTGATCTTAGCCAGTTTGATTGATGTAAGGTGAAATCTCAGGGGTTTTGATTTGCATTTCTCTGATCACTAAGGACTTTGGACATTTCTTAGGTGCTTCTCAGTCATTGAGATTCCTCTGTTGTGAACTCTTGGTTTAGTTCTATACCCCATTTTTTGATTAGGTTGTTTGGGTTTTTTTGTGGTTAGCTACTTGAATTCTTTATATATTTTGCATATTAGCCTCTATCAGATGTGGGGTTAATGAAGACTCTCACCCATAATTGTTCCTGTGTGAAAGAACTACAGGGATGAAAATGGAGAGGAGTCTGAGGAAAAGAAGGTCGATCGACAGGCCCAAAGTGGGATCCCGCTCAAGGAGAGGTCTCAAGGCCTGGCACTATTACTGAGGCTATGGAGCACTCACAAAAAGGGACAGAGCATGACAGCACTTCAGAAGGCAGGCAGCTGAAAGAGTCAGATGCAGATATTTGTACCCAGCCAATGGAGAGAAGCTGCTGATCCCTGTGGGAGGACCAGCAGTCTTAGTTAATCTGGACCCCTGAGATCTCTCAAGCACTGGACCACAACCAGGTAGCATACACCAGCTGATATGAGGCCCCCAACACATATACAGCAGAGAACTGCTGGGTCTGTGTTCAATCCAGAGATGGTGCACCTAATCCTGAAGAGACTGGAAGCCCCAGGGAGTTTAGAGGTCAGGAGAGGTTGGAAGTGGGGCATGGAGACATCCGTGTGGAGACAGGGGGTAGGGAGGAGGTATGGGATGTGGAACAGTTGGAGGTTGGACGGGAGGTTGGGGTAGGGGATAAAATCTGGAGCATAAATATATAAAAAATAAAAATTAAAACAAAAAACTAGATCTCTACATAGAGTTATTTGATATCTATCTATAAACTATCTTCATCTGTCTGTCTGTCTCTCAATCAATCAATCAATCATTGGCTCCCTTACATTTTACATTGTATTTTAAAATATGTTATATTTATTGACAGCTAGAGACAAAGAATTCAGAAAAATAAAAAGAAAGAACAAAAATTTTGTATAAAATGCCAATCCAAAATAACTGGAAGTACTATAAATGTCATTCTAATTTTTTTCTATAAATCTACAGATACATAATATTATTAAATTCTATTATTTTAATGAACTTAATAGACATTTCACATATCACTTAAATATTCTAACATATCTTTTCTAATGGAAGAGCATTTAATCAGATGGCACATCCACATAATTCTCTTTTAGAACCAACTGGGATGTTTCTCCTAATTTATCTACCGCAATTCACACTTTCATAACTAGCTTTGTGCTGTAGGTTCTTAAATCATATGTATTTTTCCTTGGGAAAAGTCTCTAGAGTATATGCTAAGTTAAACATGATATACTTGACTATTTGATATATTGTAAAATTGCTTTTTAAAGAAAGCAAGGAAGTCTTACATGACCTGTAGCATTTGAGACCATCAATTTTCTTTTAGCAGCAGTAACAGTAGTCTTTATCATTTTGTTATAATTATTTTAAGTTTTATATGCTAAAGCTGTATTCTTTTCAATATAAAGTTCTATACTTAAAAATGGCAGCCATGTTACTGTGTATTTCTAGTCATTTCCATGGGTCATAAAATCACTCTGCTGAGTCAACTGAAACATTTAACTATTAATTCTACTAAGTGTTGCCACAAGGAAAAATGTGTTTGAACATCCCACAGTGTCTGAACATGGCGTATGCCGTAAGCCGTGTGACATTTCTGGGAGCTTGTGACAAAACTCCAAGGAACCAAGACAAGAGTCTTGTAGCCTCTGTTCCTTCATGGCATGGATTGTTCTGGAATGTGCTTTTGGCCCCTCCAAGGTGTAGTAAACAGAAGTGGGCTTTGCTCCAGATTACCTATCATTTTGTTATTCAAAAATGTTTCCAAGCATGTGTTGGACTCTTGAGTGTATACAGCCCGAACTCATGTGAACTTCTTTCATTTGGCCTTGTTTAGCCCCCTAGAATACCCTCAGAATAAACTGTCTGAAGCTCTGAATAAAGTTCATTATTGCACGAGGATTTATCCCATGGCATTTTTAGGCCCCAGGTTTACACTGCCAACTAGAGCAGTAACACCACACTGCATTCATTCACTTATACTTGTTTCTGCACAACAATGCCAGAGTTTCCTTCAGATAATTAAAAATATATCCTTCTCAATTTTCCTCTCACTCCCCTTCTCTCCTTCTGAACCAAGATTGTTGACTCATTAATTACAAGACAAACTGAAAATTAAACAGAACACGCAGGTGATAAAAGGAGGATAGAAATATGTTCCTTGACTCGTGGTAGATAGATATGGTTCCTTGACTCATGGCTGAACAAACTTGTCTGACAAAAAAATCCTGAAGGAAAATGTATTTATTTTGGCTTACAGTTCCAAGGGACACAGTCCATGGTAGATGGGAAGTCTCGAAGGCAAAAGCAGGAAGTGGCTGGTCACCCACAGTCAAAAACCAGAGAATACTTGCACTCAGCACTCTTTCTCATTTTTGTTCAGCACAGGACCCTAGCCCTTGGTGAGTACCAACATTTAACATAGGTCTTCCTACTTCAAGTATCCTAACTGAGATAATAGTCTACTGAAATGCCAGATTTTCTTCTTTGGTGCTCTACATATCACCAAGTGTCAATCCATCATGCTGACTGATATTAGATATCTATTAATAAAAGATAAAAGGCCTGCTAGATGGGAAATAGGTAAACTAGAGTTTCAGAAGAGAATAGAATGGAGAAGAGAAAGTGCTTAAAAGTACAACAGTACTCTATCCAGAACATGACTCTTCTTCATATTTCAATCAGGGTAAATCAAAAGAAATCCACAGTTACCCTAAATTAGCACAGATGGATCAGAGATTCACACAGAAATCACTGAGAAGGAATGAAAAGAGGTATCATACAGAGGTATATTATAACAAACCTATCTATCTTCTCTCACTTGCTTGTAAAAGCACAAGCAGAGAAAAGAATGTTAATTACATTCCAAAGCTATAAAGATAGTTGGAAAAATTAGCAATGTCTTCAACTCGGAGAGAAAATGATCATCAGCATATCACTGCATACACAGCAAAGCTTCCTTTAAAGGGCAGGGTGAAAGAAAGGAATTTCCAGATAGAAATATTCATCAACTATTGGCTCTCCCAATAGTTGGAAATTCCAAAGAATTATACTGTAGGTCATAGTATAATTGTTTCTAATTTTTATCAATCAATATAACTAAATATTGATCATAAAATATTAAAAATAATATCTAATAATTTGTATGGTTAGAAAACAAATTATACAGCTGGAAATCGGATGATATAAGCTCACAAGCAAGGAAGACAGTGAAGAGCTAAGGAAAAGTTATGTAATCTTGCATGAAACTTTAAAGGTTCAGCCATGGGACTGGCACAGGTTCAAATGCAACTGTTGGAAGATGGAAACTATTAGGAGAAAGAAATATGCAACAGGGAACTAAAGAAAGAAGGTGTTCTAAGTATGTGACAAAAAAATATGTAGAATCAAACAGTAAAAGTTGATCTACTTTTATTAGAATGCATGTTTATAGTAAAGAGACTGAACTCACTAACGTATTTCCACACTGTCAAAACCAACAACTGCAGGAACTACGGAGGACAAAGAGTGACCTTGAACCCATGCAAATGTGAAAATGAAAATTAGCCAGCCATTCAATACTGCATTAGATTTAGGATTTCTAGATGGAATGTATACTGTGACAGACGCTTGATGTCATCTCACTCTAGAGGAAGGAAGATAATGGCTGTCCCACTGAATACTGGAGAGCTATTCCCTAGAACCAGGGGGCTGCGGCTGTACTCCTTAGTGAACAGACAGTGGGTGGTGGTCACATGCTTCACTGCTGGAGAGAGAAGTGACAGATAAGGATGAAGGAAAAACTAAAATGAACGCTCCTGTCCTGGGTGAGCGATGGAGACCTTGTTTTTGTCTACGGCTTACTTGATGTATCTAATGTACACTAAAATGACCCCTTCTTGCAGCCTCTTTTATCTAGTGATTCAGAAGAATCCCAAAGTTGCCTAATCTGAACAGAAAAAAGATGAGACTGATTATCTGACCTCAGGAACTGCTCCCCGAGATGCAGTCTGTCTCCTTACCTACCCTCATGGTAGGCTTCTTTCCTCCAGGTTTATGCTTTTGTTAATCTTCTGCTGGGTCTACAAGGGTCCCAAGCAACATGGTTAAAAGGAGCTGCAAGACTCTAGCAAGTAACTTTCGCCTGAAGCTTTTTTTACAGAGTGTTCTGACAATAATCATGATAAACATTCACCAGAGCACGTGGCACTTCTATAACAAGACCCCCAGAAGCTCATGTACCTAATTCAGGTTGAGCCTGCCTGGTGAAAAATCTGGAGTATAAAACTTTTCTATCATCAAAGCTCAGCTACAGTTGGAGGTGCCCAACATGTAACATTCATACACACATTTCAAAAGTCAAAGCATCTGCAATCTAAAACACTTCTTGTCCTAACCATTTTGTGTAAGGGGTAGTAGACTTACACAGTGTACATAAAAAAAAAAATCATGACCTGATACCTCAATAGTATCTGATTATAAACAAATTGTTGACATAATTTTTATTTTATCTATTTTGAAACCAAAGCAAGTAGGTATTACTGTTTTTCTTAGATACATGAACAAGTAAGAGGTGTGGCTCAGAAAGATTAGGACCAGTAGTTGTTCAAAGCCAAAGGGCTAATAAGTAGAAGAGTTAAGACTACAGATGCTTTGACTCCCATCTAAGTGCTATTAGGACATATCAAGTCTTCTCTTTCCCCTGAGCTTTTTATCTTTGTGTTGTCCTAAGAGTGCATATTTATCTTGTATCATGTTGAACTAGGTTGGACGGGTAAAGGTAATGCTGAAAATGTGAGATCAGAGCAGATTTAGGAATGTTCTCTATTTTCTAAGAAAATGTAAAAACATCACATGATTCATATGTGGAAGGCATTCATTCAAAACACCTTTTAGCTTTATGCATTTAGCACGCGGCTGGAATCCGTTAGATGAACCATATATTGAGCGAAACGCTGCTCATGGTATTTGATCTTGCTTCCCACTCCTTGGAAGTGAGCCTTTGCACTTAAAATTCAGGTGATATTTATATCTGAATTTTTTTTTTTGACAAGGTCTCATGCATGCTGGCCTGGAGCTAGCCATGTAATATTGGATGATCTTGAATTCCTGATCCTCTTGTCTTTTCCTCATATGTGCTAGGATTATAGTCTTATATATCATTTCTTATGCCATATACCTAAGCCTAGATTAAGTAGTGGTGCAAAACTTACGATCCTCTTTGATTCATTGCCTATGATATTACTAAAATGGGCATTCTTATCTCTGAAATTAGAGAGGAGAGGCAGAAATATCATCTCTGAAGTGACAATCAAGGTGAAGGTTAGCATCTATGAAGACAGAAGCATCGAAATCTGATGATCTGACAGATACCCATGGGGGGGGGAGGGTGGCTTCATTATGTACTACAGCCGCACTGTATGTACACTTTTACCTCCTATTGAGAGCTAGCACATCATGGCTCTCCTTTGAAAGTCTCATAGCAGAGCCCAGGTGGCTTTACTAAAGGTAGAATTATGGGTGACTATATCGTAGGTCTTACATTAAATTGGGACATAAAAGCCATTTTATGCTGTGGCTTTCATTTCGACACCCTTGGCTTGAGATACAAAATCGAGGCATATAAACACACATAGCAGCCTCGAACTTTGCCCTTAGCATGCATTGTCTCTCCCATCTCTGTTCACCTTCCCGTCGGCCCTCCGTGGGACTGTCATTGTGAGAGGATGTTATTCATGGGTGTGTGTGTGTGTGTGGTTGGTTCTCTTCCTGCAGGAGTGGGCTTGTTTCTGTCCTTGACTCACTTTTTTTCTTTCTTCCTTTCTTCCTTCTGTCTTCCTCTGTCTTGGTACCAGCCAGGCCCTTTCTGTTTGTGTCTATTCTTTTATTTCAGAGAGCTATTCAAGTGAAGATGCGGCTCACAGAATGCACACACCCAGCAAGCTCAGCACTGCATGATGGGAATGTGCTCCCTGAAAAAAAAAAAAAAAAGAAAAAGAAAAACCCTCACTCCAGACGCTGCTGCTGTCCTTCGCTTCCGCTAATAACAAAAGGCGAGCCGACTTCCTTTTGAATTTGTTTGTCAGAGGCGGTTTTCAGGTAATGAACAAAATGATTCTCTGTGCGTCTTGACAGATGCAAGAGTGATCAGAAAAATGCCGGGAATAGATGGCAGGAAAGTTGGGACTCGATACTGGCACAATTCTTAACAAAACTCTATACAGACAAACATCAGGCGTGGCAGATGTGCACAGTGGTACTGTATCCTCAAGAAAGAAGTGATTCAACTAGAATATCCCATTAGCAAAGACATTAGTAATATAATCACACACATGCTGCAATATTTCTGCTTAGCAGGAGGTAGAATGGCTGGACTACAGGATTTTTTTTTTCCATTCTCCTTCCGCACTGCTTACATCTTTCTCTGTTGGGTGGTCAGGAAAGTGGACGAGAATAATAGCGGTTGATACTGATATGTGCATCCAGTAGAATCTTGACATGGCTGTCCCCAGTCTTCCACACCTAAGACCTCTGAATTCCCAGAAGGTTCAGTTGTTTTCCAATTCAGTTTAGTCTTCCAAATTTCAGAGCCAGGATTCCAGTAGACATGTTTGGCCCATTTTATTCTTTGGTCATGGGAGTAGGGTCTCTCCAAATGGTAGTTATTGGGCTGTAAACGTCACAGAAATGCAGCAACGCTCAGCTTCTTTGTGATAACATCAAGCTTGAGCTGAAGTTTGAACTTCCACAACTCTCTCTCTTAAGTTGCATCCACCTAGATGTTGATTTAGAGACCAACTCACTGTGTATATTTTAGATTTTTATAAAGTGGATTTAATGGGAAAATTGAATTAAATATGCAGGGATATATAAACATACTCTGTTACAAGTTACATGACCCAAGAAGTCCACACTCACTGTAGAGTGTGGGCTACTATTCTCCTATGTCTGTCTGTCTCTGTCTCTGTCTCTGTCTGTCTGTCTGTCTGTCTGTCTGTCTGTCTCTCTCTCTCTCTCTCTCTCTCTCCCTCTCTCTCTCTTTGCCTTTCCTAAATATATACTGAATATATTTAAATATATACTGAATTCGTTTCTTAATAAATGCCAACTTTGCTTCATAAAAATTACATTAACATTATGAAGAAAACAATAGTTTTGCAGAATAAAGGTAACTATAGCAACCTCATATTCAAATCAGGTTTCCTCTTAGGCAGTGGCAAGCACTCCTAGGTACTTCAGGAGTTTTACATTAAAATACATATCAAACACACAAATTTGGGGGCCTCATTAGTTGAATCTCTCACCCAGTGTTTGCAATTTAATTCTGCCTTTCAGTATCAATAAGTAAAGTAATCTGATTATATAATTATCTTTGGGTTGGCTTCCAGGAAATCTCTCCACACATCTGTGAATGCTGCCCAACTCTGCGATGAATCTCAAAGCCCAGGGCCCAGGAGACATTGCAACAGCTAGGAGATAGTAAGTGACTTCAGCAAGAGAGCCATCATTGGCTGTCAAGGAAGAGCCACCAAAGTCACCCAAACCAGCTCTCCAACCTCACGTGCACTTAACAGAGGGTTCAGTTTGGGAAAATGTAAAAAAAAAACCAAAACAAAACACCAAAACAAAAAAAAAAACAAGAAAAACAACAATAACAATCCAAATAAACTACAACTGGTAACATTTTCCTATTATTCAAGCAAGCATGGGCCCATAAACAAGTGATAACAGGAGAAGACCCCCAAGACTAAGATCAACTTTATTTTACTGTGGACTGACAGATGCCAGCAGTAGAGATTTTAGCAGAGTTTCATTGTATCCACAATACACAAAGCACTGGATTAATGAATGAAGAGAACAGGTTAATGATATTATTATTTTAAATTTCAAAATACGATCTAGTAGAATAGAGGCAGGATGCGTGTTTAACCTAGGCACACTCATTGAGAAACAGCTTAGGAAAGCAACAGATGAAAGGTTTTTAGAGTCTGAATGAGCTATATAAGCCATCTTACAAGAGTTTTAGGAGGTCTGACTGGGAAAGATCAGGAAAAAGAGAAATATCCCATGGAAATTAAAGGGCCTTATGGGATAAAGCCTCTGTGCAAGTAACTTTGTAAGGCATGAAGAAACTGTGATGGAACATGATGGAGAATGCCGCTCAAAATTTACTTTTAAGTTAATAACATAATGGGAATTACTAAGAGCTTTGGAGCGGTACATGGTAAACAGTTAATGTTTAATTTTGAAGGTGTCTGAAAGTTCTCTAATGGGATCTATCCATGATGATCTATATAAACACCAATATATCTGTATAGGCCAGGAAAGAGCAAAAAAAAAAAAAAAAAAAAAAAAAAAAAAAAAACCCAAAAGGGTAGGATTAGGAGAGATAACTGGAATGAAAAATGGAGAAATTTGTGTAATATGCAGACAAAATATCGACAGTGACAAGCAACCAGGTCTAAGGGAGAAAATACAAATGCCAAAGTTTGATGTCAAGAGGCCATTAACATGGACACTAATGATGAATTCTTTTGTTCACTGGATATTTACTGAACATTTATCTTAATATCAGGAAGATTTCCAGCCGCAGACAGGAACTACAAGTTTGTCCAAAAGTTAGATGAAATCTTAGATTTAATTTTAGATATGGAAGGTTGACCATGTTAGCAGAACATTCCAGAGGCTAAACATCTGTAGAGACCTGTAGCACAGCAGATTAGTTGGGTGGGAATTACTCAAAGGTCAGTGTGGCAGCTTTGGAAATGGAAAAGAAGATGAGATAACAAATACAAAAAGAAATTCTCAAAAGAAGAAACCAGGCTTGAGAACTGAGGTGAGAAAAATGTTGCGCCACACCTAGGAATCTGGAGGACCAAAAAGTATTGGCTGAAGTAAGCATATGAAGGCATGGGTGAGTGAAAAAGTCAGGAGAACAAAGGCAGGTGAAGGCAGAGGGGAGAGAACACATGAGAGCGATGCTGAGAGGACTGATGGAATCCTAGATGTAATTTTGTATAGAGGTTGAAGGTGTTGGTAGAACACTCTAGTTGTCAACTGTTAGTAACAAAGGGCCTCATCGTTGCCAGGGTAATGATACTTCAGACAATATACGTCAATATTTTTTTTTAAATATTAACATAACAGTTTTTTAAGTGTTTAACCATTTATAGTATGCTTCGTTTCCAACTATAATTTATGACTTTGCTTTTCTTATAGATGGGTACTCTGGAAAACATGATGAAATTCAACCCCAGTCACTTAGTTATTAAGTATCTATTTGAACAAGTATGTTCTGAACTCTGAGTTCCTTGAACACTATGCCATGCTGTAATAACCCAAAACTTACCCAGGTTTGTGGGAAGAAAAAAAAAAAAGAAAAAAAAGAAAGAAAACTGCAGAGACAAGAGATAGAACAATAATTAACAAGAGATAGAACAAGTCAAAAAGGTTGGACTGTATATACCTCGGTTTCAGGAGAAGCCTTAACAAGGCTGCTCTGGAGACAGTTTTAGAACGATATAGTCGTGGACAAATTTTTAAGCCCAGTGGCACAGAGTTACTGAGGGTTACATTAGGTGATCTTTTTTTTTTTTCCATCTTAGTAAAACAAAAGGTATGTTCAATGGCTCAGAATTTTGATGCAGGGTACTTGCTCCAGAAATCTAAGTTAGGGAAGGGGAAGGGAGGAGTCTAGGCATTGAGTTTGGTATCTGATCTTACTTTAATAGTGAAAGTTTACTCTATAAAGGCTAAGCAAAGATCCTTAGCCTTGCATCATCCTGACAGCAAACCCTCCCCAGGGACACATATGCACGCACGCACGACAATAGGAATCATCAGGACACTTAAGCTATGCAGAACCAGGTGGCACTGAAGAACCAAAAGGCAGCTTGCACTCTCATGGATATGTTCTCTGTCTCTCTCTTTCTCAAGTAGTCTTGCCAGCAAAAAGAAACATAAAGTGCAGCTCACCTAAATCAACAGCATATTGATGTACATTTTTCCTTTGTGTGATTTTTTTTTTCTTCTTCCTACTAAGAAGTACCTGCTATTTACAATCCGTTACTAGGTGATAATGGCAAAGCACATTCTTTCCTGTCTTTCAGGCATCCCTATACATTTCACTGTGTATTTGCAAGTCAAAATACCTGTTGCCGTGCACGTGAGAGGCACAGAATGCAAAGCTGTAATGGAGCAGGGTGGGGTCAATGACAGCACCGTTTTCTGAATGTTCCATCAGTTCCGTAAGGTAGCAGAGATGCCTGTGACAGCCTCTCACGCCGTAGCGGGCGCAGTACTCATCTAACACAAAGACTTGGCCAGGGCTAAACCACCCCTGCAGGAGAAAAGAAAAAGACATTTTTTTCTCTTCTAAAGACTTGCTGTTCTGTGATGCCTATGCAGGTGTTGTAAGCAGCAGCCTCAGAGCGTCTGTGCGTTTGCTTTGTTAGTGGCAGTTGTAAATGTTATTCTTCGGATGGAATGTATCAGTTTTGGAAGCGACCTGAGGCACAGGTAAACCCTGTGAGTATGTGTGGGCACCTTGCCCCTCTGTACTGCCAGTCAAATCTAGTCAAATTTTATTCACAAGTTTTATTTACATTTGTCAGTCACAAAGAACGATACTCCCTAAACTCTGATCTCTTTATGAGTTGGTTAACAAAGCAGATACCTGCACCAAAACTGACCATCCACTGGAAGCATTGTATAATCTAAACTAAAAGCAAATTTCAGTAAGTCTACCTGCAGCATGCATTTGCGTGCTCATATCTGGAATATCTTTCTCACTTTGCCCTTCTGTGATCATAAGAGAGTTAGCGTTTTCCATGTGTGGTTTCTTGTCTTTTTTTTTTCTTTTTGTTTATTAGGTATATTCTTTATTTACATTTCAAATGTTGTTCCCTTTCCTGGTCCCCCTCCCTCCAAAAAATCCCATAAGCCATCTCCCCTCCCCCTGTTCCCCAATCAACCCTCTAACAAGGCAAACCTCTGCTGCTTATGCATCTGGAGCCATGGGTAACTCCATGTACACTCTTTAGTTGATGGTTTTGTCCCTGGGAGCTCTGGAAGTACTGGGTGACTAATATTGTTCCTCCTATGGCACTGCAAACCCATTCAGCAACTTGGGTCCTTTCTCTAGCTCCTCCATTGGGGACCCTGTGCTCAGTTCAATGGTTGACTGAGAGCGTCATCATCTGTATTTGTCATGCACCAGCAGAGCCCCCAAGGTGACAGCTATATCCAGCTCTGGTCAGCAAGCACTTGTGGGCATCCCCAATAGTGTCTGGGTTTTGTAGCTGTATATGGGATGGACCCCTAGGTGGGGCAGTCTCTGGATGGTCTTTCCCTCAGACTCTGCTCCACACGTTGTCTCTGTATCTCCTTCTGTGGGTATTTTGTTCCCCCTTCTAAGAAAGAAGGACCAGAATATCCATACTTTGTTCTTCCTCCTTCTTGGGCATCATTTGATATGTGAATTGTGTCTTGGGTAATCCAAGCTTCTGGGCTAATATCCACTTATCAGTGGCTGCATACCTTGTGTGTTCTTTTATGATTGGGTTACCTCACTCAGGATGATATTTTCCAGTTCCACCCATTTGCCTAAGAATTTCACTAATTCATCGTTTTAAGTAGCTGAGTATTGTCTTTCTTAAAATCTTTTCTGTGAGAGTGGGGCAGAATGGAAACAGCCAGTTTTGGTTAATGCTGGAGGGTAGGGTTAGCTATTGCAGTTGCATAAACTATGCCAAACTAATCTAGATTAGTGAATTAGATTAAAATGATAAAGTGAAGAAGAGGGCTTTAAAATAGACAGAATAGCCATTAACACAAGAACGTATTCATAAAGGGAAGGGAAAAGCTGTCATCCAACCCTACAGTGGAGACAGGAAGGCATGCAATGGAGCAGCCAAGTTGCAGACACTGGGTCACTACTGTTTAGAATATCACACATGGCACACATTATGATTCAACTTAAATCAGAAATGTGAACACAACAGAGAAAGACATTTAGTGAGTCAGGCTGACAAGCAGGCTCATTCTATCTCTAAGCACTGTTCCTAATCATGTCCTACTCCTCCCTCAGTGTACACGAGACACATGGTAGCATTTTTTTTCTCACTTGACTTCCTTGTCTTTTCTCTCTCCTTGCCTCTGTCCTTCCATCCCTTATTTTTTTAGACCCAGTCTTGCTATATAGCCCTGGCTACCCTGAACTCTCTGTATAGACCCGGATGGGCTTGAACTAAGAAACCTGCGAAATGGGCTTGTCTCTGCTCCCCAAGTGCTAGGATTAAAGCTCCATCAACCCCAGCTCTATTCTCAGACTCATAAACAAATTGATAAGTTATCAGTGTAAGCTCAACAGTTAATTCATTTCTTCATGTCTACTAGATATCTCCAAAGACTTGAGAATATAGTTTCTGAGAACTGACTTCAAAGAGACTATAATTTACTCTATGAAGTTATTACCCTTAGTATCCATGAGAGTCAACTAGTGATAGGACATGTTATTTATTTCCAACAATAAATAGTTATTAGTCTATATAACATTAATCCCCAGACTCCATGGTATCAAGAAAAATATAAATTATCACATCAAAATCTCACTCTATATTCAGCACATAACAGGAAGCAGTTATCTACTTAAATCATCTCTGTTTCTACTCCTCTGTCCCTCTATACCTCTGCCTCTCATCCTGTTTAGCATATCCCATCATATTGTTAGTTTTTCTGTTTTTTCCCCCCTAGAGCTTATGCTGTCTTAGGTGTCCCAGAGAAAGATGCAATGTAGCAATGTCTGAAGAATGAATAGAACAAAAATTTTTAAATGCCTGTGCAGGTATCAGTGAATCCAATTCTATGGCAGAGGTTTTACGTCTTTATTTAAGGCGTTTTCTTTTCACTCAGCATTCTCTTGGGGCACTGATAAAGCAGTTCAGCATCTATTCCAGGCTATTCTCCCGACTATTGAGTGGCACAGCAGTGGTCTTCGAGTGTATAATTTTCAAATTGAGAAACAATCGATTGGAATTCTTCAACCCTAACCCCAACTACCGTGATTAAATGAGTCAGGAATAAAGTGATGTTTTACAGCAACTATTTCTCACTTTCTAAAATCTTTTATTCTAACCTATAGGTGACCAGAGAGACAGAATTGTACCCACCAAACAGGAATACGAATCATTCAGTCTGTGATCCAAAGTCTGTCTCTGGAGAATTCTGAAGAGGAAGGCGTGGTCAAGCTTGCAAGGACTCGCAGAAATAAACTCATCCATCCCGTGTTTCTGAAAACGGTCTGCATCTGTAAATTCAAAAGGTCACACATAGCACATTTATGTTTCTGCTTTAATAACCAATAATATAGTTTACGAGGAACACAAAATTCAGGCCTCATGATAATAGACGACCACCCTTAATACATTGTTTATGATGCAAAGAATATATGATATTAACATGAATTGCAACGTCTGAAGCCACAAAAGGACAGGAAGAAAAAAAAAAAACCTCATGAGCCATTTAGAAAGAAAACCTTTTAGCTGCATGTATTTATTATGTGTGTAAGTGTGCATCCCAGGATGCACGTAAAGGGTCAGAGAACAACTTGCAGGAACTAACTGGTTCTTTTGCTTCTGTCACCTTGGTTTCAAGGGTCAAACTCAGGTTATCAAGCTTAGTTGCAAATGCCTTTATCTTTTGAGACATCACATGGGCTCAAAATGTGATCTTTATTCCAAGCTGTTCCTCAGACTCACTAGAAGAACAATCTCATTTCCCAATTTTCAGAGAAGTTGGGCTGAATATGGAGTACACCTTTAGTCACAGTGTTTGGGAAGCAGAGGATGGTGGAGCTCTGTGATAAGGCCAATCTGATCTACACAGAGAGTCTAAGCCAGCCCTTGCTGCACTGTAAAGCCCTATACAAAAAGGAAGGGGGGGGAGAGAGAAAAATTGATGCATTTTATGATTATTCTTGCAAAAAAGAAGTAACCCCAAAACAATCCAGGTCTGTTCATAAAGGAAACAGCAATGATGGCCGGAAGCCTGCTTTCCAAATGGCAAACTAGGACAGAATTAAGCACACAGGCTTCAGCTGGATCACTTCCAGTCTGGTTTTTTGTATAGAGCTTTTAACGGGACCAACTTTAAAGCAGAAATGGCACTGAGCGCTCTCAAGCTTCAAGTTTAAGAGACATGAAAAAGGGAGCATCGTGGCTGTGCAGATATGCAGACAATGCACCACATCCCAGATGGCACTTCAATCAAAGGTTCAAATTTACTGCTCTTTACAGACTGTATCCTTCAATGTTGGTAGACCCTGCGGGTTTATCAAAAGGCAAGCTTTTATGATTGCTTTCATTAATGGTATGTTTTGTCAAAGTCTTCAATGTGATTTACTAAATATAGACAGAAAAAGCCCCACACTTCCGAAAAGGAGTGCTGGGGTGTTACTGCATTAGCTCTGACCGGTTATCAGGAATGAAGTGGGACTTTTCCACAGTTATAAACATGATGCCCATTGTTCCTTAAAATTCATACATAAATCTCTTTCTGGTCATCACAAGAGAAGAGTGCTAAATGCAAGCTAAGTGTAGTTTCTAAAAACCCATGTGGTTCAATCCTAAAACTGCAAAGGAAAAGAGACAAAAGCTTATTGATTAAACCCAATTATAGAGTCAGGCTCATAATAAAACTCAATATTGATCTGTGGACATGATGCTAACATAATCAGTCACATTTAGATATTTAGCCCAGATCATATTGATCCATGTCAAGTTCAACTTTCAGCCATATTTGTAGATGGAGGAACTGTATAATTCAAGCTGAAGGGTCTTGTGAAACACATTAAAAAAAGAAAGGAAGAAGAACTAATGTATACTGCAAGTCCACTAGACACAAAAAACCTGGATGTAGCAATAAAGAATGGAAGATGATGCATTGGTGATATATGGTATTCCATTGTCTTCTTTGGATAAATACCATTTGTTTTATTTTTAATGGTTACCCAAAGTATATCACATGATAAGTAGTATTAAAAGGATGAACCCTAAAGTTTTATTTTTGATTGAGAAGTAACACAGTTCAACTTAACTTACATTTTGTCTCAGAGGCTTTAAAAGTTGAATATATAGTGATGTGAAATAGCTTTAAATGAGTAGGAGTCAGAACACCCAGGAAGGCAAACACAAGCATTTTACAGTTGAAGAAATTGATCTATTTTAGGATCTTCATTTCTCCAAGTAAGAATTTGCACAGTGTCACCTCTATGAGATGATTTATTTTTATAAAATAACTTCTGATTTTTATTCATTATTTCTTTCAGCAGAGGTCATAAGAAGCAGTTAAAAATAACGACCATTAACGGTTCATCTGTGGAGACTAGGATATGTGATAAATTTCAGAGGAAAAATCCTCATAATTCTCATCTTCTGATAAAGGTTTAAAGAATCATTTTTAAGAACATTAGAAAAATAGTCATAAAATATATGCTTCTGAAAATGATTCTATAGTTAATTTTTATACTTAATTTTTTGAACCGATAAAACAATATTTCATGGAATGCAATGTCAAATTATGTGTGACAAAACACACATGATTGGAAAATTATTTTTCAACAATTTGATTAGTGATACTATTATATTCAAAAATATCAAGTCACAAATGAATATTCTCCTCTATCTTAGAAAATACAGGCAAACAAACTAATTAAAGTTTTAAGGTAAAACCCAAAACAAGGTTTGGCGAGATAGCTCAATGTGTAATGGCACTTGCTGACAAGTTTGTTGACCTGGATTCAATACCCAGGACCCATATAATGGAAGGAAACAACTGCCTACCTCAAATTGTTCTCTGAAGGGCTCAATTTGCTATGGTACATACTAGGTATCCAATACCCCACAACAATAACAACAACAAACAAACAAACAAAAAACCCCAACAACAACTTGATGACCCTTGGGTCTTTACCTTTTCGAACACATTCTGCAAAGACCTAGGCTCTTTCCTCCTGTGTCAGATAAGAACTGTGCAAAACACAGTGTGAAAGATATATCTCTCTTAGCTTCTATGAAGTCATAAGGAATTAAAAAGAAACTCCAAGAAAATTTGGACCTATGTGACAAATATTTTTATTTTTATTCAAATTTTATTTTATTTTTTTAACTAAAGTTGGTTTTGTTGTTTGGCCTTTATTTTAAACAAAGATAACAATGTATATGGGTGCTTACAGCACCCTGCAGGGTACAAGGAATGGTATCAGCATAAAAGCAAGGGAGTCAGGTATAGATGCATGCTACTGCATGCATTTTTAAGTATTTTTAACATAAGATTCATTTCATCTATTACAACAAAATGTCATAGAAACATAAGGAAAGTAAAAAGTGGGTAAAGTGAAGCAGATTGACAGGTCACCTGGCATAGTTAATGTCTTAAAGAACAGCTACAATCTACTTATTTAACAAAACCAATTAATGTGATGATGTCTTCTTAACTGTGTCTTTCACGAAACCTACACCCTGCAAACTTACTTTATGTCTTTCATCTGTCTCTCTACATTTCTTCATTGAAATTGTTGTCTCATAAACTAAAACTGCAAATAAACTATAATGCCATTTAATTTCTCATTTTTATAAGAACATATTTTCATGTAGTTTTTCCTTGGCATAACTCTACATTTTACTCTTAAAAGACACAAGTAAGGCACATAAATCAGTTGGAAAATGTGTTTCCAATCACCTAAAACCTGTTGTTTAAAACTGGGTTTTATCGGGTTACGCTAAATTAACACTTATTGTAAGGTAACATCATCTGGATATTTTAAAAATAAAAATATATCTGTAGTTATAGTCAAATGTTCTCTGATAGGATACCAGCAAATTTCAGTTTAGTTTGTCTTACAAAACAGTATAAGAAAATTATCAAAGCAAGTCAGCAAGAAATGATTTCAAATGATACACTGCAATATGTCATAAATTGGGATGATTAACCTATAGACTAACTACAGATGTGGGACTTGGTAATTGAGGGTGCTGATGGAGTTTCTATGGTAACAGTTGGATATCTAGGCTCTAACACCTCTCAGTCGTATTGTCACTAGAAGTGCAAACAGTGGATGGCAGAAAATCCAAATTGAGCAATGTTGCTGTTTGCTAGAAATTTAAGAAGATAATAAAGGTTTTACTTAAGTGGAATGTGAAAATTTGACTGTTTCATTAGGGTAATTGCTGTGTGGACTGAAGGGAAAGGAATAGGAGGTCACCAGTTTCCACTGATACAGTTAACACTGAACTGGCTCAACTCTGCTGTGAGGGAGGTTATATCATGGGTGGGCACTGACCCCAGCTAGATTTGTATGCCAAAGGACCCACTATCTCCAGAATGGTGTCAGAGTACAGAGTGTGCAACGGGAAAACTACCTTCTGTTTGCACTGGATAGTAAAGACTGCTGCTTTTGCTCACCTGGTGTGGTGAGGTATTGTGGACATACAAGGCAAAGGGGCAACTGAACTGAAGACCTTAAACAACACGTGGAGGTTATGAAGGTGTCTAGAACTAGGACTCAGTAGCAAATGACTACAAGGTGAGGGACCCCAAGCTGAGAGCATGTCTCCTCTGTAAAACACACCACCTAAGATCAGATGGAACTTTTGAAATACAATTCATTTTCCTATGCTTGAAACTACCATATTCTTAAAGGGTTTGCCTGTAGCCCCATTTACTTTACACACACCCATCTATACATTTCATTCAGTTCATACCCTCATACAGCTTAGAAGCTTACAGAAGTTACGAGTGGCCTGCAAAAGGTGGCACTTCCATGTTCCTCTATGATACATGTAACCTTCAATAGGTAGAATACAATATTTTAAGTTTTATGTAATTGTCTGGTTAGTATGCTATTATCTATGTAGGATTTTTCTTTTTTGCTTAAGACTATAATAACAGTCAGGACAAATATCATTTAGGAGCTTATACATATCTCAATTATTTTTTTTTCTAGAAAGTCTTTATTTTTTTTATTATTTATTTTATTTTATTTTTTTTAATTTACATTCCAAATCATTTCCCCTTTCCCATTTCCTCCCTCCCCGAAAGTCCCATAAGCCCCCTTCCCTCCCTCTTTTCTCCATTCAACCCCCACTCCTTTCTCTGTCCTGGCGTTCCCCTACATCCAGTCTTTCCAGGACCAGGGGTCTCTCCTTCCATCTTCTTAGAAATCTATTGATATGCGGATTGTGTCTAGGGTATTCCGAGATTCTGGGTCAATATCCCCTTATCAGTGACTGCATACCATGTGTGTTCTTTTGTGATTGGGTTACCTCACTAAGGATGATATTTTCAAGTTCTGACCATTTACCTAGGAATTTCGTGAATTCATTGTTTTTTTGTTTTTTTTTTATTTTTTTAATTTACATTACAAATCACTTCCCCTTTCCCGTTTCCTCCCTCCCCGAAAGTCCCATAAGCCCCCTTCCCTCCCTCTTTTCTCCATTCAACCCCCTCTCATTACTCTGTCCTGGCGTTCCCCTACATCCAGTCTTTCCAGGACCAGGGGTCTCTCCTTCCATCTTTTTAGAAATCTATTGATATGCGGATTGTGTCTAGGGTATTCTGAGATTCTGGGTCAATATCCCCTTATCAGTGACTGCATACCATGTGTGTTCTTTTGTGATTGGGTTACCTCACTAAGGATGATATTTTCAAGTTCTGACCATTTGCCTAGGAATTTCGTGAATTCATTGTTTTTAATTGCAGAGTAGTATTCCATTGTGTAAATATATCACATCTTCTGAATCCATTCCTCCGTTGAGGGACATCTGGGTTCTTTCCAGCTTCTGGCTATTATAAATAAGACTGCTATGAACATAGTGGAGCATGTGTCCTTATTGCATGCAGGTAAAGCCTCTGGGTATATGCCCAGGAGTGGTATAGCCGGATCCTCCGGGAGTGTCATGCCCAGTTTTCTGAGGAACCGCCAGACTGCTTTCCAGAGTGGTTGTACCAGCTTGCAATTCCACCAGCAGTGGAGGAGTGTTCCTCTTTCTCCACATCCTCGCCAACAACTGCTGTCTCCTGTGTTTTTGATCTTAGCCATCCTGACTGGTGTGAGATGGAATCTCAGGGTTGTTTTGATTTGCATTTCCCTAATGACTAAGGATGATGAACATCTCTTTAGGTGCTTCTCAGCCATTAGATATTCTTCAGGTGAGAACTCTTTGTGTAGCTCTGTACCCCATTTTTTAATAGGGTTACTTGCCTCTCTGGAGTTTAACTTCTTGAGTTCTTTGTATATATTGGATATTAGCCCTCTGTCGGATGTAAGGTTGGTAAAGATCATTTCCCAGTTAGTTGGTTGCCTTTTTGACAGTGTCTTTTGCCTTGCAAAAACTTTGTAATTTAATGAGGTCCCATTTGTCTACTCTTGATCTTAAAGCATAAGCTATTGGAGTTCTGTTCAGGAAATTCTCCCCTGTGCCCATATGTTCAAGGTTCTTCCCTAGTTTCCCTTCTATTAGTTTCAGTGTGTCTGGTTTTATGTGGAGATCTTTGATCCACTTAGAATTGAGCTTAGTGCAAGGAGATAAGAATGGGTCAATTTGCATTCTTCTGCATGTTGACCTCCAGCTGAGCCAGCACCATTTGTTGAAAAGGCTATCTTTTTTCCACTGGATGGTTTTAGCTCCTTTGTCAAAGATCAAGTGACCATAGGAGTGTGGATTCATTTCTGGGTCTTCAATTCTGTTCCATTGATCTACATGTCTGTTACTGTACCAATACCATGCGGTTTTTAACACTATTGCTCTGTAGTACAGCTTGAGGTCCGGGATACTGATTCCCCCAGAGGTTCTTTTACTCTTGAGAATAGTTTTAGCTATTCTGGGTTTTCTGTTATTCCAGATGAATTTTTGAATTGCTCTTTCTAACTCTATGAAGAATTGAGTTGGGATTTTTATGGGGATTGCATTGAATCTGTGTATTACTTTTGGTAAGATGCTCATTTTTACTATATTAATCCTGCCAATTCATGAGCATGGCAGATTTTTCCATCTTCTGAAGTCTTCAATTTCTTTCTTCAGAGACTTGAAGTTCTTGTCATACAGATCTTTCACTTATTTGGTTAGAGTCACGCCAAGATACTTAATACGGTTTGTGGCTATCGTGAAGGGTATTATTTCTCTTATTTCTTTCTCAGCCTGCTTATCCTTTGAGTATAGGAAGGCTTCTGACTTGCTTGAGTTGATTTTATATCCGGCCACTTTGCTGAAGTCGTTTATCAGCTGTAGGAGTTCTCTGGTGGAGTTCTTTGGGTCGCTTAAGTATACTATCATGTCTGCAAATACTGATAGTTTGACTTCTTCCTTTCCAATTTGTATCCCTTTGACCTCTTTTTGTTGTCTAATTGCTCTAGCTAGAACTTCAAGTACTATATTGAAAAGATATGGAGAGAGAGGGCAGCCTTGTCTAGTCCCTGATTTTAGTGGGATTGCTTCAAGTTTCTCTCCATTTAGATTGATGCTGGCTACCGGTTTGCTGTAAATTGCTTTTACTATGTTTAGATATGGGCCTTGAATTCCTGATCTTTCCAAGACCTTTAGCATGAAAGGATGCTGAATTTTGTCAAATGCTTTCTCAGCATCTAATGAGATGACCATGTGGTTTTTTTCTTTGAGATTGTTTATGTAGTGGATTACATTGATGGATTTCCTTATATTGAACCATCCCTGCATCCCTGGGATGAAGCCTACTTGATCTTAGTGAATGATCGTTTTGATGTGTTCTTGGATTCGGTTGGCAAGAATTTTATTGAGTATTTTTGCATCGACATATCTCAATTATTGACCAAATAATAATTAGCTTCTTTTTGTTATGTTAGTTAAAACTTACATGTGGATTTATATGTCTTATGTTCTGTAGTAAATGATATAAAAATTATTTTCACACAATAAAAGTTTTGATTAATACAGGAAGACTGAGAATTCTAAGTTAGCAATTTGAACCTTTACCAGAAACAGTATGCTCAAGGTAAATGTAACATGAAAATGAGGAAAGCAAGGTGTTGTTAACACAGCAACATAGTAAGAACATATTAAGCAATTTTATAAAATTAAATGTGAGCTCTGCTCTCACTCAAGGAATTAAAAACGTATTAGGCAAAAACTAAATAGATGCAGATTTTCTGGCTCGTGTTTACAGAATAAAAAAGATTTATTTTATTTGTAATTATGTAATTGTGTACAAGTAGGTTTGTATTCCCAAGAGTCAAGAAGAGGGGGGCAGATCCCCTGGAACCGGGGTTACAGGTGGTTGTGAGCTTTCTGACATGGGTGCTAGAAACCAAATTCAGATCTTTTAATAGAAGAATAAGTGTCCTCAACCGCTAAGCCATTGCTCTAGTGCCTTGGTTCACAGTTGACATTTATTATTGGAAAGTTAACTACTTCGTTATATGGCACTAAGATAAAAACATGTCATGCTACATATGTAATCCAGAGAAAATGGAAGGCAAGGTGATTTTGTACTGAGGTAGCAAACAAAGGTAGTTTTAAAAATCTGCTCAACTGACAAAGGCTGCTTACTACATTTGAGATGGAAAATTTATTTAGCAGCCCCTGCCACCTGTTCTACTCCTTCTGACCATGGATTTCCACAGATCCTCAGATTTGAAGATAGATTTATCTATTGGAGAAATCTATAATATGTATTATTTTTGATATCTTAAAAGATAAGGTGGCCTTCTACTAGTTCAAATTAATAAACTTATTATTTGACCATCACTAAAAAAATGTGTTATCCTTATTTAAAAAGGCTTACAGGTTAAATAAAATTGAGTTAAAAGAAGGAAAATAACTGGTCCCTCAATTTAGCTCATCAAGTATGACTATTTTAAGTATAATTATGTCTACCTTTTCATATTACAAATAGGCTCCTAACATAGTGGAAATAATGCCATAATAATAATAATCTAGAATGTTTTCACTTCATATACTCTTGCCATTTTTGTATGTTATTGCATTATCTTTATGTCTGCATGAAAAATAAATATTAGATTGTTTCTAGTCTTCTGATATGGTAAATAAACTAAAAAAAAATGTCAGTGCTAATGAAAATTTTCTGAATCTGGCTAGAACATTGCCATGTGATATTGTGAATAAAGATGATAATCTTCCAAGTTCTTATCAATACAAAAATTATAATATATTTGAGCAGAAAGAAAGAAAAAGAAAAAAGAATGAAAGAAAAAACTTACCTTTACCAACTACAGGTCAGAAAAGAAATAAAAAGAGAATTGAGATAAGATATTACATTACATAGATAGTGTCATTTTAACTTTTTGTTATTTATTTTTATTGGTGACTATAAAAGTTGTCCTAAGAGATGACCAGGAAAAGAGAAAGGAACCACAATGGGTCCTGGGAGGCAGTGAGAAAAACAACCGCAGACTGATGGAAGTTGGGATTCTCACACTGATGAGGTGCAAAGATACTCAGCTTCCCTCTTCAGCTTCCTTTAAAATTTCTCATTATTTATTAAAAACAGATTAGAAGAAGTCTGATCTGATTAAAAATACAACTACCAGCTTGCCAACTGGAAAAGCATTGTTAATCGTGACAACAGTCTGGCTTTAAGTCAGAACAAGTACATCCAATTCCACCTTGCCTGATGAGCACAACTTTCACCATAAAGTGATGCCAGACAGAAAAAAAAATCTGCTGTCTGAGAAGGCTGAATGGTCAATCCAGGCAAACTGATTGTTAGGGATTTTAACCACGGAGTCTGCATCATTTAGCTGCAGTCTTATTTCTCCAGGCTAATGGTTTGTAAACACTCTCTGTGCCTCAGCACAAACTCTACATTCAATACATTATGAACAAAGACACCAAAATTCAAGTTAATGAGGGTGACATTTTCACAAAAATAGTAGTCAAGTCACTGTGAGTCAGTGGGGGCCCAAAGTGGGAGTCATTTTTTTTCTCACTTTAAAAAAAGTTAAATGTGGAGAAAAAAGTATAAGTTTATAAACATTATCGAAATGCCATACATCAGGCAGCATGGAAAAGTAGTTCCGAAGAGACGGGACATGAGCAAGGCAAGCCTTAAATCTGCCTTAGATTAGTGCCAGAAAAAACGGTTTCAGGCTGCTGTCAGGAGAAAGGACCTAAATTATGGCACAGGGAGCCCAAGTATTCTTGGTTGAAAATGGGCTGACCCTGGAGGAAGGCCGCACCCTCCCAGAGAGAAGAGGTGGGCAGGCAGGGAATACTAGCTGAAAAGTCTCTCTCATCCTCCCTGCTAGCAGTTTCTGTGACCTCTTCCTCCAGATGAAGATTAGGCCTTGGTCTCCAGTCAACATCAATGTCCCTAGATCTATTGGAGTGTGTTACAGTTAGAGTGTGGAAGAGTGACTCCCATGTGGGAACCACTGCTGCTCAGCATCTGTGGCTGCAGAACTATTTGAAGGGGACTGTGTGTGTGTGTACACGTGTGTGTGTACGCGTGTGTGTGTGTGTACACGTGTGTGTGTGTGTGTGTGTGTACACGTGTGTGCCTGTGCGCCTGCACGCTTATGTGTGTATTATTATTCTATGGGAATACATGAGGTGGTGGCCAAATGTCACACTGCTCCAGGAATGCTGGTTTTATCTTGGCAGCCAAAACATAAGGACTATTATGGAGGATTGTGGCCAAGAATCAGAAAATTAATCCTAGTAAACACTGCTTCATTCTCCCCAGCAAAACTTAAATCCCAAGGAGAGAGGAAAAAAATCAAACCCTTTCTCTCTCAGTAAAGCTTCAGAATGTTTTCATGCTGAAAACTAAAGAAACATAATACCTAAATTGTTCAGGAAAATAATGGACAAGTAAATTTTTAAGGAGCTGGAGGGAAAAAAAAGATACACATAGAGGAACAATGTAACAACAAATGGAAGTTGGAAGAAAGCAGAAAATCTTTAAAGTAGTAAAACATTTTTTTCTATTCTTCTTGTAAGAAAGTGAAGAGAATTAATCAGCAAAGTTTTACACTGCAAGATAAAAAACAGCAGAAGTCTTCCATGGAGTAAAATCTCTGTATGGGAGAGAAATACAAAGGATGTAGCTAAAGTACCCCAAGAGAGAAGAATCTCCTGGGAAGACTTATATTACTAGACTGCCAGGGTTCTAAACCTCTATCTAAGTACAGTAAAAATATGAAAGATAAACCCTGGAAAAGAAAGGAGAGTCTAGAAATATACAAATATGTAGTCAGTTGATGCTGTCATGTCCAAGGGTAGCCTTTGCACTTCATCAAATGCCTATATGGTTCCATGATCACTGATGTGCACATCAATGAGTATAAACATTGGTTCAAAAGAGATGTGAAATCTAAGAGACATATTGCATAACATCTAGGTACAAACATTTAAATATTGCTTTAGATGAAGATCTATTATTCCAGACATTGATGTTACTGTCTATTGTCAATTTGAAATCTATAATCACCCAGGAGATGGGCCTCTGGGTATGCCTATGGAAGTTATCTTAATTAACTGAGGTGAGAGGATCTGCCCACCGTGGATGGTACTATTCCCAAGGCTGCAATTCTGGATGATAGAGCAGAAAGTGAGCTTTGCACAAGCACCCATTGCCCTCTTCTTCCTGACTATGTATGGCATATGACTGGCTGCTTCCAGCCACTGCTCCTTTAGTTTTCCCAGCACAATGAAGTATATTTGAATTGTGAAACAAAAAAACAAAAAAGTTCCCCTTTCTTCCTTAAGTTATTTTGTCTGGGTATTTTAGCATAGCAACAGAAAGATAACTGAGATAGTACTCTTTAAAGAAATAAGAAATAAGGCCTCTAATTTCAGCATTCCAGACCTTGATGCAGGGGCTGGAGAGATGGCTCAGTGGTTAAAAGCACTGGCTTCTCTTCCAGAGGTCCTGAGTTCAATTTCCAGCATCCATATGGTAGCTCACAACCATCTATAATGGGATCTGATGCCCTCTTCTGGTGTGTCTGAAGACAGCTACAGTGTACTCATACATAAAATAAATAAATAATCTTTTTTAAAAAAGATCTTGATGCAGAAAGAACATAGACCAGGAGTTCCATCATAATACATTATCTTTAAAAAAAAAACCCAACTAACAGCAAGAAGAAAACAGACTTCTTCAAAATTGAAATATATTTCTTTTGAAAGGGACTATTAAGATTTATGGTAGAACAAGCCACAGATGAGCAAATATTAGTCAAGTGTCATATTTTATATCCAGAATGTATAATGGTATCTTGAAACTCAATAATCAGAAAACAATCCAAACAAAATATTTTAGAAATTAATTAAGAAAGAAGATAAATGAACAGTAAATGAACAAAAGAAGAATAACACCAAAAAAGAAGCCACAGGTTACTAATGAAAATCTCAGTGCCAGGGCTGGATTATCTAAAAGTTAACCTAGAGTCCTAGGAAGCCCTCAAATAATGCAAATATTATATATGTCTGAAGGTTTCTTACCAGAGCTAGATGGCAAGAGTCTATTACTGATGATACCTCATGCTTTGTTTGCAGGATATACAGAAGTCTAGCTAGAGAGAAGGTGGGAGCTTTCTTCCTGCTAACTAGCTCTCATAAAGTCCAAAGATACCATGCAGGCTGCTTGGAGGTGGGATAGGAGGGAGTCTTTTCAATATGAGTCTTACTCAGTTGTGGGCCCCATGTGCTCTAGCACTAACTGCTGTACCAAAAAAAAAAAAAAAAAGCCCTTTGCTGCAATAGTGGCCAAGTCAGCGATGGGAGTAACCACCTCCTGGCTGGATTTGAAGCCCACTCCACAGGAAGGAATTCTCTTCTGTTACTGTAAGTCAAAAACCATGGCTTAGGAGGTCATGGGCTTTAGCAGAGAAGCCACTGCTGTTGTTAATTTCGTTAGACAGATATGATATGCTCTCAATAACCATGTTCAAGCCTATGGATCAGCACCGTCATTAGCTTCGGTCAAGCAAGGTTCCTTTCCCAGTGGGCATCAGAATAAGTGCAGAGAGACATTAATGATGAAATGTAGAGTATAAGGGACTGCTAATGTTTATCCTTACATAGAAGAACAATGTTACTCCCCCTTAAGTCAGAGAATGCTATGAGGAACAAGTGAAGGACAAGAGACTCAAATGGATCCTGGGACAGAATGCTGTGTTCAGGGGCGCACAAAGCCCTGGGCTTCCCTAGGTATAGACAATTATTAGTTACAGGTGGAGGAAAATGCCTTTTCTTGAGTGTGTAATTACTAGTAAGAAGCTGACACTTATAAAGAACCCCTCAACTAGGATACTATAATGAAGCCTAAAACTTACAATATATCACATTTAAAAAAGTAAGAAAAGACAAAACTAAAAAAAAACATGAATGTACAAAAAAGAGTTTAGTTGGGATAGGAAAAGCATCAGTGGAAGTGTGGGAGGGGGTGGGGTGAGAACAAGGGAGGTTAAGGAGAGGTGAGAAAGATACAAATACATTATGCACAAATACATTACGTGAAAATGTTCTACGGAAGCTCTTTATTACGTATAATTAATATATATTAATTAAAAGAAAAAATTTACACTAGGTCAGAAGTAAAAACAAATAGGCAACAACTAACTTAAAAAAAAAGATTCAATAGCAATCTAAGTATGCTATGTTAGAAATAGCCCTAGTGAAGAATAAGGGAGTGGTCCACAGATGAGAGGCCAATATTAAAAAGTATGTAAGAATTTTGAGTAAATAAAGATCTATTTTATAGGGGGAGCTGAAACAAGTAAGTATTGCTCAAATAAGAATTTGGATGTGTTGTAGGTTTTTTTTTTCCTCTATGAGAGAAAACAGGAGGGGCTGGAGAGATGCCTCAGCAGTTAAGAGCACTGTCTGCTCTTCGAGAGGTCCTGAGTTCAATTCCCAGCGACCATATGGTGGCTTACGACCATCTGTAATGGGATCCGATGACTTCTTCTGCTGTGTCTGTGAACAGTGACAGTGTACTCACATACAGAAAATAAGCAAACTCTTAAAAAACAGTAGGTGCAAAGAGGCAGGTGTGCTCCATTACCACAAAGAGAATGCCAAAAGAATGAGATTAGGTGCACTCATGAAAACAGGAATGAGAATTTCAAAAACAGCTGAACAAGGAAACTAGCACAACAGTATCACTTATGAGGCCCTGATGTCTCACAAACCAAACCTGGATTTGGAAGAAGACAAAGGAGGTTCCTGTTAAATACTGTAGAACTGTATCCCATGGATAAAAAAACAGAGTCTGGCCAAGGCATGTGGTAAGAACCGAAGTTCTAAATACTCAGTTTATGCCTATTGAGTATGTAAGTCAGGAGAAACAAGAGTATAGATCATTCATAGGGGGGAAAGTAATCCAGGGACAATCCCTGATTAGAGCAATGGAAAGACACAACAGGAGGAAAACATTCTGGGGTGTGTGTGTGTATGTGTGTGTGTGTATGTGTGTGTGTGTGTGTGTGTGTGTGAGAGAGAGAGAGAGAGAGAGAGAGAGAGAGAGAGAGAGAGAGAGTGTGTGTGTGTGTGTGTGTGTGTGTTTGGACTGATGGAGCCTTGCATCTAATGGCTCAATACTCTATAGCCCATGGCATTATTTCTTTTTTTTTTTTTTTTCGAAATAGGGTTTCTCTGTATAGCCCTGGCTGTCCTGGAACTCACTTTGTAGACCAGGCTGGCCTCGAACTCCGAAATCCTCCTGCCTCTGCCTCCCAAGTGCTGGGATTAAAGGCGTGCGCCACCACCGCCCGGCCATGGCATCATTTCTAACCTGAGATGTTCAGTAGCAAGGCAGCAATTGATGTGGTCTTGCTGAGACAGAAATGCCAGAAAGAGCCTCCTGAATGAGTTCTCTGCATGGCATGGTTCTCTTAGAGAATATTCGACAAGAGACCGTGCACCACTGTGGCCAACGCCTGTTAAACTAAGCACTAAAGTATTCCAAGGCTTCAAAGGGGTTGAGATGAAGTCATGCATCCTATCTTTGTCTGGCCCGAAGAGTCTCTAAAGATGCTCAGATGTGACATACTTAAGAGTGTCTAAGGAGAAGAGGGTAATTATTGGATGCATGAAAAGAAAAAGAAGGACATAATGCATGTCAAGATGTTACTATCCCAGAGAAGAACTTGACAAGAAAAAAGCCACAACTTGAGCTTAAAGATAGAGACAGACTGATTTATCTAGAAATGAGGGAAGTTTTGAAAAGGAGTTAACAAGATAAAGCCTTTGGTCCAGTGAGTATTGAAAGTGTGTTTGAAACTGCTCACAATACTATTATACAGCTTGCAATTCACTAATCACTACCAAATTAACATGAAAGATACACCAGATCTTAATATCTTAAATCAGCATAAGGAAATTGGTGAGACCTTAAAGCATCTGGAGAAGCTGTTTTCTATCTTTCTTAAAAAAAAAACAAAAAACAAAAAACTCTTCGTTTCTCTTATGATTCTATAACGGAGAAAAGAATAGCCCAATTACCCTGGCATGTTACCAAAAAAAAAAAAAATGTACTGAGTGATTCTTCAACATTCAGTGTGCTAGGAACCTGTCATCAAATTTGATTCCACAATATTTTTCTCCTTCTAACAATAAATCTCCGCTAATAATACAAAAATGAAATAAAAATTCTTTTTGGAAGGTTTGCAGAATTTTTAACAATGTTTTCAAAATTATAAGTATATTTTTTCTTCTCCTTCTTCACTCCAAAACCTCCCTGTTCTCCTTTATATTCATACCAGATTTTTTAATAATGCTATTGCATGCTTATATGTATATGTATATGTAGATGTATACATATACCCAAATATAGCCAGTTTAGTCCACCAGTGCATAGTTATTACTCCAGGTTTATATGAAAAATTAGATAATGAATTCTATGACTAATAGGAACTACTTTTTATTTAATTAGTTAATTAATAATACAAGCTAAAATATTGAACAAATTTGCTTCAATTTTGTGTTTTATTAAGGTTATTATTTGATAATCAAATTAATTGTCACAAAACTTACAGAGCTGAGCATCGGCCTGGAGAGTTCCTCCTTTAGGATTCAGCTTCTGGCTTTGAACTGCAGGAACTGGTTTATAAGACTGGCCTGTTGCCCTGTACATGGCCTGTACCCATAATATTCTGTCCTGTTCATCATCACTGGCAAATATCACAGTATCTCCCTCTTTAACAGCATTAAAGAACACCTGACCACCCTGAAGGCCTGTGAAAGAAGAAGAAAGACACCATCAAAAATGTACACAATGGACAGATCTTAGTCCTATTGACCCAGCTTCATTAATATGATCTCAGGGCTTTAAAAGATCTTATTTGAGGATTGCACCCCCCAGTCCACAATTTAAAGGAACACAGAAAACCAATTCTACACACAGCTCATGGAGACAATAAGTTCTTGACAAGAGAGTATTAATCAAGACAACAAACACATTCTATAAAAACACATAGTGAAATCTGGTATTCAGTGCCAGTTAAGTAAGTTCTTTGTGTAGATACATTTGGCATTCTACATGTAAGTGAACTATGAGTTTAGAAGAAATAAAGATTCAGGTCAGGCACACATGATTCCTCATATTGGGCGGTAAGTTTAGCTCTTGGATAAGATTTTATTTGTGAGAAATTAGTGAATATGGCCACCATATTCGACTTCTTCATCTCTGCATGTTATTTTTTAAAATGTATCTAAGCCTTACTATCTGGGTTTCTTAACACTGCTGATTAATTTTATTACCACCCATACACATATATCCATTTATTTACTCATTATTTTCAAACACCTGCTCAGTACTATAGCCTCCATAGCTCAAGGACCCCCACACTTGAAATGCTTGATTTTAGAGTATCTGGAGTGTGGACTTGGGATCATTACAAAGAATGAGTTATCTTAAGGGCAAGATCCCAGTCTTAATACCAATTTCTTGCAATTTCACATAAACATATACTCATAGACTGAAGTTAATTGCTATTAATATTATTCGTATTGTCTATGGACTTTAGCTACAACTTGTCAAATTATTCCAGATGTAGAATTTTCTAGCTGTGGCATCATGTGAACATTCAAAAAATATTTTAGATCTTGAATTTCAGATTTTTCATTTGGTGATGTTCAAGCTACTTTAATATACTTGGAGGGACAGAAATATAAGAATGTGCTTTTACGGAGAAGATTAGAATAAAGCATATTCATTGGCATGGTGTGCATACCTTTAATTGTGAGGTAGAGGGATGCAGATCTCTCTTAGTTGAGGACAGCTTGATTTACATAGTGAGTTTCAGGCTAGCCAGAGCTATATAGACTCTGTCTCAAAAATCTATCATCCATCCATCCACCCATCCATCCATCCATCCATCCATATATAATTTATTTACCATTCATTACCTAATTTTTCTCTCAGTAAAATTTAAGGATTTTATAAATGTATGAAACAATAGAGAAGCAGATGATGGTAAAAGACATAATTTGACCTTAAGGTCTTATCCAAAAGGTCCGTGAGTTTCACATAAGCCCTCAATTCATGAAGGAGAGTTTTAAATGGAGGAGAAATGCAGGTGCTTGCATGCTACAGACATCCACACATGGTTGGAAAACTGCTTCATGTAGAATTACCTGGGTGAGGGTCTGTGTAATCCACTGTGTAGCCTTCCAGTTGCATTAATTCCTGTGGCTCTGACTTTTTTTCTCGATAACTGCACATGGCAAAGGTGTACTGGCTAACCTGCTCAGGGTAAATGAGAGAGAGAGAGAGAGAGAGAGAGAGAGAGAGAGAGAGAGAGAGAGAGAGAGAGAGAGAGAGAGAGATTTTTATAGTTACAAAAAAATTAATCAAATTTAAGTTTTAGTTTTTCTTTTTCTTCCAAGCAAAACCGTGTAATTTGCACATAAATTTTTATGCTTTACACTTCTCGAAGCCTACCTCTGGGACTGAGGTGCATCTCCTAGGTCAGGGCAGTTAGAGCTCATGATGAGAACAGTGACCCAGTATTTTCCAGGTCAGTGACTCCATGCCATGTATATTTCTGTAGATGATGGAAAACTAGCCCACCAACCATACGTGATACTGCTGCATACTCAAATCTTTCTCTGTGTTCTCAAATTTGTATACAACTTTCCTTTTGATCCCTGATGAAACATGAACAACAGAGATCTCCAGGTTTCCAGTTAGACGGCAGCTATGCATTACATCTGTAGCGGTAAAGGAACTCCCGACTATTATTATTGTCAGGGTTATAAATTAAGCTGCTCTTGGCTGCAGCAAAGTCCTTGCTTTACTCCTTGTCCACTGGAATCTCAGGGGTTCATCCTCATCTGTGTTTCCTCCTCGTTCTGGTGCTATTTGTATGTTAGCATTTAGTGGCAGGACATTTCTCATACATTAAATATTAATTTAATTTGTACAATGCTACTATGTCTCCTGTTTCATTTTCTTGTTGTTTACTGTGTCTTGAGTCTTATGTCATCATTTTGAATTTAGTTTCTTCCTTTAATAGAAGCTTTTGAGTCAAATTTTCTTCTCATATCCAAACATCTCTAGCTTGTGCATACTCACAAGTGATAGTCTAGTTGCTTTCTATATGGTATGCACCCTGGCATTTTTTTTTAATGAATATAATCTTCATTTACATTTCAAATGCTAAAACCTTTCCTGGTTTCCCCCCTCCCCAAAAAACCCCAACCCCTCCTCCCACCCCCTGCCTCCAAGTATATGCCCCTCCACCCAACCCACTCTCACCTCCCCCCCCAGCCTCAATTTCCCTTTGTTGGGGGGCATCTATTGAGCCTTCACCGGATCAAGGAGCACCCTGGCAATTTTGTAAGCATTCTGAACGTATTATTCCATTGTTAAAGGGATATGCGTGCATGCAGCATAAGTCTAGTGAAAAGCTCAAGTGTGACTTCCTAGTATTCAACTTTCCTCTTTCTCTGTGGCTGTTCTTAAACACTCTCTCCATCTTTGGGGCTACCAAGAGGGTGAGGAGGCAAAGGTGCTTGCAGCTAACTTTAACGACTTGAGTTTGATCCCTGAGACCCATATGATGGAAGAGAACAGACTCCAGCAGGCTGTCTTCTACTTTCAGACATCCTAAGTGCTATCCACACAATGCATAAACAAATAAATAAACAAGTTGTCTTCACTATAGTTTCACTATGAAATTGTTAGGGGTGACATGCATGTTAGGACAGTGTGCTTCTTCTTGGGTAATTTGTGGCAATATCAATAGAGGAGTTAGAGAAAATATTGGAGGAGTTGAAGGGGTTTGCAACCCCATAGGAAGAACAATATCAACCAACGAGTACCCCCACAGCTCCTAGGGACTAAACCACCAACCAAAGAGTACACATGGAGAGACCCATGACTCCAGCCCCATATGTAGCAGAGGATGGCCTTGTTGGACATCAATGGGGGGACAAGCCTTTGGTCCTGTGAAGGCTTGATGCTCCAGTGTAGGGGAATGCCAGCGCAGGGTGGCAGGAGTGCATGGGTGGGAGGGGGAAAACCCTTATAGAAGAAGGGAGATGGGGAGGGGATAGGGGATTTCTGGAAGGGAAACCAGGAAAGGGGATAGCATTTGAAATGTAAATAAAGAAAAATCCAATAAAAGAAAAAAAGAATATTAACTACTATTACTATTTCAAACATTAATTTTGGTCCAATTTGTTCTATTTTTCTTCCTTTCAATTTTATAAAAAATCCTGAATTCACACTTTTTTCTACATATGTTTTAACAAATTATGTATTTCACTTTTCTCCATATATCCATTTTGGGTTGTAGTTAATTTCTTTCAAGTCTAACTAACATTCTATATATAGTAGTACTTGTGATTTTTTTTATTGTATTTCATTTTAAAATTTATTATAGATTCTTCCAATTTACTATTTAATCTCCCTTTCTGTAAGGTTCTCATCTCAGAGCCTGTACTTTTAAGCCATTTAAATTTCCTCTTTGGAAAATGCCCGATTTAAATCCCTTGTTTGGTTTTTATGGTCTGATGTTCAGTTCTTATGTTTATTTTTTATTTTTACTTTCTAATATTAAATTTCTGAGGCTGTTTAGAAATAAAAGCAGATTAAATACAACTGTTCTACAGTTTATGTAAATGATAACTTTATGACTGAATTCCTTAAGCATGAAAATAATCAGTATAGTTTCATAATGTTAGATCGTAAGCTACTATTCAGTGTAACTTTCTCTGTTGATAGTCTCTGAAGCCTAGGTAAAGAATTTACACCTCCATTTCTACTTTAATAGCAGATGTCACAAGGTTATCACCAACCCAAAGGTATTTTATGCAATTTTTTCATTTATTTTAGTGTGTGTGTGTGTGTGTGTGTGTGTGTGTGTGTGTGTGTTTTATGTGCACGTGAGTGCAGGTGCCTGCAGAGGTCAGAAAATGAAGGCATCAGGCTGCATGGGTAGCTGTTTGTGAGTCACGTGACTTGGTGCTGGAAGCTGATTTTGGGACCTCTGCAGTGCAGTAACAACTTTTAAACACTGAGTCATCTTTTCTTGGCCTCTATATCTCTTAACTTAGCAAAGATAGTGAATACAAGCTAATAGAAAATTTGAAGGCTAATTTTTATTCACATTTAGACACTAAGCACAAACTCAAATTTATAAAGCTAGGGACAGATCACTTTCTTGGTCCATCATTTCACTGTTTTTTTTTTCCTTCTAATTTCTTTGATATCTATATTTTATATTCCTTCTTTTGCAAACCTCAATTATGACTTCTTCTGATTGGACAATAAATATCAAGCGTATCATCTAATCCCACACTCCACCTGTCACTGCTGTCACAGTCTTGATTCATACAGAAGCTTACACATTTTGTTTGTTTTTGGTCCTTGATGCCATATTTTTTCTTAAAGTTCAGCTTAGCACATAAGATATGTAATATATACGATCTAGCATTTCCAGGTGTTGGACAAGAAAATATTTACCTTCTAGAACTGGAGACTGAACTCAACATCTTCAATATGTTAGGTACACACTCGATCATCAGGTTACATTTCTAACCCATGTTTTATGATAAAAGATCTATTTATTTTTGTAGCACACCCTGGTAGTAAACTCAATAATCCTCCAGCCTCTGATTCCTCAGTCATTGAATTATAAAAAAAATTGACACCATGATCAGCTCAAAAAAAAAAGAACTAGTAGTATTATCTTACAGCCAGATCACACTATCAATGTAAATATCTTAGATATGTCTTTAACTTTTTTGTCTGCATGGAATTGGTGAATAAGAGATCTAACTCTTGTTTTCAAAACATACCTAAGAGACATCAAATGCCAATGTCACATTCCAAAAAGACCAAACAAATACAATGATGTGTATTTAATATACAAAATAAAGCAAATAACATCAATTTTGTCTTAGGCATTAATAAATTGTAATTAGATATTAAAGGATTTGGCAAAGCAATGCTTTAATATTAAATTAGAACAAAAGATACTTTGAACATGTAATTAATGAGCCTTCCTTTTCCATCTCTTATTTGGGAGATATTAAAACTATACTAAGAAGAATTCCCTGGCACATCACTGCCTTAATAATCTGAAACCCGCTGGGAGAGAGATGAAGAGCATAGAATGGTCTGACTTCTATACACAGCTTGCAAACACTTCCAGCAGTTACTAACCAGAAGACAGAGCTATCACTGGGTGAAGTGCTCCAAAGGGACTATCTTGCCCACCTCAATCATTTCTTCACCTGAACTCCCATGTAAGAGAACATTACCTTCAACTCTATGAATTCCTCTTTCTATTTCTAAATCTAAAGCCCCTATATTTTCTCCCAAGACCTTTAATGATCTTGGAAAAGCCCCATTGCTTTTCTAACTGTATTTCCTTGTCTTCTGTTTCCTTTTCTATGACTTAACTCCTCCAGAACATTCACAACCCAGCTCCTATAGCATGTGCATGTATTCTCTGTCCACGTCTGCATGGACTGAATTCTATTTAAATTCACGATATGTTCTCTTCTACCATATTTGAAAGTGTAATACTTTTGAAAGTATAAAGTATACACTTGTCTTGTTTTAAATAGTTCACCAGACCAAATGGGATTTACTCTCAAGTGTATTCCCTTCTAGTCATATCTGACATTTGATTTTAAATTCCAAACCCTCCACTTAAAATGTCTGGGAAATGATCAGCATGAAGTGAAAGACCTTCTTCTATCCAAGCAGTGACTCCTGAAGGCATATGTTTTACACCCTCACACAGAATGTATAAATACAATCTCCTAAGTTCACTTAGTATTGTATATATGTGTTTAGGGCTGACAGTTTGTGACTGTCTAGCCAATCAGGGGACTTATTCCTGGAGAAGACTATGTCTTCCTTGCCGTAACCATCAGTTGCCATAGCTTTTCATCTAAGGGTAGAATCTTTTGAGAATTCGCTATCCACATTGGCATGTTAATTTTTGTCATCATGTTTAGGTCTTGGTTAGGAAAGTTCTCAGGACACATATGGACAACTAAACTATAGCCATTTCATCAGTAAACAGTCAAAACATTAGCACTATGAAGATTCAGGAACCAAGTTGTCATCACTCACACAACAAAATGTTTGTGCCATTTATTTTGTATATGTATATGTGTGTGCCTTAGTATATGTATGCATACCATGTACATGCAGTGTCTGAAGAGGTCAGAGAAGGTACTGGATTCCCTTGAACTGGAGTGTGAGCCACCAGAAGTGGGTACAGAAAACAGAACCTGACACCTCTTACCTCTAGAAGAGCAGCAAGTGCTCTTAACTGCTGAACTATCCCTTCAGTCATGAGAAAGACATTTTTAGTTTCTTAAAAATATATGTGTCCTATGAGAAATACACCATTTCTATATACTTTACCATGTAAAGAAAAAGTTAAAATATTGGAAAGAAGCATGAACTAAAAACAGGTTAGAAAATGCTAGTATTTTTGGAATTATAATGGACCGTGATAAAATGTACTTTATTGATGCTGACATATACATTTCTATTGAGGTTGACTGGAGCTATTAGTATTATAGGTTTATTTTTATGACAGTACTATCTTAACATTCTATGGAGCCACGAATCCTCAAAACAAGCAAACAAAACCACAAAATGAATAAAAGATTATTTTAGCATTGACGACTTAACAAACTTTGATAATGTAGTGGGGATTTGAAGAGAATACGTTTACAATTCAGACACTAAGATATAGCTCACTAAAAGAGGAAGAGTTAAACTGAGAGCCAAACTTTATTGAAAAGAAATTATAAGATTATTCCCTAAAACAACCTGGATATGGATAATTCCAACTCTGATTAGGGTGAGGTAGGAGAATTCTGAGTTCCAGGCTAACCTGAACCAAATTCTAAGGTCTTGTCTCAAACAAACAAACAAACAAACAAACAAACAAAAAGACAAAAAAAAAGAAAAAAAAAGACCAAACAATAAAAAAACCAAACCAAAGAACAAACAAAACCAAACAATAACAAAAACAACAAAAATAAATCAAATTCAAGAATCTGATGAAACATAGTAGTTCTAAGAAATAAGATGTCTGAGCCCTTGAGATTTTGAGATTATGATCTCAACTCTTGTTAGAGGTGAGGATAGTGGAATCTGCTTTTCCAAGGTTGCCCAAATGATAATGCTCATATTGAGTCTAGGGTGTGCTTCCTTACTCCAGGTTAGTGCTCATTCCATTCCATTGTATATATAATTCTCATTCTGAAACTTCCCTAATTAGAAGCCAATTTTCTCTGAAAGTCTGGCAAAGTCATTATGTGAGACAGCACTGATTTACTATCAAAGACTATCAAGAGTATTAGAGAGAAAAGGGAAATAATAAATAAAGGTCTCTTGACCACACACACACACGCACACACACACACACACACACACCATTTGGGAGGTTGAGGGCATGGACAGTCTGGGCTATAGAATGAGATCCTGTCTCAAAACCAAAAAAACACAAAAAAGTCCCCCACCCCACAAAAAAGTGTAATAACTTTGAGTGGTGAATTCTGCAGTAAATACAACACAGTAATTAACAGTACTGTGAGCACTGGGCTAATTCTTACCATATCTTTATGGGTAAAGTATGAGCACATGATTCTGGTGCTGAGAGTGCTAATGGAAAGACTTTACAAATTGAAGTATAAATTGGCAGAGCCATGAAAAGTGGCCATACATCTAAAAGTAGTTTTAAATACTGCATTGTTCTATTTCTAATGAAGTTATCCTGGAAAAATGTACTATAAATTTTAAGATATTGTTTCACTACAAACCAAAACGTTTCTTTCTAAAGGATTTTACAAATATTACTTATATTCATATTGTTATCTGTTAAAGTGTCCAGAATATGTATGTGTGTGTACATATATATATACACATACATATATATATATCACCAAAAATGTGAAAATTTATGCTATTTAAGAACTAGACCCTAAAAGCTGCCAGAAAGTATACAATGAAAAACACTCACAATAAAGTTGTTTATTCTTTATGTAAATTGAGAAACAGACCCAGGTTCTGTTTAATATTCATGCTAAATATTCTATTTCTAGCTAGATTCAAATAACAAATCATCCTTTAACAGTAGTACATACAACATCTCATATAACAATGAAAGAAACTTTAAAGGGAAAAAAACCCAACCTTCCAGCATAGGGGAATGAGTCTGTTTGTAGACCATGGCCATGAAATGATGGAATGTTAGAAGGCTTGTTTTATTTCATATTTTATTTAAACATCTCAAAAACTTCCCAGCAGATCCAGAGTCCCTTCTAGTGACTCTAGTAAAACAAGGGGTACAGATGGGAGCGTAACAGAATACCAACGGTGAGCAGAGTTGTCGCTGACAGTGGGAAACTCGAGCCCCAAGACAACGGAGAGCCTGTAATTAGGCTTTAGGCAACTGTGGGTTCTGGAAGTAGCTCACTATCGAGACTTCTGAGTCACAAGTTACTGACTTGAGCCAATACTTTGATGAACATTTCATGATCTATTTGCTTACTCTAGAATCCCAAGAGCTCTGACTTCATCTGTTTCTTTTACAAGGTCATGCTACATCACATCCCTTAGGCCAACTCAACCAGGAATATACAGTGCACATTCAGGTAGTAACAACTGGACCTTACTGTTTGCTAACCAGGTCCTGAAACAAGGGTGGCTTTGCTCACAGGTCATCTACAAGAGTCATCTACAGGAGTCAGGGGCTACCCTCTTCTGTCCATCCTCAGCTGGAAGCAGTCCAATAAAATCTACTAGCTCTGCCCTGTAGCAATGAGCCAGGGGATTATTTACATAGATACATGGAGGTCTGATGTACTCTGATCAAATGTTTTCCTCATAAGCTTCCTGTTGTATTACTGTACAAAGCTTATATAGTTTACTATATTAAGATTGTGAAATCCCTACAAGAGAAGTGCAGTAATCATAAGCATTTAATATTCTTTACTCAGTCCACTTGTAATAACTCCAAACAGAACAGACTTGCTGGGAATTGGGGGCTGGGGGGATGGATAGACTTTAATCCGAGGACAGCCTCAAGTCTGGCTCCAGCATCATTACTTTCAACAGGGCACTTTAACTTATGTTGTTGTGGTCCCACATGGTATCCGTATCTGGGATAGGAAACCTCCCGTTTTGTTCTTAATTGCCAACCTGCTTGCCACCTGCCCATATGTACACATGTAGGTGCTAACTATGAGATTTGAGAGACCATAGCATTCAGATTTATACGTGTATTACTACTGTGGGGATCACATTAACAGCTGGCAGCTTAGCAACTGCCACCATCTAATTTTAGGAAAGATTAAGGCTTTTAAAATCCTTAGCTGGAGATGTTCTTGGCAGAGGGCAAAGGTTCTGCTGGAGTTATTTAAAAAGAAAAAAAAAACCACAAAACCTCACAGCTTAATTTAATCAAGGAAAATGAACATATCTTCAAGATATTGACAGATTTGCAGTATATATATATATATATATGAAAATGATTAACTGTCTTGGCCAAATGGCATAGTGAGACTTAATAATCAAGTACCTTAAATTCCTTTAAGAAAAGAAGGGCAGTCTTGTTACAAAAATGTTCAGTATGATCTAAATATACTCGTTTACTTAACAAATAACTAGTCACTTTCTACCTATGTTTGATTCAGTGCTAAGCAAATACTCTAAAATGAGTAAACATAAAAATTTTAAATGTGTTCATAAAAATATTTTAACTGGAGTCAAATATTCTGAAAAATTAAAACAGAACGCTGTGACAAAGAGGTGGAAGGGATTTTAAATTGAGGGGAAGACACATTTGAATATTCAACCTTTGAAGTTAACAATAAACTTGCAGGGAGAATGAATGAGCACCCAGGCAAAGAGAGGGAGCAGACATTTCTACAGAGAGGTTTCAGAGTGGTCAAACTGTCTGAGGGAAAGCAGGGGACTGTCTCCAAATTGGCATAGGTACAGAAACCCAATGAAACTCATATTTTTAGGTACTACTGGAGTGGGGTCTAGAGCCTTTGAAGATGCCAAACCTTTGTCCCTGCAGCAGTGATACTGACTTTTAGAATGGAAGATGCAGACTGGTGATAGGAAGCTAAGGGCCAGAAATACATAAGATCTTCTCTAGGTCATGGTTACTTGTGACTCTAAGTGCCTTGGGAGTTCCTAGAAAGATTTAGGCAGAAGGGTGTCTTAATGAGTGTCATGTGTCAGTAAGGTTATTTATGTCCTAAGAAGGATAGGTTACAAGGAGAATGGCGGAAGTGGAAGCAGAAAAAAGCTGGATGCTACCATTAGAGCCCGTAGACAGACAATGGTGGTTTCAGCTCATTTGGTAGCAGAGCAGATGGGTGTAAATGGGTATAAATGGAACACTAGTTTTGATAATAGAAAAAGCAATACTTCATGATTGATGTGAAGGTAAAGAAAGAAAAGGATCACAGGCAGTCCCTAGAGTTTGGTTACATGTGCACCTAATGTGTTTTATGTAAAGGTTTGAGAAAGAGGGAAAGTGCTTATTTATTTAACAAGTGTTTACTGAGTCTTTACCATGTGGTAGGCAAACTACTATATTGAAGAATGTAAAATGAGGCAGATGTATCTGAATACTTATCCACGGTGCCTTACAAATACAAAGTATTTCACGGTAAAGTTTTGTAAAATGGTTTAAAGCCTATTGAATGACCTATACAAATTTAATTAAGACTGTAGAACAAAAGGTGATGCTTATTCCCAAGTCCTCTGCTCTTGTGCATAGCTATGAGAAGCAAAACAAGAAACACCAGACGTTGCCTGGATCTGAACTTGAAGTTAACAATGAACAATGCATCTTCTTTCTTTATGGAGAGAGGGTGCAGGTAAAGGAGAATTTCCACATTGGACCAGAGGCTTATGCATGTAAGGCTTTCCCTACTATTCTGGCTCTCCTCACTTTATCTTGTCAGTCTCCTTTGCAAATTTTAGCTTCTGAGATATAGGTAAATATTCATATTAGTATATGTTATAGGAATTTTCAAGATTAAATGTACTGCTGACATTTTAGGGTAAGTCATACAAACTCTTGTAGCCACCATAACTGTTTTTACAGACATTCCATGAAAAGTCCTAATCATCAAATATGAAAGTTATCTTAAAAAGTAAACTCAAAATGAAATATTATTTTGCCCTGATACTTTGATCCAAATAAACTCCCCAACAAATGATAATCTTCCATATTCTTCATTATTGAAGATGTATGGTTTGAAAGATTAAAATAAGGGGCAACTTCATGAAATGTTTAACTATAAAGACAAAATGACAAATGAGAAAAACAACAGTCAGCATCTGGGAAAACACTTAAAATACATGTGTTCTTTAAACACTTATAGCATTACAAATATCTAGAACTTTAGACACAGAAATTTCATTTCTATAGTAGTATTTTTACATATATACACACATTAATATATGAAAATTATATATTTTTACTTCATCATGGTGGACAAAAATAAAACCTCTAAGCAAGACAAATAAAGATTCAGATTGAGCTAATCTTTCATGTAAAAGAGTTATTGTTCATTTTAAAAGAGAATGAGGAAAATTATAAAATAAAAATCAATGAATCCATTAGGAATGGTTGTGTGCTTGTTTATGTGAATTTAGGGCATCCTACCAGAGGGAATTACTTGACTATCCTCGTGCAGGAGAATGGAGTAGGTGCTATGTAGGAATATTGGTGGGGGTCCTTCATTTTCTACCCTAAAATCCATGTGTTGATATACTAAGTATGCTCACCCTAAGTAGCAACATTCTCATCTCTGCTGATGTGACAGCCCTGCCTTTATCATGTTAAACTCTCTGGTTGCATAAGCAGACAGCTGACATCCTAGACAAAACCTCCTCACACTGACACCACCCTCACATTCTCTACGCACTAGGATCCCAAATGCCTGTGAGGAGTTTGCCTCAGTAGGTCCTCCAAATATTCTTAGTTCTTCAAAAGTCACGAGGAAAAGAAAGTTAGTTCTTCAGGTACATCCCGACAGCATCCCAACAGCAGCTTCCCGAGAAACACTGCTTCTCATGTGCTTATAGCATGTTCTGATCGCTGCCTGTTTACATCCTGTGCCAACTCAGCTGATATGTAATTAACATTATGTCTTGATAGCCTGCTGTTGTTTGCAGCAACTTCAAGTCATGATTCTGACACATCCACAACAAGCAGGGAACACTTGACACAGGGCCAACACAACATGGATGTCTACTTTAGTTTCCCTTGGTCACAAAGTCAGTCATTTTCCTAAGCCCGGGGCTCTCCAGGTCACCACTCCAGGGTTATTTCCTTAGTGTGGCAACACTGCTTTGTACTTTATAGCACTAATGATTCCCAGTGATTTTTTTTTTTTAGGATATTTGTTTATCTTTAGATGAACTGCGGTTGTGTGCATTCATTTAATCATTTACAATATGAAATAAGAAATATGAGCTTTGCCTCTACTGTCAAGCAGAACAGGATTCCCTTGACTTCATTTCATACCAGGCTAATCCTGAGAATATTACATAATACCCCTGCATGCTCTGTCTTATCTGTACAGTTGGGGAATGGAATAGTAACGCCTACTCTGTTGGGCTTATTTTGAAGAGCAAATAAGATCATGCATGAAAAGGGCTTTAGATGCATATGTAGCAGAGGATGGCCTTGTTGGACATCAAAGGGAGGAGAGGCCCTTGGTCCTGAGAAGGCTCGATGCCCCAGTGTAGGGGAATGTCAGGACAGGGAAGCCTGAGTGGGTGGATTGTTGAGCAGGGGGAGGGGGGATGGGTTAGGGGGTTTTCCGGGGGGGGGGACCAGGAAAGGGGAAAACATTTGAAATGTAAATAAAGAATATATCTAATAAAAAAGTCACAAAGAATATAAATAAAGAAAATATATAATTAAAAAAAAAGGGCTTTAGGCAAATGCTTGCCACGGGGTAATCACTTAATAACAATCATATTAGATACATAAATGATGTGCTAATACATAAATACCTCAGGAGAACCTGGACTTATCACAGAAACATACAATATCTATCCTATATAACTATTTGAATAAATGTTAGAGGACTGTAAGAGAAACAATTCAACCTAGTTAAATAAATAAAAAAATGTTTCGAACCAAAGTTGAAGTGTATCCTGAAACTGATTATCTGAAGAGAAAGTGTTTCAAAGACATCCAATTCTTATTTTAATATGAACTACAATATAGTATCAGAAGTACTTCATATCAGTCATACTTCCTTAAATCTAACAAATACTATAACATTGGAGAAACATAAGAAAAATATATAAGAAATTTTAATTTTGGAGAGATTTCAAATATATTGTTTGTAATTGTTTTTTTTATCTTGAACCAAATTTTACCTTCAATTTTAAAAGTGTCTTAGACAGTTATTAAAACAGATTTATTACTGTAAATACATCAGGGTTAGAATATAAAAAGGAACACAACCTTCATAGGAAACTAAACAAATACCCAACATTAACGAATAATGTGCTTTCTGATTTTTTGACTCTAATTTAGATCGACATTTTTGCCTCTGATTTTCATGTTTATATGAGTCTTTGAAAAGTCTTTTCACCTCAGTGGCTCCTCGAGTGTTCACTTGGAACAATGACTTTGCAGCTGGCCAAACCTGACTCTCAATCAATTTTTATGAGTACAAATTCTTGGGCTGATGGCTAGGTTTCCAGCTGTATCGCTCACATAATCCACACTCACACGTGGTGATGAGATTCACATTATCACCAGAGCACCATTGTGCCGAGGGCAGCAGCAGACACAGCAGGGTATGCTGTCCTCCCTAGGAAAAACAGCTCCTTCACCTTTCAATAGTGCAGCCTGCAGGTATGAACACACAAGCTGCGTGCAGATAGAATGAGAGATGTCTTTAAAAACACTAATAAAAGCTACCCTGTCCCTCCCAATGGGTCCCTCTCATCGAATCTCTATACATATCCATCTTGATTTCAAAGTGAGTGCTTTCAATTTGTCTTCCCATTACATTTGGAATTGGAAGGAAGATTCAATTGTGTTTGAAACTTCAAAAAGTTGTCAGAGTACTGGCATATATATTTCAGACATTTAGTCACAGACTTCTTCCTTTCTCTGTGTGCCCATATCTATCTGTTTGTCTGTCTGTCTGTCTGTCTATGTATGTATGTATGTATGTATGTATGTATGTATCTATCCATCTCTCTCATGTGTCTATGATATATAACAAGTATAATAAATTCAAATTAATTCAAGTTGTAAGAATTTATCTTATATTTAAATTAATAATTGTGGATTTAGCAACTACTTTGATTCAATTTTACATTTTAAAATAAAACATATACTTAGTTATCTCAAAAACTTAGTTCCACATTTCATGTCTCTCAAAAACAAACCATTTTATGAATTTGATATTTTCTAGTTCCTCCTTCATTTTTTATACTCTAATAAATAACAATAAAAGTACATAAATTAATGTTAAAATTTTGGACTCATCTGACTATTTACTAGACAATAAGATAGGTAGCAAATGATAATCTTAAGCCTTCCCAGGATTTGAAGCCTTAGCTTAGTGCTTGACTTTTTAAAGTCAGTCTCTAGAATCTTAATTTTCATATTGAACCAACAAATACATTGGGAACTTTCAGATTACTGCCATTTACCAGGTCCTCACCCTGACAAATGCCATCTGCCCATCATTTAAAACACACTTTAATATTTTTTCACACGTTTCCATCAGTGAAGCTCTAAGAGTTAGCTTAGTTTGTTCAAAAGTAGCTTATGCTCCAAATCATCTACTAAGATTATGGAATTACATGTGATTCTATATAAATTCATGAAACATAACGGAAAAAAGCAGCCCTTTTTCCTCCTTGAAAAATTAGTGGAATGTTTCCTAATGATGTGGCAATGACAAGTCACAATGACAAACCTGCCCAGTTAGACGCAGGGAGACACCTATAACAGGACCGCAATTAAAACATCCAGAGGAATTACATTAGAATTTCTTCATAAATATATTTACAGTTTTGTGCTGGTGTAAAGGTACGGTTTGAAAACTGCAGAAGATATTTAAGAGGTTTGGTTTGGGAGGAGAGACCACTGAGAACTGGGCACAGAGAACCTTTATTCAAGGCAATTATCTGTGCTTTAGGTCAAGATTGGTGTGTGTGTGTGTGCGTGCGCGCGTGGGTATATATGCATATACATATGTATACACATGTACATACCTTTTATTATTATTCTAAGCCAGGCATGACATGTTTGCACTTTAGCTAAGAATAAAATGGATTTTGATGTGCCGTATAGAACCAACTCCTTTTGGCTGAATTTTAACACTTTTCATGAAGATACCATGCTACCATGGGACATCAATAAACTAATTTTTCCCAGCGACTGATGGAATACTCTATCTCTAGAAAACATCAGATGATAATTTGTCCTCCCCTGGCATTTCCCCACACCATTCTGATCTAGCCCAGTTAAGCTTGCCTAATGTGTGGCAGGAATCAATCAGATTCTACAGGCTATTCTGTCTTAGGATTCCAAGAGTGATTCTCTTTTTATATATTTCCGCTGAGAATGAAATAGTTTAAATTTACCCTGGAATGAAGTGACTATTTTGAAAGTTATGCTTTAATGTAACTAGAACTTAATGATTGTCCTATGAACAAAGGTTGCTTATGATTCTAAAAGGTCAGGGGAGCACATATTCCAATAATCCATATACAGAAACCAATCACTGAGAAATAGAGTGGACAATTTGATTTAAAAGCACATTTATATGAACACATAAGAGACATGACATATTAATATACAGTGAACAGGTGCATGGTCCACAGCTTATCTTCACACTACCTCTATGCTGTAGCACCCCACCCCCAGCCCTCCCTTGGGTGGGCCTTACCCATCTTCTTGATCCTTTTAGAAAGCCTTTATTGGCAACACAATTTCTAAATTATTATTATTTTTTTGTCTCTTCTATACCAACTGACTCCATGGTGGCACTTTGTAATTATTGAATTTGATACGATAAGTAGTTGACCACACACAGATGCTGACAAAGGAAAACAGCTACATTCTAATACACTAGCCAATAAAGAAATGTATAGTGAAAGAAGGCACAGAATGACAGTGATTTTACTGCAAGTTGCTTGGGTTGTTGAGTGGATATAAAAATGTCATTTGTGCTGGTGTATAATGAATGTTCAACTTCACTTTCCAACCAATTATTTAAAACAGTCATCAGTTTTAATTTCTAATACTTATTTATTAGAAGGAGGCACGATGCAAGCAAATGACTGATACAAACTATCAACAGAGGGAGAGTCACTGTCAGGGAGCAGTTACTGAACAGGAAAATAAACAACTGACCTGAACGAGAACAAAGTAACGCTTTTTCCATCTTTTCCAAACCTTCTGTCCAAGGGCATACAGATACCTGGTAAGAAAAGCAAGCAGACAGCACGTAAATAACGGTGTTGTTCTCTGTAGCCATATATCTTCCATAGGTATCTTATAGGACCAGCCTGCTGAAGGCAAAGTTTAGTTTATTAGAAATGAGAGGCAACATGCAGCTTCCGTGTTACAAGACAACTTGGCGGATTCTCCACTCCTGAAAGGGAATTGATTTACGTGGCTTACAATTTGCCAGTCCTTACTACAAATTGAACGAAGTAGGAGCTAGAAAGGATAATCAAAGAACCAGTTGGAATTTTATTTTCATGCTCCTTTCTTAGGAGATAGGGAGGCTATGAATGGAGGAACTCGCTCTGCATTCTTCAGTGCTCAGATGACTGGAGCTGATGAGTGTAGCCTGAGAAGGAGGTAGATACAGCACCAAGAACCCGGGGTGAAAGGTCATCGTCCAGCTGGGTGACCTTGCAATGTCTGTACCAATATCCATTTCCATTTCTTTGCCTACTAGGGGACAACACTAGGTGTCCCTATTTCCAAGTTCTCTGCCAGCTCTGTCATTTAGAGGTTTATGTGGCTCATGGAAGCTCTTCACTGAACATTTTTTCTTCCACTATGATCAAAGGGAGGAGAGGCCCTTGGTCCTGAGAAGGCTGGATACCCCAGTATAGGGGAAGGCCAGGATAGGGAAGTGGGAGTGGGTGGGTTGGTGAGCAGGGGGAAGGGGAATGGGATAGAGGGTTTTCAGAGGGGAAACCAGGAAAGGGGAGATAACATTTGAAATGCAAATAAAGAAAATATCTAAAAAAAAAAACAAAAAAAAACCCCAAAACACAAAAAACAAACAAAAACCAAAAAAAAAAAAAAAAAATGCAGTCTCCAAAGTATCTAAAAAAACAAAAACAAAACAAAAAACAACAACAAAAAACACAGTCTCCTTTGTTTAGCTGTTAATCTGGTCATCGATTTGAATAGAACTACTTAGCTGTATGTGTTCATATGTGCATGGCTGTGAATGTACTTGCTCTTGTGTGTGAATATTCATGTGGCGTCCACGGATCAGCGGGGGGGGGTGGGGTGCTCCTCAGGTGCTGTCCCTTGTTTCTTAGACCAAGGTCTCTCACTGGCCTAGAGCTTAAAGAGTAGCTAGTGCTGGGACTGAGCTCCGGCCATCTACCTGTCTCTGCCTTCTCAACCCTGGGATTTAAATCCTGTGAAATCATGCTTAGCTTCTTTCCATGTGTTCTAGCTACCTTGCCTACTGAACTACTTGCCTGGCCCTCAGAACATAGCTTCTGGTCCTAATGAATATAGAAAGGATGTGCTGAAGTATCCATGGGGAAAAGGGAGAAATACAAAACAAGTAAGCTCCTGGTGAGTTATTATGAAAACACACCATGCAAGGATGCAATGCAACACGGTGGAAATACAGAGCTTATTTTAAAGTTACATTGTTTCAAATCTTACCACAATTTGAGTTTGAAAGCAGAGGCTTACCAGTATGAGGGTTATTCTTTGAATGCGCTTAATCTACGAACAACCCTAAGTAATAAAGAATGTCACATCTAAGATTTTATCATAGCTGAAATTTTAGTTTAAAAATTTAGCTTCTGCCTTACAACCTCCTTTTATAAAACAAAGCAAACATATCTTTTTGTTTCTTAAAAAAAGTTCTAAAAAATGTTTTCATAAAAAAAATGAGATGTTTGAGAAGGTCTAGTGGATGAAGGGATATTATCTTTAATACCAATGGGGATGTTAACAGGAAATCCTTCTCATGAGAAATAGCATGGCAAAATATAGAAATGTCTAACCTTTTATTATGGAGTTACTCAAGTAATAAGCAGTCACACAGAAAAGAATATGCTTACCAGAACACATTGTATTTTGTTACTAAAAACTGGTGACAAATGCTCAAGAGTGAAGGATGTATTTAATAAATGCCATCATGGTATAATCATAGGGAAATATTGTTTTGCCACTGAAGTTATAGCATTGCTAAAGATAATAAACTGCAGAAAAATATATTATATAGGGCTATATGAAAAGGGTGATGATTTACTCTTATACCCATACTTAATGACTGACATTTCTAAGAACAAACATGAAATAAATATTCTAAATATTAATGGAGATATTTCCTGAAAAATGAAATTAGGGCAGAGATAAGTTTTCTTATTCTTCTCTTTTTTACAATATTGGAGTTAGGATAAAGAACTAAGGAGCTATTAAAGTTCAAAACAACTGGGCTCTAGCATTGGAAATATCAAATAGCCCAATCTACTTTTCATTTGCTTTTAGACACATCAGCTAAATATGGTGAGTTCCTCGTTGACAATCCGGATTTACCTAAGACCGTTTCATGCGTTTGTGGATGCAATGTGGACTCAGACACTGGTGGAGATGTGTGCTAATCTTGTTCTCACTGGTTCACTGTTTCTTCCTGAGGTCCCCTAAACGCCCTCTCTTTTAGCCTCTAATTTCACGTCTGTGGTTGTGGGGATAGGTGTTCAGCTGCTCTCTTTCTGTCTTCTCTCTATAATTTCCCTCCCTGAAATGCACACGCCCACGTTCCTATTACAGGGTTAACAACAGTGACCCAAGGAGCTTGCTACTGTGGACGTGATAGATGTTCAGTGTAAAAGGGCAGTAGCAGGATGAGTAGTTAATAGAAGCTCAGAAGCCACAGAGGGCACTGGGAATAATCTCTGCCTGTGACCACAGCCTGCTTCTCAGCTCTCCCAAAGCATCTCACTTAGCAGAGGGCTGGGCAGATGGGTCACGTGCAAGTGAAAGTGAATAGGGAGATACACAGACCATCATTACCACATGCAAATTAGCATGAGGGTTATGGCAATGTAGGTTTTTCTGTGAGGAGCACTAGCCAGCTGAACAGCGTGCAAAACGATGGGCCAATGAATTTAGAATAACAACTTCTGGTTTCTCTGCAGAGAAACAGTAGAGGGCTAGGTGAATACAGACCTACAGCATTTGGAGACTAGTGGAAAATGTTCTAAATAGAAAGAATGAAAGAACATTGTGTACTAGAAAGCAAGATGTTTGGATGCCAGGCCTTGAAGTGTTTGAGCTGTTGCACTATGAGGGTTTGTACAAACACATACATCAAGGGACAATTGGCCAAACGCATCCAGAAACGAAATGGTCCTAAGAATGTTATGAGTTCTAAGCATAATAAAAATGAAATAACAGTTAACAAAGGGCTACCAAGAAGGAAGTGTTGTAAACACTGTGGAAAAACCACACAGTATTTTTTCCTTGTAAAATTTCATATTAGTAAAAAAAGTATATATAAAAATGGAAAGAAGTGAAATACATCAAAAAATAATATACACTGAATACAAAGGACATGTTAAAGTTTACAGGTATCTTGTTTTTACTATAAACATGGGCTTTGGGGTGAAGTTCCACGGCTCCCTCTCCACTGATATAAGAACAGATACTTTTTGTTGTATGAAATGTATTTAAAAGTAGGAAATGCATAGAAAACACCAGTTTTCCAATATTGTTTTTCAAAATGAGAATTTAAGTCTCAGTAAGAAACGATTAGGCTGACATTAAAAACATTATTTTATCATTATTATGATAAAAACAATAATTAAAAATAATCGTCTCAGTTTGTAGGCTGCCAGGTTCCTGGTGCCCACCCTGACCAGTCTTTCCTCACATCCTCAGTTCTGTTTGTGTTTCTGTTTCTGACTCTACAGTTCATTATGCCTTCTCCAGTGTCACTGGAATTATATGGCGCACAGCATTACGCGTATAAGTCCCTTCCTTTAGAAGAACCCTTGTGAGATTTATCCTTCTTATGATGTGTACCAGGAGTCTGTTCTCATTTATGGCTAACCACATATTCCACTGTATGAATGCATTCCCAAGTTGGCATGTCTGTAGCATGTTGCTCCCATACCTTTGCTTGCGAGATATAAAGATACCATGCATATTTGTGTGAAAGCCTATGGTGTTCGCATGTTTTCGTTTCTTGTGTTCTACTGTCCAGAAACTAGATTGCTGCATTATACTGAAAGCATATGTTTAACTGTGCGAGAAATTGCCAGACTGGTTGTCCAAAATGCCTATGGTGTGCCGCATTACTGCCGGCCGTGAGTGAGTCCGCATCTCACTTTCATAGTTAGAAAAAGCACTGCTAAGAAGTATTCTGGGAATATGGTCATTCCGGCTCCATAGCTATGTCTCTTCATATGATTCAACTGAATACTCAGCACAAAGCAATGGCCTTTAACTCTTTGTCTCAAGTACAATAGAGAACTCCCCAGAGAACTTTCCCAGTTAAATGAGATACAGTTTTCAAGGCCCTTGTAATGGTTAGAATTCCGAAGAGTCGAAAGTCATTACAAATGGGTGTTGGGATTACTTGGGAAGGCTGGAGAATGGAGGAGTGAGGACAAGGTGCACAAATTACTATTATATAAGCTCTAGGCAGTCTATTGGCCAGAAAACATCTTACAAAAACCAAAACCCATTCTCTCTCAAACCATCTGAAGACCTAGTGTGGCTGTTGAATCTCCAGCCTGCTAGGTACTCCTTTTTTTTTAAATGTTCACTGTCAGGTGCACCCTATCTCTTTTATGGTATCTAAATCCCAGAAGGCTTTTTTTTTTTTTAAATTTCAGGAAAATATAAAAAGTTTACCCTGAAATTATGTTTTACTAAATAATATGTGTAGTGACATACGTATTAATGTTGGAATACTCCTTATTTATGGAGAAACAAATTACTCTCTCGAATATGACCTATTTATACTAATTTTTAGGGAGTTTGTATACAGTAAAGGACTTGGATTCAAATAATGATAAAAGACAACTTGATATATTTTTTATTGACTTAGAAAGAGTCTCAGAACACTACTGTAACTACTATAATCACCAATTACAACCGCCTAATGCTGTTCAGCAAAAATTTGGTGATAGGTTTAACTATTTGACATACAATGGCAATATAATTGATTAGATGGGCCCTTAAAAGCTATTTTCTCGTTGTTTTAAATAGTAGTATATTTTAAAAATCAAGTTTACATTTCCTAGTCATTTTAATTCTGAGCAAAGTGGTGTTTTGTTGCATTAAGAAACAGGGGTCTACGAAACAAATGTGTGTGTGTGTGGGGGGGTGGTTATGAGTCAAACTGTACTTCATTCTGGAGGGACAAAACTTCCATAGAATGCTAAGAACCTGATGCCTGGTTGTCTCTGAAGCTGGAGTCTTCCTTAATATTTTGACACTTGCCAAGTCATTGCTGGCTTCCAAACTCAATAATAAAGTGTTTTTTTTTCGTTGTTGTTTGTTTTTTTTTAAGAGGATGAAAATCAGTCCTGCCAGATACTTATCAAAATGGGAAATACACACTTTTATCTTGGTGGCAACTTACAATGTTGTCTAATAGAATAAGTATCATTTAGTATGACATAAGCATTCTCTGATAAAACTCTGTACATTTCTGTACTTCATTTTTAAAGTAAAAGCAAATATATTTATTAATTTGTTTAGTGGGCTCACATTTACTTATTTTCAACATCTATGGAATTTGTCTTTAAACAGTGTATTTTAAATATTTCAACAAAACACAAATAAAAGTGGTTTTCACGGCCAGGCTCCACCCTCTACTTCCCTTCGAACATGGACTTAGGTACAAGGTCCTCTAGCTAGAGCCATATTTGGTGCAATAATTATTTAAGATGTTTCAAAAGAAATATTCTATTGCACATTGCCTACACTGATACCAAATATGCAACTTGTCCCTGTTGAAATGTTTCCAGGGCACCACAGTACTCATGTAACTAGAGTATTTTGGATTACTTGAAAATAACTGCTCAAGTATTATTTAAAAGTATTTGCTTTCATCAATACGCCCAACTTAAGCATTAAGAAGTTGCTCTCTTTGAATACAAAACTATCTGCTTAAGTTTAAAATCTTCTCTTCTTACACTGGATTAAGTAGGAAAGAAATTAGCATCTGGGATGAAGTCATGGGGCTTAACAAAGAGGCACAGAGCCTTGGAGCTTTTGGTTTCATTAGCCAGTCTCAACACCTTGGAGTCCCACTGCATCAGTGAGGGACATTTCTAATGAATACAGTGATTTTTTTTTCTCAAAGAAACAATAATTATTGTCAAGAGGCAAACAAACAAACAAACAAATACAAAACAAAACACCAAAACTAAACTAAATTAATCCTAATGCTGTTTCCTGGCCTATGGCATTTACTTTGGGGTATTCAACTACCCCAATGAGGTCATATTATATCTTCAAGTGTCAGAGATATTGAATGCCAGACTTCAAGATTTTTTTATTATATATTTAAAATATGCTGCTAGGGGGAAGTTTAAGAAGAAAAGAAAATGACGGTATTTGCCCACTTGGGCGGGCTCTCTCGCTTCTGTCTCTCTCTCTCTCTTTCTCTCTCTCTCTCTCTCACACACACACACACACACAATCTGTCTCTCAATCCCTTGCTCTCTAATCTCTCTCTCACACACATACACACACCACAAACACACACACACACACACACACACACAATCCGTCTCTCAATCCCTCGCTCTCTAATCTCTCTCTCTATATATATTAAACTATATATATATAATATATATATATATATAAAAAACTTCAAGATACAAGAGGTTTCTACCCATAAGGTATGGAACATCTTTTTGGTCTTTTTCCTCCTATCATCATTGTGACCTACTCATTGGAGTAGCTCATTAACAAGTGGACAACCTCACAGGAAGGGAAGCAACTTTGTTTTAAAAAGTCAACACTTAACAAAGCAGGTGAAATATGAAAGACAGATCATGGCTACTTCTCAACTTCCTTTATGAATCAACCTAGTCTTTACAAAACTTCTCAGAATGTTCTAGAGCAACAAAAATAAAAACTTCTTTAGACATATGGCAACCATTAACTGTATGCGTGTGAGCATTAACTGTATGCATTATGTATGTGTCAATAAAATGATATAACAGATTTACATAACATGAAGTTTAGTAAAAAAAAAACTTTAAACAAGACAACAATTGGAATAACAGCTAAGTTTTTTGTCTGCCAACATTGCCATGTACAAGAGTATTTAAAATGCTGTTTTGTGCAAGATCTCCTTGAATATGTACTTAAAAAAGATAATTTAAATCTGTGAATTATTTTCCCTTAAGCCAATACCCTTGGAAGTACATTTTACTAATAGGCTGAGGTTTTTTTTTCTACAAATACAATGCATTTCATGCTGATATACATATAATAAAAAGATAATGAAATCTGAAGAACTAATTTTCTAATCAGTCTTAAAAATTGAGATTTAACTCATTTTCTAACACAATGCCCATGAACTGAAGCATGTGTTTTCTTAGTAAGGGCATAGTTAATACTGTACTTCCCATACTTGAGACAGAAAATGGTTTCAAGAAAGAAGTGGTCCCATTTAACCAAACAGTGTAAAAATACTTCATAAAATCTTTCTAACTTGAAGATTGTTCAAAGAATGCTTTAAAAAAAAATCCCCAAACATTTTACTGAATGTTGTAGTTTAGTTTCAATTAGAATGGTGGCATACAGCCCTAATAGAAAGGAGAATATGACAATTTATTTGCATGGAGTCCATGCTGTGAGAGTTCATGGTTTTACTTTATGAGGAAAAATCATCACTAATGAATATTTGAAAAACATAATTGTATACAGAAGATGGGAATTATTCAGTGCTTGGGGAAAAAAAAAAGGACTATTACTTTGGGCAGATCACTTATGCGGCCAGCTCTCTATTCAAAGAAATAGAACAATCTACATGTTGAATAATAAAAGCTTTTCTTCTACAAGGCTTCATTTTTTTTTCAAGGAAAAATACAGAAAGAAAAAAAAATCAATATATAGAGTAGTTTAGTCCTGGAAAGGGCTTTCTTAAAGAGAAGCCTCAGTCAAGGTTGAAAGAGCAATTAATGCAGGCTCAAAAAGCTGGGCCATTCTGATAGAGTTCGGTTAACATGTGGCAGAAGTAATCATCCACTTGTGAAAATGATTTTCGGTTCATTCTCAAACACCTTTCAGACACTCATGATCCCATTTAACTGGCAACAATACAGGCTATCTGTGGGCACCATTGCATTTGATGTGAAAACCAATAGGGACCAAAATGCCCTCAGGCACTTGCAGTCATCCCCCCCCCACTACATTCTCTGCCGCTTACATAAAAGAAGTCTTCCTTTCACTACATTCTTGCTTTTATTTAACCCCACAAGATTAAGCCTTTCTCTTGTCTTTTCTTTTTTTCTTCTTTGGTTTTGTTTTCAGCCAAGGATGAGAAAAGAAACTGAATCAAGACAACATTGTGGCCTGAGCATCAGGAAACCTAGAAGTAAATACTTTCTAGTTTTTTTTTTTCATACTTCCTGTATTTGGACAGGGCCAAGTATAAAAGGGTCTTCACCAAACAAGAGTATCTGACAGTTGATAGGAACATAGGACTGAGAAAAACTGATAACTTCTAATGTTGAGCAAAAAGTTAAGTTTCTATGATATGTACACAGGAGACAATGACAGAGGAGAGTGGTGGACAGTTGTCTGACTTTACTTAGTTGGTACTCTGTAGAGTCAGCAGTACAGAGCAGTTGTTCCTTGTTTCATGAGTTTTACCTTCTAGTTAAACGTCAGCTGGAACTGGCACTTTAACAGCAAGCTGTAGAAAAGTACTTTTATAGATCCAAATGCAAGGCAAACAATCTAAATAAAATTGTTTCAAGCAAGCTTTCTCTAAGGAGATACCTTTGAGCCAAGTGTAGCGGTCCTCCCCTGTAAATGCAGCAGGAAGCTGAGGGAACCAGACTGAGAATATGAGCCCAGCTTCCTCTGCAGAGGGAGCTCTAGACCAGTCTAGGCTATTTAACAATAGCCCTCCTCATATAAGAAAATTTCAAAAGAAGAGTGTGTACTAATATTTATCTTTACTAAATGGTCAACGACATCCTTTTAGAACTCAGTTCACAGGAAAAGAAAATTTCCAAGTATAAACTTAATGGTCCATTTCCTTTCAAAGGTAAATACTTGCCAAGTTTTCTGAAAATTTCTTTTTCATTGACAAGCTTGTATGTATTTATAACAGAGAACATTGTTGAAATAAGCATGTATTATAGAATGTCTACATGAAGTTAATTAATATTGAATTGTCTTGCTATAGTCAGTCATAGAATGAATATTTCATGAAGGCATGATTCTTTGTTTCCCCCTAATGTCATAGCTCTTCTTTCCCCCTTCATCTCCAGAAGCTTCATTGCTTTGTTAAATGCTAAGAAAAAGCTACCGGGCCTTCCAAGACAGTTATAGAATGTCTCAGAAATTGTTTAAAGGGTTGAGGGTATGTACGGTCTAGCCCTCTCCAACTAAGGCAAGCAAACATGCTTTATCCCAGGAGGAGCAATGGGACTGGAAAATCTGAATGTCACTGGGGGCCCAGCTTGACATCTTTCTGAAGGACATTCTTGAGCACATGACCAAAAACTTACACATACCTGATACTTTAATGGAAATTATTAACTGTTATCTACTAATAATATATAATAATATATACATTATATATAATAATTATCTACTACCAATAATAACATCTCTTTAGGGCACAATATCCCTGTATAGAACATGATCAAATATGGCTGAACTTTATACACAATACAGGTACTCAAATGTTTAGGCTTCTCTTGTTTTTTCTTTTTTTTGTTGCTGTTATTGTTGTTTTCCTTTCTATAAATGGAGATATTGAATTGTCTTCTTCATACTCACAAGTTTAAGGGAAACAGAAACAGGGAATGTCCATTTTTTACAGTCATACTCTAACAGTAAAGTCAGTGAGAAGACCGTCTGGGATTCAGTGTGTTCCACAGAGTACACACTGAATCAGAGGACTCTAGGAAGCATTAGGAAACGGAGGAGGTTCGGTGGGCAAATAAACATGAGACTGAGTTATACAAAACTGAACAGGTTTTGTATGTGAGACTTTTAAGAGCCTGTAGCAGATACTTCTAACGAGACATGGGGAACAATGGCGGGAGACAAGAGTGTACACTGTCTCTCAAGAACTCAGAAGCTTTTTCAAAGACTGTGCTGTGGGAGGACTGCTCTCTAATGTAGTCTTGGGACACGTAAGTCCTAAGCAATACAAGTATACAGGTGAGTTTTCACATTTTGATTAGAAGGAACTATATCCCTGTCAGAGGTGGACACCTTCCCACTTGTAACCTGGATTGGAGTCTACAAAGATTCGTATCTGAAAAGGAAGTAGGTTTGCTTTAAAATTTGCTCCATAATCGCTGTGTGTTACACATGATTCCGGAACATCCCCCATCTCTGCTCTTTGGTCTCAGTTAACAAGGACGTGGTTTGAGAGCTCTGACATTTTCCTAGGCTGACTCTGTTGATTTGTATTTTCATGACTTAGTTTACAAAGTCATTTTTTCGAACTCCTTCTGGTGCTCAGCATGTCTCACAGATTTCCTTCCCAACAGCCTTGCTCTACCTAAACTATGAACCTTGTTTGAACCTTATTTTTCTGCTTTCTGGCCGATCTTATCTGCAGTCAAGGACTGTGGAGTTCTGGTTCAAGACCCGGGGGTGCTGACCAGCAAGATGCCTTGGTGGTTTTTCCAGCCCCGACATTATATTTTGGCTTCAGTGTACCAGTCTCTATCCTGCTCCCCTGTGATTATGCTGTTTTGATAAGCTGCCCACAGCCCTAGCTTTCCTGGGGTTTGTGTTAACCCTGCTCTAGTCCTCTTTTCATACATTCTGAAGGTTGTTCCCATTTATAAACACTGCCCGCGCTGGGATCCTTGGACTCTGCGCCCATCACTTACTTCCACACTGAGCACCCTTTTGATCAAATACTCTGGGTTCTTGCTGTTCTTCAAATTGTTTGCATGTTGTCTTTCCTACTCCAGTAGTCTGGCACTTCTTAGAATTTCATCTACTTCCATATTGATTTAAGCTGAGTTACTGTCTCAGGTTCACAATGCCTACTTATTCTCATCCCTTCAGGTCAAGCATACTTTTTGTAGGTCAATCTGTAAAATATATACTCAATAAAATCATACACATTTATTTCCTGTATTAGAGAGCACAAGGCTTTCTCCATAGCTATGGCCTCTGTGAAACCTAACTAATGGCCACTACCTGCACAAGATGACCAACTCCTTTTGGAAAGGGATTATGTCCAATCTGAGTCACTACTCTCCCCATCACTGATGCTGGGTCCTTATGTGGTGCATGCTGTATAAGTATTGATGAATTACTAAGAGGCTATTTCTAACTTGGGCATTAGGAACAATTATAAAATAGAAATAGTGTCTAAAGCAAACTTTGGCTAAAAAAGTATTTATGACCCATATGAAAATAAAATAAAATGCCTTGAGAATAGTCACATGACTTTAGGCTATCCTAAAACTGAAGTTAACATAGGAGATCTAAGCATGAGAAAGCGTCTGTGAAAGTAGGAATAGAGAACATCTGGAGTACAGCGAGCCTTATATCCTTGTCCACAACCAAAGAGACTCTGATGGTTTCTGAACCCCTGATGAAGACAGCCTCAATCCTGAGTATCACAGATGACTTCCCATCAGAATCAGAGTATATGCAATATCTAAAGACCCCAAAGTGACAGCAGAAATTTAACCTCCACTTGCTTTAAAAGAAAATTGACATATGTAAATGTTGGGATCTATCTGGTAGCAATGCTGGGCTTCTCTGGTCCAATTACTGAACAAATGAGCCAGTTTGCAGATACATGATAAAATAACTGTTAATACTGATAAAAATAACACAGTAAAATGTGGCTTATTTCTATTAGAGATAGGCTTAAAATTTCCAGTCTTATTAGAAAGACAGTCTAGCCAAACAGAATGCTGTGTGGATCTAAGCATAGGTAGACTTGGCCCATGAGATATATGCAGGGACAAGCTCCCGTATTCATGTATATAGGGCTTCTACATAAAGGGCTTATTTCTGCTTTGTAGCTACTCTTCCAGGAAGGCATGGCTCACTGTGGGGAGAGAGCAGGAAGGTAGCAGGAGACCACTGCAATGCAGAAACTTATGCCTGGAAACAAACAGATGCAGTTTGAGCAGTTTCATTTTTTTTGTTATGCAATTAGTTTTGTAGAATCTAGATGAGTGTGTGGCAATGGATGGGGAGGCTGCATAGTTGGGAGAGAAGGGGGGGGGAGGTAAACAGAGCAAGAACGGTTTCCTTAGGCCTCATAGCCTGCAAATGGTTACTTTTCTCGTGTGAATTTCACTCCTCTCAGTGCTAGAAAGGGAATGGAAATCACTGCCTAAACCTTAGCAGGACAGAATGCAGCATGTGAAAAGGCCTTTCAAGCTACAGAATACACCAACGGGTTGTTATTGGTATTAGTATTAATAACAGAGCATAAAAATGTTTATACCAGGGGGCTAGAGAGACAGGGGGCAGACGGGCTAAGAACACTTGCTGCTTTTGCAGAGGACCCAGGTGCAATTCCAAGAACCCGGAAGAAAGCACCCACGCCTGGAACTCCAGTCCCAAGAGATCTGATGCCCTCTCCTGGCTCCCACAGGTAGCGCACACACCCAGGCACACAGACATATATGCAGACAAAACACCTCTATACCTATCATTCTAAAAATTACTCCTGTCTGGTGAATAAGAGATAGCCTAGGCTACCAGTACTAGTGCTTCCTCAGTACATGGAAGGCTAAACCGAAGGATTATGAGTTCAAAGCCAACCTGGGCTAACTGAGTCCCAGGACAACTTCACATATACTCATCTCAAAACCAAACAACAGATAAGCAAATAACAATAATAGTTATAATAAAAACACACACAAGCAAACCAAAGCAGAACAAAATAGGTATGGTGGTGAAATCTTTTAATCTCAGCATTTGAGAGGCAGAGACAAGCAGATCTTTGTGAGGTTAAGACCATCTTGGTCTACACAGCTAGTGCCAGGACAGCCAGGGCTCCCCAACGAAAAACTGTATTTAAAAAGGCACAGGTACCTTGGGTGCTGCCATAGATAGTCTTTGTCTCGGAAGTAGATAGATTTAAGTTCTGTTTCCCAGGAAGTATTTCAGAGGTGTTTTCTCAGGCTGGTGAGACAGCTTAACAAGTAAAGGCACCTGTTGCCACCCTCAGGTGCCACCCACAGGTGCATTCAATGGTAGGACCCACATGGTAAGAGTCGGCACTCTGGTCACCATGTGGGTGTGTTGTACCTCTTGTGCTCACTCACATACATACGCACATACCCCCCCCACACACATATACACTCACATGTGTGCACACACACAATGCCAAAGTGGTCTTCTCAAAGAACGAAGTTGAAAAGTGTTTCTCAGTCCTATTTTATTGAGTCCTTCAAAAGTTACACTAAGTATTTTTTAGAATATTTTTCTATGTGTTTGAGTATTTTTATTTTCTTTCCCTTTTTTTTTAAAAAAATTGTGATTTATTTATGTATGTATATGAGTATACTGTTGCTCTGTTCAGATTCACCAGAAGAGGGCATCAGGTTCCATTACAGATTGTTGTGAATAACCATGTGGTCCCTGGGATTTGAACTAAGGACCTCCGGAAGTACAGTCAGTGCTCTTAACCACTGAACCATCTCTCCTACTCAAGTATTTTTCTTGCATGTATGTCTGTATACCACATATATGCCCGGTACCCGCAGAGTCCAGAGATGGTGTCAGATCCCCAGGGATTGGAGTTATAGACAGTTGTGAGCTGCCACTTGGGTGCTAGGAATAAGACTGGGGTGCTCCAGAAGACCGGCTAGGGAGGGTCCTTATCCAATGAGCCATCTGTACAATCCCAACAAAGAAAATTTCTACAGAACACCAGCTTTATGTTTTCAAGCTATTAAATTTCTTACATTCATTCTATTTATCAACCAACCCCAAACAAACAAAATTCTGCACACTATACAGGAAACTCTATTTTGAAGTTCAAGTTTTCTCTTATTTTTATAAGCAGGAGAACAAATAACAAAGCCAATAGTAACAGGAAACCTATGTTCAAAAGGGTTCGAATTTACTTCACTAAGTTCATATGTTATTTCCCTCCATTAGCTTAAAGCTCAATAATGTTTATGATTTCTGTGCCTAGAAGTCTGTATTTATAGTACTGTAGCCTGTAGAAATGAAATAAAATGGAAAATGAAATCCAGGTAGTCAACAGAAAAGAAGAAAAACAACCTTTGACATCTATCCAACATATCATCGGCATTTCCATGTCAGAGAGCCATGACCTTGTGGTAGCTGCGATTACCCCTATATCCCCCATATTAAAGCTGTTCTGTATTCATTCTGTAAGGTGTCTTGACAAGTTTGAGATGTCCAAACTTCACCTCCTTCTAACCTCTTATTTTTTTTTTTGCATTTTTTGAAAAGAAAATGTCCTGATGATTCTGGTTTGTAAAGAGTGCTTCTTTCACCAAGTCTGTAGTCATTAGATGGTTTCTATTTGTGGGAGCGCTAGCGCCTTCTACTGGACACACATCTCACTCCTTTCGTCAAGTGATCTATGCTGCTGTTTCCAGAGATGCTTTGAAGTCATTCTTCTTAAAATACAATTTGGGCATCAAACCTGCACATGTCTCTTCTTTCATTTTAAGGGACTTTTGGGTACAAGGGATCAGTACTTTTTCGAGGATTTTAACATGCATTCGTTCAAATGACTCAATATTTTCATCTCAATGGAATCATTTTAGAGTCATATATTCATAGGTTAAAATGGATATAATGAAAAAGAAGCCCATAGATGGTGTCTGAACCTGTGGCTCAGTGGCTTGAGTGAGGCTATAGGTTCGGCCACTAACACCTATACAACCAGTGTAGCTGCTGGGATAATGCTGAGCAGAACATTCACTCTACCATTTATTAAAAAGCATTCCGGGTCCTAACTTTAAAATTAAACATAAGCAAAACCACCTCCTCTTCTATATGAAGCTGGGGATAAATATTTGAACTGTATCACACGAATCTTTGACAGATCAAGATAATCCCACAGAAAGGAATCTAAGCCAATCTAACAGCAATTACAGACTTTTAAAAATTAATACCAATTAAAGAGAGTGAGAAAGAGCGAGCTCTTAGCAGATGATGACCTGTAAATGACTCTCTCCATATTCTCTCCATGGAGTCACAGCCTAAATAGTTTTGCTTAGTTAGTTTTGTTTCCATTAAGAACATACATTACTTTTCCCTTAGAGAACAGAATGCCAATCATTCCTGAAGGTTGGTATCAAAATCGCATTCCCATTCAGTTGTTGTCACGCATTATCTGCTTTTTAGTGGAAGGCAGGAATTGTTAACAATGTTGACATTGCAGCTGCTGTTTACTAGAAGCCAAGTAACCCTCAATTCACTGAAAATCTGTCTCTGTCTCTGTCTCTCTCTCTGTCTCTGTCTCTGTCTCTCTCTCTCCCATTAGTTGTGGAACTGAAGGAGAATGGTCTAAAACACACACTCTCTTCAGATACTGTAAGATATATCTTGGTGTCATTGTTTCTAATGATAATTAATTTAATATTTATACTGTATTAGACAAGAAGATCTAGTAATTATAAACAACAACACAAAGCAGGATATATTATGAGAAATAGTGATAAATTAGTGTGGAAGTTCATATGAAGGAGATTTCCAGACAAGCTGAATTGTTATGTTTCAACATCAAATTAAAAATTGTCCATGAATACTTTCAAAAGCAATAAGGAGCTATAATAAAATTGAGGGAAATTTTTTACCAGAAAGCTTAGTAATTAGACAAATTTCCAGGTCCGGAGAAATAGTTCAGCTGTTAAGAGTCAACCCTATTGTTCTTGCAGAGGACTCTGGGTTTGGTTTCTAGCAACCAATACCAAGAGACTTATAAGTTTTGTTGCAGGGGACCTGATGCCTCCTGACTTCCATGGGTCCCTACATTCCTGTGATACATATAAATGCACAAAGGCACACAGACATGCATAAATAAATAAAATAAAAAAATTAAAGTTTCCAGTTACACTTAAGTTAACTTTAGTTCACCCCAATTCAAATAAACTAGGCTTTATTTGAATAGTTAAAATAATAATAAATAATAATAGTTAAAATCTGGCGACAGAAGTAAGAAAACTGATAAACAGGTTATCTAGACTGTGTTCTGCACAGGCTGTGCGGTGCTGTGCTGATCTAGACTGTGTTCTGTACACACTGTGCTGTGCTGATCTAGACTGTGTTCTGCACAGGCTGTGCGGTGCTGTGCTGATCTAGACTGTGTTCTGCACACGCTGTGCTGATGTGCCAAGTGACCATTCTCAATGCACGTCATTACTGCTTTCTCAAAGTACGCTCAACTCTTAGAAAACCAATGCACTTAATATCTAACGCTGCGGTCTGTACTTTTATATTTTACATGTTTTACTTTAGTCACTACATCAATCTCATTGGGTATGTACAATTTCATCCGATGATATATCAACATTTCATAATTAACCTCTACTTTTAATACTATAAAATCCATGCTAAGGACTGTCCTTAAGTATTAGTTAGCACAGAATAACACAGTTTGCAATTTTGCTTAAGAGTCATGTTACTTTCACTGTTAAAGGTAAAGGCACAGACTCTGGCTATTGGGGGTCATAAATCAGTGTTCATCTTCATGTAAGCCTTTTCCCTCTTATATGTGCAGAATCTGGCAAGCGATATCCGATCAGGACGTCTGATATCTTAACCGGAAGACCCCATCCTTTATAACTATGGAGTGATGGGTGCCCTGTGCTGGCTGGAATGGTTCTATGTAAAAATCTTCATTTATTTTTTTTTGCACGTGAATATCTCAACAGGGAACTGTATTTTGACAAAATAGTATAAAAGAAGGATGTGTCTTAAGTGCCTTCTAAAGTCAGCTCTCTTGAGTAAAGGGCACAGCAACATGAGACACAAACAACTGAGAGAATCTGCTGGAAGTAGAGCAAGCTTATCCAGCACATTCTTACATGATGTGAGTGATCACATCCTCAATTGTCTCAATAGAAACCGTGCTCCTCAATTTCCCCAAAGAGAATCCACAGTGGAAGACAGAGACCACAATGAGGCTCATCTGATGTCCAGGAGGTGCGAAGACAAGTGTGAAACCATACAAGGGGGGAGTGCAGAATCCAAGTTCCAGCTCCATGGTATCGGCTTCTAGATAGTTCTCCCTCCTAAAACTAGGAAGCTTGGAGTTCTTCTCTCAGAGCAATGGTATTCTCTTCGAATGGTTTAGATGAACTCTTGTGAACAGAGCAAGAGAATCATCTGCTTATTAGAGAGACTGAGCATAGTTCTGCCCTGATACCGCTGTCAGAGCCGAGAAAGAGCAAGATCAGTGGAGTTCGCTACCCCACTATTTTTTTCTACCTGTAAATGGCGGTTCTGGTTGGTCTCCCAGCTGCCTCAAACTTTATCCAGGGGATCAACTTATCAAATACACATTGCAGGTCTTTTATTAAGTGTAAATATAGTCCAGAGATATTAGGAAACACTGTTAAAAGCATTATCATGAACTGTAGATTATCTCTCTGACACTATCTCACCAAGAGAGGTTTTCTAAATAAATGGCTAATTTATCTACATGATAGAAAACAAAAGATTTGTCTCAAAATTTAGCTGATTACATGTTTTGGAGGGGATTTGGGGAAGGGTGGTGCCTACCAGGAACTGTTGTAGCTCATATGCATACAGTATATCTATAGACAAGAGAAATTTGCTTGTCTTCAGAGTCTACATATTGAAACCAACAGAGGACTCTACCCCCCATAAAGCCAGATATTTTGTATAGTATTCCAAGCATATATTATATGCTAAACACTAAAACATTTCAGAATTTGTTGTAATGGGTTGGCTATCAAGTGTCAGTAACCAAGCTACTCTTAGAAGGAGAGGGTGTGGAAAGTCACGCTGCCAGGCACCGGGAGCCTGGGATTCTGACAGGCTGAGAATCAGTGTGGCTACCAGGAGCCTGGGATTCTGACAGGCTGAGAATCAGTGTGGCTAAGGGCTTGTAGGTGGCTGCTGCTGTTTCAGCTCTGGAGAGTGTAATGTGAGAAACACTGTTTTCATTTATACCTAATCAGAAATTTAAAAATCTCAGCTACTTTGAAACATTTAAAAGGCATTTTAACTAAAACTGTATAATTAGATTTACAGATAGAACAATGGGAAACTTTTCAAACTGAAACAAATCAAACACTTTTTTTCTCCTTTTCTTTTCCTCCCTTAAATTTGAAAACAGTGCCCCCAAGTGGCTAAAAGTACTTCCTACAAGAACGGAGGACACCTGCAGGCGTTGTAATCATTGTATGTGCTCTATCTACCGCTCGACTTAGGGCTTTGCGCAGGCTATATGTAGTACAACTTAAATAATTAAATGTCTTTTAGCTCGCCGCAAATATTTAAAAAAGTTTCACCACCTTTGCTCTCATTGTTTAATTTATAAAACATGACCACAAAGCCAATGGATCCCCAAATCTCATTTAACTCTTAAATCTTATGAGGTCTGATGTAACCTGGCATGAGGCAGCCACAGACCAGAAGACATAAAATAGAATAAAAGGAAATAAACACAAGAGAAAATGATGTTATTCTCCATTCCTTCATTTTTGCCACCAAATAGTCCTAAAATTACGATGCTGTAGTAATATAACTAGGTGAAGGCCCAAAAGGAAAAACAACGCCCACTGAAATAGTGGCTAGCACCCAAGGGTGTTGCTCAGTGTACAGCGGCTACACATCCACTTCCAAATGCAAGGAACTAATAGTTGTCTCTTTGTGCCAGATTCTAGAAGAATTCTTTGGAATAAAACACAAAACAATTCCTAGGTATAACCAGTATCTTCACTGATATGTAAAATTAATTTTTAACGTAAAACATTGAAAAAGAGAGTTTTCCTCCTGGTATGTGGCGGCACAAAAATCACAGCTTTTTGGAGACCAGGGAGGGAGGGTAATGAGGTAAAGGGCCACCTGAGCCACACAGAGCTACCCAGTGAGTCTAAGACCAGCCTGAGCTACAAACCAAGATCCAGTCTCAACAACAAACAAACATTTCCAACAGCCCAAACTGTATGAGCAGTGTAGCAGCAGGAAGAGCTACTTGGCACTTAAAGGTTGAATATTGGTTCGACCCTTTAAAAATAATTGCTTGGCTAAATATTTATGTTCTTATGTCTACCTGCCTTCGGCTAACATTGATTTATCTGTCTTTTCGCTGCTCGCCAAGCTCCACTGTTTAGCAAAGCTCTTGTATTTTAAGTGTGTAACCATGGTCTAAAAATGCCTTGTCCTTCATGCCAACAAACCCATCCTGAATAATACTATGATCTAAATTCAAAAGGCTCAAGGCTGCGGTCCTGGGAAATGCTAGAACATAGCTAAATGACACATTTTCCCTTCCGTGTTTTCCTTATTATGCTTTCTTTTGCCTATGCACATGCACTCCTCGTATGAAGCACGGGAAAGTCTCATGTTATTTCATGCCAATTAACAAATTGCTAACATGTCATGTTAATAAAAAAAGCAATTGACCTAAGTAGAGGGGCTAATTAAATGGAGTTAGATAATTAAACGATTCTCAATATGTAATCAAAAATTATGGCTGGAAGTGTTTCACAATGTTGTCTTTTTGTTTTCCGCTATCTGTCTATCTGCAAAATTCTAATCACTGTATCCATATGCATAAAAGACAGATTCAGTGCAGATGTTAATTTGTTCCATGATAGAAATCAGGTGTTCAATTACAAATAATAGGGTGTATGAGAGAACGTCCAAGAGTCCCATTTAGCCGAACATATGCATCTCAGCCGACAAACGGCTGCAAAGCACTCCTTCTGGAATTAGCTACTAACATGCGGCCGAGTCACATCACATTCAACTCCTTTATTATCTTCATTATGTAATATTCACATCTCCAGCCCTTCGGTGTTACCTAATTTGCCACTGATTTAGGAGTTTGAACATTCAGCGATCTGGATTTTATTTATTGTCCTTGAATTTGCTTCAATGGCTGATTTATTATTTTTATCTAGACTCTAAAGCACTTCAACAGAGGGCCTTGTTTCCTGATCATGCATCTAAATGGTCAGAAGCATTTGCTTTTATAGTAAGGTAAATATTCCTCTAAGTTTTCAACACACTAAGCCAAATTCAACAATACATCCTGACACAGTGTACACCTGATATTTTGACAAAAGAAGACATGTCAATTTGATTTTTATATACTACTTAACCAAGTCACAATCCTAAGATGTAGATAAGAATGAAGATATGCAACATGCAAAAAAAAAATGACAATCCTTAGCTACAGAATAAATGTCAGGCACATGTCAAATATTTCGTCATGAATCAAGACACTACTATGTAGAGTTTGGAGTCAGTTGCTGGATATTTAATACAGTCATGTTTCAGAAACCTCAATGTCAGATACCCACAGACGAGACGCCAGAAAGATCATCTGGATTGCCTGGCGGTGAACACGGCTGGGGGGCTTCATTATTTTAATAAAGAGGGATTTTTCAAAAGCACATTATTTTTAATTCCTTTCATTCCCTCATTTCAACGAAATCAATTTCAAAACGTGTGACTATCTAAGGTCCCTTATTCATTAAAGATAAATGCTGTTCGTCAGTCTGTGGGAGCCGGTAGAGCCTCCCAGTGATTCTCAGATAATGGTGAGCAACTGTTTCTGTAAACCAAGTGCTGCAGACTGATGACCACACGGGCCAGAGTTAGCCACAGATGTGCTTAGAAATCAGACAATTTAGAAAACAGATACGGCGGAATTCTTTTTTTGCAAGGCATACTCTCTTGGCTCCCTTGATTCTCACTGTTCCACTTCTAGAGAGTTTCACCTAGTTACTTCATGTGTGTATTTGGATGTCCTGGCCTTTGGCAGCGTGTGAGCACTGTGATTGATAATGGAATCACTGCAGAAGAAAAGCTCTTGGTAGGGTGGGACAGTGTAGCCCGCTGGTTCAGACAACAATCTCTGGAATCAGAGAGGTCAGAGCAAATCATGGCCACTTACTAGCTAGATAGGACTCAATTTCTTTCTGTTTCAATAATCTCACCTGTAAGTTGCTACAATGATACTTGATGATACTTATCATAGAGGTGAATGATCTGAAGGAGAATGTAAAGTCCTTGGCACTTCAATAAGTTTTATATAATTAATTGTTTTGCTTTGGTTTGATGTCATAGATATGGAGTCACATTCTGCAACAGTTTGGGAGAATATAATATAGTATAATAATAATAGATATAGGATTATTCTAAAATTGTGATTGTCAACCAGACAATGGATACAATTGTCAACCAGACAATTTTTATATTTTTAAAAATGCTTGTTAACAAAGTTTCCTAGTGTGTTCATAGGACTTTAAGAGAAAAAAAGCAACACTGTTCCAATTATTCTGTTAACATCTACTGCATGTTTCTACATGTGAAGAAAATATTGCCCTGTTACTGAAGACAAGACTTAAATGAACTTGAAAGTTGGCAAAGATGTCATAGCAATCCAAAAAAAAAAATCTGTTTTTGAAGGCTATTTTATGCTAGTGAAAATAACTCAGGTTCCCAGAGACCTTTCGGAATGTTTACAAAAATGGTACAAGGTTTACGTCCATTTTTGTGAGGATGCTTGAGAGCAAAGAGGATAATAAGACAGAGGAAATCCTAGATGCCTACCATCGTGCTCTAGTGCATGTGCATATGCACAAATGTTTAAAAGAAAACAGCACAGGTTTCAAATTCTCAACATTTAGTGAAAACTATGGCATAATGTATCTCAATTTAAGGCACACACTGCTGCAAACAAAGAACATAAGAATACACACATACACATATAACTTGAAGGTAAACTGTCCACTACACATATATATCATATATAGTATATATATCATATATGTATATGGTATACCATCTAGAATAGACTGCAAGACTGGATAGCCTCATGAATGAAGCACCCTGAGATGAAATATGCAATGTTTGAGTTGAATAAAGCTGTTGGTAACTGTGCCCTATAAAATGGGGAATGGAAGCACTTGATTTCCGGTTCCCTCTTCCTAAGGAAATAAGCTAAGACAACACAGGCAAAGTCATTAGTATCATCTATAACAAATACACTTGTGGAGAGAGTAGTAGTAGTAAAAGCTGAGTATTTATAGCATTTAAATGTAAATCTTATATGAAACAAGACTATAATTTTATGTATAACCATGTGAAAGTAAAGATTTTTTGTTCATATTTTAGTCTTTATATTTTCACTTTCCCCAGTATATCTTTAATATTTTTTTGAAAAATGTTTTTATTTTTGTTTTATGTATGAGTGTTTAGCCTGCATGCATGTCTGTGTACTACATGTATGTGTGATGCACACAGAAACCAGAGGAAGGCTTTGAATCCACTGGAATTGGAATTATAGGCACCCGTGAACTGCCACATGGGTGCTAGGAATGGAACCTGGGCCTTGTAGTACAGCCAGCACTCTTAGTGATGGAACCTTCTCTCCAGACGGTGTAGCTTTAATCTTGATGGAATGTCAGCTGATGGTCTTAGGTAACCACATATCCAAATGTGTCAACTCACACTGATATCTCATTTGCTTATTTTTTCCAAGTTTACTGTTTTAAACAGTTTTGAGTATATGGGATTTAATTAACTTTAGAAAAATTAGGAATTTTTGCTAGAATGTTTAAAGTCCACTGAATCATGAAGACATTTGTAAAAATTGCTGTATATTACTGACATAGCTTAGAATCCATATATGTTACAACCATGTTGATGTACTTATTTCTATGGAAGTATATTTCCAAATTATAATAAATGCCAAAACACAGTGATGAAAATTTTACTGCATCCCAGAAATCTTAAGGTATTCTAGAAATTTAACTTAGTGTAATAGCACTGAATCAAAGCACACTAAGTTTTAAAATAATGTGAACTTTATTCTTTCAAGTTCAATAATACAATGAAATTTAAATTGTACAAAATTAAAGACACATATAAAATTTCATGATTGTTAACCTTTCTTAACCATAAATCATTTTAGCAAAGTCTGTTGTGGGTATGTTCTTGAATTTGGAACTAAATTTATATCTCAGCTCCTACAAATATTCAAACTAATTATTTCAGCATGAACATAGAATGACACGTTAATTAGTAATGTATCTCCAAGCAATTAAAATCCCCTTGCTTCTCTTAGCAATTAAAATGGCAAGGCATATTACTGAGGTCCCACGATTCTTCATACCTCTTCCTGACAATTACCATGGGAAACATTAAAGGCATGGTCACAGCTCTAATCCATTCACTGGGTATTTGGTTGCAGGATAAACACTTCTACTCCTTGCCTAATAATTTTTCATTTGACTCCTATTACCCATCAATCATTAATGCAATTTGTACTCTGTATCACAAAGTTCAATTTCTCACATTATATAATTTATCACAACCAATTGATTTAGTAGAAACGTAAGATGAAGGGATAATTTTAATTAGGAAATAATTTTTAACTCATTTACTCACATGAGTGTAATAGAACAATAAATATATTGAGAGTGCATAATGCTGGCAGAAATATCACGGCTGGAAATATAGTGTAAAATTACTGCAAAGAAAAATATGTTAAAATAACAGATATATGCAAAAATAGAAGAAAAAGAGTTTTTTGAACTCTTTTATATCTAAGTGTATTTTTGAAGTGATATTTTAATGTGACTTATTCTCTTTTTTAGGTTTCTCAAATAATTTTAGATTTGTGTAAGGAATACACACATAAGATAATGATATATCACATTATGTACATGGGATATATTTGAATAATATAAAATTAAAGCAAAAGACCCAGCTAGATGGCTTTGTGGACAACACATTTGGTATATAATCATAACAACCCATGTCTCAATCCTGTAAATCAAATGTGAAAGAAGAGACTCACTCAGTGAAGTTGTCTTTCAACCTCCTATGTTCCACAGTACGTGTAACCCTTACCTCATATACCCACACTACTTCCACAGACAAATAACAACAAAATCTAAAAGGATTTTCATTTCTAAGCTATTTCAAATGACGATTTCAACCTGATATGAATTATTCACCTAAAACAAATTATTAGATGCCAGAGAAAATAATGGCCATTTTAGTGTTAATAACTAATTTAGCTCATAGCACTCTTTGGAATAAGTGATTATAGATTTAATTATAGACGAACAAATGAGGCCCAGGGAGGTCAAGTAACTTTCAGTGAGATCACCTAGTGATGAGATTCCTTGGAGGAACTTGGGCTGCCCAGTCTAGGCACACTAATGGACCAGAACCGCTATGACATCACACTATCGTTCAGAAAGCTTTCATCTTATCTCAACACAGTTAACAATTCATATAAGCAATAAAAACACGCCTAACCCTCTGTTTCTTTTGGATACATTAGTAAGCTGATGGCAAAATTTTTGAGAGGGTAACCTACATTTGTTTCTCACTAAGGGTAAGTTTTAAAAACATGATGAGGTCCTACTGTTTGCCTGAAACAATTCTGATTAAAGTCAATCAAAGGATAACCATATGTGAGTTTGTGTCTCTTAGAAAGAAGGTGTATATCTATTCATGTACAATGGAGGTGGAGTTACTGTTGGGTGTGATAACTTCATCCACAATACCTTGAAGTTTTTTTAACCTCAACATCCTCTCTGCTTTACTGCAGCTGTGAAATTTACTTCCGCATTTTGTTTATCTCGGATACACTTTAATTCATGTTACCCAGGGAGCTCCTCTATGTCGGTCTCCATAGTTTGCATCAACCAAAATATCTATCACTTAGCCTCTGTAGATCACTTTCTTTCTAGTTTTTCACATTTCTTAATATATCGCATATTTGTTTATCTTAATAAGCACTGATAAAGCATGTGGTCCTCACAATGGCCAACCAGATGTTCACACATATTCAGTGCCTGGGTGGGAGAAGGTAAGTAATACACCTCAGTCCACCAGGAACTAACACTGTCTAGACCTGAGATAATATACTGAGGGCTGTATATCTATCACAGTGGGGGCTCAGGGATCTTTAACCACAGATTTTTGATGCCTGAGTAAGCACAAAATGTAAAGAATCAACAACTTTGTATGTCATCTCTTTTGTTTGAAAGTAGAGAAAAACAAACCAATTACCCATCAATAATAATTTGCACCTACTATTTTCTGAAATTTGTAAACACAGCATTACTATAAGAGGCAGAATTCCTGATTTCAGTAGACAATATGAAAACTGGCTAAGACAGAATCTTAGATACAGCAACATAGAACACCTTGATATTGGAAGAAACCACAGAAGTAGAGAGGTCATTTATCCCTGTGCTTCCCATATCTCATATGAACCTAGCCATGGAAGAACTCTTTGAACTTCCTCTAAAGCCTATCATAACAACTTGAATCCAGAGACATCCTCTCTATACCCAGGGTGAACAGATCCTCTTATCTCCAAAGACACCGGAGAATTTGAACAGAGAGACTTTCCCAAGTCTTCTCACAGAGTTTATTATTGCTAAAGCACTACCTTTTACCCTCCACTTACACCTTTATAAAATTTTCCATAAAAATCTTTACCCCTTGATTCTCGGTTCCCGTGCCAAGTAGGACATTTCATAAAATCATAGGCCTTTCTTTTGTTAATCTGTCTTTTGTTACAGGAATCTTCATCAAAAACCTAGATATGGGGAGGAAAGGAATCTATCATAGAATGAGATATGAAAATAGAATATAAAAATATAAAAATATATAAAATTTATAAAAACATAAATATAATAAAATATATATAATAAAAATAAATAAAAAATAAAAATATATAATATATAAATATATATACATAAAATAAAAAATAAAAAGTATATATAAAATAAAATATAATAAAAATATATATAAAAAATAGAAAATAGAATATGAAAATATCATAGAATAAGATATGAAAATTTAAATACAACTGAAAATACTATATGGCCAAAGTCCAATGAAGGAAGGAGAAGAGATGACTGGAGTAAATGTATACTGGTGTAACCAATGGTAAATCTTGAATGTCTATAGCATTATATTGTAAATATAAGTGTTCACATTTTTACATGCTTAGTGATTTTCTTCCCAGGTACATGGTTAAGAGATGCTATGCACAAAAAGATTTGGAGACATGCATAGAATACTAATGGCATTATCTGAGACAGATAAAACCTGAAAATGATCCAAATGTCTTTCTGATGAAATGAACAAATTAGATAACATCTATCTATCTATCTATCTATCTATCTATCTATCTATCTATCTATCTATGCCTACTATATAGGAAAAGTTATATATACACATATATATATATATTGAATTTATTAATCACTGTGGCATATACTGTGAAATCTGATAAACAAAAAGTGGGAAACATGAGATATTTGCAGCTATAAGAGTGTATGCAAACTGTGTTAGGTTTTGTCATATATGCCAACCAAACCATCAGAGATTTGAAAAAAAATCATTTAATCTTTCTTACAAGCCTTCAGATGACGGAACAGTTCTATAGATCTGGGCTTGACATGCCACAGTTATGGACTGAGGTTAGCCCCAGCCTGCACCATTGACTGTCTATTCGGCCTGGGTGCAACCACATGTCTGAGGCCTCGGCCAGGACAGCCAGGGTGACTCTGCTTAGCTTCCCTACTGATAATCCCATGTGCATCCTCACAGGGAAGAAGAGAGCACAGGGAAGTACAAAGGCAGAAATGCCCTTTGAAGCCTACGCCTCTGTCAAATTTGATACTTAACTCAAGGTCACAATGAGTCATACACTGAAGTGACAGGACAGAAGGGGCAACATAGATATATAGCAGGACGCATGCATTCTGGGAACCCACTTACTTGGTTCACTATGCAATCACAACAGTAGGAGCCACATACAAAGGAACAGAATTGATTTTAACATATATGGCAGTCTCATCAATTTTATGTCATATGGATAATAAGTTAGGCCAAGCTGCTTTGGACTGTTTGGTAGACTTCACGGTTAGTATCCTTAGTACATCACACAATATATTATGCTATCTCAAAGAAACAGGACTTGAAAGAGGGCAACTCAGTGATAGACTTCTGCTTACAAGGCAATCTTTGATGATTTCTGTTTTCTGATGAAAATATGATATGCAGAAAATGATCACCGCCCTCTACCTGGAATTGGGTGGGCCAAATTCAATGTAAAGAAAACATAAAAATAAAAAACCAAACAACTTAGACATGTGAGGAGTATGGGTAAAGGTGACTGGAATTGGGGGCGAGGGGGCGAGGGGACTGTGGATATCTGGGAACTAGAAAATGTGACCCTAGAGAGGACTGTAAGTAATGGAAGACATGGAGCTATCTTCTGTAACCAGGAGTGGAATCTCGACATTAACTCAGCTACAAAATCTCTGACCTACAATCTGTCCTGCTTGCAAGACGTGCTGGGGCAATGGTAGCTCAGGAGCCTGTGGGAGTGGTCATTCAATGACTGCGCTAATGTGAGGCTCCTGCCACTAGAGGGAGCTGATGCACGACACTGCCTAGATGGCCGGGCTCAAGAAAAAAAAAAAAAAAAGAGGAAAGAGAAAGGAGAAAAGAAAAGATTCCTCAGGGAGAGACCCCTGGTCCTGGAAAGACTGGATGTAGGGGAACGCCAGGACAGAGAAGCGAGAGGGGGTTGAATGGAGAAAAGAGGGAGGGAAGGGGGCTTATGGGACTTTCGGGGAGGGAGGAAACGGGAAAGGGGAAATGATTTGGAATGTAAATAAAAAAAAAAACTTAGAAAAAAAATATATTGTTAAAAAAAAAAAGAAAAGATTCCTCAGTCTATTTTGCTATACTCATAGATTGGTGCTTAACCCAGTTGCCATCAGTGAGGCCTTTTCCGACAGATGATGGGAGCAGATGCAGAGACCATGGCTGAACAACAGTTGGAGCGCAGGGAGCCTGGCAGAACAGGGGAGAGGATGGCAAGAGTCAGAGGAATCAAGGGAACCAGGAGAACAAGGCCCATAGAATCAACCAAGCAAGGCTCGTAGGGGCTCACAGAGACTGAAGTTGTTTAGTTTGGAATTTGTGTGGGATTCCTAATAGTGGGAGTGGAGGTATCTCTGACTCTTCTATCTGCTCTTGGGTCCCTTTCCTCTTACTGAGTTGCCTCGTCCAGACTATGTCTGTGCCTAGTCTTTTTGTATCCTGTTACACTGTGTCCCTGGGAGATTTGTTCTTTTCTGAAAGGAAACAGAGGAACAGTGGATCTGGGGAGTGAAGGAGTGGCGGGGAGAGGGACTGGAAGGAGTAGAGGGAAGGGAGATATATTGTTTGAGAAAATGATGATGATGGTGATGATGATGATGATGACAATAAAGGCAAAGGCATTGAAAAGATATTTACTCAACTGATTGTGTTATGTGTTTGTTTGGGTGTGTATACGTGCAGAGGTTAATGTTGGATGTCTCCACAGTAGCTCTCAAGCTTATTGAGATAGGGTCACTCATTGAACCTGGAGCATCTCAATTTGGCTATGCTGACGGGACAAGGGACTCTGAGCATCCCTGCCTCTGCAGTGCACACCCCACCCCACCTGACTGTGTTCTGGATCTCATCAAGTCCTCATGCCTTCATGGCAAGCACTGCAAATGCATTATTATTTCATTCTTTCTTTTGGCTTGTCTTGGGGAAAATATTTTCATAAAGGGTTTTTAGTCTATTTAAACGCCGTGGAACTAATTTGACAAAAAAAAAAAACAAACTTGAAACACAGTATGGTTATTTCATAAATTCAAGCATCACAGCAGTAGAAAGAAAGGAAAGGAATTTTATTGATTTCATTAAAATAATATAGAAAAACCTCACTGCTAGAATCTCTCTTTCTGCCTTGAAGAACTTATGAGCAGTGGTTATATAATATATTATTTTTACATACTAAAAATTAAACTAATATACACTTTGACCCACAGAAAATTTTGGTAAAACTTTAGCCTATAGTGGAATATTTCACAGGAATGGCCAAGGTATATAGGTTGCAAGATAGTAGATATTAGAAACTTAGTTTTTCCATCAAAGGTTAGCAAGAAGCTTTTAAAAAATACTTACTAAGTAAGCCTTGTAGAGAATACTAACTTAATGTTGGGAAAATATGTAATTTTATAACATAGTCTTTAGACTCATAGGCATATAAAATAAATGGACTAAAAAACATCCTATCATTCTTCTGTGGCAAAATTATTTTGAGACAAATGGAAAAAAATATAATGTAGTGGTACCTATTAGTTAGTACTAAACTTTAGAGGTTATATCTGAATAGTCAATCTATATTTTTAGTTTGAACATAAAAGAATTAAAAGCATAATTTGTGTATTATTTTCTTTCTTTAGTAGAGAAAACAGTTATCTATGTGTTAACTACCTTTTTCTGACAAAACATCTGAACTAATAAACTTAAAGGAATAAAGATCTATTCTAGTCTACAGTTTCAGGCCATAGTCATGTGGCCTCATTGTTTCTGGTCATGTGGTAAGACAGTACATCATGGTGGGGATTGCATGGTAGATCAAACCAGATCACCTCTTGGAAGTAAGGAAGCAAAGGGATCAGGCAAACAAAGAAGCAGCCAAGGAGAAGATGGACCCTTTGGGGGCAGATCCCCAATGGCTTACTTCCCCCAAATGGCCCTATTCCTATGGTTTCTACCATATACCATTCTAGTGAACCCATCAGTATATTAATATACTAATAAAAACAGAGCCCTCATGATCTAATAAGTACTGACCCCAATGCTTCATTTCTCACTCCTATTGTGCTGGTCACCAAGTCTCTATTTTATGAGTCTTTTGGGGACATTACAAAATGAAGCCTCGACAATTTACCCCACAGCTATTAATGGCTAGGCAATGATTTGAATGCTATATTTTAACACAGTTGCAGGATAAGGTTTGTAACCTCTAGAAATGACATGGAAAATGACTCAGTAGCTTAGCATGCCACGGAGGACAGAATGACACATCCTGCTCAATAAACAAGAGCCCAAGACTTTAACAGCAGACAACAACACAAGCTTTTAAAAAAACAAAACAAAACAAACAAACAAACAAAAAAAACCTAAGCTGATTCAAAGGAGAGCAAACTTGGATATGCCGAGTTGGCGAAGGGATGGGGCAGGCCTCTGTAGAGATGGCTTTCTATAGGGACCTCATGGAAGAGACAGGACACGAGGGCTAGCACTCTGCCACACTGGCAGTGGTAAAGGGTTCTGGAGCTTTAATCACAACAGCGCTAATCTCTCCCAGTAATTATTTTTATAAAATATTTATATCATAAAATTAGAATATTCAATTACATGAACGTCTTGGGTGCCATGGTAACAACGAAATAAAAGTCACTTAGCCATTAAATATCGAGTAAGCTGTTCAGGCTTACGGTTACCTCCTTAAGTGAAGAACTTAACAGAACTACAGGATAAAATAGAAAAATACTGAAGATGACGTTATAATCACTCTACTGGGCTTGAAAAACAAGTGAGGTGATCCTAGATATCACACAACTGGATGGATTTTAAAACTTTTAAAATCAACATTTAGTGTTAATAATAATGTATTCATGAAAAGGGGCGAGAATGTTAGTGTCCTTATCATTAAAATGTGAATTATCATGACAACCATTTAATAGTTGTGTGTGTGTATAAATTACATTTAATCAACATAAAAATTTTAGTCATTATATGAACCTGTGAATTATTGAATAAGAAAAAAATGGGGCAGAGGGAAAAATAGATTTCCTAGATGAAAGAATCTTAAAGATGAGTTAGCACACCCAAGATGTTGCTTAAAAGAAGAAAAAGGAAGGAGGGTGGCACTAGGGATCCTGCAGCTGGGAGAGCGCAGGGCTCCAGGCTACACCACCATGCTCAGGAGGAACTGAGGGAGACCAGGTCAGAGGCTGGCAGAATTGATAATATGATTTGTTCCATCCCACAATTTAAATTGTCATGCTCCCTCCTTTGTTTTCACTTATATCTTTACTTAAAATCCTGTCTTTGGCAGATACAGAGACCCACCGCCAAAGAGTTGATGGACCTTTGAGACTCTTATGGAAGAATAGGAGGAAGGCTTGCTGTGCTCTGAAAGGGAAGGAACTCCACAGGAAGACCAACTGAGTCAACTAGACTCCACCCTTGGGGCTCTCAGAGACTGAACCACCAACCAAAGAACATACATAAGGCCTCTCTGCACATATGCAGCAGATGTACTGGTCGGTCTTCATGTGGGTCCTGGACAACTGGAGCAGGGGCTGTCCTAAAAGCTGTTACCTGATCATGGGATATGTTCTTCCTCCTGGGCTGCCTTGTCTGGCATCAGCAGGAGAAGCGCCCATCCTCACAGAGACTTGAAGTACCAGGGTGGGGAGGAAACCCAGGAGGGTACCCACACGTTCAGAGGAGAAAGGGAGGGGGATGGGGGGTAAGCATTGTAGGAGCAGGTGATCCAGATGGGGGCAGTAGTGGAATATAAAGTGAATAGGTAAAAAATAAAATTTAAAAAAAAAAATCCTATCTAACAGTAGCAGTGAAATCCAGAACACTGTGAGCTCTCCCTGCACTTCCCTAGTGTTCTGCATGTAGTAGCTACTGCCTGTTTGCCATTGTGGCCAGTTCTTCCACCATTTCCACTATGCTGTTGAAAAAACTGATTTGCAAGGAGGTTTATATATTTCCCAGAATCCCTAGGCTAATTACAAGGTTTAGGTTCCTGCGCCCAGAAGACATCTTAAACATTAAATGTCCGCATACTCCGGGCTTACATCCAAGAATACTATCACAACAGATTTCTCGGAATTTTAATAAACATCTTAATGAATTTTAATTAAGAGAATAAATATATTTTTAGTTAAAACTACATTCTTTCCCTATATCACAGAGATAATGTGAGTATATCACAGAAAATCTACAGAAGTAAGAAGAGAAATTTTCACCACTAGTTTTGTTTGATTGTTCTGTTATGTTCATTATAATATCTTTCTAAAGTTCATAAGGTATTCGTTCTTAATACTGAGAGTATAGTTAACTGAATAATATGCTTTCAGAATTAATCTTATATAATAAAAACTTTCATAACCTTATGAAAGTTAATCCTCATAATTCTTTTGCCTTACAAGGACTCAAATTCCCAAACTGTTCCCTTTTCCAAGGTATCTCAGTTGGCTCATCCCCAGAGTCCTCTGTATCCACTGTCCATTCGATGGCCATAGAATGAACTGAGCATGAGCTTTTAAGGACTTACACTGCATCATACATCTCTGGGACCAAGGAGTCTCCCATCTTTTCTAGTCCACTGTCATCTTTTAAAAACAATGAAACTGAACCCAAAGGAGGATGTACAAGCTTATATAAGCTAGTGATGGGAGTGAGACCTGAAACCCATGTGTACTGTCTCCTGACCTAGTTTGGACTGGGCATAACTAGTATTGTATTGTCATCCATCTGGCCACCATGCAGACACACACACCAGAGCTAAACAAAAATAAATTCTATTGGCTTTCTACCTCCTCCACAATGCTTTGGCATTGAATAAGCCCAAGACTTTTATTGTATTGATAATTTCTCATGCTTTCAAACTTGCAGACACCATGTCAGCATACAGCACAAACTTTTTATAGTAAGGCTCCAATTTAGAAAATGAAAGCAATTTCACTATTATTCTCTTCATTAGCTGTTTCCTGGGCATATACCCAGAGACTTTACCTGCATGCAATAAGGACACATGCTCCACTATGTTCATAGCAGCCTTATTTATAATAGCCAGAAGCTGGAAAGAACCCAGATGTCCCTCAACGGAGGAATGGATTCAGAAGATGTGGTATATCTACACAATGGAATACTACTGTGCAATTAAAAACAATGAATTCACAAAATTCCTAGGCAAATGGTCAGAACTTGAAAATATCATCCTTAGTGAGGTAACCCAATCACAAAAGAACACACATGGTATGCAGTCACTGATAAGGGGATATTGACCCAGAATCTCGGAATACCCTAGACACAATCCGCATATCAATAGATTTCTAAAAAGATGGAAGGAGAGACCTCTGGTTCTGGAAAGACTGGATGTAGGGGAACGCCAGGACAGAGTAATGAGAGGGGGTTGAATGGAGAAAAGAGGGAGGGAAGGGGGCTTATGGGACTTTCGGGGAGGGAGGAAACGGGAAAGGGGAAGTGATTTGGAATGTAAATTAAAAAAATAAAATAAAAAAAAATTTAGAACCTACTCTTCCTATATAAATTCAATTAACATCTCACATTAAGATGACATGCAACTATATGCAAGTGCCTTTCAAAAGAAAATAAAAGTGAGATTATATTCTAATTTCATTATCTTTCTGAAAAGTAGTTAATATATCTGTATTATCTATAAAAGGGTGTGTGAGAAAGGGATAATTATTTGATGCATGAAACTGGATATAATACATGTCAAGTTCTTTCTCCCTGAGAAATAATCTTAAATGAAATAATGAAAAGATGAAATTTGAGTCTAAGAGTAAACATTTAATAAAGGAGAGACCAGGAGAGTTAACACATCAAAACATTTGGCTTAATGATCGGCCTAGTGACCATTAAAACTGCATCTGAAGCGTTTCTACCATTCCTATATATTTGCTACTAAATCTTAAAAAAGTGAAAATACAGATGCTATTAATTTAGTATGCAGAAGATGCTATGGACATTGAAGATATCTGAAAAGAGAAACAGGTCATTGGCATATCCTCTTTATCATACTAATATGTGATAGTTATGCTGTCCATTGAGGGCCACAGACACTTTTTTTCTGTGAGTGTATATTGACAAGAGGTCAATCTGTTTGATAGTCTGGAAAACACTTGGCCAGAAGTTTAAGCAGTAGAATATGCATGAAGTCCCAATAATCCAGACTAAGGCATTTGACCTTCGAAGGCAAACACATACACACACACACACACACACACACACACACACACACACACACACACGAAGGCAGATATGGCTGAACTATAATGGAGCTCATAGAAATGTTATACTGAAAGTAGGATTATAATAAGAAATCGATTTCTTCTGGCAAATATCAGACAGAAGAGTAATGTTTTCTGAAAGGTCTGAACCCACCAAGCAAATCTAGACACTGTGTTGCTGTCTTCCTAACTAGCTGAAGGTTGCACATCTAAGCCATCTGGGTAACACAACTTTATCAGAGGACATCTATCTCCCTTTGAGCAAATGTGATGCTTGCATGTTAACTGTGTGCTGAATGTTACATGCTGTGCCATCCTGGGCTCAGAGCCTAGCAGCATCTTCTGTTCGGCAAGCATGGGTGCTGGGTAGCATGGAGTTCTGAGAGGCGTGGGGTCAGAGCAGGGAAGGCTTTAATCCTCTTTTTCTCTCAGAAGCTGAGTTACTGCCTCCCATGGACAGGGATGAGCCCAGTGTCAGATATAGATTTGTGATGTAAATTAAAGTAGACAATTTTATTTTTGACAATTTCAAAATACTGCAAACTATCCTGCATGGTCAACAAGCATATAAGAAATCAATTATGACTCTGAACAAAGAGAAACTCTAGAACATATGGCTGGGGTTTTTATCTGGCCAGTTATCAGGGATCAAAACCTTCTGTGGTTATATAACCAAGAGATTTCTATTTATTTTTATTAGAGAAGCAATAAGCTTTAACCAAACTTCTGAGAGATCACTGTTACAGTGCGTCTATATATATCCGACAGGCAATATAGCATAGTGGCCTTCTTACTCCTTACTGGACATAGATTTACATTGTTACAGCCAGTCATGTAACTCATTAGTCCCACCTTACCTTACCTTTGTCTTTGTGAAGAAAATAACCCATGAACTAGGAAAACCCTGTGCTTAAGCGAGGACATATTTCTGAGTTTCCAGTTAATACTGCTGCTTGGCCACTAGGCTATGCTAAAGTGTCATCTATTTGTTTGAGAACACAGATTCTCCAGCTGTGTACAAAAGAAAAGGTTGCAATGAATGATGATCACTCAAGATCTAGCTGATAATTCATTTACCGTTTTGTCTTAGAGTACTTGCTAGAATTAATTACTATGAAATAGCCCAAAAGAATACATGAATCCAGTATTTTGCTAATGATTCTTATGGTAATAACCAGTGTGGTTTTAAAGAATGGTGGCACAACTGGGCTTATTTTCTTCAAGTTAAAACACGTTTTCATTTGCACAGAGTTAGTCCTGCTTTAAGAAGACAATAAAATGTAGTTACAGAATGATTAGCTATCAGAAGCAGGTGCTTTAGGTCAGATATATTTTCTATATAAAACCCCACACTTTTAAATATAGCAGTTGAAAAACAAACACCACTTCTTATTTATAACTCCTTCCTTAAAACTCTATGAAGTACACAAACATCATTTTCATTGCCAGTATTCATATTTACATATACTCTTGATTGCACAGGGTAAGAAGATATTTCAGACTCCAAGAAAACTAAAATTTACAGTACAGTTGGGGATACACATATGATATATCATTGAAAAATATCTAACATGGGGACTTGAGACATGGTTCAAAAAGTAAATTGCTTGTGATGGTGTGCTTGTAACCCTAGTGCTGGGGGCGGATACAGACAGACAGATCTTCAGAGGTCACTGGTCAGCTAGTTTGGCTGACATGGAGAATTCTAGGAACAGTGAGTGAGAGACCTTGTCTTAAACAAAACAAAGCAAAAACAAAAAAGATCCTCCCTCCCTCCTTCCAAACAAACAAACAAAAACAAAACAAACAAAAAGACCCAATCACCCCAAGGTAGAAAGCAAGAGAGAAAGACTCCAACTTGACTTTGGCCTCCAATTGTACACACAGGCACATGCACCGACACACACAAGCATAAATATACCCTAATTAAAGTCAAAGCATGAGCTGTTTAAATGTGATAAATAAAACGGAATGCATGCTAGGAGACCTCACAAGAATTATTTGTTTCTATATTATTGAAAAAGAGGAAAGGTATGAACCTATCAGGATCAATACATCAGGCGATTCACTTCAAAACCTGACAACGCTCTGAAGGCAAAAAGCCTAAAACTTTGTAGTTATTGTTTAAGTCGTTTAACTAACAAGTGTGTCATATTTTAAATGAATTAATTTCTAAGGCTGGCTTATCACTTGGTTGTATTATTCATTACTCACCTGTTAATTAGCATTTTAGGATAGCTTACTGATAGGACATGATCCAGTCTCAAACAGATGCTGTGAACCCACTATATAAAACTGCTTTAGTGTATGACATACGGGGTAGGAGGCAAAGGGTTAGGTTCCCAGTTTCGCTTTCAAATATAATCGAGCAGTCTAAAAGTCCATCTAGGAAGCACCTTAGGAGATAATGAGTATAGTTAAGTTGGTGGTCAAATCTGATTTTCATGTATATAGCTAGATGGAGGGAAAATACTTGGAATATTTAAATCTGTTACTAAACGGGCACTGAAGGAGCCATAGAAGATGTCCGGTGAAGTGACTCCAACTGTCCCTGCTCATGGGGATCAACAGGTCTCACAGCAATGCTGAAACCTTTAATGTTGCTAAGCTATTATTCCTCATATTAAGATTAACTTTTTTACTGACTCACTATTATTATGAAATGGTAGATGAACAGCATACATATTTTCATTTCTAGAATTCAACCGTTTTGCATGCTATGGACTACAGAGATATCTGAGTGGCCAGAAATGACTCTGGGTGCCTCCACACAGTGGAAGGCACGGACATACGAACAAGGCACAGAACATTCTTGGTTCCTTTATCGAGTCCCTGAGCTTTAAGAGTTAAACTTACAAACTATGATATTATCCTCTTTATTTTCTCCCAACACTACCAGTTTTGGGCAGACATCAAACAGAACCATTATGGAAATCTTGATTTAGTCAAATAAATGTAATAAAAACAAATTCTTATTTGATGCAAAGGAAAGACACCCCTATTCCACAGCTCCCTTATAATGCAGTTAGACTGATCTCCCTTCTTTGACTCTGTCTACACTCAGAGGTTCTAGGGCACACAGTGATTTCTTCCACAGGTGATCAGCACTGTAGAACTTGTTCATGTCTTCATGGTCAGTCTTTGTCCCTGACACAATAGGGGGAGGGGGGTTGTCCTGGGACTGTTCAATCAGCTTCTGGCCACTCTTATTTCTTATTGTAGCATCCATGACGAGAAAGAGATATACAGCAAAAAGAGAGAGAAGTATTCTAGTTCCTGGAACATGCTGTATGCTTTTATGTCTAATTTGAAACCCTGCTAGTCTCTAAGCACTTTAGATAAATAGCGGTCTCTAGTCTCAGAGCTCTTCAGGCAAACTGCAGTGAACTTGTCATCACTAGCTAAAAGCCCTCTCAGAACTCTTGCCTTTGTAAGTGCTTGTCATATGACAGAAATACCCTTCTTCCCCACTGGCCACCTGCTGAGTTTCCCTTTGACTTCAAATGTCAGATGTAGTGTGTGACTTTAACTAACCTGTCCCAGCTGAAACTGGCGATTATTTCCAAGAGGTTCCCATTCCTACTTTACTGCCTTTGTATATATTTGTAATTATTTACTACAATTATTTATACACAAGCCAAAAATCCCTTCCTTACTTTTCATACAGGCTTGTGACTTTGTCTCCTGGATGGATGAGGAGTCCTACAGCAAATCTTATAGGGAACAGGCAGGTGGACAAATCAAAGGCTTCTCAGTAGTGAATTCCAGGATCCTCATCTATACTGAGCTGAATCACAGCTAGACTTTCCTTTATGCTAACACATTATAGATACAACATTGTAATATCCTGAATTCTAGTCCCTTTCTAAGAGACACAGATGGATAAATTCCTGCCCAATGCACAACTTTGTTTTGCTCAAATTAACCAACATGTCCTACCCATCTCTTGAACCAGAAATTAGCTCTGTCTTTTTTTTTGATGTACATTAGGTTTGAGAGTCCAGACCCTCTTAGTGGAATGTACTTTTTACACTGCTAAGTTTGTTACTAAACTTAAGTGAATCACTTCAGCAACCCTTTCTCCTTACAGCGAACAGAGTCTTTCCCAACGGTTAGCATTTGAATGCTAGGATTTGGCTTTGGAAGTCTTAAAGTGTGAAGCTGAGAAAAATATACATTTTTGAAAATTCATTTTATCTAATAATTTAGAGCTGGCTGTAGTGGCGCCTGACTTGAATCCCAGCAAAGGCTGATGAATCTTTGTGAGTTCGAGGCCAGCCTGGTCTACAAAGTGAGTTCTAGGACAGCCATAGCTACATAGTGAGACTGTCTTGAAAATAAAACAAGAGCAAAAAGAGTTCAGACTTGGGTTCTGAACTGGTTTCTCACCAGTACTGGAGAGAAAGAATCTTAGCAGCAACAATTGCTGTGTTAGGCCATGGCAGGGCCCGGGTAAGAAGCTGTTCACATCTTGGTTTCCCAAGTACTCTTTCTCTCCTGTACTGATTTAGTTTCCAGTCACTTTTATACTAGATAAACCTCATGTGCCTCCCACCAAAATGTGCCCATCCTTCTGAGTTACATCTGATATAACCTTTAGCTTTTATATATTCTATGAAAGATTAACAATTTTTGCAGACCCGAACACCAGGTGTGAGTGCAGATCTATAGAAAAAACATTGAAGAAATATTCTTTACAGTTTGGATGTGGAGTGACAGGGCCCGGCAGTGCAATTTCCTCCATCTTGTATTCTTGCTGAGGCTGTTTTGGGATTAACTAGAATTTGACCTCCTTGATGGAGAATCCTGTGGAAATTACACAATTTTGTTCTAGGACCCAAGGCCAAGATGCCTCAGTTAATTCTCCTCAGTGTCTGTTAAACTGTCTGTTTGTGTAAACCTTCCCCTGCAGCTGCTGAATGGATAACGAGATGTGGTATCCTCCCCTCCCCCACTTCCATCTTTGAAAGCATGGGTGGGGTAACACTTAGGTCCTGAGAACCTGAGTGTAGTCCCAGACAGCTGTAATAAAGACATCCAAATGTCTATAAACTATGTCTGAGTGGTTCCTTTTTGTGCATTCCCCATAATAACATGATATCAACCCAATCAAAAACCAACACCATTCATTGCTAAGAAGGTTACATTAACTGAATTCCCATTCATATAGATGCTGATAGATTTGCAATATAAGCAACTTACTTAGGCCAGTTTTTTTTTTTTTTGAGAAAACTCCATGTGGATGTCTGATACCTTGGCTTCTCCACAAACAGACAGAGGTGATAGATTGAAATGAAGTCCATTGATTAGAGGGAAGAACATTTTAAACACTCACCCACTGTGCTTCATGTGTGGTGGTTTATCCATGCGCACTGCCAATTTGATCTTTAAGTCCGAGTCCTGACTGTTCTTGGGTACTATCATTCGGTGTAATTCTGCTGACTTGGAGCTATTAGAAGTTGGGTATAAGACCACCTATAAACAACAAGAAAGAAAACCTCTGAGTGTGACACAGAGTCCCTGGCAATTGGAACTAAAACCTTCTTGTGCATTTTCCCACATGAAAAGAAGGTATTAATGCCCAAGAGTGTGTGTGTGTGTGTGTGTGTGTGTGTGTGTGCGCACGATGGTCCCCTGTGCTCCCCCACCATAGCAGGTGAATTTTCCATACAGATTTATTTGTTTTTGACAAGTATGCATTTTCGTATTATCACATAATGAGTTTTTTTCTGTGTCACTTCATAATGAATTAATAGCACAATATGTGGCATTTGAGCTGACAGTCGAAAACTACTTAATGGACACCTATAATTTCAACATTACCCTAAACCATTCAGGGCTCAGAAGTTCAGAAAAAAAATTCTTTGAAATTACAGCAGCAAACACAAAAAGCAAAACCAATTATCGAAGCTGTACAAATATGTCTTGTATTTTAATATGTTCGTTGTAAAATGGTGTTGAAGGACATCAACTCAATTACAGGTGGAGAAGAATGCTCATAACATGTTGTCACTTCTAGACCAGTACCAAACAAAGACTGCATTCCTGACTGCCTATTGTCAGAATTATCAAGATGACATTATAACTGAAACAAAGCAATATCCTAATCAAAGTACCAAATTAACAAGTGATTATCTGATATCACCCCACTTTCCTCAGAAGTATGCTCCTTTGCCGTTACATGCCATATCAGGAAAATCAGCCTTCTCCCTTTCCCATGATCTACACTCATTCTGAACACAACTATAGCTAAGATTTAGCGGGCATGCTGCAATAGAAGAGCTATAGTCTAAAAGCTCACAACACAGACATGAGGCACGGCACACCATGACCTAAGACTCATCTGTATCCTAAAGCATCAGGAAAAATATGTGAACCCAAAGTTTAGATATAAACTGAAAAAAAATCATAAACATGGTCAGGTCAGTGATAATATTTTTAAAGCAAGAACAGTGTTTTTCACCCTCCAAAGTTGTATTTCTTTTAAAAATCTACATGTAAATGAATGTATTCAGGAAAAATCTACAAGCAAGGCTTTCTTTTTCTCTAGGAAACATAGCATAGCCATAAAATGTCTCAAAGGATTCTCAGCTTGCTAGCTTCTAACAGTACATACTATGCTGAGTCTTTGTTCAAGTCTATCCTAAAGGCCTTGTGAGATTTAGAATGTCTACAGGCTCCAGCATATAAATGATATGCAAGAAGAGGCTACAGGGTATGCTAGATGTTTTCAGAATTATGACCACACTCTGAAAATCATCCATTTCAACTGCTAGAGTAGCCAATGAGATACTAAACAGTTTGAGTTAAAAAAAAAACCAAACAAAACATGTGGGTAGCTTTTGGTTCAAAATAGTAGACAAAGAAATATCATAATCAAATACAAGGAGACTTAAAAGTCAGACACTAAGGCAGAGAATCATAATATTCCTAGCAAGTCTGGAATGCTTTCCCACATTCCCATTCTTCTTTCTTAAAACATTAAGTTGGCACAAGTTATCTGTAAATTGTTTAATTCTTCCTTCTGTGTTTATAGAAAATGTCCCAGTTTTAAATCACATTTTTTTTGGGGGGGGATGGGTACTTCTGACTGAAGTCGGCAGAAGATTTGTTCAGCTTGCTCTTCAATGAATAACGTTTATTTCATTCATGAGGAACATATCGAGATGGAAAAATGTGGGTGGTTAGGTAGCATGAAGAAGCTCAGGGTCTTCAATCCCAGAATGGCCAGTGCTGTTAGCATCACTTTCCCCTACTGCCAGTCTGTCCCGAGATCAAGCCGTCAGATACTGATTTTGTCAATCTTGTGACATATTTGTCACCATATGTTTGGTCATAAAAAATGCTGCTTATGTTACATCTCCTCCAGATTCTGTTAAGCAAGGTGTCTTTTTCTTATTGAGCGTCTAAGCTCTTTTGTCATGAATAAACTGACTGTAAGGCTGGAGGAGTACCTGTCAAACATGGACAAAGCCTGGAATTTCATTCGTAGCTTCACAAAAAAGGTGATACAGAGGTCGATGCTCTCAGCCAACCATTGGATTGAGCACAAGGTCCCCAATGGAAGAACTAGAGAAAGGATCAAGGAGTTGAAGGAGCTTGCAGCCCCATAGAAGGAACAATATGAACCAACCAGTATCCTCAGAGCTCCCAGGGACCAACCAAAGAGTACACATGGAGGGAGGGACTCATGGCTCCAGCAGAATATGTAGCAGAGGATGGCCTTGTTGGACATCAAAGGGAGGAGAGGCCCTGTGAAGGCTAGATGCCCTAGTGTAGGGGAATGCCAGGACAGGGAAGTGGAAGTGAGTGGGTTGGTGAGCAGGGGGAGTGGGGATGGGATAGGGGGTTTTCGGAGGGGAAATGAGGAAAGGGAATAACATTTGAAATGTAAATGAAGAAAATATATAATTTAAAAACAATTCATTTGTAGAAAAAGAAAGACAGCTGGGAATGTTGGTTAATGCCTATAACATCAGCATTTAAGAAGCAGAGGCAGGAAGATTATACTCAAGTTGGAGGCCAGCCAGGACTACATAGCAATTTTCAGGCCAGACAGGTCTACACAGCAAGACCTTGCCTAAAGAAACAATATAAACAAAACCAAAGTCACATAAATGACCACAAATAAAAGGACTTCATTGTGACAGGCAGTTCTGTTGCCATTCCATATTCCTATCCTTTAGGGGCACTGGGCTTTTGATTTCAAAGCCGCCAGACATGGCTTTTATTTTTCTGCACAAATGGTCAGTTAAAAGTATAATCATTGACATGTGTAAAAATGGAGTCACATTCATAGGAAATAAATGTTTCTATATATGTTTCCCTGGCAAATTGTCTCTGAACTGTTTTAACGCTGGTCGGCAAATAGTCCTTGGATTTCTGAATTGAACAAAAAGGGAGGTGTTCCTTGGGGAACTTGGTGACGAATATTGGTCGTGAGCTAGAGGTCAGCAAGGAAGAAGCTCCCAAGGTGCAGAGTGCTCTGAGGACCACACGGAATACAGGACAGAGTGACTCTTTCCAGTCCACAGCACCGATGTAACAAGAGGTCTTGACTAATTCCAGTAGAAGCAGTCTTCACAGAGCCTACGGCTGAATTTGATGGCTGTTCCTGGACAGGCACTTCTTATGTTTTTCAACATTCTTTTTTTTAAAATTAGCTATTTTCTTTATTTACATTTCAAATGTTATCCCCTTTCTAGGTCTCCCCTCTGCAAGCACCCATCCCATCCCCTTCCTCCTGCTTCTATGAGGGTGATCCCCCATCCACCCACCCACCCACTCCCACCTCACTGCCCTGGCATTCCCCTACACTGGGGCATCCAGCCTTCACAGGACCAAGGACCTCTCCTCCCATAGAGCCAGATAAGGCCATCCTCTGCTACATACACAGCAGGAGCCATGGGTCCCTCCATGTGTAACTCTTTGTTTGGTGGTTTAGTCCCTAGGAACTCTGGGAACGGAGGTCTGGTTGGTTGATATTGTTGTTATTCCTATGGGGATTTGCAAACCCCTTCAGCTTCTTCAGTCTTTTCTCTAACTCCTCCATTGGGAACCCTGTGCTCAGTCTAATGGTTGGCTGTGAGCATCCACTTCTGTATTTGTCAGGTTCTATCTAGCAGAGCCTCTCAGGAGACAGCGCTATCAGGCTCCTGTCAGCAAGCACATCTTGGCATCTGCAATAGTGTCTGGGTTTGGTGACTGTAAATGGGATGGATTCCCAGGTGGGGCAGTCTCTGGATGGTCTTTCCTTTGTTCTCTGCTCCACACTTTGGAATGGCTCTCCTTTTCTCACTCTACTGGCAGATTAAGGTTTGTGCTAGGGCAGGGTGGAGGGGGAAAGAGAAGGTGTAGTGGCAGCGTGGATTTTGTCATGGGTTAATAGGCTTCCAAGAGCTATAAGTAAACCCAATGCAGATGTTGGACTGGATGAAATGAAGAGATGGGACTCTGCTATTTTCCCTGAGTGAAGATGAATGCTCCCCATACGGAGTAGGGGGTGGTGGTGGTACTGGAGTCATGTGGGAGCTAGAGACTAAGCATGGCGCATCTGGTACCTCCACTGGGATTCATGCATTCACTAGCAGATAACTACTGCTGGGGAGCAGCAAGTCAGCAGGGAGCCATGCTTCCTGGTTTCCTTTGCATCTCAGTGTTAAAAGTTCTAACTAATGACATGAGCAAAGAGTGCAACAGCTGAGGTAGGGTGATTAAGATATACTTTCTTTATTCTTCTCTGCTCACCAAATGCAGAGAAACACTGATGGCCACAGGAAGTGGGAGAGATACAATGGGAGAAACTAACTCCCTAATGATGATATGAAAGAAAGGCCCGCTCCTGTGTGAATACTGAAATGTGTTCCCTAGCTTGTTATATACAGCATTTAGCAGTCCTATCTTAAATATTAAGATAATATTTTGCTTCATGAAATTTTCACTGTAAATACATGCTTAACAAATTGCTTTTCATGATAAGTCAAATTCAAAAGTTCATTAGTTCAATAGTACATAAGTTATTTTAAAGTTCAGTAATTCATGAGTTAAGTCAAATTTAATAGTTCAGTAGTTCATACACAAGGAGGCATGTCTTATGTTAGTCATCATAAGGACCAGAATATTTAACAGATATAAAAATATACATTTTTCACAATCTAAATATATATGTAAATTAAATTCTAGTTCTGTACAAAACAATTAGCTTCACTCACAAACATTTTTGTTCTTTGCTAGTTATTCCTTTTGACCTTTAACCGAATTCTTTCTGTCTCTGTTTCTATCTCTCTGTCTCTTTCTCCATATATATATATATGCATGCATGCTTCTAGATTATTTTTGCCACCAACACTTAAAATGTCTTACAGTTAACATGTCACAAAAATGTTATGGTGTTTTATCCTATGGCAACAGTTCTTCTCACAATAAATGGCAACCACACTTGCAATTTTGTTAAAAATGTGAAGAAGAACACAAGATTCTTAAAGGTTAAAAAAACTGTCAAATTTAATATACAAGATGAATTAAGATTTAAAATCCAAATGTCATAAACATATATTACAGTAATATAGGGTTCATAAGGATGCTTCTCTTAGAGTCCAGTGACATGGTCCTTTCAAACTTTTCTCTTTGATTCAGATAGCTTGATTAAAGACAGATCCAAGCCATGTTCATCTCTCTGTTTAACTGATTAGTCTTAATGGCCAGAACACACAAAGACAGACAGACAGACAGACAGACAGACAGACAGACACACACACACACACACACAAAGAAAACACCACTGAATGAAGAAAAGCTACAAGGCAAAGAGGTTAGATAAATGATTCTTGTCATGTCCTAGCATTTTCTGGTAGATCATTGTTTTATTTGGGAGTCTGAAAGAATATAAGGTTGACAAAGCAGACACAGGTGGGAGATGAGAAACACAGGTGGACCATGCTGGAACTCAGCAGTGGGGCCTGGGCAAAGACTCCCAGTTGGGATGCTGGCAGCTATAGGGTCCATTTTGTTCCCTTGTTCCCTGGACCTAGCCTTAGCACCAATGGCTTCTCATCAGCATCACTTCTACCAGTGTCTAGAGTAGACTTTCATTGCTACTTATGCCACGATAAATCACTTTATGCCCTCAAAAGTTAAGGAGAAACCCCTTTGTAACATCACTATTTTTTGAGACAGTATCCTGAACTCAACCTGATTATTATGGCACTGAACGTCTTATCTTCCTTTTTTCCATCTCTGCAGTGCTGGGATTACAGGCATGCCTAGCCTACTTTATGCCATTCTGGAGACTCTGTACATGTTATATCAACACTCTACCAAGTAAGCTGTATCTCAAGCCTCATCAATTTTTAAGAATTAGGAAAATAGGGCTTATTAATTGAAGTGAGAAGCCAAGGACTTAGATGAAAATCAAGAGTGTGGGGCTGGAGAGTTGGTCCAGCGGTTAAGAGCTCTTGCTATTCTTACAGAGGGCATGGGTTTGGTTCCCAGCACCAGCATGGTGACTCAGGAACAACTATAACTTCAGGTCTAGTGGATCACACTATTCTGGACTTTGTGGGTATCAAGAATACATATTGTATACACACATTCATGAAGGAAAACATACACATAAAAAGAACAAAGGGAATCAAGAATGTGATATACCACATTCTATGGGCAAAATATTACCAGGGATAGGAACCAGAAAATAGTAATTAGTGTCAAATGGTTACCAAGAGGCCAAGTGTGGTAGGGGTCCAAGAAGCAAGCTGCCTGGCTGAGAAGCAGGGCACCCACAGTCACTAGAGAGCTCAGTCTGAGAAAGATCAAGTGATGCCACAAAGCAATGGCTTTGGGGACAGATTATCTTTGAGATATGGAGAAAGACTTCATTGAAGTCTGAAGTGAGCAAGATCAGGCAAGTTGGAAACCACTATTTCTGCTAAAAAGAAAAGAAAAGAAAAAGATGCTGTTACAAAGGTCAGGGGGTGGGGGCACAGTCAGCCAAGAAGGTTGAATAAGCAAGAGGAAGTTAGCTAGTATCTACTGATAGACCCAGAGGGAAGACTAGCGTTTTGCTCAGGAATCTAGTCTGCCCATATCCTGTATGTAAAATGCAAACCAAAGATGTTTCTAAGAAAGGGAGTGAGGAAATCCAATTCTTTTACTCTTGAATCAAGAAAAAAAAATGCCCCTTTCCAGCTCAATGTAGCCCAGAGAGGATTTGTGTGTAGTCAAGTACTCTCATCTCCAATTACAGATAGATTGGTGTTAAAAAAAATGCATCTTTGAAGCAGACCCAGAAGGGAGTACATTTGTTATTGACAGAAGCCTTGTTTAGCATCTTCTTAATTGTTTTTCTTACGACAGACACGCTTGAAACAAGGAGAATCAGAGCAAATTCCTGATGCATCTTCTTCCCAGACAAGTGGAATGTATATGGCTAACATTTTAGGTTCAACGGGCACTTTACACTTTAGTAAAGGTTCATGATGACTGATGTTTGCGAACCTTTCAAGTACCTTGCTATGAGTTTAGGACTGGAATATACTGTGGAAGGACTACCTGAATTCCCTCCAGTTCATAAACATCATTTAGCAGATATTAACTATGAACATATATTTCCTCCAGGATTAGGACTCCTACAATACAGAGTAGAAATTGATGGTTTTCCTGAGAAAAATCAGCATCCTACATCAGTAACATTTTACAGCGTTTAATGAACTTGAGGTCACTTAAATGATATTTCCTTTGATTTACTATCATTCCTTCCTGTCCTACTTAGTTGAAACGAAACACCTGCTTGTTCTGGCTAACACAGAGCTCTCTTGTATAAGATTGGCACAAAGCCTCTGTCAATCTTACTGTCTGTGGGCTAGATTTAGGTTCTTTTTTTTTTTTAAAGGGTAGGAAGAATCCTGAAGGTTACAATATGGAAACGATCAAGCTCCTAATCCTTCACCAAATGCGTACTTGGTGTAACAGGGAACCACACAGCTCCTTCCTCCTATTTCAGTTCATTTATTATCATTTTATAAGAAAAAATTGCTTTTGAAACACAAAAAGAGAACTTTTAAAAAGCAAAGTATTTGGGCTGGAGGTGCAATTCAATGGCAGAGCAGATTCTTAGCATATATCAGGCTCTAGCTCAATGCCCAGCACTGGCAACTTAGAAAAGAAATTAAAAAGAAATGTGGTTTTGTGCTAATTATATACTCTCCCTTGCCATTATTTTGTCAAATAATAGAAATAAAGAGCTTTGTTGTTTCCACAATAGGCTATGGAGAGTTGGGCAAGAAAAGAAAAATAAGGTGTGAAAACCTATTCCCTATTTTTTCTAATAAACATACACTAAATAATGGTCTCCTGTGGGAACGGGCACTTAGCAGGTACTTAGAGCAGGAGGACTTCGTGGTAGATGCAGAACTGGTCGTTAGTACACAGGATGATTAAAACTGCAACCTTAGGTCATTGTTTTTTCATTTTTAACTGAAATTTATATTTAAGGTGTCTCTGGTGATACACACACACACACACACACACACACACACACACACACCCCTACCTGCTTACCATAGTAAAGCTAATAGGCATATCCATCTCTTCATATTACTATTTTTGTTATTTTTAAAAACTCCAAAAATAATAAATATGCACATTAGTGGAGTACTCAATGGAATACATTTTAAAGAAGGTAGTGCTGTTATCTGTAACAACATGGATGGAGGGGAAGGTATTATACTATATGAAATCAACCAGGTGGAGAAAGGCAAAAATCAGATGATCTCATTTATATCTAAGTCCTATTCATAGAGAGAGGGTAGAAAGGGCTTCACTACAGGTTAGGAAAGAAGATGAAAGGAGGGTGCAGGACAGGACAGGACAGGACAGTATGGGACAGGCAAGGTATTAGTTGTTGTAAGAAGGAGTAGTCTCCAGAGATGAGCCCTGTAGTTGATTATTTAATACCAGTTGTTAGCCCTAAAATCATACACATACATGGAACACTAAAAAGACTGAACAGTTTGAATTATTATATTTAGGCACACACATATTATATGTATGTGCAGTGTGTGTGTGTATGTGTGTGCACACGCACACATGCGCGCATGCGCCAGCACAGTCTAGGGAGCTTCTTATCTAACACTGCAATGCCTGGATTCCATGTTTACTGTTCCATCCAGCAGCTGGGTATAGAAGCTCAGGTCCTCATATTTGCACATCGAGAACTACACCAACCTGATCATCTCCTCAGTATTTCATAAAGGGTTTTATATGTGAAGAGAATGGGGTCAGTTTTGGAGATGTGACATGGTAGAGGCTTGGTCATCCATTATTGGTTTTGGAAATGGAAGAAGGTCCAAGCCAGAAGATACTACAGCCTCCATAAGCCAGAGAAGGAGGGGCGTGACATGCTCCACTTAAAGATACAAACTAGATACCCTGATTGCAGCCCACAGAAGAGGATTTTGGATTGACTACCTTTGTTATAATTTGCCTTTTTGATGCTGTAAGAAACACCAGGGCCAAAAAGCGGCTTGGGAAAAAAGGGATTTATGTGGCTTATACTTCCTCGTGACTATCTATCATTTAGTGCTAGGCAGGAACTCAGGCAGGGCAGAGGTGGGAACCAGAGAATAAAGGTGTCTACTGACTTCTCTCCATGGCACCCTCATCTTGTTCTTTGTTAAAAAATTTTTTTATTAAATATTTTCTTTATTTACATTTCAAATATTATCCCCTTCCCTCATTCCCCTCCGAAAACCCCCTATCCCATCCCCCCTCCCCCTGCTCACTAACCCACCCACTCCTGCTTCCCTGTTCTGGCATTCTCCTATACTGCAGCAACGAGCCTTCACAGGACCAAGGGCCTCTCCTCTGCTACATATGTGGCTGGAGCCATGGGTCCCTCCATGTGAACTCTTTGGTTGGTGGTTTAGTACCTGGGAGCTCTAAGGGTACTGGTTGGTTCCTATTGTTGTTCCTCTTCTTGCTGTTAATCCAGCATCACATGCTTAGTGGTAGTAACCCCACAGCATGCAGGTCCAAGAAACATTACCCCTGTTGAGGGATGGGCCACCCACCCTCCTCAAAACTTTTAACCTAGAATTGTTTCTGTCTAAAGGAAATACAGGGACAAAGTGTGGAGCAGAGACTGAAGGAAAGGCCATCCAGAAATTGCCCCACCTAGGGATCCATCCCATTTGCAGCCACTAAACCCAGTCACTATTGCTGATGCCAAGAAGTGCTTGCTGACAGGAGCCTTATATGGATGTCTCCTGAGAGGCTCTGCCAGATCCTGACCAATACAGATGCGGATGCTTGCAGCCAATCATCGGACTAAGCATGGGGACCATATTGAAGGAGTTAGGGGAAGGACTAAAGGAGCTGAAGGGGTTTGCAACCCCAATAGAAAGAACAACAATATCAACCAAACAGAGCCCCCAGAGTTCCCAGGGACTAAACTACCAACTAAAGAATACACATGGAGGGACCCATGGCTCCACCTGCATATGTAGCAGAGGATGGCCTTATCTAGCATCAATGGGAGGGGAGGCCCTTGGTCCTGTGAGGGTTTGATGCCCCAATGTGGGGGAATGCTAGGGTGATGAGGTGGGAGTAGGTGGGTGGGTGGTGGAACACCCTCATAAAAGCAGGGGGAGGAAGGTGGGGTATCGGGTTTTCAGAGAGGAAACCAGGAAGGGGGATGTACTGGCTGGTTTTGTGTGTCAACTTGACACAGGCTGGAGTTATCACAGAGAAAGGAGCTTCAGTTGAGGAAGTGCATCCATGAGATCCAGCTGTGGGGCATTTTCTCAATTAGTGATCAAGGGGGCAGGGCCCCTTGTGGGTGGTACCATCTCTGGGCTGGTATTCTTGGGTTCTATAAGAAAGCAGGTTGAGCAAGTCAGGGGACGAAAGCCAGTAAGAAACATCCCTCCATGGCCTCTGCATCAGTTCCTGCTTCCTGACCTGCTTGAGTTCCAGTCCTGACTTCCTTTGGTGATAAACAGCAATTTGGAACTGTAAGCTGAATAAACCCTTTCCTTCCCAACTTGCTTCTTGGTCATGATGTCTGTGCAGGAATAGAAACCCTGACTAAGACAGGGAATAACATTTGAAATGTAAATAAATAAAATGACCAATATAAAATTAAACAAAAAGAAAGAAAAAAAAAAGAAAAGAAAATGACTCATAGTCTTGCCCACAGGCCAGTCTGATAGAGGAAATTCCTTAGTTGAAGATCCCACTTCCCAGACAACTCTGTCTTGTATCAAGTTGATAAAATACTTACCAATATAACCTTCAAACTTACAAGGTAAAGAATGTATCTTGTTTAAAGCCACTACATTTTTCCATCACTTACTATGGCAAAACAAGGAACTAACAATGACAGATGAAATTTGACTTGGAAACGAAACCCTCACTGATTCAAAGATACTTTGCTATGTAGCTTTCTATCAACAGCTTTATCGGTTTACCTATGTGTTTATTTCTGTTATACTATTTTACTGGAAGAAAGATTTAAACATAAAACGTGTACATTTGTGTACCTGGGTAAGTTTAAGGGACCACATATGTGTAGGAGCCCACAGAGGCCAGAAAGGGCTTTCTCTGGAATTGGGATTTCAGGCAGTTGCAAGCCACCATGTGGCGCCAAGAACTGAATCCAGGTCCGCTTGCTGCTCTCAATTACTGAGGCGACTCTCCAGACCTGCCTGTCCCATTCTTAAAGGACTGTACATGTATTAAAATGTTTCAAATATGCCACCTTTTCTCATTTTTAGTCATAATTTTAATTAAGGCAAAAGTTTAAATTTCTACTATGACAAATAACAAACGCAGACACTAAGAAAAAGAAGCTGAAAGAACAAGGGCCACCACACGTCTGTCTAACAAAAGCCACACCCATTCCCTCAATAATCATGGACTATTTCTTCTATCTGAAGCTTTTCTAAGATTCTGAACGACATGACCAAACTTGTCAGTTACTGTGCTTTTCATGGTTCAGTTATGGAGATTGGCCTTTTTTTATACATCGTTTTTATTGCCTGAAATGTATTGATTTTATACTTCTTTTTGGAAGAAATAGTGTAGCTCATGACGGAGACATCTGTTTGAAAAGCAATCTAGACAGGAAAGCATTCTGATTATTCTTGATCTATTCCCCTCAGCCATAAATTATGAATGGCCATGACCTTTGCATTTACTTACTGATACAGTTTCCATCACGGACACCGCACGAGCAGCTTTAATATGCTTTAAAAAAAATAAACCCAGCCTGGTTCTAATAATGCCTGCCATTTATAAGACCCTTTCAGAGTGCCACAGAGTGCTTTATGAAATTTAAATTAATTTTCCCATTACCCTAAAAAGCTAGGCATTATCTTGTTATGTAAATAACTTGACACTGAAGTTAAATGGAGAGCTTGGGAAGGTTATTTCAAGACAATATAACACACTTTCAACTTCACATCTTCTTCCCGGTCTAACACATTATCCCTCTAATTATTTCATAAACACTGCATGAATGTGCTTAGCTTTGTTCTCACCATTTGGTGAGAACAAATATTAAGTCCAATTCAATTTCTTAGAGCCAAGGTGATTGCTGTGTATCTGTAACTTGATGTTAAACAGAGGAAGAGTATTGTCTAAACACGGATCCCATTGGCAACCTCCTGAAAACAAAGAGTTCGGGGACATATAATGGAGTGAAGTGTTCTAGGTTTGATTCATTTATAGACTATATATCCCTGTCAGTATTTGTATTAAAAACCAACTGCCACTCTCAAAGGCCTCAGGGAACTTTATTTTCAGTTGAAGTCTATGCAGGGGCTCAAGGTCTCAGCTCAAATATGCTAAAATAAGACTAGTGAGAACTTTAGAAATTTACCATTTTAAAGGCAGGGGTAAAAGAATCAGAAGGGCATTTGAACAGTGAGGAGGAAAAGTGAGGATAGCAAGGGTAGGGAAATTGGACAAATGTTAATCCGTATAAGATAACATGCTGAGAGGGAGGACAAAGGGGGAGTAAAGCTCAGGGAAGCAGGCACTAAGAGCAGGCACAGAGAGAGGGAGAGGGAGAGGGAGAGAGGGGAGGAAGAGGGAGAGAGGGGAGGGGGGAAGGAGATGGGGGTGGGGAAGGGAGGGGAGGGAGAGGGGAAAGGGGGGAGGGGGAGGGGAGGGAGAGGGAGAGGGAGGAGGAGGGAGGAAGAGGGAGAGGGAGATGGGGTGGGGGAGGGAGAGGGAGAGGGGGAGGGAGAGGGAGAAGGGGGGAGGGAGGAAGGGGAGGGGGAGAGAAAGGGAGGGAGAGGGGGAGGGAGATGGGGGTGGGGGAATGGTGTATCCCTTCAAGTCCTCATAGTTACTGGGAAGACCCCACTCCAGCACTGACTGTCTTAGGTAAGCTAGTTTCAAATGGTTCATTTTATGCTGAAAAACCAACTGATCTGAATCCTGTATCTTTCAAAATACTTCATCTCTGACTCTTAAATTCACATAGTAAAACCATCCTTATCTCCTTGCACTAAGCTCAATTCCAAGTGGATCAAGGACCTCCACATAAAACCAGACACACTGAAACTAATAGAAAGGAAACTAGGGAAGAACCTTGAACATATGGGCACAGGGGAGAATTTCCTGAATAGAACTCCAATAGCTTATGCTCTAAGATCAAGAATAGACAAATGGGACCTCATTAAATTACAAAGTTTTTGCAAGGCAAAAGACACTGTCAAAAAGACAAAGCGGCAACCAACTAACTGGGAAATGATCTTTACCAACCCTACATCCGACAGAGGGCTAATATCCAATATATACAAAGAACTCAAGAAGTTAAACTCCAGAGAGGCAAGTAACCCTATTAAAAATGGGGTACAGAGCTAAACAAAGAGTTCTCACCTGAAGAATATCTAATGGCTGAGAAGCACCTAAAGAGATGTTCATCATCCTTAGTCATTAGGGAAATGCAAATCAAAACAACCCTGAGATTCCATCTCATACCAGTCAGAATGGCTAAGATCAAAAACACAGGAGACAGCAGTTGTTGGCGAGGATGTGGAGAAAGAGGAACACTCCTCCACTGCTGGTGGAATTGCAAGCTGGTACAACCACTCTGGAAAGCAGTCTGGTGGTTCCTCAGAAAACTGGGCACGACACTCCCGGAGGATCCGGCTATACCACTCCTGGGCATATACCCAGAGGCTTTACCTGCATGCAATAAGGACACATGCTCCACTATATTCATAGCAGCCTTATTTATAATAGCCAGAAGCTGGAAAGAACCCAGATGTCCCTCAACGGAGGAATGGATTCAGAAGATGTGGTATATTTTACACAATGGAATACTGCTCTGCAATTAAAAACAATGAATTCACGAAATTCCTAGGCAAATGGTCAGAACTTGAAAATATCATCCTTAGTGAGGTAACCCAATCACAAAAGAACACACATGGTATGCAGTCACTGATAAGGGGTTATTAACCCAGAATCTCGGAATACCCTAGACACAATTCGCATATCAACAGATTTCCAAGAAGACGGAAGGAGAGACCCCTGGTCCTGGAAAGACTGGATGTAGGGGAATGCCAAGACAGAAGCGAGAGGGGGTTGAATGGGGAAAAGAGGGAGGGAAGGGGGCTTATGGGACTTTCAGGGAGGGAGGAAACGAGAAAGGGGAAATGATTTTGAATGTAAATAAAAAAACTTAGAAAATAAAAATAAAAAAAGAAAGAAACAGCAAAAAAAAAAAATGAACTAGCTGCAAATCCAAGTACATGGGTTTTACTAATGCTCAATGAAGCCAAATTGGATGTTCTCATGCAAATTTCATAGAGAGAGAACTGTCAAGTAAAAAATCACATGTCCATTGTATAAGATATGCTATTTCCATATTAATTTAACACGTATTGTAGGTCCCTGTGAAATTTAATATTTATCATGTTAGAAGCATTTCCGGTATACATTACTACAAACTGCAGTCATCAAGATGTAGAACAGAGTACTGAAGTTATTGATCCTGCTCAACTTAAAAACTGTGCTATTTGACTTGCATCTCTCCATTCAATGCAAAACCAAGCTGCCACTCCATTCTGTTCTACAAATCTGACTTTAGGCTTACATATATAAAGGATAGGATGCAGTATTTGTCTCTCTAGTTTGACATATCTCACTTACTATAATGTTTTCTAGAGTCATCCCTGTTGCTGAAAATGATAAGATTTCCTTCTCTTTAGGCTGAATAACATTCCATTGCAAATAAAAACCACTAAACAGCTGGGGAACTGCAGAACACAATGAGAAATTATGTTGCATCTATTATAATTGTTTTTTATACAAAGATAAGATCAGTGGCCTGCTCCATTATCATCAGAGAAGTTTTTCCTCACAGTGGATGGGAACTAACATAGAGGCCCACAGCCAGATGATGGGTGGTAAGAGAGAGACTGGAATTCTTACTCCTCAGTGGGATGCCTTCATCAAATCCTTCCCTTCAGGGCTAGATACCACTGTATCTTTAAACTTTCTCTCTTTGCACTGTAATATACATATTGTCTTTATCTGGAAAAGGAAGTATCTTGAATACATCCTTTTAAGTTCAAATTGCACACATAAAACTGAGTTGAGGTTTGGTCTGTTGCTCTGTCTTGTAGTGCTAAATACTGGCCCTGGTTGCCCTCAGGGATGAGATGATTCTCACATAGACACAAGTGATGCTGTGTAACCTTGCTCCTCCATGTTATCTTTGATTAGTGAGTAAAGATGCCTATAGCCTATAGATGGTAGAAGAAAGGCAGAATTTGGGTTCCTGAGCTGGGAGTCTGAGGCATGGACCACGATGAGAAAAGAAGGTGGATTGAGGAGAAGACACCATGGGGAAGGTGAGTCATGAAAAGATGGCCATGAGGAATGGCCAGTTGGCATTTAGAGCTACCCAGATAGAATATGGCAAGTTATAAGTTGGGATTATTGATGAGAATGTAGATTCTAATAGCTTAGAGGGTAGATATCTGCCCAGCTTTAAAGACTTATTACAAATATAAGGTTTGGTTGTTTTTTTTATCTGAGAACTGAATGACCAAAGGCAGGGTAGAAACTCCAGATTGAGATTAAATATTACCACAACAGAGCGTATCTGATAAAACAGCCGGTCCTGTTTCTTAAGCTGTTCCAGAGTTTACATGTACCAATTATATCAGTGAAACAAGCAATCATTGATTTTCTCAGATATAAAGCTGAACATAAAACTTAAGTTTCATTTACTTAAATGGTATCTCCTGCAGCTACTTTGGCCCTGTTTGAACTATAAAAAGTAAATCACCTAAAATTTTCTATCTCATGCTCATATATATCACAAGTATTTATGAAAGTCACTAACTACTATGGCTAAGTTGGTTACTGTTGGGCTTTTTTGTTGTGGCCCTAATTGATACAAATAAATTAACTTCAGTCTCACCCATTTTTACAATATATCACTGTCTATGTACTCAGTACATTATTTCTTCCTAAAAATAATCCTGATTTTGTTCATAGAAATAATGAACAATTTAAAACCATAATATCCTCAGACTGACTTGAAGTCAAACATATTAAAACAGATATAAAATAAGCATTGCATAAACATATTATAAGATATAAAATAACCCCATGTGATTGGAATCATGTGCTGTGTCCACATTAGTTTCTGACCAGTATTCTTAGAATTGTCATTCTTCTGCAGTTGAAGTAGGGTCTTAGACAGAAGAAATCTGTGATTTTATTCTAAAACCATAAGGCAGAACACATTATCTGAAATAACCACAGCAGAGACAGGGCATGGAGGGTAGGGAAGGTTATATACTTATCTTCACAACCATAGACTAGTGCAGTTCTTAGCCTTTGTCAGAGATGCTTCTGTTTTGCAAAGGATGGTAGTTAATATAGAGATTTACAATGGCTCAAATACAGAGAGTAAGACACTGGGGAGTTTGTGGCCCTAACCAGGATAATTATATTATCCTCCCCATCCTAAGAAGGGAGGATAATAAACTACATAAGAGCCATTTTGGGGAAGAGTACTATGCAACATTGTCTTCTGGAAATTACCTGGCTGATGCACTTATGAATTCTCCGTGACTGTGGTTACCTCCATAAGACCTCCATAAGACTAGTTCATACTGGTGAAGGTGAGAAGAACTCATGAGACCCCACTCCTCTCTGAGGAACTAGGGACAGTTTGTGGCTGCTGGCCTGGCGGAAGACATGCCACTTCTTCTCAATGTGTAGCCACAGATACATTGCCTAGGCTTCAGTAAATCTCTCATACTCATGCAGGCAACTGTATTGAAACTCAGTGGGTCACACACACAATGCACACATGAGAACAGGAGGGAACCTTGTTTGGAAGCAGTATTTCAGCAAAGGAAGAGGGCATCAGATGAAGTAACTGGTGAAGAGAACAGAAATTCATTTATACTTGTATAAAACTTACAAAGAATGAAAAACAAATTGCATGAGAGAAGAGAGACTATTTGGAAAAGGAAACAGATATGACATCAGTGACAACACAAGAAGAAAGTGAATGGGGTGAATATGATCAGCTTACACTGATATTCATCCAAGTACTTAACATATGTAGTAATAAAGATGGGTAAAATGTGTGAACAGATTCTTCATCAAAGAGGTACAGATGTGAAGTAATCACACAGTCATTAGTGTTAGGAATGTGCAGAGAAGAGCAACAATGCAACTACAAAGCACACCTATTAATAGGGAGGCATCGGTGCACCTAAGTCTATCATTTGTTTTATCATGGGCAGAGGAAGGTCTTTATTGGCCTGGGGATGTAGAGAAATGTCAACTCCTGTGGTTATGCTCCCCTCCAGGCAGCCATCATGGAGGATGCCTGTCTATAACTTGTTTAGCTCCTTTTGGTGGTAAGAAGTCAAGCCATGCTGTCTCCTATTTCCTTAGTGAAGGTCTTGGTCACCTCATCAGAATGTGACAAATAAACTCACTGAGGGCCCACTAACTGGTATGAGTTACCGTGCCATTGTTCCTTCAAAAGTAACAGCATGCATTTTTATAAACTTGACATAACTAGCCTGTGCTAGAAACGATGAAGGGGATACACCACGAATACATTGCCGCACTCAGTCATGTCCTATCTTTGCTTCTTGTCCTGGGCATAGAGGCAGAAAATGGATTAAAGGAGGACAGAGATATTGTGTGTGTGTGTGTGTGTGTGTGTGTGTGTTATTTTTCAGTTTCACACACACAAAAAAAGAGTGCATTCTAAGTCAACAAAAATGAAAGGTCTCCTGTGTCCAGCGAGCTGAGTTAGACAGATGAAATGTAACAGAGTCTGCATTTCATTTTGGAGCAAATGATATAAATCCAATATCTAAGATTGTCATCACCAAGTTCTGGCTAGTTCGGTAAAATTGGATTTTAAACTTTGTTTTCAAAGTGAAGAAAATTCCTGTGATTATGATTACACTAGTTGTTCTCCATTGCTTCCTGAATCCATTTATAGTGCTGGCCCTTTAAAGATATGCTCAAATGTAGATTTTGTTTGTTTGAATTAAAAAAAAGGCCTGAAATTATTTTTAAATCAATTTAACAGTGTGATTTATTGAAAATATTACAATGATTAATTACACAACCAAAATTTAATATCTATTCCTTGTATGCTGAAGGAAGCTTCATAATGACTCTATTACAGTTGGAAGGTATTTTAAACTTTATGTTCAAAAAATGTAAAGGGCTTTCAGCTAATTATGCTACTTTTGGGTTAAAGCATTAATAAGGCTCCCAAATAATAAAGGAGAAACTAGTTATAAATAATATATCCAGAGGAGAAGAGAGAAAGCAGAAAAGTAGACTGAATAGCACATTAAGCTTTATATGACAATGTCATCCACCCAGAGTCAACTGCTTGACCAGGCCATAATATTGTAGAGGAATTTTAATCCAGCAACACGGCTGCTCTGATAACATGCAAAGATCTCTTCCGTCTATGTGATCTGGCTGGAATAAAGACATACCACACACATTTAGTCTCTATCAATGGAGGTAAAGTTAATTTGTAATTTGTAGAAGGAAGCAGACATGTTTGAAAGTGACATCTAATGATGAGGCAGACAAGGTGACAAATCTGAGCAAGATCTGACAGAATGAGTCAGCAATAGGATAGGATAAGCCCAACTCTCACAAGAACAGCACAGGAAAGAGAAGCTATTTAAGAGCAGAGAGGGAAAAGAGGAGGGGAAAGGAGAGGGGGAGGAAGGGGAGAGGATAGGGAGGGGGTGGGAGAGAGAATGAGAACCTGTAAGCAAGAGCAGCAGTCAGCTGAGTTGAATGATTTGGGTGTCAGTGCAGTGAGTGCAGCACAGTGAAGTTGAGTTTGTTCCCACGTTCATAAAGTTCAGTGCAGGTCAGCAGAGACTGTTGATGCCAGAGATAGGAAGGAGACAGAAGATTAGAATGGATTGCTAGAGTTAGTCTGAGGCCCAGGCAGAGCAATTCAGTGAGAAGCTGAGAGAAGCTGGATTGAATCAGTTAGCTTAGAGGGGAATTTGAGGAACAACAGCTGAGTGGAACAGCTCAGGAAGAGCTAAAAAGGGTGAGCTTATTCAGCAGTAAGCCTCCAAGACTACAATTACACCTGGTAAATAAAAGTTACTTCTACATAATATAGTCTTTCTCTCATCAAATCGTAAAACAAAACTTAAGAGTCTCTGAAAGTCCTAGGAGAGTCGAGTTTGATGCTCAAGAAAGTGAACAAAAGAAACACTTGAAGGAAAAGACAAATAAAAAGCTAAGTTTCATTTGGAAATCAAGATGGTATAAAGTTTTTGAAACACAACATTCTGTTTCCATGGCACAATCACATCTACAAGACCATTTTACTTTAATAATTAAGATGTATTTGAAACCAACATTTACTATTTCCACCTTGTGTTTATACTGCTAAATCAAGCACAGTTAATGGCATTTTCACATATTGCATCTGAACTCTTTCACTTTGAGAAATATTACAGACAAGTGTAAATAGGGAGAAAAGGAAATTTATCAAATAAAAGCTTAATTCTAAGACTATCTCCAAACCATGCATCTAAGCGATGCATAAATTTCCAACTTCTTGGCAATTATTACTTTTTTTATTAGATATACTATTTATTTACATTTCAAATGTTGTCCCCTTTCCTGGTTCCCCCCTCCCCCGAAAATCCCATAAGCCATCTCCCCTTCCCCAATCAACTCTCCCCCGCTTCCCTGTCCTGGTATTCCTCTACACTACGGGCATCAAGTCTTTCCAGGACCAAGGGCCTTTCCTCCCTTTGGTGTCTAACAAGACCATCCTCTGCTGCCTATGTGTCTGGAGCCATGGGTAACTCCATGTGTACTCTTTGGTTGATGGTTTTGTCCCTGGGAGCTCTGGGAGTACTGAGTAACTAATATTGTTGTTTTTCCTATGGCGCTGCAAACCCCTTCAGCTACTGGGTCCTTTCTCTAGCTCCTCCATTGGGAACCCTGTGCTCAGTTCAATGGCTGGCTGAGAGTGTCCCCCACTGTATTTTTCATGCACTAGAAGAGCCTCACAGGTGACAGCTATATCCGGCCCCAGTCAGCAAGCACTTGTGGTCATCGATAATAGTGTCTGGGTTTTGTAACTGTATATGGGATGGATCCCTGGGTGGGGTAGTCTCTGGATAGTCTTTCCCTCAGACTCTGCTCCACCCTTTGTCTCTGGATCTCCTTCTGTGGACATTTTGTTCCCCTTTCTACAAAGGACCCAAGTATCCATAATTTGTTCTTCCATAGAAAAGAAACTGGGGAAGAGGTTTGTGCACATGGGCACAGGGGAAAATTTCCTGAACAGAACACCAATTGCCTTTGCTATAAGATCAAGAATTGACAAATGGGACCTCACAAAATTACAAAGTTTCTGTAAGGCAAAGGACACTGTCAATAGGACAAAACAGTGACCAACAAATTGGGAAAAGATCTTTACCAACCCTACATCCGACAGAGGACTAATATCCAATATATACAAAGAACTCAAGAAGTTAGACTCCAGAGAGCCAAATAACCCTATTAAAAATGGGGTACAGAGCTAAACAAAGGTGAATTTTCACCTAAGGAATATTGAATGGCTGAGAAGCTCCTAAAGAAATGTTCAACATCCTTAGTCATCAGGGAAATGCGAATCAAAACAACCCTGAGATTTCACCTCACACCAGTCAGAATGGCTAAGATGAAAAACTCAGGAGACAGCAGGTGCTGGAGAGGTTGTGGAGAAAGAGGAACACTTCTCCACTGCTGGTGGGATTGCAAGCTGGTACAACCACTCTGGAAATCAGGTTGGTGGTTCCTCAGAAATCTGGGCATACTACTACTGGAGGACCCTGTTTTACCACTCCTGGGCATACACCCGGAGGACTCTCCAGCATGTAATAAGGACACATGTTCCACTATGTTCATAGCAGCCCTATTTATAATAGCCAGAAGCTGGAAAGAACCCAGATATCCCTCAACGGAGGAATGGATACAGAAAATGTGGTATATATACACAATGGAGTACTATTCAGCCGTTAAAAAATGAATTCATGAAATTCTTAGACAAATGGATGGAACTGGAAGATATCATCCTGAGTGAGGTTACCCAATCACAAAAGAACACACATGATATGCACTCACTGATAGGTGGATATTAGTCCAAAAGTTTGGAATACCCAAGACACATATCAAATGATGCCCAAGAAGGAGTCTTACTTTTAAAAACGTTGTGAATCTGCTGCACTGAAAGGAAAATAGACTGTGATCCAAATGCTTCCCCATCATCATGGGACAAAGGGGATGGTATGTAGTGCACAAGGGACAGCAAAGCTGTGAACTCAGCCCTACAACTTGTGATGGCTTGTGCTTGCAAGTCCAAGGCAGTGGTACCGTAAGTTCAAGACCAGCCTGGGATATTCAGCTACAGAGTGAAATGCTGCTTCAAAAAAACTTCATGATAATCCTAAAACTAAAAAGTTCTGTGAATCTTCCATTTTTTCCTGTACTCAAGCAAATCACTTGGCAAATTATTTGCATTTAATATTTATATATAATATTCATGTGATATTCAATATAAAAGGTTCAGTGGAAAATGCATTGCCAAGAAGTAGATGATACTATTGTGATTTCCTTATATATCAATGTAAGGTAAGCTTTATATTTTAAAAATTTCAGGAAAAATATACTTTGTAATGAATGAACTATATTTTTTGTTGTATCTGACTAGTTGGCTGTTTACCGGCTACTACATGCAATCATAATTGTTTCCTTAGAAAAATCCCAGTTTTGCCTCCAGGTATTCCCTTCACACTCCGTAAAGAGTTGGACATCAACTCAGATGAAAAATGTCCATATGCCATTTCTACTTCCAGAAATAGGTATTTGCATATGGTGTTCACAAAGTCTGCCTGCTGAGCCACTGCCAAGTAAGAGAACCTTTAACTGAAGGGTGTTGCCCTAATTCTGAGCTGTCATGTCACCAGTCTACAATCAATGATTGCTTTCCATTGGCCCTCTAGGTGCCAGGTCTCAACCATGGCAGCAATTCAGAATCAGGAGCAGGTACGATTATTCTTGACATCTGCACACGGGCATGGTCTGGAAGTGGTGGAAAGGCTTTCTTGAGTCCCCTTAGGTAGGGGTCTGCTCTCCCTGAGTCCCCCTCAAGTAGGGTTTTGCTATTAACTTGTATTCTTTCAAAATCTACTAGTAAGGATATCTTTTTCTGGCAGTTTTCAAGAATCATTTTATATCAACCTTTTATTTTCTAGTTAAAAAATTATGTGTATGGGCATTTGCCTCTATGTCTGTATGTCTGTGCACTACATGCATACAGTACTTACAGAAGTTACAAAAGGGCACTGAATCCCCCAGGACTGAAGTAAATGGACAATTTAAGGTGCCATGCGGGTGCTGGGACTTGATCTTGGGTCCTCTGGAACAGCTACCAGTGTTTTTATCTGATGAGAAAAATTGCTAGCCCTATATATCAATATTTCTAAAACTAAAAACTTATATAGAACTTTCAAAATATATTGTACCCAAGAATATCATTCAACAAGGTAAACAAGTTTTCTGAGAATATAATTCATTCACAAATAAATAGACAGATTTAATAATATGATTCAAAAATCAAACTACTGTAGAAATGACAAAAAACATTTAAGTGTGAATCAATATAAAATTACTTGAGCTTAAGTAATTTTTGATTCCTGCTTTTTAAATCCTGAGATTTTGAATCATCTTGTTCCTTGATCATAAAACACTTTTAAATGTTTTTACCATGTCAGTGATGTCTGCTTCAGGTCTGGTTGGAGAAACAAACCAAATTCGAGTAGTTACCATTCCATCCACCTCTTAGGATATTTTTATGTGTATGTCATTATATTCTGTTCATAAACATGCTATCTCTAGCCTCCCACATTCCTCTTCTCCCTCTCACCAGTCCCTTTTCTCCTACAAACACTCCTGCTTTGTGTTCATATCTTGTGTATGTGTGTGATTCTGTATGCTTCATATAACAAATCTCTAAAATATCTGTCTCTGTTCATGACCATGGCTCTACCCACCCTCTTCTTTTTAGAGACATTCTTACTCTTCATAGTGTCCTTTGTACTATACTATGTATCTTTATTTCTATGTCTGTATGTCTGTCTGCATATGTGTATTTTAAATCTAGATTATTACCTTTCTTACTTAAAAATATAATGTTTCCACCACCCTCCAAGAGGATTAGGTGGAATTATGTTTGTAAAACAAGTTGTAACACTACCTCATAATTCAATAAAACAAAAGAGAGATTTAGAACAAGAAGAGATACTTTTCTATTTCTCGTCAATCAGTTTACAGACAAGTGGTAAAGGGTGTGGAGACTAAAAATGACCAGATCCTAAGACTGTTTCAAAATGTGTCAATGGAGTGCATGCACACTCCTTCCATCTGCTGAAAGGATCCAATGGGTCCTTGAGTGAACTTTTCAGGAAGAACAATTATAGACTTGTTGTCGATAATCTACATAGAGAGACACTATACATTTTTTTCATTGGTTTTCACCATTCAGTTACTTTTAAGCATAGTAGTCAACTGTTAGGGTAGATAGCAAGACAAAACAAAGTAAGGAAAATCTGCCCTTTAACTTTCCAAATTCATGGATAGCAGAGGCATGGATGCATATTTCTCTGCTCCAGGCCCACCATTATTGCTGCTCTCTTTAGTGATACTGGAAACCAATATTGTATGCGTTATTAGTTTCTATTTAAGGAATGTATTCATGTATACTCAAAGTCGTGTGTTTATGGGATTCCTACAATCTTCACTTAGGACCCCAGTTTCTTTCTTTGAAACAAAGAAAAGAGTAGCATAAAAAAACATATCAATAACACCAACAGTTGCTGAACAACAGCATTTTTATTATGTTTTCCCACTACTAAGGCTTATGTAAAAAATAATTTAATATCATAAAAGTTGCTAAGTCAGTATAGATAAGTTTTATATATACTTGACCCAGTTTTCTAAAACAAAACAAACAAAACAGTATCTATTACTATGGAATATTTATCAAAGGCAGGAAGTTTAAAATAGTACATCTGTACAATAACAGATGCTATTGGATTTCAGATGTTTTTCAATTAGTATAATTTCTGTTTCAAGTTAATCCAACATACCACATTACATTTGCTGTTTGTGTCTTTTGTTCTTCTCTGATCTTTCATCAGTATTGCTTTTTTTCGCAGCTTGAGAATCCTGAAGAGTCCTGACCAGTCGTTCTGTACATGGTTCCCAATGTGGCTTTGCTCACAACTCTCTCATGCACAGATGTGGCTTATGTTGGGGCTTGAGGGAAGAATGACAAGGATATTGAGCATGGCCTACTTGCAGCATCCTATGAGTGGGATGGGGAGTTGTACTGACAGCACAGTGGCCAGTCTTCTGGCCATTTGAGAGTGCATTTTTCAGACTATTCTTCTTGTCATAGTAAATTAGAGCTGAGACTTTTCTCATTACTCTTTTAAGTCAATTTATTTTTTATATTTTAATTCAATTATTTTTTAACACATTTTCTATTCCACATGGAGATCCCTTTGCTATCACAGATTGGAGTGTATGTGTCTGTGCGTGCACAAAAGTGCACATACATGGAGGTTACTGTGCATACATTAAAGTATGTTCTATATAATGTAACATTACTTGGAGTTTTTCAAATGCATAATTCATTAATCCAGTCCTTTGTACCATACAGAACTGGTTCATCACTCTAAAAGTATCTCAGGTACTTCTTTAGAGCCAGCCATTTCCCAATTAGTCAGTCTCTAGCAAGCACTTAGGTTCGGATTCTTACAGCTCCCACCATGAGTATAATCATACACTCCTTCATTCTTTGGCATATAAGTTTTAACTACATATTTGTATGAATTCATAACTTGTTTTCTTTTTTAGCACAAATAGTATTTCTTGGCATGGATGTACTAGGGTTTATTATCCTACCTACATAATGGCATACAGCTTTCATGAGAATATAAAATGCATAAGCCTTGTGTATATACCTACAAGTTCAATGTGGAATTCATATGATATATTTTATATTTAATATATAAGACACCAGTAAGTTCTTCAAGGGTTGCTTCTCAATTTTCTATTACCTCCATCAATAAATGAGTTTCTGTCTTAGAGAGTTACTAGCACTTGCTATGGTCACCTTTTTTGTATTTTAGCAGATGTCCAGTGGTATCTTGTGGTATAAACCCATTCTGTATCTTTGTTGCTTGTTTTTGAAGTTCAAATATTGCACACAACTTTAAATAAATAATTTATGTATAAAAACAAAGTTTTCTTGGGTATATTCTTAATATTTTAGACATTATATTTCATATCATATAAGGTCCTTGTTTCTGAACAAAAATGAGTTGTCCAAAAAACTAGATAGGTATATAAATTATCAGCAGTATCTTCCACTAGAACAATTGTAACCCTATATTTGTATGTGTTATGTGAGCTCAGAGTATTACCCATCTGAAGACCTCAAGTCTAAAGCAGAGATAAGGAATAGATATTTGATAGATATTTGAGAAGAAAGACAGACAGACAGAGAGAGAGAGAGAGAGAGAGAGAGAGAGAGAGAGAGAGAGAGAGAGAGAGAGAGAGAAAGAAAGGAAGGATCCATATTTGAAGGAAGAACAACAGTAGAAAGGTTATCATGTACAGAAGATGGACCTTGAAGCAGTGGTGAGTTCACCGAGAAGGACATCTCTAAATTTAGTATGTGTGCACATCAACAAGATGGGAGTTAAAATGCCCTGTAGCCCTCATGTCCCACAGTCTGATCTGGAAGTTTATAGTGGGACAAGACAACCAGCATTTTACACTGATATTAAGGTGCTGGTGATGCCTCTGCTCATACTAAGATGAAGAGTTAGATTTTTTTACTTCAATAAGTGGAGAGACACTGAGTTATTTTAAGGATAGAATGAGGAAATGTTTCTGATGTTTTAATAGATCATAGTGTCTGGAATATGAAGTAAAGGGACCATGTGGCAAATGAAAACGTAAAAGCAGATTCTTACAGAAGCATGTATGATACCTTGGATCAGGTTAATGGAGATGTCAAGAATCGGGAAAACTCTAGAGGAAGCTGACAGAACTTGAGAATAGGAGGAATATTGGAATGAGGGAAGGAGAAGCAAGAGGGACCTCTAGGTCAGTGATTGACAATGCCAGTATGGAATACTACCTCATGGTGGTGTGAGTCCTGTGTTCTTGTAGGGAGTTACATCATGCAAACCTGAAGCTCCAAGGAAAGAAAGTAACTTTGAAAGCCACTGACACAAATAATATATGTTACCTTCAAACCTATGTAGGTCATTAATATAGACTAATGGTTTTCAAAGATGGATAGATGACTTTGTATGGACTTCTAGGGGGGCATCTCACAATCTTGAGACATATCAGGTTTTGGCATTTATTGAGTAGGGGACAGAGATGACATTAAATATCATAAAATAAATAGGCCAGCACCCAACACTAAGTATTTTGCTCAAAATAATATAATAATAAAGAGGAGACACTCATGGAAAAACTATCATGTTTTGAAAGTGTGTGTAAGTGCTATCTCAGATTATAGAACAAAATATATCCCTTACATGTTCAACTTAAAATTTGATTAAATATATTGTTTGATCACTCAAAAATGAGGTAAAATGTCCAAAGAATTACATACAAAATTAAGTTAGTTACAATGAGGAGATAAGGCTCATTTTCATAAAGTTTGTGTTAGTGACTCTGATTTATAAACATCAGATGTGTTCTCTCTCTGTGAATCTTCTGTTACATTATGGTATGGGCACCTTTACCACAGGGATAAATGCATCGATACAAGATCACATGAATGAAGAGTTATTCTGTCTAATGCATGTTCTACAGTCAGAGAAGAAGTAATCTGGAACACGTGTATATAAAAATCTAACAATGTAAGAAAGGTGGAAGAGGAACTGAAGTAAATAAAAACACGATTCAGAGAGGGAAAACCTCCAAACACAGAATGCTGCAAATGTTCTTCCATATCTATTCTTACAAATCTGTGCATAAATTCCAAAAATAAGTAAGAGTTCTAAATATTTATCCTCTTGAAAATACCTGTGACAGCTGCTTTCAGATCTGGGCACTATGCATTCATATAGCACAAGACAGTTCCACTCTTCAGAGATATCTACTTCACAAGTAACATAGCAAATCACCTTTCACACTGAGCTGTGGTGATCGCTAGAGTACTTAGCCCTTTAATGATATGTGGAATACACAGGGATTATATATATTCTAGATATATATCTAGAATATAGATATACAGAGGAGGGAGGGGAGACATGCCCTTTGGAGGTATTTGAATTTGGTTAACTATAGCAGATTTGAACAGCAAGTGGCCTTGGGCAACAGAAATGGCTGACAATCCTTAAGCAGAAACATTAAATGAGGCCGACATTTACCAGGATGGACAAGTGGGCTGGTGTGAATGACATTCAGCAGCCAGAGGAGAAGGCTGGAGCTGGTGACTCTGAGAGTTCATGTGTACTTCTTATGCATTGAAAATCTAGTACAGTATTTTCTAATTTACACTTATGCTTAGTAGATTATAGCTGTCAGGTAGATTTATGGAAAAAAAATCACACATAAATAGCCTTTCATACTTTGCCCCATTTATTAAGTTATTGTGTGTGTGTGTGTGTGTGTGTGTGTGTGTGTGTGTGTGAGTGTGTGTACATGGGAAAACTGCTTGCAACGGCATGCCAATGGAGTTCGATGACTAGCTTCGTGTCGAGATCTACCATGTGGATTATACGGACTGAACTCAGGTCATGGGGCTTGGCTTTAGTTGCTTCCATCCATGGAGACTCTTGCTGGCTAAATTTAAATACTTTATGAACATAACTTTTACCTGAGAAATACTGGCTTATCTTCATCTAGTTCATGCTTATGCTGTGATATCCTAGAAACTCAGTGTGTAAGGTACAACTCACCCTGCCCAGTTCTTTGTCTTCTAGGGCCAGGACGCCTGTACTTTCTGTGAAGAGCTTCACTTTGACCACAGGTCGAGGGTGGGTAGTATTGAAATCTCCTTGGGTTCCCCATCTGCAATGAAGCAAGGAAGGTTTTCTTTAATATGAATCAGTAACCAACTCCCCCAGATCGACATGCCTCTACAAAAGGAGCACTGAGCAATGGAGAATCTTTTATAACTGGAGATTTTCATCTTTGCTTTTGTTTCTGACAGATGGCACCACCAAGAAGGAAAATAACAGTAAGCTTTATGACTTGTAATAGTTATTCAGCTGCTCAAAAATTAGCATACTGATCTACAAAATACGGAACCATATGTGAATTCAGGTTAAGACATTATAGATGTATCGAGTGAAATCTATTATTCAATTCATTAACAGGAAAAATGCAATTGCATTTTATGAATGGGAAACTGCTACACGTGTCTAGGTAAGAAATGGCATTGCAGAAGCTCTTTTCACAATGCCGTGCAACTCAACTCTCCCTCCCTTTTGAAGGTCTTCACTAAACACTGCCTGTCTTTATATTTTGAAAAGGAAGGACAATTATCTTAGCCTATTTTTTTACGTGAATTTTTATAGACTCTTTCAAAGAGAAGGAACTATACTCCATAAAAATTTTTAGCAATCTGTCATTAATTTCCCAATACATTCTCTTAGGGATGAAAATAAGTCTGTTGACATCTGGCTTTTCAAATTATCCTAACAAAATAACATGTTTCCTTGGCTCATCTTTGAATTTAATAGCATCTTGTCTTTATCATACATCAATTCATTTGTGCTTACTGACAAACTCAACTGGTACACATCTGGTATTTAAAAAAATCTGATCAAAATTTCTTGAAATTCTGAGAGAACACAGGTACGGAGACTTGGCACAGCATGAATAAAACACCATTGAAGAAAATGCCAAGAAAGGGAGAAAAGTTAAGAGGGTTAGCAAAATACAGAGTCTGGTTAAAAATAAAACACTAAACAATGCCAATTTTCTTGTTTATGTTAAAAAAAACAACCAATTTATCACTTTCGTGGAGCTGGATATATTTTATTTTATAAATCTTATTGAGAAAGTTTGTTAACTCTCAAAAATATGTTAAAAATTGAATTAAACTTGTGTGTCTGTCTTCTACGATAGCACTGAAAATATTGCAAAATGTGACCAAAAGCAAAGGTTATCACAGTGACTGCAGAAATCAACATCTCTATAAAACCTGTTCTCTTGAGGCTAAAGTCAGAGGCCAGAAAGAAGGGTTCAATTGGGGTGGAAAAGTGGTTGAATTTCTATCAGAGACTTCTAAGAAAGGGACACCAATGACTTCTTTCTTTTCTTTGTATGTTTTCCATTTCACTGAACTAAGTTTGTCTGTGGTAGAGCAAAGTGGGGGGAGAGAGGAGGGAGAATAAAATAAAATGAGAGCCAAAATAATGGGACAGGGATTCTCAGTGTACTATGTAGAAGAGCAAGTCTTGAACTGGGCTGGGCAGTCTGGCTGGAAAGTTTGGAAAGATTCCTATAATATAACCTTCTCAATTCTTTATAATACAGTTACAATTCCAAGGCCTCCCTTGGACACATTTTACTAAGACTGGAATCAGAAATTTCTAACAGTCTTATACGTAACTCATATTCTTCCATAAAACTGACCCATCATTTGAACAAACTCTTGTTCGTAAAACTTTAGATTTCTGTGTTTTAGGAGAACCTGCAGAAACAAACTAGAAAAGAACCACAGAGAGGTGGGTGTCCAAAGGAAGTTGAGTTTGGAACACTGGCAATATGAGAATGGAGAAAGGAAATGGTGGAAGTTGAAAGGTTGAGCAGGAGTATGTTGGGACAGAGGAGATGAGGGAGCAATGAGAGAAGGAAAAGCAAAGATAAGGAGCTATAAATTAAATATGCAAGTCAGAACTGTAACTGAAGGAGATACCCTGCAATGCCTAGTAATGCTGCTCCTTGTATCAGGCATGGGGTACCTCTGTACAAACTATTAATTAGGGAAGCCCAGAAGTTCCCAAAATAATAAAGGTAATTGCTTTTTCTCTTTGTTGCCTACCAGAACTAGACAGACAAGACCCTATAAGGCACCATACATCTTACTTGAAAGATACAGACAAACCAAGCTAAAACTCATCTCAAAGCTTCTCCTGGTTAGTTTCTCTCTCCCTCTCCCTTCCTCCTCCCTCCCTCCCTCTCCCCTTCGTGAACACCACATCATACATTCCAGTCACATTCATCTTCCTATTGCTACCTCCCCCATCAAGATAAAATAAAATCTTGTATAAACTTCAGTATGTCACAGTATGTTCCCCAGCATACTCCCCAGTATACCCTTTTCCCCATAGTTCTTTACTTGCAAGTATTCATTGCAATGAGGTCTGGTTCATGGAGCCTGTCTTCTGCTACAATATCAATACTTGATCCTTACTGGGACTCCTCTCAGAAATCCTGTTGTTGCCCTGTGTCACTGGGATCCTGCAGCATTGGATCTGTAGGACCTGCCCTTTCACCAGCTCCAGGACTTCATCAATGGGATAGCTGTTGGGGTAGATCTTGGCCTGGGAGGTTTCTGAGCTGGTTAGCCCTCCAGCTTTTCCACACCTACGCCATTGGGCCCAGCTCTCCAACACTTCCCTGGATAGCTCATCCAGTGTTACAGCCAGTAAGTGGCAGAGTCAGTTTTCCTGCTCTCATGCCCTCAGGGCTGGCTTACCCACACCCATACCATCAGGACTAACTCTGTTGTGCTGTTCAGGAGAGGTACAAGGCCCACTCTTTCGATTGCTGAAGCAGGTGTGGGACAGGGACCTCCCTCCTCCCTCTCTCTCTCTCACGACCATGGGGCCAGTTCTCCTGGCCGCATCTGTCCCACATCTGTGCTACTACCACTGCAAGACAGACAAGGTGAGGGACTGCCAGCTAACTTTATAGTGCCCTGTGTGATTACAGCTTTATACTTTCAGTAGATTATCTTTAACAGGTATAAAAAAAAGTATCCCCCCTTCTTATTAGATGCATACAAATAAATAAATAAATTGGATGCATACAAATTTACATATGCATATATAAATCATATACATATCAACAATATTATATATGATACATGGCAGATATGTATACCATATATAACACATTGAACACATGATATATAGAAGAGAAATATACAAGCATATGTGTATACATACCATTACATGATGCAAATGTTTTGATCAACAGTAAGTTGGGTAGAGGATGATGATGCCACAAAGCCTAGATGTGCATCAGTTACATGATTACCGTACGATGTTTGCTTATCAAAAATGTATCCACATCTGAAGATGCCACCTCCTGTAGCCAGGCAGGAGCCCCAGTGGAACAATAGAGACACTAACCCACCTACAAAACTTTCAACCCAAAATTATTCCTGTCTATAAAGAATGCAGGCACAGGGGATGGAGCAGAGACTGAGGGAACCTTCAACAAATAATCAGCCCAACTTGAGACCCATCTCATGGGCAAGCATCAATCTCTAACACTATTAATGATATTCTAGTGTATAGATTGCCAACAGGAGCATGTTGTCCTCTGAGAGGCTGCACACAGCAGCTGACTCAGACAGATACAAACACCCAGAGCCAAACAGTGAATGGAGCTTGGGGACTCTCATGGAAAATAGAAGGAAAGGGAATAGAAATTCCACAGAAAGAACAACAGAGACAACTAACCTGGACCCCTGGGGACTCCACCAACCAAATAAACATACACAGGCTGGACCTAGACCTCCTTGCTCATATGTAGCAGATGTGCAGCTTGGTCTCCATGTGGGTCCTGAACAACTGGAGCAGAGGCTGTCCCAAAAGCTGTTGCCTATATGTGGAATATGTTCTCCTAGCTGGGCTGCCTTGTCTGGCCTCAGTGGGAGAGGAAGTGCCTAGCCTTGCAGAGGATTGAAGTGCCAGGGTAGGGGGATACCCAGGGGCCCCACACACTCAAAGGAGAAGGGAAGGGAGGATGGAGAAAGGATTGTGGGAGGGGGTGCCTGGGAGGGGGCAGTAAAGTAAGTGAAAATTAAATTAAAAAAACCCCCAAAAGTATCTACTGTATTAAGTAATATACACACATACACAGACACATTCACATATACATGTATATGTACATATTTATGTTTAGTGAATAATCTCAATGCTATGATTATATTTCAAACATTATAACTAGAGAAATAACGCTAAGCTAGAAATAGTGATGAGAGAGAGAGAGAGACTCTTAGGGGAGTCAGACAAGGTGCCCAGTGAATATTTTTCATTATAAGCAATGACTCATTTGAACACAAAAAGTGTTAATAATATGTACAAAGGAGTTATTAATGTAGAACATAGAACCTGGTGTGAGTGATCTATATCACAAATCAGTATGGGGATTAAAGTAGGGTGTGGTAGGCAGTAAGTCATTGTATTACAGGTTCCTATAGGTACTGTAAAAGAACAGTCTACACAAGTAACTGCTGAGTCAAGGACACGGAATAGGAAGGCCATTCTGTGAAATGAGGAAGGCAAAATTAATGTGCTTCCAGTCTGGGAGAAACTCAGAAGCATGAACACCAGGAATCTTGATGATTACAGAGCAGAGGCCTTGAGGTTTTCATTCCATTAAAATATGTGAAGTTTGAAGTTCAGTGAGATCATCCAGTCAGAGTGCTGCCTCACAAGCCCGAGTACTTGAGTTAAATCCTAGAACTCACATGATGGTGTGACAAGAGAACCACTTCCTGAAAGTTGTCCTCTGACCTTAACATACATGCCATGGTGTACAACCTCCTCCCTCACACTAAACAAACAAACAAACAAACAAAAACCTAGTAACAATGTGCAAATTGAATGAGGGGGGTATATAGTATGGTAGAATTCTATTGTACTTCTTAATTCTGACATCTCCGTACACAGGTTGATGCCATCTTGTAAGATTTCCTATGAAAAATAAAAACAAGGGACTAGACAGATGGCATCACAGCTACCAGTACTGGTTGCTTTTCCAGAGGACCCAGGTTTGATTCCCGCACCCTCACTGCAGTTCACAACTATCTATAACTCCAGTTCCATCCAGATGATCTGATGCCGTCTTCTGGTCTCTGCACGTACCAGGAACTCCCATGGTGTAAAGATGTATGAGTATGCAAAACAGTCATACACATTACGTACAATATGGAAAATTTAAAAAGAAAAGTAAGAACATATGTACAGTAACAAAACAGTTATGATTCTAGAATGAATGAATTAAATTCCCTAGTCTCCCATATCCCCTTCAAAAATGCAGAGAAAGAGCCAAGAAGGTAATAACTCTGTGTTCAAAGTTCACCAATGTGTTTTCCTATTTCCTACTTAATGTTATGTTTTAGCACTTTCAGCAATTAATAACAATTAAATCTTCCTACTATGTTTTCAGTATTAAGTAACAAAAGAATGCATTATCACACTTACTGTCAATTTGCTTGGCTCATATTACATTGCCTTTCTGTACTAGCATAGATATATTACTTATGATCATTCAGACTTCCAATGTGAACCTTCAAATGAATAAAATATCTACAAAGCACCTGTACAAAGACCTTAGGGCTTCCTGACTATGAAAGCACAGGACAGTTCATATGCCAACTGAAATGACTAACACTAATTATGCATTGGCTATTAAATAAAGTATACCAGAATTTCTATCTGGAGCCGAGATTACATGCTGTTGCTTTCTCATCCCATATTCATACAACCAAATAATTTTAAGTGTTAAATCTTCTACAGCATCACATATAACAGCAAAGATTTAAGCATACTGTATGCATACTATTATAGAGTGGTTGTGTGAAACATGGGTGAATTATGGGATAATTTGTTGCCAAGTAATGATGGTTATGCAGATAATGTTAAAATCATGGAAAATAAGAAAAATAAAAAATGATACAAAAGCAAATGTTTATCCTTTAATTCATGCAAAATAATGCTAAGTACAAATATGTACCAAGTAATAATACAATTTCGACAAGCAAAACTCCTATTCTCTTGGAACTTATAAGCTATTACATTACAGATGATAGAAAGCTTGATGTCTATACATTTTAACATGTAGTCCTCACCCTCCTGCCCTTCAATCAAGAGCTGGCTATTTTTGACCACCTCTAAATTAGCTACAGAACTAATTATACCTGAAATCTGAAAGATCCCTCAAGTTGCTAACCTCTGTGTTTGACGTATGCTCAAAAATCATAAGCAGTAAAACAGTTGCATTGGAACCATTTATATTTCTTAATTCAAATTTATTTTATAAATATATAATAAATTCATTATTAAGAAACTAAGTACAAGCCAAACTGTCTTCCAAATATTTAAGTTTCTCACCTTAAACTAGTGTTGCTCTCAGCATTGGTCAGAATTTTGTTTTTGGAGTAGGGAGTAGTTAATCTAAAGACTTATAAATGGGTAAAGTAATGAGAATAAGTGATGGTTGTCAGCTGTAAAGGGTACTTCTATATCATTCTCAGTGAACATCACTTAAACAAGAATGGGGATATCCTAAGAGCTGGAGGAAACAAAGGAAGGCTGTTCAATGATGTGTCTTGGATATGACATGCCCAATGTCATTATGAACACTATTGTTGTGGCTACAGGCACAAGAATTATGTAAAAATATAAAACATGGAAGTGTATGAATGGCAAGAAAAGAGCTGGATGTCTGTAGGAGAAGAAGGTAATGGGAGTGAATATGTTCACAGTGCAGTGTGAATCCCTGCAATTATAAAAAATAAATTTACAATGTGCTAAAATGAACTTAAGAAAAAAAGCTCAATATTTAAAGGTATGTGCAACTAATATCCTAGGTCTATAAACAGCACTAGTGAGTCACATGACATCATTCTATCCATCTTTTCTACTTAACTTCTGTTTATGCCTTTTTAAACATCTAGTCTAAAAAATACTAGGCTGGAAGTGCAGTCATTTTTATTATGAACTTTCTCATTTTAATGGCCTTCCTCTATTGGAGGTTTTCTTTACAATTTCAAGCTGTCAGGAATTGATTAAGATACAAACAGGAAGTATAAAATTAATGCCTTAATCTCGTTTGGTTAAAAGCCTAAATGTGTTTCTAGGTTTGAGAAATGGCTGATAGGTTAAGAAGACTGTTTCTCTTGCAGAAGATCCACTGTGGGTATGGTGGTTTGAAGGAGTGCCATCTTTATAGATTCATACATTTGAATACTTGAGCCCCAGTTGGTGGAAATGTTTGGGAAGGATTACACAGGAGGTAGGCTTTGAGGTTTCAAAAGACTTGTGCCATTTCTTCCCCCTCTCTCTTTCTCTCTTTGTCCCTGCTCCTTCTCCTCTGCCTCCAAAACTGTGCCCTTGTTCTCCACAGCTGCTATCACACAGATACTATTCTTACATACTAAACAAATATGTTTCCCTACCCTAGATTTATTTGTGTATCTTGATTAGTCACTGTTTGATATATGATAGCCCTGAATATTATTAAGCCACTTAAAGCCACTAGGAATGTGAAAATGTAAAAAAAAGTAACATATATAAAACTTGACAAAGTGGAAAAATATACCTACATCTATGACTTCACTAATACAAATAAAAAGGATCAATATTTTAACCGAATAATATAATAACCCCTAAAAATTTGGAATTAGGTTCAACATGAGAATTGCCAATCTAAAAATTATGAGTAGAAATTAAACAATGAAGCACATAATGTATTTACAAATAATGATTAAACACAATGCTTTTATACAATGCTAAATATAGACATTTTAAAACACGCCATCTGTTGTGCTTTGGATATGAAGCCTTTCCAAAATGTTCACTATTGAAGAATTGGTCTCCAGTTGGTAGCTTTATTGAGAAGTGGTTGGGTCATAAGAGTTCTAATTTCTTTGAGTTGATCTATTGAAAGTCCACACTATATGGGCTACTAAGATCCAGCCCTGGTTGGAGGAGGTAGGTCCCTGGAGGTGTTCTTCTCAGATTCCTCTCTCCTTACCAGCTGCCATGAGTTGGACAGTTCTGTTCCACTGTGTCTCTGCTGCCATGAGATTTTGCTCCACCAACATAATTACACAGCAATAGAGCCAGCTGGCTATGAACTGTACCTTCTGAAATCATAAGACAAATTTTATCTTTCCTATTTTTCCTTCAGGTATTTTGTCCAAGTCATAAAAAACAGTCTAGCATAGGATCCTTGATTAACATGAGTAATTAAGGCAGGTTTATAGAAATCTATAAGTAAAAGGGCATTTAGAGAGGGAAAGTTATTGAAATGTAAAAAAATTAATCATTTCTTAGCTACTAAAGAAATTCCAAGCATATCAAAATTTTCTATAACACTGATGTTCTTAAGCCAAAGATTAAGGAAAAGTGGTAGATTAGACTTCACTGAAACATGGGGCTGTTTTATATCTTGTTTTTCTTAATGTAATGGTAATATCTTGAGCATTTTATCAAGTAAATAGAATAATATAATTCTTATTATCATCTTATTAATAAGATATTAAAATAGTATTGTTTTTTTTTTATTCATCAGGCTCTACCACAATTTATTCAACCAATTTTCTGAGGATAGATCTTATGTTTGTTGCCAGTTTTGATATTATAAACAAGCCTGTTGCAGATGCCTTACATATCAATTATTTTAGCACATATATTAGAAAGAAGGAAGGATAAGGACAATACTCTTAGAAAGATCAAATGTTAATCTACTTGCAAGTAAAATGGGTTATCCTAATAAAAGTGGTTGACTGAGAGATGAGCTGCTTGCTGTCCTACATCAACTGGCGCAAGGCCCTGTGGGGGCCCAAGGAACTTCCAGGCTAGATCTCTCTCCCACCAATCAATCCCCCGCTGGGCACAGACAGCAGGGATAAGCAGCTTACTGTTTCCCAACCTTCACCATGAGGGTCAAAGCTTTGCCTGCTTTCACAAAGAAGTCTGTGGGTCACAGGAACATCCAGTTCCACCTGAGACATAGCCAGCAGAGGTGAGAAACATGCTGTTCCCTGAACTCCACTGTCAGGCTCATGGTTCTGCCTGCCAACTTGAGGAGTCCTGCCAACATCAGGAATATCCAGTAAACACCAGGGACAACCAGATGGTTAAAGGCCAGATTAAAAAACACAGTCAACAAGAGTCAGGGCTACACGGCACAACCAGAGCTCAGCTATCTTACTACAGCAAGCCATAGATGTTCTAACACAACAAGCATGAGAAGATGAAACATGATAGAAGCAGTTAAAGAGGAAAGAGGAAATCTCTTGAAAAAGTACAGGAGAAGGCAATAAACAGTTAAAGGAAATGAAGAAATCTGTTCAAGGCCTGAAAAAGGAAATAGAAGCAATAAAGAAAACATAAACTGGGGAATCATTGAGATGGAAAACTAGGAAAGAGAACAAAAAGTGTACAAACAAGTATCAGTACTGGGATATAAGAGATAGAAGAGAGAATCTCAGGTGTAGAATATACAATTGAATAAATTGATGCAATGGTCAATGAAAATGTTAAATCTAAAAGGTCCCTGACATAAAAACGTAAGAATAATAGGGATAGGAGAAAATTACCAGCAAGAAGGCCAAGAAAATATTTTCAACAAAATCATAGAAGAAAATTTCCCCAACCAAATTAAAAAAGATGCCTATAAACATACAGGAAGCTTACAGAACACCAAACAGATTAGGCCAGAAAAGAAACTCTTCATATGCCATAATGATCAAAATACTAATACTACAGAACAAAGAAAATATTAAAAGCTGCAAGGGTCAAAGGTCAAGTAATATATAAAAGCAAACATCAGAATTACACCTGACTTTTTAACATATAGTTTAAAAGCCAGAAGGGCCTGGGTAGATGTCTTTCAAACTCCCACTGTCATCCCAGATGACTATACTCAGCAAAACATTCAATTGCCATAGATAAATAAGATATTCCATGAAAAAAAGAAATTTAAACAATAATTATCCATGAACCCAGCCCTATATAACAGAAGGAAAACTCCAAGACAAAGAGGCTAACTACAACTAAGAAAACTCAGGAAAAAATAATTTTCAGCAGAAAAATTAAATGAAGGACACACACGCACACACAGACACAGACACAGACAGACAGACACACACACACACACACACACACACACACACACACAGAGAGAGAGAGAGGAGAGAGAGAGAGAGAGGAGAGAGAGAGAGAGAGAGAAAATGAGAGAGAGAATGAGAGAGAATGAGAGAATGAATCACTACTAACATCAAAGTAATAGGAATCACCAATCATTGCTCATTCATATTTCTCAACATGAATGGACTCAATTCTTTAATAAAAAGACACAGGCTACCAAAATGGATGTAAAACATACCTCAGCAACAAAGATAAACATCACCTTAGAGTATAGAGTAAAAGGATTTCCAAGCAAACTAACCCCCAATACAAGCTGGAGTAGTCATTCTAATATCTAATAAAATCGACTTTCAATCAAAATTAATCAAAAGACATGGAAAAAACACTTTAAACTCATGAATGAAAAAAGTCTCCTAAGATGACATCTCAATTCTAAACATGTGTATCCCAAATGAAAGGATACTCACATTTGTAAACAAAACATTACTAAAAGCTTAAATGACACATCAAAGCTACATATTAATACTAGGAGAAGTCAGTACCCCACTCTAATAAACAGGTCATTGACACAGAAACTAAACAGAGAAATAATAAAAGTAACAAAGGTTATGAATCAAATGGACCTAACAGATATCTACAGAACATTTCACCGAAACAAAAAAGCAAGCCTCAACACATAAAAGAATATAGAAATAAAGCCTTGTTATCTTCTCAGACCAGCATGAATTAAAGCTGGATTTCAACAACAGAAATAACTGAAAGCCTACAAACTCATGGAAACTGAACAACTCTCTATTCAGTGATGACTGGGTCAGGGAAGTAATAAAGAAAGGAATTAAAGACTTTCTAAAATTTAATGAGAATTAAGGCACAACATACCCAAACTTATGGCACACAATAAAAGCAGCCCTAAGAGGAAAGTTCATACCATTAAGTACCTTCATTAAAAAAATTGGAGAGATCTCAAACTTCAAGCAACTTAAAAGCACATCCAAAAACTTCAAAACAAAAAGAAGCAAACATACCCAAGAAAAGTAGATGGCAGGAAATAATCAGAGTCAGGGTTGAAATCAAAAAATGAGAAAAAAATGTAACAATAGACAGAATTAAGGAAACCAATTAATTCTTTGATTTTTTGAGACCAATGATTCTTTGAGAAAATCAACATGGACAAACTCTTAGCGAAACTAAGTAAAAGGCAAAGAGAGTGTATCAAAATTAATAAAATCAGAAAGGAAATGGGGGACATAACAAGAGATACTGAGGAAATCCAAAGAATCATATGGTCTTAATTCAAAGCCCAATACTCCACAAAACTGGAAAAATCTAAGCAAAATGGGATGATTTTCTTGATAGGTAACACTTACAAAAGTTAAATAAATTTAGGTAAACAATTTTAACAGTCCTGTAACCCCTAAGGAAATAGAAGCAGTCTTAAAAGTCTCCTATCCAAAAAGAAGCCAAGGGCCACAAGGTTTTAGAACACAATTCTACCAGGCTTTCAAAGGAGAGCTAATACCAATACTACTCAAATTATTCCACAAAAATAGAAACAGAAAGAACATTGTCAAACTCATTCTATGAGTCCACAGTCACCCTGATACCTACACTACACAAAAACTCAACAAAGAAAGGCAATTTCAGACTAATTTCTGTTATAATCACTAATGTAAGAAAACTCAATAAAATATTTGCAAAGCAATTCCAAGAACACATCAAAGACATTATCTAGCATGATTGTAGGCTTCATCCCAGGGGTGCTGGGATGGACCACTATATAGAAATCTATTCATGTAATCAACAATATAAACAATCTGAAATAAAAAAAAAATCCACATGAAATGGTGCTGATCTAACTGGATGTCTGCATGTAGAAAAATGCAAATAGATCCATATTTATCACCCTGCACAAAACTCAAATCCAAATGGGTCAAAGACTTCAATATAGGGACACACTTAATCTAATCAAAGACAAAATAGGGAACTACCTTGAACACATTGGCACAGACAACTTCCTGAACAGAACTTGAATAGCTCATGCACTAAGGTCACCAATTTATAAATAGGACCTCATGAAATTTAAAAGCTTCTGTAAGACAAAAGATACAATGAATAGGACAAAACAGCAGCCTATAAAATGGAGAAAAGTATCTTTACCAACCCTACATCTGAAAGAAGGCTAATATCCCAAATTACAAGGAATTAAAGAAATTCAAAGCCAAGAAACAAAATAACTCAATTAAAAATGGGGCAGAGAACTAAACAGAATTCTCAACAGTGCAATGGACAATGGTAGAGAAACACTTATAGAAATATTCAACATCCTTATTTATCAGGAAAATGCAAATCAAAACAACTCTTAGATTTTCTCTTAAACCTGTCAGAATGGTGAAGACAAAAACTCAAGTGACAGCACATGCTTGTGATGCAAGGAGAACACTTCTTCATTGTTAATAAGAGTGCAAACTTGTATAACCACTTTTGAAATCAATTTGATGGTTTCTCAGAAAATTGTGAAGAGATTTACCTCAAGATCCAGCTATGCCCTCGGGTCTTAACCTAAAAGATGCTCCACCATACCACAATGACACTTGCTCAACTATGTTTATAGCAGCTTTATTTATAATAGCCTGAAGGTGTAAACAACATAGATGCCCCACAACCAAAAAATGGATAAAGAAAATGTGGTACATTTACTCAATGGAATACTAGTCAGCTATTAAAAACACTGACATTACGAAATTTGCAGGCAAATGGATGGAATTAGAAAATATAATTCCAAGTGAGGTAACCCACACCCAGAAAGATATTCATGGTACATACTTATAAGTGTATATGAGCCATAAAGTCCAGGTATAACCATGCTAGGACCCACAGAACCAAAGAAGGTAAGTAATAGGGAGGTCCCAAGGGAGGATGCTTGAATTTCACATAGAAGAGAATATAAAACAGATATAGGAGGTGCAAGGAGGCAGGGAACTGAGTGGGAGATAGGATGGAGTGGGTATCAGGAATAAGGATTAGGTGCGGAGAAAGCAGGGGGTGGAGATATGGCTGGAAGAGAAAACGGAAATGGATAGGTATGCATCTCTGGGATGAGCCTAAGACCTGCAATGGGAGAGGCTCCTTGAAGTGTATGGGAGTGACTCTACCTGAGATTTACTAGCAGCTTGCAATATGGAGACTGAAGTGGCCACCTCTTGTAGCCAAGCAGAACTTCCAGTGGACGGATGGGACACCAACTCACCCATATAACCTTCATCCCCAAAACTTGGTCTGCCTACTAGATATACAGGGATAAAGATGAAACAGAAACTGAAGGAATGGTCAACCAATGACTGGCCCAACTTGAGACCCAACCCCATGGGAGAGAGCCAACCCCTGACACTATTAATGATAATTCCTTGAGGTAATAGCAACATTGACATGGTTGGGATGTGAGGACAATTACAATAAGCAATTCATAGAAGGCATTCCAGCAATGATGTACATGCCCAGGTCCTGTACACTCTCTGCTTCCTGCTATTAGCTTAGTAGCTCTTTCTTCTACAATGCTCCTCTCCTATGCTGTTCTCCCTTGACATGAGCCTGCAGTTAGTAGAAACAGTCACTCTTAAGCCAGGAGGTCAAAGAAAACCTTTTTCCCTTGATCAGGAATTTTGTTACAGTGATGAAAATTATGGCACAATGATTGACAGAGTTTATAAAAATGTTTTGTTAAAATTTCTGCTGTTACAAACCATAAGCGAATTTGAACATTCTATTAATGATATAAAGGTCCATTAATACACAAAGCAAACATCCTTGGCAATGAACGAAATCGTACAGAACTGTGTGGGGTATAAGACATTTGTTCTCCATACTACACTGTCAGGTGAATCACTATACTATTCTCTTTTCAATAAAAATAGTATCATAGATGTACATATGCCAAAATAACAACCTCCATGAAATTAGTGGCACAAACATCACAATATTGTCTAGACAGTTTGATATAAGCATGTGTGTGGAAAAAGTTACATTGTTTTTTAAAACAATAGCTGTAAAACTAACCTGTATCCACATAAGGGCAGAGTAGTTTGAAGCAGGGATAAACCAGGCAGAATTAAGAGACAAATTCTAGGCTTGAATGCAAACTCCAACTTGCAAAAGGATAATTGGTCTACCCTAATTCAATCATGCTTCATGAAATATCACTGAGACACAGTCATTAAAGTAAGTCACTTTAATATTTTTGACAATTATTTAACATAAGAACATAGAATTTTTCCACATAGAAATTTATATAGAATATGGATCATAGCTATTAGGGTGTTTATGGTACTGCCTGTACAAAATGTTATCTACTGGGATAGTTAAGAACATTAAAATTTTAATCAGTTTTATTAAATGTTGACATTAAAATTTAGTCAAACATAAAACACTACAATATTTCAGTGGTATCAGAGATATCAGTGGACAAAAATAAAACACTATAGTGTTTCAGAAGCATTCAGAGATATCAGAAGACTACAAAGTGTGCCACAAAACCAGGAAGATGAAGGTAAGGGAAAGGAAGAAGGGCATGAGAAAGAGAGGATACTTGGAAGGAGGGATATAAAGAGAAAGAAAAGACAAGACTAATAAAAGAACAGTCTGGAATGGGTAAAGTGGACTTTTACCAGTAAAGTAAATTATAAGCTGAGGATTATTTTTTAAATTTAACATACATTTGTATACAATTAAAATATCTTCCATTAAAAACAATTTCAGTATAAAATGTTAATATGATAAAAAATTTAATAGAACTAGAAAACATCATTTAAGTAATAAAGTATTATCATTATAATCTTGAGGTGTCTTTACAAACAGATTAAAACTTTTTATAAGGGCGGAAAGACAATACAAAGTTATTTCTTCAAACAGGATAAAGAGTGAAAAAAAATTCTGGATTATATCTCATATTTGGAGGACAGAAAGCTATTGGGGTGGGCCAGGGTAGATGATGATTACTTTCATAAGAAAAGAAAAGTCCTACAGGCTTCATTCTCTCCTTACTGCCTCTTAGATATTTTCATTCCCTTTTAAAAGAGATAGCCTCCTATTCTGCTGCTCTCAAGATTGCTAAAGCCTCGGAATAATAGGACAAAATTGTACTCTACTGTCTGTATTTCTCTTACGAAGTATTCATGCCATTAAGCCCCATATCTGGCATGGAGAAATCATTTACACTTGTATCATTTTCTTCTGGGAAAGTCTAGCAAGTGCGTTAGCATAACCCCATGAAAGATAAAAGACATAATCTCTTACAAGAATTTTCCTTTCTCTTCCTTATAGCAAGGTAGTTCAAAACATTATCCCGAAGCATCTAATTTTAAAGAGGAAATTTGTCACATCCTATATTACAGTTTTACTTGGCCAAGGCAATACTAGAAAATGTACTTTTTAGAAAATGAAAACTAAGGCTTTTGAGAGTTTAAATATAGGAAAATACTTTAAAGAATTGATATGTAAGAGAAATAAACTAAAATGTAAAGAATAAATATCCACTATATATCTAAAATCCAGGATGAGACTTATACCAAGAAAAAGAAAGAAAGAGAAAACCACATAGAAATAATAAGAAAGAAATAATAACACTGAAAGAACACAATACTATATAGCAAGAGTGAGCTATCTATAGAACTTTAGCAGTGGGTTCATATTCCTCCCACATCTTCTACTTGCAAGTTTATCTGAGAGTCATCTTGGTTACTCCAAACTCTGAGCATATATAAAAGTTAGCAATAGTATATAAAGTAGACAAAAAGATCCCTACAAATGCAATATAATATATACAGACTCTTGTTTCTCTTTAAAGTCCATTCTATTTTTGAAATTATAACATGAACACAATATTTCTCCCTCCATATCTTCTCTCCAGGACCCCTCATAGACCCCACCTTCAAATTTGTGACCTCTTTTTTCACTAAATACATGCATAAATATGAATATATATGCATTTACACCCCTGTCCCCTTTTAAATGATAGTATCTTTGGATGCGATGATAACTTCCAACTGTACAGCGGTAATAGGAAAGCAAGAGAAGTCCATGAGTCCCACAAACATTCCGGGTTATAGAAAAAACAAAATTGTCTAGTATTATTTGTAAGGGGCCCAAAGGGGGAAGAAAGAAATGCCAAAAAACTCTGCCTAATGAGATAAAAAAGCAGCTAAGGGTCAGCTGGAGATGACTCCCACTGCTGCTGACAGATGCTTATGTGCCTCTGATGCCGCAAGCACAGGTCACTCTTCCAGAGGAAACAGGATGGGACCAGATCCTAACAAGTCAATGGATGGTTGACAGCAGGTTCATATGGACAAAATGGAAGACAGACAGGTGGCTATTTGGGTGGGCTGTTTTAATATCAAGGAAGATTTTGAGTTAAAGAAACCCCTAGAAAAACTGGGAGTCCTTTGCTTAATTCTCTTGATACAAATACAGGGTATCCACCTCTTTATGGGCTCCAAATGAGGGAGTTGCATTCTTTGTTTCATCCTGTATATCTGATTAGCTCTGAGGCCTGGTCTAACGGATAGGATTTTATTATGGCCATATGTTCCTACACTCCCAATTCATGTTGAAAAAAATTACAGCAGGGTACCTTTTCTATTCCTTTTCTACATGTCAATTATACCTTTCCTACTCCTTTTCTACATGTCAATTATCTATCCACGCATGTGTGCTGTGCTAGTGGGAAGTCTTGAGTTACATTTAGCTTAATTCAGATTTCAAATAAGGGTCCTTATTCCTCAATAGAGGAATAGCCTGTGCAAACAAAGGGTAAGATTTTATTTTATTTTTTTATTCATCTCTCCTAGTGTTAGGCTACTGCAATCATCAAAAGTCTTATTTTAGTAAAGTGGAGATAATGTTAAAATCTACTGAGTGTAAGCCCAAGACAAGCAGTATTACCACAACAAAACAAAAAGGCTAATTCAAGCAGGTACAATGTTATGGTAAACCCAGACCACAATATACACTGCGGTGATTAAGCAATTAGAAAGGAGAGGCCTAAGAAAGGTATCTAAGGAATTGATTTCCCACAGAGATAAACGAGGGCAAAGTTACACAAAGAAGAGAGCCAAGTTAACTGGAGAAGTAGGCTTAGAAAACTCTATGATGACTTTTATTTAACTTTAAACTGGAATAACCAGTCCCAAACAATCAACTTCTATCATGTAGTAAGAGAAGAAAAGCTTCAGTTTTGTGCATCAACTGCCTTTATGAGTGGCTTTCTCAATGAACCCAGAAGCTCCTATATCTATTAAAAAAATAGAACTCTGATAAATCCTCAGGAAATGAGTATTTATTAAAAACAAACAACCCAAAGTTCCCCAGCTCAAAGGCTCAGAAAACATTTTCAATGAGATCATTGAAGACAATTTTCCTAAACTAAAAAAGTGATAGGTCTATAAAAATACAAGAAGCTTACAGAACACCAAATAGGTTGGACCAGAAAAGAAAATACTCCCATGAAATAATCAAAATACTAAATGTACAAAGAATCAAAGAAAGAATATTAACAGTTGCAAGGGGGAAAAATACCCCAAGTAACATATAAAGGAAGACCTATCAGAATTACACTTGACTTCTTAACAGAGACTCTAAAACCAGAAGGGCCTGGGAAGATGTCTTGCAGACACTAAGAGACCATAGATGTCAGCCCAGATTACTATATCCAGAACAAAAATGATAGAAACTGCATAGGACTGGTATAGAAATAGACAGATTTATCAATAGAAGAAGACCAAAGACTCCAAAATAAATCCACAGACCTAAGAACACTTGATTTTTGAGGAAAAAGTCAAAACCATACAATAGAAAAAAGGAAGCATCTTCAAGAAATGATGCTGGTCCAACTGGATGTCTTCATGTAGAAGAATACAAATAGATCCTATCTATCAACCTGCACAAAACTCAAGTCTAAGTGAATAAAAGACCTCATAATGAAACTAGATACACTAAATCTGATGTAAGAGAAAGTGGGGAATAGCCTTGAATGTATTTGCACAGGAGATGACTTCCTGAACAGGTACTAAGATCAGCAATTAATAAATGGGACCGTCTCCTAGGCATGTACACAGAAGGTACTCCAACATGTAAAAAGGACACATGCTCCACTATGTTCACAGTGGCCTTATTTATAATAGCCAGAAGCTGGAGAGAACCTAGATGTCCCTCAACAGAGGAATGGATACAGAAAATGTGGTACATTTATACAATGGAGTACTACTCAGCTATTAAAAACAATAAATTCATAAAATTCTTAGGTAAGTGAATGGAACTAGAAAATATCCTGAGTTAGGTAACCCAATCACAAAAGAACACACATGGTATGTACTCGCTGATAAGTGGATATTAGACCAAAAACTCGGAATACTCAAGATACAATTCACAGACCACATGAAGCTCAAGAAGAAGGAAGACCAAAGTGTCGATACTTTGGTCCTTCTTAGAAGGGGGATCAAAATACCCATGACTCACAGCCAACCAATAGACTGAGCATAGGGTTGCCAATGGAGGAGCTAGAGAAAGGACCCAAGGAGCTGAAGAGGTTTGCAGCCCCATAGGAGGAACAACAATATATACCAACCAGTACCACCAGAGCTCCCAGGGACTAAATCACCAACCAGGGTGTACACATGGAGGGACCCATGGCTCCAACTACATATGCAGTAGAGTATGGCCTTTTCAGACATCAATGAGAGGAGAGGCCATTGGTCCTGTGAAGGCTCAATCCCTCAGTGTAGGGGAATGCCAGACCAGGATAGTGGGGGGAAGTGTTGCTAAGCAGGAGGGGGGGATGGGATACGGGGTTTTTGGAGGGTTAAGGAGGAAAGGGGATAACATTTGAAATGTAAATGAAGCAAATATCTAATAAAAAAAGAGAAAGAAAGTTAAAAAAAATGGGACCTTTTAAAACTAAAAAGCAATGGACATTGTCATTAGGAAAATAAACCCGACAGCTTCAACTAAGGACCAATATAACAAATATTATGAAGAACTCAAGTAATTATAGACACTAACAACCAAAAACCTCAGTTTAAAAACTGGGTACTAATCTAAAGAGAAAATTCTTGACAGAGGAATCTCTAATGGCTGAGATGCACTTAAAGAAATATTAAATAGTCATCAGGAAAATGCATGTAAAAATGACTATGAAACTCCATATAACACCCCTCAGAATGGCTAATCAAAAACTAAAGTGAAGGCTCATGTCTACAAGGATGTAGAGCACAAAGGGTGCTCTCTTCGATTGCCTCTGGGAGCGCAAACTTGTACAGCCCCTGTGGAAATCAATATAGAAGTTTCTCAAAAAGTTGGGAATTGATCTACCTCAAGGCCCAGCATAACACTCCTAATCATATATCCAAAGGACATTTCACCCTATCATAAGGACACTTGCTCAAATATATTCTTAGCAGCTTTATTCATAATATCTAGAAACTGAAAGTAACCTATGTGGCTGTCAACCTAAGAGTGGATAAAAAAAAAAAGTGAAACATTTACAGAATGGAGTTTGACTCAACCATAGAAAATACTGAAATCATGAAATTTGTAGGCAAATGGATGGATCTAGAATCACTCATCCAGAGTGAAGCGACCCAGTTCCAGAAAGACAAAAAATGGTGTGTACTCACTTAGAAGTGAATATTAGAGTGTAGAATAACCATGGTACAAAACATAGACCTAAAGAAGCTAAGTAACAAGGAGGGCCCAAGGAAGAAAATTTGAATCTCACTGAAAAAGAGAAATAGACATCAGGAGTGGGTGGAGGGAGGGGACTGTGTAAGGGAAGGGGTGGGGATCAGAACAGAGGGGATGAGGTGGGGGAGCAGAGGGGGAGAGAGTACAGAGAGACCTCTGGATTAGGAGGAAAGCATCTCTGGGATAAACTAGAAACCTAGGAGAATGGAAACTCAGGAATCTATGAGAATGACCCTAGCTAAGATTCCTAGCAATGAGGAATATGGATTCTGAACTGGCCATCTCCTGTAACCAGGAAAGACTTCCAATGGAGGGATGGGGACATCAACCCAGCCATGAAACCTTAGACCCACCATTTTCCTGCCTACAAGATGCACAGGAATAAGATGGAACAGAATTTGAGGGAATTTGTCAACCAACAACTGGCCCAGCCTGAGAACCATGCCACATGAGAGAGTCAACTCCTGATGCTATTAATGATACTCTGCTATTTATAGACAGGAACCTAGCATAATTGTCATCAGAGAGACTTTACTGAGTTCCTGATAGAAACTGATGCAGCAACCTACAGACAAACATTAAGTGGAGCTTGGGGAATCTTGTGGAAGAGGGGGAGGAAGGATTGAATGAGCCTGAGAGGTCAAGGACAAGAAAACCTACAGAATAAAATAACCTGGGCCCATAGGGGCTTGTAGAAATTGAACTGCAAACCAGAGAGCAAGTATGTGACAGATTCAGGCTACATATATGCAACAGTTGTGCAGCTGGGTCTTCGTGTGGTACTCGTAAAGCTGGAACATGGGCTGTCTCTGACCACATAGCCTGACTTTGGATCCCTCCCAACTAAATTAGCTACCTTGTCTAGCCTCAATAAAGGAAGATGTACCTGGTCTTACTGCAACTTGATATGCCAAAGTTGGTTGATATCCACAAGAGGCCTTCCTTTTTCTGAGAGGGGAAAAAGAAGTGGATGGTGTGAGGCAGAAGGTAAGAGGGAGGAAGAAAGAAGGGAGTGGAAGCTGCAGTAGGTAAATTAAATAAATTGTTGGGAGCCATTTTGTCTGCTTCTGTGTAAGTCTGCCTGCTAGGCAGAGTTAAGGCAGGTCCATGTCTGCTGGCAGATTTCTTTGCCTGCTGATGAATGGAACAATAAGAGGGGATACAATTGAGGCTCAAGGCAAAGGGCAGAACGTTCGGGTGGAAGGAACAGGGAGGCCGCCAGATGGGAGCATTTATTGCGTGTGTATGTCAGTGACTGTGTCTGCTAGCTTGTGCCTTTGTTTCCTACAGCACTGTAAAGTATAAAAATGCTAAGAAAAGTAAACTCGAGGCTGATGTGGTATTGACCTTCAGTGCTGCCAATTCAATCCGGAGTCTTCTTTCTGCCTTTTCTATTGTTAATCCTCACTTCCCCTCAGAGGACTGTTCAACTTATGCTGGTAGAACCAGTAAATAATTAACTTAATAAAAACAAAAAACCAAACAAACAACCACCACCCACCACCACCACTAACATAACTACCACCTCCTCCTCTGCCACTAACATCACCACCTCCAACACCATCACCACCTCCTCCTCTACCTCCTCCTCCTCCATCAGCACCTCCACCACTACCACCACCACCACCATGACCACCCCCATCACCTCTACCACCAAATTCTCTGGGATAAACTAACTGGGGAGAGGTGAAAAAGAATCAAGACAATCAGATGAAATGCCATCATCTGCCCACAAGCACCTTATCTGCAATGTTCTAGCCACAGAACATGTACTCTTGCTTCTTCTTCACAAGCAGTGCTCACTCCACCATCCCACTACTTGTCTGGGTAACTACTTGTCCTTCTGCTCAGGGATCCAAGGTTACTTCCTCTTTCAGAAAATTTTTAACCATTTCCACCTGCTCCACTGGATGAGACTCTGAATGTATTATTTTGTTAGATGTTAGCATAAGAATATATTGTTTTCAAAGCAGTTATCCAGTTTGATAGCAGTAACCATATGTTCTTGTTATTAGTTTTAGTGACTGCTTACACTGTATGTGGGAAGTACTATTTTTTACCATCTAACATTAGTGATCATTTCAAATCCAGACCCTGTAGGTTGTATGACACAGAATAGACCCCAACAATTTGATGAAAGAACAAATGATGAATGACAACATACACCTCATTCTGATCAATTCATAAAAAGATTACAGATTAAAGATTACAATTCATAAAAAGATTACAGAGAAAAATGGAACAGAATAACCAAGTGTTAATCCCACCAAATGAGTGTAAACATTTAACCCAAATTAGTTAAATGTATAGCAAGGTTTATTATTTGTGCAGAGTATATCCAGTCCATAAAATGCCTATCCCTAAATGTAGGATTTAGGAGGAAAGCCCCAAACATAGGAGACATATGTTTTTATAGACCAGAAATGGCAAGGCTAGGGGTTTCCAAGGCTTTGGGGATTTCCAGAAAAACTTTAGTTATATAGAAACTTGGCAGAATATCTCAAAATTATTTGGCAGAACACCATATCTTATGAGGGTGGAGATCAGGGCATGCTCAGAGTATAGGTTGTGGAACATGTCAAATTTCAGAGACTTAAGTTTTACAATAAACAGAAACAAACTTATTTTGACCATGTAACAAGATGGCTGGCTACTGATATTAAGATGGAGTCAGGCTGGTTTGTCACTAGGTCCAGTGCCTATAGAAACTGTATACAAGTGGAAACTTCAGTGTCAGTGGCAGATGGTGCTAAAACAGTTATTTTACTATTAAAAAAAATTAACTATGTTTCATTACAGAGGGTAGAAGAAGAGGGCTTTAACAGGTGGAGGTCTAAGATTGCTTGATGGTGTCTTTAAATGTGCTAAACATAAGGACAGGAATTATGTCAAGTCAGGAACTATTCTGATTAAATAACTATCACACTGGACACCTGCACAGATTGGACGTCCAGTCTTTCCAAATGAGACAGTCACCGATGAACACAAAATCACACTAAGTACTTCCTGTTTTCAGGCTCACATGTCTTTATGAATAATGCAACCAGCTCAAGGAAGGGAAGGCTATTAACCAGAGACAACAGATGGCTCCAATCCAGTCTACATTTTAAAATATGTAATTACATTTAACTAAAATCCAATATGGTGTTAGAATATTAACAGCGGTTTATGAAGATTTTATGACTTAAATAAATATACACATCAGGTCTTTTATAGTTGATAAATAACAAAGACTTTACATATTTAAAAATTATTTACCTCAAACCTGTTTCCTTCTGACCCAGCTTCTCTGTCCTATGAAAACTATAAAGACAAGGATTTTTTTTAATAATTTTTTCAAAGAATAATGTTTTTTTAAAAAAATGTTTTAGAAGCTTAAACATGTCCCTTTAAGTCTTTTGATGCTTTAGAAATTATTGAGTTTTTTTTTTATTTTATTTTTTTAATTTACATTCCAAATCACTTCCCCTTTCCCGTTTCCTCCCTCCCCGAAAGTTCCATAAGCCCCCTTCCCTCCCTCTTTTCTTCATTCTACCCCCTCTCGTTACTCTGTCCTGGCGTTCCCCTACATCCAGTCTTTCCAGGACCAGGGGTCTCTCCTTCCATCTTTTTAGAAATCTATTGATATGCAGATGGTGTCTAGGGTATTCTGAGATTCTGGGTCAATATCCCCTTATCAGTGACTGCATACCATGTGTGTTTTTTTGTGATTGGGTTACCTCACTAAGGATGATATTTTCAAGTTCTGACCATTTGCCTAGGAATTTCGTGAATTCATTGTTTTTAATTGCAGAGTAGTATTCCATTGTGTAAATATACCACATCTTCTGAATCCATTCCTCCATTGAGGGACATCTGGGTTTTTTCCAGCTTATGGCTATTATAAATAAGGCTGCTATGAATATAGTGGAGCATGTGTCCTTATTGCATGCAGGTAAAGTCTCTGGGTATATGCCCAGGAGTGGTATAGCCGGATCTTCCGGGAGTGTCATGCCCAGTTTTCTGAGGAACCGCCAGACTGCTTTCCAGAGTGGTTGTACCAGCCTGCAATTCCACCAGCAGTGGAGGAGTGTTCCTCTTTCTCCACATCCTCGCCAACAACTGCTGTCTCCTGTGTTTTTGATCTTAGCCATCCTGACTGGTGTGAGATGGAATCTCAGGGTTGTTTTGATTTGCATTTCCCTAATGACTAAGGATGATGAACATCTCTTTAGGTGCTTCTCAGCCATTAGATATTCTTCAGGTGAGAACTCTTTGTGGAGCTCTGTACCCCATTTTTTAATAGGGTTACTTGCTTCTCTGGAGTTTAACTTCTTGAGTTCTTTGTATATCTTGGATATTAGCCCTCTGTCGGATGTAAGGTTGGTAAAGATCATTTCCCAGTTAGTTGGTTGCCGCTTTGTCTTTTTGACGGTGTCTTTTGCCTTGTAAAAACTTTGTAATTTAATGAGGTCCCATTTGTCTATTCTTGATCTTAGAGCATAAGCTATTGGAGTTCTGTTCAGGAAATTCTCCCCTGTGCCCATATGTTCAAGGTTCTTCCCTAGTTTCCCTTCTATTAGTTTCAGTGTGTCTGGTTTTATGTGGAGATCTTTGATCCACTTAGACTTGAGCTTAGTGCAAGGAGATAAGGATGGGTCAATGCATTCTTCTGCATGTTGACCTCCAGCTGAGCCAGCACCATTTGTTGAAAAGGCTATCTTTTTTCCACTGGATGGTTTTAGCTCCTTTGTCAAAGATCAAGTGACCATAGGAGTGTGGATTCATTTCTGGGTCTTCAATTCTGTTCCATTGATCTACATGTCTGTTACTGTACCAATACCATGCAGTTTTTAACACTATTGCTCTGTAGTACAGCTTGAGGTCCGGGATACTGATTCCCCCAGAGGTTCTTTTACTCTTGAGAATAGTTTTAGCTATTCTGGGTTTTCTGTTATTCCAGATGAATTTTTGAATTGCTCTTTCTAACTCTATGAAGAATTGAGTTGGGATTTTGATGGGGATTGCATTGAATCTGTGTATTACTTTTGGTAAGATGCTCATTTTTACTATATTAATCCTGCCAATCCATGAGCATGGCAGATTTTTCCATCTTCTGAGGTCTTCTTCAATTTCTTTCTTCAGAGACTTGAAGTTCTTGTCATACAGATCTCTCACTTGTTTGGTTAGAGTCACGCCAAGATACTTAATATGGTTTGTGGCCATCGTGAAGCGTGTCATTTCTCTTATTTCTTTCTCAGCCTGCTTATCCTTTGAGTATAGGAAGGCTTCTGACTTGCTTGAGTTGATTTTATATCCGGCCACTTTGCTGAAGTCGTTTATCAGTTGTAGGAGTTCTCTGGTGGAGTTCTTTGGGTCGCTTATGTATACTATCAAATCGTCTGCAAATAGTGATAGTTTGACTTCTTCCTTTCCAATTTGTATCCCTTTGACCTCTTTTTGTTGTCTAATTGCTCTAGCTAGCACTTCAAGTACTATATTGAAAAGATATGGAGAGAGAGGGCAGCCTTGTCTAGTCCCTGATTTTAGTGGGATTGCTTCAAGTTTCTCTCCATTTAGATTGATGCTGGCTACTGGTTTGCTGTAAATTGCTTTTACTATGTTTAGATATGGGCCTTGAATTCCTGATCTTTCCAAGACCTTTAGCATGAAAGGATGCTGAATTTTGTCAAATGCTTTCTCAGCATCTAATGAGATGACCATGTGGTTTTTTTCTTTGAGATTGTTTATGTAGTGGATTACATTGATGGATTTCCTTATGTTGAACCATCCCTGGGATGAATCCTACTTGATCGTGGTGAATGATTGTTTTGATGTGTTCTTGGATTCGGTTGGCAAGAATTTTATTGAGTATTTTTGCATCGATATTCATAAGAGAGATTGGCCTGAGATTCTCTTTCTTTGTCGGATCTTTGTGTGCTTTTGGTATTAGTGTAATTGTGGCTTCATAGAACGAGTTGGGTAGTGTTCCTTCTGTTTCTATTTTGTGGAACAGTTTGAAGAGTATTGGTGTTAGGTCTTCTTTGAAGGTCTGATAGAATTCTGCACTAAAACCATCTGGACCTGTGCTTTTTTTGGTTGGAAGACTTAAAATGACAACTTCTATTTCTTCAGGGGTTATAGGACGGTTTAGATGGTCTATTTGATCCTGATTTAATTTTGGTACTTGGTATCTGTCAAGGAAATTGTCCATTTCCTCAAGATTTTCTAGTTGTGTTGAATACAGGTTTTTGTAGTAGGATCTGATGATTTTTTGAATTTCCTCAGTTTCTGTTGTTATCTCTCCCTTTTCGTTTCTGATTTTATTAATTTGGATACTATCTCTGTGCCCTCTGGTTAGTCTGGCTAAGGGCTTATCTATCTTGTTGATTTTCTCAAAGAACCAACTCCTCGTTTTGTTGATTCTTTGTATGGTTTTATTTGTTTCTACTTGATTGATTTCAGCCCTGAGTTTGATGATTTCCTGCCTTCTACTCCTCTTGGGTGTATTTGCTTCTTTATGTTCCAGGGCTTTCAGGTGTGCCATTAAGCTGTTAGTGTATGCTGTCTCCCGTTTCTTTTTGGCGGCACTCAGGGCTATGAATTTTCCTCTTAGCACTGGTTTCATTGTGTCCCATAAATTAGGGTATGTTGTGCCTTCATTTTCATTAACTTTCAAAAAGTCTTTGATTTCTTTCTTTATTTCCACCTTGACCAAGTTATCATTGAGTAGAGCATTGTTCAGCCTCCATGTGTATGTGGGTTTTCTTTTGTTTTTGTTGCCATTGAAGACCACCCTTATTCCATAGTGATCTGATAGGAGGCATGGGATTAGTTCTATCTTCTTGTATCTGTTGAGGTCTGATTTGTGACCAATTATATGGTCAATTTTGGAGAAGGTACCATGAGGAGCTGAGAAGAAGGTGTATTCTTTAGCTCTAGGATGAAATGTTCTATATATATCAGTTAGTTCCATTTGATCCAAGGCTTCAATTAGATTCACTGTGTCCCTGTTTAGTTTCTGCTTTCCTGAACGATCCATTTCAGAGAGCGGGGTGTTGAAGTCACCCACTATTATTGTGTGCGGTGCGATGTGTGCTTTGAGTTTTAGTAAAGTTTCTTTTACGAATGAGGGTGCCCTTGCATTTGGAGAATAGATATTCAGAATTGAGAGTTCTTGATGGTGGATTTTTCCCTTGATCACTATGTAGTGTCCTTCTGTGTCTTTTTTGATGACTTTAGGTTGAAAATCAATTTTATCCGATATTAGGATGGCTACTCCACCTCGTTTCTTGGGGCCATTTGCTTGTAAAATTGTTTTCCAGCCTTTTACTCTGAGGTAGTGTTTGTCTTTGACACTGAGGTGCGTTTCCTGCATGCAGCAAAATGCTGGGTCCTGTTTACGTATCCAGTCTGCTAGTCTATGTCTTTTAATTGGGGAATTGAGACCATTGATATTAAGAGAGATTAAGGCATAGTGATTATTGCCATCTGCCATTCTTGACGCTATCTTTATGTTTGAGTGGTTATCTACTTTTGGGTTTGATTCAAGAAGGTTATTATCTCATTTTTTCCAGGGTGTTGTTTCTCTCCCTGTATTGGAGGTTTCCACCTATTATCCATTGCAGGGCTGGATTTGTGGAAAGATATTGTGAAAATTTGGTTTTATCATGGAATATCTTGGTCTCTCCATCTATGGTGATTGAGAGTTTTGCTGGGTAGAGTAGTCTAGGCTGGCATTTGTGCTGTCTTAGTGTCTGCATGAGATCTGCCCAGGATCTTCTGGCTTTCATAGTCTCTGGTGAGAAGTCTGATGTGATTCGGATAGGTCTTCCTTTGTATGTTACTTGGCCCTTTTCTCTTACTGCATTTAGTATTCTTTCTTTGTTTAGAACATTCGGTGTTTTGATTATTATGTGACGGGAGGTATTTCTGTTCTGGTCCAGTCTGTTTGGAGTTCTGTAGGCTTCTTGTACGTTCATCTGCATCTCTCTCTTTAAGTTAGGGAAGTTTTCCTCCATAATTTTGTTGAAGATGTTTACTGGCCCTTTAAGTTGCAAATCTTCACTCTCATCTATACCTATAATCCTTAGGTTTGGTCTTCTCATTGTGTCCTGGATTTCCTGGATGTTTTGGGTTACGCGTTTTTTGCATTTTGCATTTTCTTTGACTGTTGAGTCGATGCTTTCTATGGAATCTTCAGCACCTGAGATTCTTTCTTCCATCTCTTGTATTCTATTGTTGATGTTTGCATCTATGACTCCTGATTTCTTCCCAAGGTTTTCTATCTCCAAAGTTGTCTCCCTTTGTGATTTCTTAGTTGTTTCTACTTCCTTTTTTAGTTCCTGGATGGATTTGCTGAGATCCTTCACTTGTTTGTTTGTATTTTCCTGTATTTCTTTAAGGTATTTTTGCATTACCTCTTTCAGGATTTCTTCCTGATGACCCACGTTCTCCTGCATTTCTCTGAGCGATTTTTGTGTTTCCTCCTCATGGGAATCCATCTGTTGATCCATCGTCTCCTGCATTTCTTTAAGCAGTTCTCGTGTTTCCTTTGTAAGGGCATCTGACCGTTGATTCATTTCTTTAAGCAATTTTTGTGTTGCCTCCTTATGGGCATCCATCTGTTGACCCATATTCTTCTGCATTTCTTTATGCAAATTTTGTGATTCCTTTGTGAGTGCATCTACCCGTTGATTCATCTCGTTAAGCGATTTTTGTGTTGTCTCCTTGTGCGCCTCCATCTGTTGATCCATGTTCTCCTGCATTTCTCTAAGCGATTTTTGTGTTTCCTTTGTAAGGGCTTCTAACCGTTGATTCATGGTCTCCTGTAATTCTTTATGAGATTTATTTGTGTCCTCCTTGTGATCCTCTAATAGCATCATGAGAAGTGATTTTAAATCCAGATCTTGTCTTTCGGGTGTGGTGGGGTATCCAGGACTTGCTGCTGTTGGAGAGTTGGGTTCGGATGGTCCCACATTACTTTGATTACTGTTAGTAACATTCCTACGTTTGCCTTTTGCCATCAGGATACCTCTGGTGTTAGTTGGTCCTGCTGCCACTGGCTGTTGGTTGGACCTCCTGTGAGCCTGCAAAGCTATTTCTGTCCCCCCTGGATTACCAGGATTCCCCTGGCACCGATTTCTGGGGCCTGCCTGCTCCTGAGTGACTTTGGAGCTCTAATGTGCCTTGCCCCAAGTGATCTTATATTGGGGAGGCCTTGCACATCTAAAGGCTCAGCCTAGTGGATTCCTGGAGCAGAGGTCGCCAAAGGGAGGCTGGCAGGCTCCTGCCCTGTGCAGGGGTGTGTGATCTCTCCTGGGGGGGGGAGGGGGCATCCCTCTGCCAGGCAGAAGTCCCACAGCAGATCTGGCACGCTGGTCACTGCAGATCAGCCCAGCACCTGGGAGCAGGTTACACACAAGCCGCCCGAGACCGAAGAGATATCATGCCTGTCTGTGTCTGAGCCTGGTGGTCCCAACTTCCCAGTCACTGGAGCAAAGATGGCGGAGGGCACTCTCTGTGGCGCTGCTCACCCTTTAGTCGCGATGGCCTGCCGATCTGGCACCCAGACGACCACAGCACCGACCCGCCCTCGGGCACAGATGGAAGCCCCAACAGGCCGTGTCCCAAGTGATGTTATATTGGGGGGAGAGCCTGGGTACCCGTCTCTCCAGCACAGTCCGTGGGAACAGAGGTCGCGGAAGGAAAGCTGGCAGGCTCCCTCCCAGCGCGGGGTCCCTCCACCAGGCAGAAGGTCCCACAGCAGAGCTGGCGTGCTGGTTACTGCAGATCAGCCCAGCACCTGGGAGCAGGTTACACACAAGCTGCCTGAAACCGAAGCGATATTATGCCTGTCTGTCTCTGAGCCTGGCGGTCTCAACTACCTGGTCACTGGAGTAAAGATGGCGGAGGGCACTCTCCGTGGCGCCGCTCACCCTGTAGAAGCGATGGCCCGCCGATCTGGCACCCAGACGACCACAGTGCCGACCCGCCCTTGGGCACAGACAGAAGCGCCAACAGGCAGTGTCCCAAGTGATGTTATATTGGGGGTAGGGGGCCTGGGGTACCCATCTCTCCAGCACAGTCCGCGGGAACAGAGGTAGCGGAAGGAAAGCTGGCAGGCTCCCTCCCAGCGCGGGGTGATTATTGAGTTTTTTAACCTTGTCTTCTTAGGTTCACTTAATAAGGTTCTGTCATATTATCTGTTTCCTGCTTCAGGAATTACTATAAGCTACATCACATAAATTAGATGTCTCCTGTTGGCTTAAGGAGCAGCCATGATTTTCTCTAGACATGAATCTCTTCTAGTTTATTTATTTTTTATTCACTAAAAGGCTTTCCCAAAGTTAAAAACAAACAAATACAAATAAAATATACAAATTAAGGCCAAGTTCCCTGGTACACATTGTAAAACCAAATAATACCTTTGTTAGGTATTATGTTAGGTTTATGAGAATGGCTTCCAATTCACTATAAAGTTGAGGTGTATAGTGTGACTCTTGATCCTCTTGTTTCTATGTTCTACATGCTGGGAGTAGAGGCATAAACTACTACTTCCAGTTTAAATGCTACTGAGAAGATTAAGACACAGTTTACCCCAAAATTTCCTTTTTTTTTTATTTTCTAAGTTTTTTTTTATTTACATTCCAAATCATTTCCCCTTTCCTGTTTCCTCCCTCCCCGAAAGTCCCATAAGCCCCCTTCCCTCCCTCTTTTCTCCATTCAACTCCCTCTCGTTTCTCTGTCCTGGCATTCCCCTACATCCAGTCTTTCTAGGACCAGGGGTCTCTCCTTCCATCTTCTTAGAGATCTATTGATATGCGAATTGTGTCTAGGGTATTCCGAGATTCTGGGTTAATATCCCCTTATCAGTGACTGCATACCATGTGTGATCTTTTGTGATTGGGTTACCTCACTAAGGATGATATTTTCAAGTTCTGACCATTTGCCTAGGAATTTCGTGAATTCGTTGTTTTTAATTGCAGAGTAGTATTCCATTGTGTAAATATACCACATCTTCTGAATCCATTCCTCCGTTGAGGGACATCTGGGTTCTCTCCAGCTTCTGGCTATTATAAATAAGGCTGCTATGAACATAGTGGAGCATGTGTCCTTATTGCATGCAGGTAAAGCCTCTGGGCATATGCCCAGGAGTGGTATAACAGGATCCTCCGGGAGTGTCATGCCCAGTTTTCTGAGGAACCGCCAGACTGCTTTCCAGAGTGGTTGTACCAGCTTGCAATTCAACTAGTAGTGGAGGAGTGTTTCTCTTTCTCCACATCCTTGCGAACAACTGCTGTCTCCTGTGTTTTTGATCTTAGCCATTCTGACTGGTGTGAGATGGAATCTCAGGGTTGTTTTGATTTGCATTTCCCTAATGACTAAGGATGATGAACATCTCTTTAGGTGCTTCTCAGCCATTAGATATTCTTCAGGTGAGAACTCTTTGTTTAGCTCTGTACCCCACTTTTTAATAGGGTTACTTGCCTCTCTGGAGTTTAACTTCTTGAGTTCTTTGTATATATTGGATATTAGCCCTCTGTCGGATGAAGGGTTGGTAAAGATCATATCCCAGTTAGTTGGTTGCTGCTTTGTCTTTTTGACAGTGTCTTTTGCCTTGCAAAAACTTTGTAATTTAATGAGGTCCCATTTGTCTATTCTTGATCTTAGAGCATAAGCTATTGGAGTTCTATTCAGGAAATTCTCCCCTGTGCCCATATGTTCAAGGTTCGTCCCTAGTTTCCTTTCTATTAGTTTCAGTGTGTCTGGTTTAATGTGGAGGTCCTTGATCCACTTGGAATTGAGCTTAGTGCAAGGAGATAAGATTGGGTCAATTTGCATTCTTCTGCATGTTGACCTCCAGTTGAGCCAGCACCATTTGTTGAAAAGGCTATCTTTTTTCCACTGGATGGTTTTAGCTCCTTTGTCAAAGATCAAGTGACCAGAGGAGTATGGATTCATTTTTGTGTCAATTCTGTTCCATTGATCTACATGCCTGTCACTGTACCAATACCATGCGGTTTTTAACACTATTGCTCTGTAGTACAGCTTGAGGTCTGGGATACTGATTCCCCCAGAGGTTCTTTTACTCTTGAGAATAGTTTTAGCTATCCTGGGATTTCTATTATTCCAGATGAATTTTTGAATTGCTCTTTCTAACTCTATGAAGAATTGAGTTGGGATTTTGATGGGGATTGCATTGAATCTGTATATTGATTTTGGCAAAATGGTCTTTTTTACTATATTAATCCTTCCAATCCATGAGCATGGCAGATTTTTCCATCTTCTGAGGTCTTCTTCAATTTCTTTCTTCAGAGACTTGAAGTTCTTGTCATACAGATCTCTCACTTGTTTGGTTAGAGTCACACCAAGATACTTTATATGGTTTGTGGCTATCGTGAAGGGTATCATTTCTCTTATTTCTTTCTCAGCCTGCTTATCCTTTGAGTATAGGAAGGCTACTGACTTGCTTGAGTTGATTTTATATCCGGCCACTTTGCTGAAGTTGTTTATCAGCTGTAGGAGTTCTCTGGTGAAATTCTTTGGGTCACTTAATTATACTATCATATTGTCTGCAAATAGTGATAGTTTGACTTCTTCCTTTCCAATTTGTATCCCTTTGACCTCTTTTTGTTGTATAATTGCTCTAGCTAGCACTTCAAGTACTATATTGAAAAGATATGGAGAGAGAGGGCAGCCTCGTCTAGTCCCTGATTTTAGTGGGATTGCTTCAAGTTTCTCTCCATTTAGATTGATGCTGGCTACTGGTTTGCTGTAAATTGCTTTTACTATGTTTAGATATGGGCCTTGAATTCCTGATCTTTCCAAGACCTTTAGCATGAAAGGATGCTGAATTTTGTCAAATGCTTTCTCAGCATCTAATGAGATGGTCATGTGGTTTTTTCTTTGAGATTGTTTATATAGTGGATTACATTGACGGATTTCCTTATATTGAAACATCCCTGCATCCCTGGGATGAAGCCTACTTGATCTTAGTGAATGATCGTTTTGATGTGTTCTTGGATTCAGTTGGCAAGAATTTTATTGAGTATTTTTGCATCAGTATTCATAAGAGAGATTGGCCTGAGATTCTTTTTCTTTGTTGGATCTTTGTGTGCTTTTGGTGTTAGCGTAATTTTGGCTTCATAGAATGAGTTGGGTAGTGTTCCTTCTGTTTCTATTTTGTGGAACAGTTTGAAGAGTATTGGTGTTAGGTCTTCTTTGAAGGTCTGATAGAATTCTGCACTAAAACCATCTGGACCTGTGCTTTTTCTGGTAGGAAGACTTCCAATGACGACTTCTATTTCTTCAGGGGTTATAGGACGGTTTAGATGGTCTATTTGATCCTGATTTAATTTTGGTATTTGGTATCTGTCAAGGATATTATCCATTTCCTCGAGATTTTCTAGTTGTGTTGAATACAGGCTTTTGTAGTAGGATCTGATGATTTTTTGAATTTCTTCAGTTTCTGTTGTTATCTCTCCCTTTTCGTTTCTGATTTTATTAATTTGGATACTGTCTCTGTGCCCTCTGGTTAGTCTGGCTAAGGACTTATCTATCTTGCTGATTTTCTGAAAGAACCAACTCCTCGTTTTGTTGATTCTTTGTATGGTTTTATTTGTTTCTACTTGATTGATTTCAGCCCTGAGTTTGATGATTTCCTGCCTTCTACTCCTCTTGGGTGTATTTGCTTCTTTATGTTCCAGGGCTTTCAGGTGTGCCATTAAGCTGCTAGTGTATGCTGTCTCCCGTTTCTTTTTGGTGGCACTCAGGGCTATGAATTTTCCTCTTAGCACTGGTTTCATTGTGTCCCATAAATTAGGCTATGTTGTGCCTTCATTTTCATTAACTTTCAAAAAGTCTTTGATTTCTTTCTTTATTTCCACCTTGACCAAGTTATCATTGAGTAGAGCATTGTTCAGCCTCCTTGTGTATGTGGGTTTTCTGTTGTTTTTGTTGCCATTGAAGACCACCCTTATTCCATAGTGATCTGATAGGAGGCATGGGATTAGTTCTATCTTCTTGTATCTGTTGAGGTCTGATTTGTGACCAATTATATGGTCAGTTTTGGAGAAGGTACCATGAGGTGCTGAGAAGAAGGTGTATTCTTTAGCTCTAGGATGAAATGTTCTATATATATCTGTTAGTTCCATTTGGTCCAAGGCTTCAATTAGATTCACTGTGTCCCTGTTTAGTTTCTGCTTTCCTGAACGATCCATTTCAGAGAGCGGGGTGTTGAAGTCACCCACTATTATTGTGTGCGGAGCGATGTGTGCTTTGAGCTTTAGTAAAGTTTCTTTTACGAATGAGGGTGCCCTTGCATTTGGAGCATAGATATTCAGAATTGAGAGTTCTTGATGGTGGATTCTTCCCTTGATCAGTATGTAGTGTCCTTCTGTGTCTTTTTTTGATGACTTTAGGTTGAAAATCAATTTTATCTGATATTAGGATGGCTACTCCACCTCGTTTCTTGGGGCCATTTGCTTGTAAAATTGTTTTCCAGCCTTTTACTCTGAGGTAGTGTTTGTCTTTGACACTGAGTTGTGTTTCCTGCATGCAGCAAAATGCTGGGTCCTGTTTACGTATCCAGTCTGCTAGTCTATGTCTTTTAATTGGGGAATTGAGACCATTGATATTAAGAGAGATTAAGGCATAGTGATTATTGCCATCTGCCATTCTTGACGCTATCTTTATGTTTGAGTGGTTATCTACTTTTGGGTTTGATTCAAGAAGGTTATTATCTCATTTTTTCCAAGGTGTTGTTTCTCTCCCTGTATTGGAGGTTTCCACCTATTATCCATTGCAGGGCTGGATTTGTGGAAAGATATTGTGAAAATTTGGTTTTATCATGGAATATCTTGGTCTCTCCATCTATGGTGATTGAGAGTTTTGCTGGGTATAGTAGTCTAGGCTGGCATTTGTGCTGTCTTAGTGTCTGCATGAGATCTGCCCAGGATCTTCTGGCTTTCATAGTCTCTGATGAGAAGTCTGATGTGATTCGGATAGGTCTTCCTTTGTATGTTACTTGGCCCTTTTCTCTTACTGCATTTAGTATTCTTTCTTTGTTTAGAACATTCGGTGTTTTGATTATTATGTGACGGGAGGTATTTCTGTTCTGGTCCAGTCTGCTTGGAGTTCTGTAGGCTTCTTGTACGTTCATCGGCATCTCTCTCTTTAGGTTAGGGAAGTTTTCCTCCATAATTTTGTTGAAGATGTTTACTGGCCCTTTAAGTTGCAAATCTTCACTCTCATCTATACCTATAATCCTTAGGTTTGGTCTTCTCATTGTGTCCTGGATTTCCTGGATGTTTTGGGTTACACGTTTTTTTGCATTTTGCATTTTCTTTGACTGTTGAGTCGATGCTTTCTATGGAATCTTCAGCACCTGAGATTCTTTCTTCCATCTCTTGTATTCTATTGTTGATGTTTGCATCTATGACTCCTGATTTCTTCCCAAGGTTTTCTATCTCCAAAGTTGTCTCCCTTTGTGATTTCTTAGTTGTTTCTACTTCCTTTTTTAGTTCCTGGATGGATTTGCTGAGATCCTTCACTTGTTTGTTTGTATTTTCCTGTATTTCTTTAAGGTATTTTTGCATTACCTCTTTCAGGATTTCTGCCTGTTGACCCACGTTCTCCTGCATTTCTCTGAGCGATTTTTGTGTTTCCTCCTCATGGGAATCCATCTGTTGATCCATCGTCTCCTGCATTTCTTTAAGCAGTTCTAGTGTTTCCTTTGTAAGGGCATCTAACCGTTGATTCATTTCTTTAAGCAATTTTTGTGTTGCCTCCTTATGGGCATCCGTCTGTTGACCCATATTCTTCTGCATTTCTTTATGCAATTTTTGTGATTCCTTTGTGAATGCATCTACCCGTAGATTCATCTCGTTAAGCGATTTTTGTGTTGTCTCCTTGTGCGCCTCCATCTTTTGATCCATGTTCTCCTGCATTTCTCTAAGCGATCTTTGTGTTTCCTTTGTAAGGGCTTCTAACCGTTGATTCATGGTCTCCTGTAATTCTTTATTAGATTTATTTGTGTCCTTCTTGTGATCCTCTAATAGCATCATGAGAAGTGATTTTAAATCCAGATCTTGTCTTTCGGGTGTGGTGGGGTATCCAGGACTTGCTGCTGTTGGAGAGTTGGGTTTGGATGGTGCCATATTACTTTGATTTCTGTTAGTAACGTTCCTATGTTTGCCTTTTGCCATCTGGTTACCTCTGATGTTAGTTGGTCCTGCTGTCACTGGCTGTTGGTTGGACCTCCTGTGAGCCTGCAAAGCTATTTCTGTCCCCCCTGGTTTACCAGGATTCCCCTGGCACAGATTTCTGGGGCCTGCCCTGCTCCTGAGTGACTTTGGAGCCCTGATGTGCCTTGCCCCAAGTGATGTTATATTGGGGAGTCCTTGCATATCCAAAGGCTCAGCGTAGTGGATTCCTGGAGCAGAGGTTGCCAAAGAGAGGCTGGTAGGCTCCTGCCCTGTGCAGGGGTGTGCGATCTCTCCTAGAGTGGGGGGGAGGGGCTGTCCCTCTGCCAGGCAGAAGTCCCACTGCAGATCTGCCCAGCACTTGGGAGCCGCATACACACAAGCCGCCTGAGACCCAAGTGATATTATGCCTGTCTGTCTCAGAGCCTGGCAATCCCCCCCCAATTTCCTTTTTAATATTGTGAATTAATTTCATAAACGTTAATCAGTCAAATGTGTTTCACATGTTTATAACTTTGGATGAGTCAGAAACTATAACTGGGTGATCTCACTTAATCAGGATAAATATATTGATGTGACCTTCCACAAAAGCATACCCAATTTGTGACAAAGGCAGATTAATCAAATTTCACCATCCTTTTGTGTAAAAACCTTACCTTAATTAGGGTTTCTACTGCTGTGATAAACTCAACTAGAAGCAATTTAGAGAAGAAAGGGTTGATTTAATCTGATAGTTTGGGGTTCCTCATCCAGGGAACTTGGGGCAGGACCTCAAGGCAGGAACCTGGAGGAACTGATGCAGATGACACAGAGGAGGAGTACAGAATACTAGTTTATCCTAGGTTACCCCAGTTTGATTTCTTATATCATCCAGGACCACCATCCAAGAGTGGGAACCACTCACAGGGACAGACCCTACCAGACCAATTGCTAATTAAGAAAATGCCCCAAAACCTTGCCTCCAGGCCAATCTGGTAGTCCCCACCATTTCCCTAGCTGAGTCTCCCTTTTCTCAAATGTCTCTAGCTTGTCATGTTGAGGAAATTAAACAACCCCTCCCCCAACAGCCAGAACAGGTATAATATGTAAATGTAACATTATCTAACAAAACTCCATTTGTGCCCTTTGACAACAAAAATTGTATGTGTTTACAGAGCTGAAATTTAGTAGTCTGGTTGGACGTTTATCTATTCTGGAAGTACAATCTTCTTCCTCTGAGATAAGAGAGTTTTAGTTATTGCCTTGTTAGTACTTATTTACATAAGCTACACTGAAAAGTAAGCAAGCTATGAGGGTGGAAAACTTTTAAGTGCAGGAAAACACAGCTGTATGTTTGGTTAAATAAAATAGTCAACCTATGTTTCAAAGATGTCAGTATCGGGCAACTAAACCTATTAAAATGACATTATAACAGCCTTAGCTTTTATAGGATTCCATCTTACATTTAGGAAGTGTTTTCTGCCATGTGAATTACAGAGGGGGTTTATAACCTAGACTGATTTTGCTGTTGTAATGATGTTCCATATGGGTAAGGTAGGATACAAGGTAGGGGTATGTGTATGTTGTATTATTTAGAATTTGTGCCATGGAAAGTGAATTGCATGATGTTACTTAGCAGACTGTGTTTAGCTGTGTTGTGGGTTGAGATGGCAACAATTAGCTACTGGCTGCTAGCAAGCACATCTAGCAAGTGTACAGTGATGGTTTGATGTGCACATCTAATTTTTATTAATCAGTACTGTCCTTATAGCTGGATATTCTAATGCTATCTCATTAACAGACTAAAGGTAGTATTATTTCTGCTACTAGGGGATACGAGTAATGCATCAAAGTGCACTGTTCAGTGACCCAGATACTGGGTGTAACTTTATACAAGAGCTGGGCTCTGTCTTCAAAGGCTCACAGGCTTAGAGGAAAAGAAAATGGAGACAATAATCGTAAGATGCAAAGTGTTACAGAATCAAGGGGTTTAAGGAAAGACTCACAGTGAAGGACACCCTACACCAAGCCTTTGAGAGCAGATACAAAGTGACAGGTAGACAGAGCCTGTGTGAAGACAAGGAGGCGTCCCTCTAGGAATGACACCTCCTCCTACTGTTGGCATCTAAAAGTGTAGGTGGATCAGTCACCAGGGAAGCTAAGCAGGCTGACATGCCAGGGACCACTGCGACTGCAAGACTTATTCCCATCAACAGGAAAGTGTACTCCCACTAAAGGGTAAGAATCTAGTACTCACATCAGGGTGAGCCTTTTACGGGACTTCACCCAGGAGATAAAGCAAAGTCATTACTGAAGAGGCCAGGGCCTTATGTAAGCAGGTGTGTGTTTCAGAAACTGGACTGAAATGCAAACAAGAATAAGGGCTGGTATCAAACAGAGCATCATAGAATAAACCTAGTGAGGCCCAAAGCAAGCTTTCTGCAATGATAATACAGTGAGAGATAGATTTCCAACAGTAACATAGTGGAATCAGCAGGCTTTGGATTATGGATCAGGAAGAAGAAATTAGAATCATCCAAGTTTGAAATACCACATATTCATATGGTAAAGGAAAAAGAAATACTATGTTTAAAGAGGTTTATTTATCTTTTTGGTTTTTTTGTTTGTTTGTTTTCTGTTTTGATTTGGGGTGTGTGTGTGTGTGTGTGTGTGTGTGTAAAACTACTTTGAATGTGATAAATTTAAAGAGTTTGAAGGTACGGAGACAAAAGAAGGCATGTACTCTATCACTAGTTTAGATATCTAAAAACTAGATTTTGCTCATCAGTTTTTTTTATTGCATCTTTCTTTGTATTAATTCTTTGTAAAAATTTCTTTGAAAATAGAAATGATACATACAATACAAATTATATATTAAAGTATGACAGCACAAGCAATGTCCATCTTCCATTAAGTAGAAGAGAATTATATTTTATTATAAAATTATTTATCATCTGTAGCATAGGGGTTAATATTCCTAGATGATACCAATTATCTTTCCTTGTAATACACCTTAAATGACATAAGTGACTTTATAAGACTGTGGGCTGGCTGTTTGATCACCGTAAAAGAATATGATATTTAAAGATGTTTATTATGTTGGCCGGTTTTAAGAAAATGGTCACTGGAAAATATACAGATACTTTTGGTCCAGACTACCAGAAAGCTACATGAGGTCACCCAATCAAAATGACACATGTGGTAGCTAAGTAAAGGAATTAGCCTCTCTGAGAACAGAAAGAGAAGCCCCATGGAGTCAAAGCAGCAGGGCCAAGCTCAGCTTGGGTAAACAAGCTTTTTCTTTCTAAAGATCCCACCACCTGCAGGAACACAGCAAAGGTCACCAACTAGGCTGGAGACCTTCTCTGAAAAGGGGAGCCATGAAGCATTCACAGATATGCCCAAGAAAACACTAATGATGAAATTTTAATGTAATCTCCAATTTGTCTGATGAGGAGGGAAACAAGTCCATCTGTTACCAAGTCTCATCACAAAAGTGACGAATCACCTGAGGACCACGAACTTGCTCTAGGCTTTCCAAAAATAATGCTGCTTCTGTATTTTTAATGAGTTTGCGACAGCAGAAATCAGGACCCCCCAACTCTAAACCTGATTATGAATTAATTCCAGTCTCTTGGTTTTAGGGTACATGCTTAGCGTGACACTCATTAATAATTAAGTGCAATGTAACCACATGGTACCAGGTTGTTGAAAGCTGAATTTGGAAAAATGTCTGATCTGCCAGTTCTGGTCCTATTTAGTAACATTCTCCCTGTGTTGAAGCTGGTTCAGAGGTAGGCTTTCTCAAAACCGGAACAGCTTTTGCACACAAAGAACTTAAGAGAGTCACATGACCCAAAACACTGCCCAATTAGATACATCATTTTGAGTTCTCAGAGGGAACTTCAGATACAGCTGTTTAATGTTGTTGGCAAGACTGACTCTTGGCTACTGAGCACAAAAACACTGGGTGCTTCCTTTTGGAATGTGCTTTTTCAAAGTTAAATAACAGGTTGAGCTTTAATGACCTTAACATTACATGCATAGTTTGTAAATATTGTTTAATCTTTTTCTCCTAGACATTATCCCGTTTGAAATAGGAATGAGATTAGAAAAACGTAGAAGACTTCATCTCTGCCACTTTGGCAGACTGACAGAGAAATCTGTAATATTTTTTGCATACAAATATTCAAAATTTTGAGGATTCTTATGAGAATTTGCCAAATTCAATAAAATCCAAATGTTGCCATCTGCCAGCCAAGCTATATTATGGCAAAAGAGGAAAATTAAACATCAGAACACAGTGAGAACCACACAGACTTGCTCCAGGTAAAATCATACTGTTTTATAAGCCAAATAATTTCAAATCCTTGCCAGCCAAATCCATCTTGCACTTTATGTAACCAGGAAGTCTGAGCCAGGAATGTGAAACTGATTATTCTCTAAGAGTTGACTAGCTCCCCCTTTCTGTTTCTTTTACCACACACTTAATATCAGTGCAGTTTCATTGGTGTTTTTTCAGCCTAGGAAGTTCTTTCAGAAATCAAATGAACAAGTACGTGTGTCTTCTCAAACTGTTAAATAATGTTATGCCCAGAACTTTGCAGAATGTCTCTTGAGTGTACATTCCCCAGAACATACACATAGGAGAGAAAAGAATGTGTTAGCACAGAAACAATCCCATTGAGCTTTCACAAACATAGTCTTTCCTTAAACCAATGAAGTTATATACTCTTGGCAATAGGGTTCCTCTATTTGTTTATAATTTTTCTGTCAAATTTCATAGAAAAGGAAAATCTACATGCATCTGACTCTACAAAAGTTATCCAATAAGGTAACTTGCTTCAGGTGATGTATCTGAAAACTTCCATACAGGAATGCTTATAAGTTATGATTGTTTTTAATACATTGATTTAAAAACAATCAATTTGCTGTTAATCTTGCTAAATGACCTAGTGTCAAAACTACTATTGAAAATATGAGGAAAAAGTAATGTAATGAATATATTCCCCAAAACGAGGCTTTAGCAAGGCAAAGGTGTCATTAAGGTGGTTGGAGATGAATGCTTTGGTGCATAGTTAGAAAATACATAGATAAGAATCTTAATCCAAGGAAGAGTAGAGAAGCAAGTCCATTGTTTTCAAATGTGAATGATTGAGATAAGTGGTATAGAAACACATAAAATTAAACTTTATTTGCAAAGATTATTTCATTTTAAATTGTACGTGTATTTGTATGTCTGTGTGAGAGTATGTACATGTGAGTTCAGGTGGCTGCAGAGGTCAGTGGTGTCAGATCCCACTGGTAGAGCTAGCACTACCAGGCTGAGAGAGAGAGAGAGAGAGAGAGAGAGAGAGAGAGAGAGAGAGAGAGAGAGAGAGAGAGAGAGAGAGAGAGAGAGAGGAGAAGAGAAAGAAGAGAGAGAGAGAGAGAGGGGAGAAAGAAGAGAGAGAGAGAGAGGAGAAGAGAAAGAAGAGAGAGAGAGAGAGGGGAGAAAGAAGAGAGAGAGAGAGAGAGAGAGAGGAGAGGGAGAGAGAGAGAGGAGAGAAAGAAGAGAGAGAGAGACAGAGAGAGAAAGGGAGGGAGAGAGAGAGAGAGAGAGAGAACACGAGAACAAGCTGGGGTCTTCTGTAAGAACACCATGCTCTCTTAAGGGCAGAGACATTTCTTCAGCCCTTTAATCTTATTGCATGCACCATGATTATATTTCATACAATCATTTAACTGAAAAAAAAAACTATAGAATGTGTATGTAAGAATGCACAATATGGGCATTAAAGGACAAAGTTCTATAAAGCCACATATTTTACTAGACAGAATATAAAAACTGAAATATGCAATCATAGTATTAAAATAAGAAGTCTTAATAAAAAGTAATATTATAGGAATGGGGCGAGATCTCAGCTGATAAAGCCTTTGCTTTATAAACACAAAGACCCACATTTGATCCTCAGAACCAACATAAAAAATTGCTGGGCATGGTGGCACAGAGAATCTCAGCTCTGAGGATGCAGAGACTGGCTGATCCCCAGGACTTACTGGCAGGACACCTTAACCTACTTGGTGAGCTCTTGCCCAGTGAGAGATGCTGTCTCACAAACCAATGTGGTCGGTTCCCGGGTAATGGCACCTGGCTTCCACATACAAACAAAGAAGCATGTGTACATGTGCACCCCTAGACACATACATATGAATGCACATGCACAATCATAAAAAGTGAAAAATTCAAAACATAGGATTATGTTCCTTAGATCAACCACTTTGAATTCAAATTGGTCTTAAAGCAGTGAACATTTTGGTGCTAGAGAGGGACTGGGAAAGGGCTGTGCACTCAAGTACAAGTACAAAGGAATAAGGAAGGGTGGCATCTTAGGCTCCTGTTTCCCACTGCCTGTCAGCTAACCAATGCTATTTGAATACAATGATTTATTTAAACAACTTTCTGTATCTCCTTCTCCCCATGACAAGCTTGCCATGGTGTGATTACGGTCTGTTTTCATCTCCTGCTGCTTTCCTGGGTGAATGTATTAAGAGCAAGAGTATGGTCTTCTGTGTGGCAGCCTGGGTGGTGAAGCCTACTGATGGTAAGGCAATGGTGCAGCTCTCAAGGCATCCTATTTATAAAGAAGCAAGCCTGGTCCTTCCCTAGTCCTGCTCTGACTCCCTGCTTCACTATCTGATCTCTCCATCTCATGGGATCCTGCCATGGCGCAGTGATGGAGAGACGGCTCACTAGAACTAGAATTATGCTGTTTGGTTGGTAAGACTCCAAAACCCTGAGCTCAATAAGTCTCTTTTCTTTAAATATTGCCCCATCTCAGGTGTGTTATTATAATAGGAACAGAGTAAGATTCCAAGGTGTTTGTACAAAATTGTTCAGATTTTCTTGTATCTCAAAGGATCCTGATATTATAAAGTTGCCTTTGTTATCAGATCAGCCTTTATTCTGCTGATCCGTGTTCCCAGTGGGGTGTGCCAGCTGCATTTCAACTCCACAGCTTCAAACTGTGTAACAGTTGAGTGCCCTGGACACAATATATTAACACAATGCCAATATGGAAGATACGGTTCCAGGGTTCCTGCCAGAATTTACGACAGAGCGCTAGAGATCTTTTGACGGCTGAGTTTTACCAGAACAGATATAAATCTTCTATGACACCAACTGAGAAACAAAGCCAGTGATGTTAGGGAATGCATGACAAGCAAAGGATGTTCTCCCATCATAACTGACACGGGGGCATGTTCATGTTGAAAACCACATCCATTTGATGGAAACTAATGCTCAAATCTTGAAAAAAATAAGTGCTTACTAAATAAATATCAGACACAATAAAAATATCCAAGGCAAAAATCCCAGGCAGGGCTCAAAGGGCAAAACCACACACATGTGCACACACCACCACCACCACCACCACCACCACCACCACCACCTCCACCACCATCTTGAAATTCCTAGACTTAAAAACAAAATGCCAGGAGAAAAAGTTTAAAAATAGGAAGAACATAAAACTTGAGTAGTGGAAACGAATCAAGTGGGCAAGAAAGGTTAACAGATATACAGAACAAGAATAAAGAGAAAGAAAAAGGCAGAAGGGTAGAGCTAAGAATTCCGACATATAGACTTCAATCCACAACATTGCTTCCAATAGGCATTGCTTTCTCCATTTTACCAGTGAGGAAAGAGGCTTAACTATGCACAATAGCACAGCTTATCAGCACCACTGCTAGGGTTTATATCCAGGATATGTCACCATTCATCAGAAGCCCATGTTATAATGATAAATGCCTAACACGAGAACACTGAAATCATTGTTTTCAGATTATGAGACTTTGAACCATTGAACAATTCTTTTGTTGTATGGCCTCATGCATACAGAAAACTAAAAATGTGAAAGGAACCAAGAGTTGACAGTGGCTGCTGGGGGTGGGTGGTTGGGGGTATGGAGGACATGGGGCATGGCTGACTGAGGGACATTCAAAGATGCAAAATGCCCAGATATAAGACGGACAATTTCTGCATTGGTGCAGAAGCATTGATGGCAACAGACAAAAATGAAACCAATCATGAGATTCATTACATAACTATATTGTAGCAGTAAGAACACGGTGAAGTCACACACTGAGAGTATGTACCACCACTGACAATGAAATTTTTTTAAAGATTATTAGTTTTCTTAAATATTACCCTATATATTTTTAAGGTTATGATCTTTGGCTATTTTTCAAATTATAAACTTATTTAGCAAACCATGAAATTGTATTCAATGAGGTTTCTTCAAGTGATTTTATGCTTCCTTATCATAAACATAAACATCGTTTGCTTCTCTGCCTATAGTACTCTATGTCCCCTAGATGTGGTTTTCACTACCCAATAGATGGCTCTGATCTAGAAAAGATCTGTACCACAGCACTAGAGAGGTCCAGGCTCTCTCTCTGATTTTCCTGTGAATTATGGCAACAAGTTTCCTGACCTACAGGCTTAGTTCTAACTCTAGGATACAGCAGATCTTAGAAAAGCAGCCTTCAAACCGTCTGGAAAGCTACATAATTTCTTCACACATTGGTAGGTAGACATTTAGAAATTTTGTTGTAAATTCTAAAAAGTTGCAAAGGGGGATGATTTTTGGTATATTTAAAATACTGGCATTTAACATAAAAGCCACAATGTTCTTCTTAAGTAGAATCCATGATATCTAATGCCCACAATGTTCCTTTTAAGTAGGATCCATTATATATAATGTTTACAGCAGTGTGACTATAGCACCTCCCATTCACAGTGGACCAGTGCGGATGATTAACAAAAACACACAGTGTTCCCCTTTTCCTGGAGCTGCTACTTTATTTCTGTTTCTTCAGAGACTTAGAATTTGATCATAATGCACATTAACGAGTGAGCATTCTTTGATGAGGATCTTATTTATCTACATCAAACTAACAAATAAAATAATTGTGTGTTCTAGCCATAATGTTCTTATGCTAAAACTCCTGAATTCTTTTATTGCAATTGCTAGCACTCAAGGGGATCAGTGTAAACGATAAAGTGCAATTCATTTCTTAAACACACATACATCTCAAAGAAACAGCTTACACTTTGTTTCCTGAATAGCGGTGCCCAGAGTTGCCTAGTGCTTAATGGTAGAGTGAATCAAAGTTCAGCCTGGATTTTATTTCAGGTTTTCGTTTCTCTGTTATAAGAACAAAGAAAATGAGTGTAAGGGAGTATTATTATAGTAATGCCCATCAATTTGTTTACTTTTCATTTAAATGTCTCCAAGGCATACAGTGATTAACAGGCAAAAACTAGCTTTTAATTATTTAGCAGGTAAAGACTTGAATAAATCCATCAACTTGGCTGAAAACAAAGTACTGGAAGACATCTAATTTGCTAAAGAATTTATTGAATCATAATTCAGTCACTTTCTCAAAATCAACAGTCATCTCTCCACTTTTGAGTACTGCCCTGGAGGGTATTTCATTCTGGGGAGAACCAAGAGGGAAGGAAGAAGATAGCTGAGAGGAATAGCTTTCTTCTGGAAAGCAGGAAAAAAATCATTGTAAAAAGGAGGCCGAGAAAGAGACTTGGCAGGTAATGCTCTCTTTCCTACACAGAAGAGTGCTGGGGGGGGAGAGTACTTATGGAGCCAGAGGCTTCATATGTCAATTCTCCTAACACTAGCCTTGGGCTGAGTTTCTCTTCAGGAAATAAACTGTCTTGTTTATCTAGGAGGCTTCACATCTCAGTTTAGAAAATACCATCTCAGCCAGGATGGCAAGTGTCCAAAAGGGATTATGTAACTCTAGCCTAAGAGCCCTGAAATACAAGAAAAGAACTTGCTATCTTGAAGAGAATGCTTTTCATGGAATGTCTACAGAGATAGGAGTTGGGGGATGGAAAAAGAAGTCAGGGACTGATTGGTATACTTGTATTATGATAATGTATATGCTCCTTTCTGGGGAAGACTATTTCTCTCACTCTCAACATTCCTTAGTTTGCTGTAGTTCTTTAAGTTAGGTTGCTGGTCTTTGCATGGGTTGTGTAGGGTTTAGGAGTTGCACATTCTCCTGTCCACTTTGTCATATGTGTTGATGGTATGCCTATATAGCTCATATTTAGGCAGTCATGTTGGTGACACTCTATGGGTGTAGACATTCCTAGAAGGCACTTTCAAACAGGCTGCTTCCTGTTCTGGCACTAGAAATGTTTCTATGTAGATTATTGGAGCACCTGCTAAGATCTATTACTATGTTGGTGCCACAGAGGTACCAGGTGGTATAATATATAGACTTTGTTGCCTTCAAGGAGCATCCCATTTTTTGACTTTCTGTTAGGTAAATGAAGTTCAAACATTAAAGAGGATCCATAGTTTATACCATCAGTCCAGGAGCCCACTGGGAAAGCAATGAGGACAGCATCATTGTTTGAGGAATCCAACAACTACAGAATACCTAGACATTGGTGAAAAGGTGAGAAAAGGTTCTTAAGTACCTGCACTAGAGAGTATGTGGACATTTGTCAAAAAGAGGCTCCTACCAAGCATAGACTGTTCAGTGTTGGTTCTAATGCTTTGAATTAATCCTGTCCCCAAATCAGGAATCTGTGTGACCAAAATGCTGAAGGTCTTTATCCCCAATTAGTTTTGGTCAATCGATAAAGAGTCAACAGCCAATGGCTGGGCAGGTAGACTGAGGTGGGACCTTGAAGTTGCATGGGCTCACCATGACTTGGGGGAGAAGGATGGTACATTATAGCTGCACGAGGGAACCTGCAATATAAGAATTCAGGTAAGTGGCCACTGGCACTAAGGAAGACTCATAGAGGAACATTTCACTAAAGCAGACCACAGGAGAGAGGATGTTCTGCTAAAGCAAACAGCGAAAGGACAGATGATGGATTCTTTGCTAACAACCTGCATGAATTGGTCCACCTTACATTGTGTAGTTGAGCTCCATTTGGACTTGGCTGATTGGATGTACATGCTGAGGCAAGACATGTGCTGAGGCAAGGCATGAGGAGGACACTGATGTTTGGAGGGTAAAAATAGGACTCAATGGGGTGACAGAGATGGAGCTTGGCTTGCTGGTACAGCTAGCTGTGCAATATTTGTGAGTCTTGTGTCTTCAAGGATCTTCGCTTAGAGAGTTACAGATGAGAACTTCTGGTGTTTCTGCCTGGCTGTCTCTGCTAGGTTGTGTCACTGCTGTTGCTAACCCAACTCTACTGAACAGGATGGTTGGTGTATCCGTGAAGTATTTGCGAGTGGTGGACCTAGCTGCTGCTGCCTGCTAACCTGTGAACTGAACTGCCAATTTCCAGACAACACAGATGGGAATTGCTCCAAAGAACCTTTCTAAACAGGTCCACTTCCCCTCCCTGTATCCTTTGTTTTCCAATATCTCTGGTGGGTGCATGACTATGAGGGAGGTTAAAACGTTTAAGATCCATCATTAAAAATAGGATTTGAAAAAAAACCTGTAAGTTACAGGTGTACCTCCAGCTGTGGACTGAAACTTTATTCCAAATTCACATCTCATTATGTCTTCAATTATGAAGACTCTGGATTAACTTTCTTTACTTACTGGTATATTCTTAATGCATTTAATGCCCATGTTTATCTCTTTAGGCTCCATTTTACTCTGTCTCATCAGTATCAGTCTTACAAAAATGTTATTTTTAGTGACTTTAAGAAGGGGAAACAATCTGTCATGATTTTAAGGATGGAAATGAGAAGAGAAAAAACAATCTGCATGTAATTCAAATGGTTTCCTTTTGACTTGTAAATTGGAATTTTTTTGATATATTATACAAAGTGTAGCACAGTCTATTTCTAATTTATAAAATATCTGACTAATAAATTACACTTCAAAATTCTGATATTAATAAATTAAACTGGAAATGAATATAACATTAAGAAACACATCCTCTTTTAGTCTGAATGTAGTTTATACATTTAGTCTTTCAAATGTTTGCCCTAGTCCTTGGGTCATTCTGTGAAGCTCTCTATTTGCAGCTGCAAAATTCTTATTGCTTTGAGAATTTGACTGTTGCACAGACATTATAAAAATTCAGGTTAAAAATATAAAGTTTACTAATGTATATCAGAAGTCAGAAAATCTCTGTCCACTACATGGCCATTACAAACCTTCCTGTCCCCATAGGTCATTACTTACTACCCCTCCACTTCCTTTTGGTACTTTCATTACTGCTACAGGCTAAGCCTCAGATGAAGGAGATAAGGGCAAATGGCAAAACGCTATAAAGTTATAATCAAAAATATTTTCATACTTCATCCCTAGAGAGTATAACTTCCCTTGACAACAGAAAACTTTCTCCTCATTCTCTTCTTCTGTTCTGTATTTTAAAATATTAACATTAAACGCAAAACTTTACCAAACTAGATTTTGTCTTCAGCAATCCTTTAAATCAAACTTGTCTGTAACCATTATTTTCGCTGGACCTCAAATTCTCTATTCTGAGTAATATACTAACCTTCCTGGCTATTTCTGCCTAATTACCAGCAAGAATTCTGAACTACAGGAATGTAATAGGCAATGGCTAACACTCTTGATTAAGTTTATTGGAAATATGGGCTAAATAAGGCACTTTAATTAGTATCAGGCAGAAGGATGAACGTATCTCCAACAAAGCGCAAACTGTTGAAGCACGAAAAAGGTGGAAAACGTGTCTGAGCCATAATTGTGGACGAAGATGGCAGAGACAAACCTGTTTCCTGTCGTGCAAGATGAGTTTGGGGTGGGGGGAGTAAGCTCCCTTGTAGCACTCAGGCTGTGGGTGTTTAGGTTACCCACCCCTGGGAAACAGCTATCCACTCAAATCTTTTAATTCATTTTAAAGGTTACTATGTTCATATAAAACCACAAAAGCTATTTTGGTCGAATTTCCGTGTGAAGAGTAGTGTTAAAGCCTATGAGGTCCTTATAGTAATATTTTTCTCTCTGATACTGAAGAATATTAATTGACTAAAATATTCATTAATAAATTTCCTATCAGAATGTTTCTATAACTACCTATGAATATTTTAGACATTTACTGAGCAATGTTCCACAAAACTTTTAGTACTTGTGAAAAATATTAGTATTAAAGAAATATGTAAGTAATAAATTGAATGTACAGTTTTATAAAAGCTATGATAACCAAATAGGAGCCAAATATAAAGAATAGATTTTTTTATGATTCCATTCATTTATCTTTGATACTGGTATGTTCTTTCCTGGAGTATAGGCAAAAATAGACTAAAAAAAATGGGTGTTGCAACTTTTTCAAACTATCTTTAAAGACACAGATACGATGCAAGTATTGACGTAATATAAAGTTTTAGTGCCTGCCATTTACCTTGTGAAGCAATGCACTTATACATATTACAACCAAATAAAATTTCTTGAGATTGGATAGAATAAGGTATGGCAGTGAGAGCTCTTAGGACAGTTGGCTTTCACAGCCTCACAGACTGGGAGTGGAGTTGAAATAAGCAAAGGTAAGTGCTAAAACAGAACTTCTCAAGAATTCAAGTGGATGAGTGTGTTTTCAATTCTTCTGGGGTGACAAGACTTCAATTATATTAGCCATTAAGGTGACGGAGCGCAAAGTGGGAATTTTTATCCCTTAGCTAAGAAGCTTCTGCCATTGGCTTTGTTTACTATTCAAAGAACATTTTTCACAGACCTGAGACACCAAAAAATGAATGGAAATGAAGGTACACTAGAGAGGCATACCCAGCTAACACCACTATAGAGGCATACACAGATAACACCACCGCAGAGGCACACATGGATAACACCACTACAGAGGCACACATGGATAGCGCCATTACATGGATAGTGCCATTAGATGCACATACAGATAACACAAAATTATGAATAAGGATTCATGTACAGTCTTAAGTGCATAAATTAAGAAGAATATAAGCCAAAGCCAAAGATTCCACATGAAGATATTGGGAAAATAAACAATAAAGCAAACTAAACTTTTCAAAAAGAAGAAAATCATATAAGTTAGAAGTTAATTTAGCAGAATATAGAGGAGGGAAAGATTTAAGCAGAGAGGAACTAGGAGGAGAGAAGAGTCAAGGGGTAGGAGAATGGAAAACTAACACTATGACACTTGGAAAAGGCCACGTGGAAACTTATTATTTTATCTGCTTTCTAAAAGCATGCATTAAAAATGTTTAACTGGACTTATCCTACATGGGAGGTAGAATAGAGTGGCAGGGATAATGGGTCCCCCAGTCATCAGAGGTCATCAAACATAAAGCCTACTGCCAGGATTACAATACATGCCTTAGAGTTGTTGGTCAAAAGGGTTCCAAAGACTTCCAAACAATTCAGGCAAGTGTCAATGCTCCTGGTTTCCACCTGGAATATTATAAGACACTATTGCTGAAGACATCACATACTTTTGCTACAGGGCATAGAGCAATAGTTTGTAGCCTGTGGGTTGCAACCCCTTTGGGAGTTGTATATCAGATATTTACATTATGATCCAAAACAGTAGTAAAACTATGATTATGAAGTAGCACCAAAATAATGTTATGGCTGGGGGTCACTCCAACACCAGGAACTGTATTAAAGGGTCTCAGCATTTGGAAGCTTGAGAACCATTGGCATAGATCAATGAACTTGATACCCAGAAGCTTCCTTCCTACTAATTAGCTTTCATTTTTTTTTCAGGAAGTGCTAAGGAGGTTGCTGTGGGAGAAGAGTCATCACTTTCCTGTGAACCTTGAATACTACAATCATGACCAGACTTGGCAATGTATAACCATTTTTATAACAGTGAGATAAATTTTACCAACCACTATCTGTAGGTTGCTCATAGTCCAGCAGTGGATGGCTCCATACCCACAGGAACAATAATAGTTGGAAAGAAGAGGAGGAGGAGGAGGAGGAATAACAACAACGAGTTGGGAAGAGGACATGATAGAATCTAGGACCATAAATTATATACATATATAAAATTCTTAAATAATAAACTGACATTTAAAATTTTAAAGAACATTTTAAACTTGGCCCAGACAAAACGGAAAGCTCAATTTTAAAAGGGACGACAATTAACAGATGATTAAATTGCAAGACTGCACATGCTCACATGAACACGCATACACACCCACCCCCACAGGGAAGTGCACACACTATGTGGATGTGCACACTGTGAAAACTAAAGATCAGTGAAAATGTGGAGGACCTGAAACTCTTGTACACGGCTAGTGAGAACAGAAAAGGTCCAGAAAATGAGTGACAAGGTGTGCTTATTCTTTAAAGGGCTAAATCCAGAATTATCACATTCCTGTTAAGTATACACCCAAGTATTTGATGCAAATAATTTACTTGAACAAATACGTGTATGCGGCATTTTGCAAAACACAAAAGTTGTAAACAATTCCAGAATCAATTTACAAAAATAAACAGAGAGACAAAGTATGTGTATGGATATATGCATACAATAGTACATTACCAGAAACTTGCTATAAGATATATGACATTATTATACTCATGAAATTTCCAGAAGAGGCAGCAAAGCAGAATATGGACAGAGAGTACATTAGTCATTGCACAGAGCCAGTAGGATTGGATGTCAGTAGCTGATAATACAGAGCTCATTTGTGAGGTGACAGAGGTATTCCACAATTAACAGTGGGGTGGACTGCACAACTTGGTAATTACGCTATTCTATTACTTTCAAATATTTACTGCAGCTAAGTAGTAAACAAGTCCCATCAACTTAAATAAATCCTCCATGAGTGCAGATAGAAGACTAAATAAGTTATGATTTTACTCCTATTCTTTTTTACATAAAGAACAGACAATACAAAAAAAAAACAGACTAGGAACATCTCAATCCAAAAATTAAAGAGATGAGGCAGAAAATACCTATTTCTAACTGAGTTGGTTATATGACATGAAGGGCTGTTGGAGATCAGTTCCTATGCTCTGATTCAATCAGGAATCTGCATATCCAGATGCTGAAGGTACTTGTCTCCAATTGGTTTTTGATCCATCAGTAAAGATGTCAATGACTAACAGCTGGGTATGGGGAGGGACACTTAAGAGTTGCACAGAGTAGGAAGCAGAGAGGAAGGCAGATCACTATGACTCAGAGTAGAAGGACGGGACTCAGGAGCAGTAGGATATAAAGCCAACCAGCGATGTGAGATTTCGCCTAAGTGACCACTGGCCACTTTTCTGATTGGGCCTGGGGTAGCAGAGAAAGTTTTAGGAGTGCCCAGCCTTTAAGGGAGACAAGGCATTTAAATATAAGCTAATGAAAAATCTACCAAGAAGAACTCTCAATTCTGAACATCTATGCTCCAAATGCAAGGGAACCCTCATTCGTAAAAGAAACTTTACTAAAGCTCAAAGCACATATTGCACTTCACACAATAATTGTGGGTGACTTCAAGACACCACTCTCCTTAATGAACAGATCAGGAAAACAAAAACTAAACAGAGACATAGTGAAACTAACAGAAGTTTTGGACGAAATGGATTTAATAGATATCTATATAACATTTCATCCTATATCAAAAGAATATACCTTCTTCTCAGCACCTCATGGTACCTTCTCCAAAATCGACCATATAATTGGTCGCAAAACAGATCTCAACAGATATAAGAACGAACTAATCCCATGCCTCCTATCAGAACACTTCAATAGCAACAAAAAAGACAGAAAGCCCACATACACATGGAAGCTGAACAATGCTCTACTCAATGATAACTTGGTCAAGGCAGAAATAAAGAAAGAAATCAAAGACTTTTTAGAATTTAATGAGAATGAAGGCACACAATACGCAAATTTATGGGACACAAAGCAGTACTAAGAGGAAAACTCATAGCTCTGAGTGCCTCCAAAAAGAAGCTGGAGAGAGCATACACTAGCAGATTAACAGCACACCTGAAGGCTTTAGAACAAAAAGAAGCTAATACAGCCAAGAGAAGTAGAAGGCAGGAAATCATCAAATTCGGGCTGAAATCAACCAAGTAGAAACAAAAAGAACCATACAAAGAATCAACAAAACCAGGAGCTGGTTCTCTGAGAAAATCAACAAGATAGATAAACCAATAGCCAGACTAACCAGAGGGCAGGGAGACAGTATCCAAATTAACAAAATCAGAAATGAAAAGGGAAATATAACAACAGAAACTGAGGAAATTCAAAAATCATCGGATCCTACTACAAAAGCCTGTACTCAACACAACTGGAAAATCTGGATGAAATGGACAATTTCCTAGACAGATACCAAACACCAAAGTTAAATCAGAAACAAATAGACCATGTAAACAGTTCCATAACCCAAAAGAAATAGAAGCAGTCATTGAAAGTTTCCAAACAACAAAAAGCACAGGACCAGATGGTTTTAGTGCAGAATTCTATCAGACCTTCAAAGAAGACCTAACACCAATACTCTTCAAACTATTCCACAAAATAGAAACAGAAGGAACACTACCCAACTCGTTCTATGAAGTCACAATTTCGCTGATACCAAAACCACAAAAAGATCCAACAAAGAAAGAGAACTTCAGACAAATTTCCCCTATGAATATGGATGCAAAAACACTCACTAAAATTCTTGCCAACCAAATCCAAGACACATCAAAACGATCATTCACCACGATCAAGTAGGCTTCATCCCAGGAATGCAGGGGATGGTTCAATATATGGAAATCCATCAATGTAATCCACTACATAAACAAACGCAAAGAAAAAAACCACATGGTCATTTCATTAGATGGTGAAAAAGCATTTGACCAAATTCAGCATCCTTTCATGTTAAAAGATTTGGAAAGATAAGGAATTCAAGATCCATACCTAAATATAGTAAAAGCAATATATAGCAAACCAGTAGCCATCATATCTAAATGGAGAGAAACTTGAAGCAATCCCACTGAAATCAGGGACTAGACAAGGCTGCCCTCTCTCCCCATATCTATTCAATATAGTACTTGAAGTTCTAGCTAGAGCAATTAGACAAGAAAAGGAGGTCAAAGGGATACAAATTGGAAAGGAAGAAGTCAAATTATCACTATTTGCAGATGATATGATAGTATACTTAAGTGACCCAAAAAACTCCACCAGAAAATCCTACAGCTGATAAACAACTTTAGCAAAGTGGCTGGATATAAAATTAACTCAAGTAAATCAGTAATCTTCCTATACTCAAAGGATAAATAGGCTGAGAAAGAAATAAGGGAAATGACACCCTTCACAATAGTAACAAACAATATGAAGTATCTTGGTGTGACTCTAACCAAACAAGTGAAAGATCTGTATGACAAGAACTTCAAAAGTCTCTGAAGAAAGCAATTGAAGAAGATCTCAGAAGATGGAAAGATCTCCCATGCTCATGGGTTGGCAGGATTGATATAGTAAAAATGGCCATCTTTCCAAAAGCAATCTAAAGATTCAATGTAATTCCCATCAAAATTCCAACTCAATTCTTCATAGAGTTAGAAAAATTCTCAAATTCATCAGGAATAACAAAAAACCCAGGATAGCGAAAACTATTCTCAACAGTAAAAGAACTTCTGGGGGAATCCGTGTTCCAGACCTCAAGCAGTACTACAGAGAAATAGTGTTAAAAACTGCATGGTATTGGTACAGTGACAGGCAGGTAGATCAATGGAACAGAACTGAAGACTCAGAAATGAACCCACACACCTATGGTCACTTGATCATTGACAAAGGAGCTAAAACCATCCAGTGGAAAAAAAAAAAGATAGCCCTTTCAACAAATGGTGCTGGTTCAACTGGCTGTTAGCATGCAGAAGAATGCAAATCGATCCATTTTTATCTCCTTGTACTAAGCTCAAGTCCAAGTGGATCAAGGGCCTCCACATAAAACCAGACACACTGAAACTAATAGAAAAGATATTGGGGAAGAGCCTTAAACACATAGGCACAGGGGAAAATTTCCTGAACAGAACACCAATAGTCTATGGTCTAAGATTAAGAATTGACAAATGGAACCTCATAAAATTACAAAGTTTCTGTAAGGCAAAGGACACTGTCAATAGGACAAAAGGCACCCAACCCTACATGCAACAGAGGGCTAATATCCAATATATACAAAGAACTCAAGAAGTTAGACTCCAGAGAGTCAAATAATCCTATTAAAAAATGGGGTACAGAGCTAGACAAAGAATTTTAAACTAAGGAAACTGAGAAGCACCTAAAGAAATGTTCAACATCTTTAGTCATTAGGGAAATGCAAATCAAAACAATCCTGAGATTCCACCTCACACCAGCCAGAATGGCTAAGACCAAAAACACAGGAGACAGCAGTTGTTGGTGAGGATATGGAGAAAGAGGAACACTCCTCCACTGCTGGCGGGATTGCAAGCTGGTACAACCACTCTGGAAAGCAGTCTGGTGGTTCCTCAGAAAACTGGGCATGACACTCCTGGAGGATCCTGTTATACTACTCCTAGGCATATACCCAGAGTCTTCCCCTGCATGCAATAAGGACACATGCTCCACTATGTTCATAGCAGCCTTATTTATAATAGCCAGAAGCTGGAAAGAACCCAGATGTTCCTCAACATTCCCTGGAAGAATGCATTCAATGGAATACTACTCTGCAATTAAAAACAATGAATTCACGAAATTGTTAGGCAAATGGTCAGAACTTGAAAATATCATCCTTAGTGAGGTAACCCAACCACAAAAGAACACACATGGTATGCACTCACTGATAATTGGATATTAGCCCAGAAGCTTGGAAAACCCAAGACACATTTCACATATCAAATGATGCCCAAGAAGGAGGAAGAACAAAGTATGGATACTCTGGTCCTTCGTAGAAGGGGGAAGAAAATATCCACAGAAGGAGATACAAAGACAAAGTGTGGAGGAGCAGAGTCTGAGACCATCCAGAGGCTACCCCACCCAGGGATCCATCCATCCCACATACAGTTACAAAACCCAGACACTATTATCGATGCCCACAAGTGCTTGGTGACTGGAGCCAGATATAGCTGTCACCTGGGAGGCTCTACTAGTGCATGAGAAATACAGAGGGGGATCTCAGCCAGCAATTGAACTGAGCACAGGGTCCCCAATGGAGGAGATAGAGAAAGGATCCAAGAAGCTGAAGGGGTTTGGAACGCCATAGGAGGAACAGCAATATGAGCCACCCAGTACTCCTAGATCTCCCAGGGATAAAACCATCAACCAAAGAGTACACATGGAGTTACCCATGGCTCCTGACACATAGGCAGCAGAGGATAGCCTTGTTAGATACCAAGAGGAGGAGAGGACCTTGGTCCTGGAAAGATTTAAAGCTGTAGGGTTGAGGAATATCAGGACAGGGAAGCGGGAGAGGGTTGATTGGGGAAGGAGAGATGGCTTATGGGATTTTCGGGGGAGGGAGGAACTAGGAAAGGGGACAATATTTGAAATGTAAATAAAGAATATATCTAATAAAAAATAGGCTAATATGTGTGTCTTACATTTGCAAATCTAAAGATAATTCCTGGGCAGGTGCATGCATGTGAAAGCTAAAACTCACTGCTACAAAGGGTAATTTTCAAGAAGTGCTATCTGAAATTCTCAGGGACAAGGTTTTACAGAAGAAAAGAAGGAAGAGTACAAAGTGATTTGACGTGGACCTTATGAAATGTAGGGTAGAAGAACAAGACTAGTCAACGGAACAGAGTGGGGTATGGTCCCAGAGAAAATGCAAGTCTGAGTGGTGGCAGGCAAGGGTTTGGGGAGGTGAGCAGTTTGAATGGCTGCTTCTGGAGACCACAGTTTTAAATTTCTGCTCTTAATACTTAGCCCCCCAATATCTTGCCAAAATTCTTGCTTCAAAGCAATGTGATTCTTGTTCATTTTCTCTTCAGAACCTAACCAGGGCTATCCAGGATCTCAGTAGAAGTTTCCTGAACGATCAAGATGTATATTGACACCATGCAAGAACGAAAAAAAAGCAGGTTTCAAATGAACATCTGACTCCCTCAGGCCAGAGTGGCCATTTTAATTAGATACAGTAAAGCTTCTCAAAGTTAAATCAGGTAAAGAGACTATCCCCTCGGTTTCATTTTCAAAGTCATATTCAAAGTTTGAAGCATGGTAAGTAAGCAAATGACAGCTTCATCATTCCTGATTTTTGTGTGGTATTACTTTTAACTGTTCACTCACTGGAACATTCCAAGCATCAGTGCAGAACATTTTCTACATTTATTCACAGTAGAACCACAGGAAAGGGGAAGCTACTACGGCACGACGGCAGTAATCTCTAGTTTCCCCCAACTCACACAGTCCTTAAAAATGACTTAAAAACAAACATTTGCTGCCTAAAGATCTACTTCATACTTGTATCAGTCAGATAGGTAGTGGTGGTGGGAACATGGAAGGAGTGGGAGGGAGGAGATGTGGGAGGGGTTGGAGTGAGCAGAAGTAGTGATGTAATTGTGTTTTAATTAAAAATGTATATCAGATAAAGAAATGCACATGGTGATCCCAGTAGATTTGAGACAAAGGTAGCCAACTGGTTATTGTCCCTAGGAACAAGAGCATATACTTGTGCATATAACAAGATATATTTCTTTGGATGAAATAAAATGTCTTATTTTTATAATCAACTAGCTTACTGTGGCCTTGATGCTTCAGCCTGGTCTGTCTGGAGTTTTTCTCCTCCTTCCACCTCCATTGTGCAATAAACGATTCGATTGGGAGCCACAGATTTCAGTCCCTGAACTTCCATGATGACAATCTAAAGGTAAAATAATTTGAAATTAATATGTGAAGTTGATAGTGGTCAATAATACAGAGAAATGACAGCATGAATAGTTTGGTAAGGGGCTCATGAGACCCATTCCCACTCTTAGCTGAGGATCTATTGGCAGAAGATGGGTCCTGGGAAAAGAGAGAGCCAGTTTTCTTCAGAGTTGTAACTCTTGGCATGTTAACTGTGCTCTAATGGATGGCTTTACACCCATGGCCATTTGGGTCATACTAATTTTGGACTCAGTGGAAGATACATATACGTATGTGTGTGTATGTGTATATATATGTGTATATATATATGTATATATATATACATATATATATACACATACACACACACAAACATACACACACCCATATATACATATACACACATACACGCACACATATATATATATACACATACACACACACATATATATATATATATATATACACACACACATACACACACATGCACACATATACACACATGCACACACACATATATACATACACACACATTTGAGACGACATAAACTTCGAAGTTGGGAGACAGGCATGAAAGCATGAAAGGGATCTGGAAGGAGTTGGAGGAGGGGAGATGAAGGATCCATGTGATTGAAATATATTATATATATGTATGAAATTCTCAAAGAATAAATAATAACTTTGGAAGGAATGGCAGCATGGACATTCAGAGGGAAGAAGAGCAACTAATAAACTCATGGTCATTATATGGCTGGTACATATAAGTGAACAGTAAAGCCCTCCAGGTCTACTTTCCGAGGAAGGGGATAAAAGCAGCCTTTAACATTAGTGAGAGAGAGCCAATAATCACAGGCCATCTAACTGAATTGTAGCTATTTCAATTGATTCTGAACACAACCTGATCATGCAACTACAGAAAATAAAACTGAGCTGCGCTGTGTGCGCCATTACCTCCCCTCGGACTCTCTGTGTCTAATGTAATGAGAAGAAAATAGACAAGGTTGTCGTACAAGCAAAATGAAGAGAGGCATGTGTACACGACACTTAAATACACATCTGGGCAGCATGGTGGAACATGGTCAGGCATCAGCAGACCCACAAGCAGGCACAAATCTGCTAGTCTAATATCAATGTAAAAGTTCAATGTGAAACATAAGCAGATTCAAGCCACAGACCCCTTGCAGGTCACAGACTCCTATGTTGACCAACATTTGCTTTTCTTGTTTTGCTTGATTTTAGCCTTCACATGGTTTGTTCTGTGAGTTAGCTTATACACTGCCTTTTCATTCCTTCTACAGGCTCTGTGGGTGGAGCTTATGCAAATGTAGTTCTGTAAGTCTAACTGCCTTTTATACCATAGATGTCCTCAGTCCATTTGATATACACGGAATGAGCTGAGGCAGGCACTGCTTGGATGCTTCCCACACATCAGTACACAGAAAATGAGGGGAGAAGGGGTCCTTTCTGCAGCTAACATGTAGTAGCAAAAGTAACGCACTGAGCCACAGGCTGGTGGTACAGCTGTGCTGGAAGAGAGCTTGGTAAAGAAACAGGAACAGGGAGGGAAGGGGGCAAGAGCCATGCGCTTGAAAGGAGGCGCCGTTTGAGCAAAACTTTCCAAACCTGTACTTTACCTCCTCTAGCCTAGATTCACTATTTGGTTAAGACACGTTCTACACTGGACCAATCCTAAGCCTAAAATGGAAATGTTACAGGTAGACACTGAATTTACCACTGGCTTTTAAGAGGTTTCATAGTTGAAATCAGGATCCAAGGATCCAGCTTTGCTTAGTGGGACTGGCTGCTGTCACAGCCTGTAGCTGGAAGGTGAGCCGGCCCTCCCTCGGGTGTTCTGAGCATCCTCACTTAACAGGATTTCATTGTGATGCTGGACAACATCACTCATCTGTGAAACTCTGTGAGCACGGAGAGCAATTTCGTATTAAGCTATGGGCACAAAATACCTGCCTTAGACAGATATGGTGACAAAGGCAGTCAAAACAATTTTATAAATATGCAAGCTTCTCAGACCACACAAAAGGAAGTTTCAGCTTGCACTCGCTTCTTTAGACAATAACTGCTAACTCAATAGCTTAATCTAACATGGTGGCAATAAAGCACAGAGTAACAATTTAGTCATTATCCTAATTCTGGCTTTGAAAATGAAAAAGTATTCCTAAGTTATTTATAATTTATGAAGATTTTTAAAAACAATGCCCAGAACTGTATTTTTTATTTTTGAATATTTACTTAAAGTAGAAATTTATATATTATTTAAATCATTTTCTCTGTCTTTTTCCCCCATAAAAATTAAAATGATAAACTTCTTAGGATAAAGTTACACTACGATTATATAATTTAGGAGAAAAAACTTCTAAAAGTACTAGCATATCTTTTTTTTTTTTCAGCCAGCCAAATAGCTATGGCAGTACATGATGAAAAAATATTCAATGTGTAATCCACGGTGTGGTTGCAAATTAAACTATTTTATATTCTGAAGCTGGGGAGACTGAGAAGAAACCCCGAGGCAACGCAATTTGGCAAAGCCATTAGGCAAGCCCAGGATGAATTGAGCTAGAAGATGGCCCCATGTCTTCGCTCTGACACTAGGTTTAATACATTTGCCTACAAAGCAAACCTGGAAGTGAGGAAAGAGAGGCAGCCGCATTATCCCCAGGTCCATTAAATGGAAGGAAAAAGAACCGAAGCAGATACTTGCTTTTTTTCTGCTACCACTTAGCAAGCTGAACATCACCAAAGAAAATTAAAAGCTACCTCCAAGATTGGATGTCTCTGTCACTGCCACCCAGCAGATACAGACAGTGTCACTGGGAATGGCACAAAGTGATACAGTCTAAGGAAGGAGCTATACTCCTTCAGTGAAAGTTTTGGCAGAGGGGCTGGGGGGATGGCTCAAGAAGTAAGGAGCTGGTTCTGCAATCTTGAGGATCTGGGTTCAGATCGGCAACACAGCTATGTGGCAGCAACGCCTGACATCCTAGCACTGTGTGTTGGGTTAGGTGTGGGGTAGAGACAAGCAGATCTGGAGGGTTCACTAGCCAGGCAGCCCGGCTGAAATGGAGAATTCCAGGTTTCCAGTGAGAAAGATGAATGTTTGAGGAAGACAACCTGATGTTAACCTCTGGCTCTTACATATGCTCACAAGGGTAAGTGCAAACATAATTGTGCACAGGCACACCCACACACGCCATTTCAGGAAATACATAAATTTATACTTAACACTGCTAACATTTGCACAGAGAAGAGATTATCACGAGTACAAACTGGCGTGTAAGCTAAATAATGGCCTGACTCTTTATGATAATACAGTCTTTTATCATCATCAACTTTACATAAGGTCTTTCTCCCAGGACGTTTGCAGGAATGGGTGTATATACCCAAAGACACATCCCACATTTCTAGATTAGACACAGACACAGATTAACACCCAATCACGCAAGACACAAAGGAGGAGCATTGGCATCTCTGGTTCTCTGGGTTTGTATGAAATGGATACAACTTCTGTGGTTTGGCAAACGCACTCTTAAACCTGTGTTATTTGTTTCGGTTCTGGCCATGTTTCCTATCTTGACAATAAAAGTAAAATCCCTGGAAAAGACTTCTCTGACTCTCAGCATTTCCAGTGTCTAACACTGTGCTTTACAACTGTGTACTTGGTTAAATTCTAGAATGATAATCCCACAGGTGAAGGAAACTAAAACCAACGCTGATCAAAGACAGATTAGGCAGAAGCCAGCTATATACTGAAATCCTATTCCCACCCCAGTGTTTTTGATATTTATTTTTATCAATGTAATTATACTAGCTTATGGGGAGCACACATATATCTCAAAGCTGTTTCATTAATTCTTATACAAGTGTTACAATTAAAACACAATTTGTATTCATGTGTATATAGAGCATATTTGTTCAGAAAATGAGGAGTGCTTTAACATTTTCTAAACACATTACCCTGCTTTTAAATTCTAAACCTTATCCCAAAGGTCAATGGCAATTCTAGTGCAGCTTCATTTCTGCAGTGAGGGGGAGGGAAGACGACTCACCTCTAACGTGAATGACAACACCACGTCAGACTTGGACAGCTGGATCTCATTCTCATCTCCCAGGTCCAAAAAGGCAGAATTCTGCGAACGCTTTAGTTTCTGTAATTTAAACTCCGGACCACCTTTTGAAACTGGAAGACTCTCTAAATTGGCCATTAGCAAGTTCACCGAGGCTCGCAACTCTTCTATGTACATACTCTCCATTTCTTTCGAGATAAATCTGGGGAATCTTCTCTCCTTAAAAATAATTTAAAACATGTTAGGCTGGACCCATTGTAGTTACATCAGAAAAGATTACATGACACAGTGACTCCTCTGTACAAAACTATGATACTTGTCATATAACACATCTGCCAACTACAGTTTGGGTGCTTTAAAAACCCCAGGTTTTCACAGTCTTGACTATATCTAAAGATACATTTTATGTATTTTATGAGGAACTATTGTGTTATGGAATGATCACTGTGTATACACTTTCAGATTGATCATTGTTACAAGATATGCATAAATAAAAACAGGTATGGAGAAATGATTTAGTGTATAGATGAGTCTCAATTATCCATCAGTTTTGAAAAAGCAGGAGTAAGTGACCTGCAAGGAAATATTCAGTATATACCCTTCTTCTAATCAGAAGAAAATCATCTTGGCACCATTTTCACCATGTATGTGCATGTTTGGATAGTTATACTCTTTGTACTAAGTATTCACACCAAAAACTCCTTTTGCTAAAAGAATATGGATATAGTTCTAGAATTGGATTGCACAAACATGAAAAGATCCCTTATGGCTATAATTCAGTCCTTCACTAAAGGTTTAGGAAAGATTTAATTTAAAGCGAAAGGCCAATTTATGATAGAAATCTGTTAAGTGAAGATAACAGATTAATCTGGAAGATTCTATTTAATTCTAGGAGTGTATTGAAAGCTTTTTTCTTTTAAATCTTTGCAATCACTGTTTCATTTTATACACTAAATTAAAAACAAAATCCCAGGGACTGGGGAGATGGCTCAGCAGTTAGGAGCACTTATTCTTTCAGAGGACCTGGGTTTGATTCCTGGTAACCACTTGGTTCCTTAAAACCATCTGTAATTTCAGGTCCAGGAGAATCCCACTGCCCTCTCTCTACTTACCTCCACAGGCATTAGGCATGCATGTGATGGTGGACATGCATGCAGGTAAAGTACTTATACTCATAAAATACAACAAATAAATTGAAATATATAAAATATTAATATTTAGAGCTAAATTATCTTCGAGAAGACTATGCTAATTTATAGTTCACAAAACTGCAAACGAGAATATTTTCCCCTTAAATTTTTGCTAACCTGACATTTGCTTTTTCCTTCAATGCAGAGGAAAAGCTGTATTGCACTAAGTCAAGAGTAATAATGTCTGTCCCAGTGTCAACTCGAGGCTCCAGGATGGAAGCTTAGTCACCTTTCAGGTGATTCTTGAATGCTTCAGAAAATGTCAGCCAGTGTTGTTTCCATTGGTGTCATTCAAAATCTCACCTTTGATAACTGCATCCCTAGCAGCAGTGAAATGCACCGAGAATGCTCCTAAGAAATGCACCTGACCTCTGACTCGCTCACACCAGAGTCGCTCGCACTGTGTAGAGGAGGACATCTAGCATCAGACCAGGAATCAGCATCGGAGTCCTGGCCCACATGTTTGCTCTTCTCCAGCATAACCTTCATATACTCCTCTTCAAATAGTTTATGTATTATTAATACCTAATTTTCCCTAAGATTCATATGTTGGAAGTGGCATTAACAAAATGCAAGTTTGCATATACCGCAGGACAATTTCTTAATTTCTTTGGGGGGGGGGAGGACCCAAGGTGACTTAGAATGTTTTTTTGTTCAATAAAAGTTAAAAGAAAACATTAAACCACAACTATGAATCTTTTTAGATGATTTAATAAATTTTATATTGGTAACTTTGTCTGGTGCCTGTAGATATCAACAGACAGCAGTTTTGTAGGGTAAAAAGTTAGAGCTTACTTCTGGGTTTTGAAAACCCACCAATCTCTGAGCTGAGCTTGAAAACTCATCAATCCCTGGACTTGTCCATAGCTCAAGACTTGAAATTCTACCAATCTCCATCTTGGAAATCTCTATCCTGGAATACAAGACTTGAAATTCCACCAATTTCCGTCTTGGAAATCTCTATCCTGGAACACTCTGCCTCATCTCCCCAAACATGATATAAAGCCTGCCTCCAGCTAAATTCCCTGCTAGTTCTTGCCTTAGCATTGGCAGCTACCTTGTTGTCTCTCTCTCAGTAAGTCTTTAGTTTGAGCTTTGTTGTGAGGTGTGACTTTGTGTAATTCCTGGCTCCCAACTGCCAGAATACCTTTCCCTTGGGAGCTGCAATAAAATCTACTGGGATTAAGAGCTGTAACACTCACAGCTAGGTTCCCCTAGAACTGGAAAGAGCTGTTGGAAGCTGTCTTATGTGGGTGTGAGAAACTGAACCCACGTCCTCTGACAAGAGTATCAAGTGCTTTTGACCACAGAGCATCTCTGTGATGGTCAAAAATGAAGCAGAACAATGCGGGGACAGATCCATTCAAAGTTAGGGGTGATGCTCATCTGTCACCAGCGTGCCTGCCAGGGACGGCGTTACACCTCCGATGTACTAGGGAGTACCCTTCCTGATTACTATGGATTAAACACTCCAGACATAGAGGTTACAAGCTACCTTCCACAATTTTTGTCTGGAAAAGATGCCAATGTTTGTCTCCTAGCTAAAATCGACCAATGGCTACAATTTAGGTGTGCACTTTAACCACTTTTGTAGCTAACCCAAGAAAATTAAAGAATGCCCCAACACTTTGTTTCTTACGTTCTCTCTTGAATATTTTTACTATTCCATTTGCCCATTGATAATAGATTGAATAATAAGTCGTATTTTCATTTTGTATTTGTGTAGAATTTATAATTTTGCCTTTTAAAATTCTATCTTTACAGAGGAGGGGGAAAGAAAACTTGTGACATATCTGAAAGCTCAGACATATCTTTTTTTTTTTAACTTCCAAGGTGTTGCGTTATGGAAAATTAGCATTAGCACATGAAAAAAACAATATCTGTTTAACTACTGCTAAACACACTTCATCATCATCTGTCAAAGAAGAAACTGATAGGCATCTTGAAAATAAATGTATTACTTCCAGTTTTGTGGGAAACTGACTACATTTGAATTTTATTTATGAAAAACATCCTCATAAGTTTTCATTTAAAGCTTTGGTATTTACGGATAATATTCTATTAACTTCATTTAACCTGCTTCTGTGGCCTCTGGGAAGCAAGAGGATGGATCATCTCTCAGATCAGCCCACATGTTAAACCTGATCATTTTTGTGACTGGGATTAGACAAGGAATTATTTTCATGTTGTTTAACTGTGAGATTTTCTCATATATGAAATTATAATTTGGTCCCATGTCTATTATGGCACACTAGTGTCTCTAACATGATGATACACATTATATCCTGAATCTGCAAGGTCTCTATTACTGTTAGTCACTACTTCAGGTATTCCTGACCTTTCTCCTCTCCTTCCAGTCAGACCCTTACACTGCTGAGTCTCCCAAGGTGATACATTTTTGCTTTCTGTTTCAAAACTACTCAGATTGGATACCTATAATCCCAAAATATGAAATGTTCCAAAATCCAAAGCACTCTGCTGCCACACTTCCAAGGAGGGACAAGTAGAGTCGAAGCATAGGTGCATCTGTGTTTTCAGTAAAGTTCTGAACAGACCTTCAGTCCATGTAATTAAGGTATGAAGCATAAAGGTAATAGACTCTGTGTTCAGACTACAGAGACTACTTACACATACAAATATATGCTAAAATCTGAAGAATTCCAAATCTGAAGTACTTCTGGTTCCAGTCACTTTGGACAAAGGAAAAAAAAAATCAACCTGTATTAATTTTGGGATTCTAGTATCATTTGAACTACTTAGTCCCAAAGGCAATGAACACACTGAGGTACATACATATAAGTATTTGCAAATTCAGTTTTCCCTACCATATTGATAGTCCCTCTCCATTCAAATATAAGAGAAGGACAGTGTCTTACAAATTTGTTAGGAATTTAGTCCTGCCATGGCTTTCTGTTGATAATATGTAGTATGTAAAGACTCAGTCATTATAAAAACACACATGGAGGCTATAGAGATGGTTGAAGGATTAACAGCATTTGTTGCTCTTACAGAGGACAGAGGTTTGAGTCCCAGCACTCATGTGGCATCTTACAACTGTCCCTAACTCCAGTTTTAGAAGATTCAGTACCCTTTTCTGGCCTCCACAGATACACAACATACATACATACATATGTACATGTAGGCAAAACACATACATAATAAAGTAATAATAAATATTACAAATAAGCTATTCTCTTAGCATCTGGCATTTCTTCTGCTCTAAATTGTTGGAGTACCACCAAGAAGATACTGGGCAAAATCCTCTCTTGTCATAAACATAGAAAGTTTTAATAAGTATTAATTATAAAGTCATTTCTTACTATAGAAAATATCAAGTATAACATGGATAAAAAGCCAGGAATAGATCATGGTGAATAGACGAGGGACTCTAACATTCAATATGATTATCAGTGATGTTTTTCAGTGAGGACAGAACTTTACAGCAGAAAATAAGATGAGAGAGGATGAGCATTGTGTGAAGTTGGCGAGAGCTTACTATCCAGCTATTTTGTCAGGTACCAGCATAGATGCTGCTATGGATACACTTTGATGTTATTAACAACTATAATCAGCCAACTCTGAGTAAATCAGATGGTCTACTTTGGAACATGCCCTCTGGGTGTGAGGTGGCCAATTACACCCAAACAAATCAGAGCAATTATGATTACCAGCATTGAGAGGACCTCTCCTGAGATGTCAGCTACTCTTCCCTCCTGCAAGCCCACCCCTACAGTGGCATGTAACTCTGCCCTGGCTGCCTGTAATCCTAGCGATTTCTAGTTGAGTACAAAGTAAACAGAATAGCATTTTATCTTTCCAGCTTTCAGGAGATGGGAATTTTCAGAGATACAGCTTTTTTTTGGAGGCCAATCGTTTTCCTGTAAATAACTTCTTACTCATGCCTCTATGAGGGGAAAAATACCCCAAAACCTCACTGGTTCACTAAGCTGGACTTGAGTGCCATATTCTCGTTAGTGTCATCAATGCCCCATGCACCCCAAATAAATAATTGCTCACATCTTCCCAGTAAAACTTATGCAATGACTCTATGAAGGTTAGCCTTATTCAGCTAGATTTTAAAAACTTTAAGAACAGAATTTAAGTCCTGGAGAATAGGGATTCTGCCTCAAGACAGAAGCCTTGTTTGAATCTCAATCTCCCCCCTGCAGGCCACTTTGCAGCAGAAAACATCATTCCTTCCCGCCCATCTATCCAGATTCCTGTGGGTTCTGTTTCTCTAGAAAGCCTGCACAATACAGGGAAGAAACATTCTGAGTATCCACAGAAGATGGCTGGAAGAATGAGAACAGGTCTGGGTAAAGACCTAGGAGCTAGAAAGGCAAGAGACCATGAGAGCTGAGATGGACTGAGCAAGGGCGAGAGCTCAGAGGTATTTAAGGTCATGCGGAAAGCAATCCAAACACTCCACACTCTACAGACCTCGAGGAACATTTTATTGTCACTGACATGGGGTCTTTCACACAGCTTTTGCAGAGACTCACTGGCGGTTGTGCTGCAGGGTTGGGTGGAAGATGGAAGACTAGCTAAAAGGATGGAACAATTACCCCGGTGCCCGAGACAGTGATGAATGGACCCAAGCACAAGAGGAAGAATGGTGATGACTGTCATCTCATGGAAATATTTCAAAAGTGGCAGCAAGCAGATAGTGGGGGCTTGTGCCTACAGTCTCAGCATTCAAGATGCCGAGGCAGAAAGGTTAGGTTACTCTTTGAGATTATCCTTGGCTATAGTGAGATCCTGTATGAAAAACTAAGTAGAGGTAACATGATTTCCTAATAAATCTTACATGAAGTGTGAGAAAAAAAGTCAAATATGATGCCAGGATTTTTTTGGTTTGAGTAACAGGAAAATTGGCACAACTCAGTCAGAGCTGGTCTACCCTGGTCACATGACCACTCATTTTCTTCTGGCATAGCCAAACCCAGGGATCTGTTCCTCGGTCATAATGATCACCTTCGATGGGTTAGAAACGGAATGTATCACTTATCAGGGGCTCTCCTTAATACTATACAAGCTGTATTTGGCAGGTAGGATTATTTCTGCCTTGTTTTGACCAAGGCAATTATATTTGTACAGCTATATCCTAAGCAGTTGAGATTGTGGTTGCTGATAACAGTGGGCATCCAGCAAATATTGTTCAATAAATGTGAACATCAAAAGATAAATACTTTGCGAACTACTGAACATCTAAAAGTAAACATGGACTCAGCTACTGGCCTTTCCAGCCTTGTCAGCATTTTCCCTACTTCTTTCTAATTGTTTCTTACCTAAAATAACAAAGGTCAATATCCCTATTACATGACACAAATTTCTGTCCTGTGGTTTTATTGTTATTATAATGTTTACACTGCTTCTTTATGAAGTGTGGAAAGGGATGCTCCTGATTGCAAACTGATGATGCACCACTAGTCTGAACTTATCAGACTAAGGAGGTAGCCAATGTAGGGAAAAACCCAATCTTGAGCACAGGAAGTGCCTGTGACCTACTCTATTCATGCAGCAGATCTCTGATATCGGTGAAGTGTATAATCTTCCAAAGCCTCAGCTCCTCTATAGATCCCACACTATCAACTGCCCTTACAGCTCATGGGGTAATGAAAGAAGCATCAACCAACAAGGTCAGTGCACTGCTGAATTAGTCTTTTGAGTAGAATTCTGAGGGCTTGGTTTGGTCTAGTTAAAGCGGAGAACAATGAAGCCTGTTCAACATGCTATGCTGATGTTTCTGCTAAATTGTTTTGCAGTTTTGAAGCATTTTACTCTTCTAACCTTATACAGTTCACTTTTTTCTCCATACTTTCCCCAATTGGTCAAATCTGTACTGAGACCACTGGGCTGTCTGAAAGGGAAGCCTTCTTGGTCAATGCTGATCCAATCTTTTGATACTCGGGGCAGGATTTGTAAAAGGCATTCTTCGTAGACATGAACTTGAGAACAAATCTGAGGCTTTCCTCTTTACCTGCAGCCATCTATAACATTAGTCAACCTGTATTGGAAAACAAGCATACGCAGAGAAGCCTCTGGGTGAACAAGGGCAATTCATACGTAGGTTGCAGTAAGGGTGTATCTAGACCTCTCTCTGGATTCTTTCCTAGCTTTTAGCCTACAAGAAAGACAATCAGCCTACTAGACAGGTTCAATATGACCCTAGCCCTTCAGGTATGACAGTTTAAGTCCTAACATTTCCAGTAGTTTCAAGCTTCTGGATTTCTATGGAGTGAATTGCACAATGCACTTTCTTGAATGGTTCAGATCCTGTATCAATATCTAGAAGAGAGCAGGAAGGCATTTCCTTTAAACTCTACTCTGCATACGAATTCTATTCTTCAGCCTCATTCATAGAACCCCACATGGTCAGTCATTGGAGACTGTCCCTCTAGAAATCTGCCTTGGTTCACACTTGGTTCCTACCAACCTTATTCTCCAATTTCTGTTGTCTTTCTCTTTTACTTTCCATTATCTCAATCTGTTGTGTAGCATTAAATTTAGATAGGCAGAGTATTAGCACTCTGAAAATATGATCATAAATATATTTTTCCTTGGCAGAAGTACAAAATGTAACTGTTGGAGTCAGTATATGGAACATTCCCAGTGCTGCAGAAATTCACTGCCATGGTTTAGGTGCATAGACATACTCGTATTCTGTAGCAAAAGCTGTGAATGTGGCTATACATGTCAGATAAGAAAGAGGTAGGAGGGAGGGCAAGGAGGGGGGACAGAGAGAGAGAGAGAGAGAGAGAGAGAGAGAGAGAGAGAGAGAGAGAGAGAGAGAGAGAGAAAAGAGGGGAAGACAGGCAGGAAGGATACTAGGAAGGATACTATAGGGGAGAGGGGGCAGGGAAGAAGGGAGGAATGGAGAAAGGTACGGAAAGAGAGAAGTGGAGTGGAGATGCTCTATCTAACAAATACTTAGTTTTTGCTCAGCAGAAGGAAGACCTATGTGCTGAAAAATTCCACATGTAATTTTACTATGAAGAATTAAAATTTTTATATCATTGAAATAAAATTAATCTGTCAAGTCACACCAAAGAATAGCTGTGATGGCTAAGACACATCCAGGCAAACACCCAAATTATTAGAAAAAAATAAAAAACCTCAGCTTTTGTTTTAAATAGATTTCTGTTCTCAGAAACAGTGGTTATATAAGTAAAATAACTAGAATTCTAAAAGAAGACACATTTTATCTGTCAGATTCCATCTTATACATTCCAAATTGTATTTCAGACAGTCAATCATTCTATCAGATATTAGTTGGTACCACTATTTGCCAAGCAGTGCACTGGGAATTTTGGAATGTATGTGATCTTTATAAGGAAATTCTTCACCATGACTGTGTTTTTCTTGGTGCAGTAATAAAAATCTTCTAGATCTAGTAAGCAGTAAGTAAACAAATCAGATTCTTTTAAACTAAGGTTATCATTGAATTTAGACAACTCACATATTACATATGGAAACCCCAGGTAAAGAGTGTTCTCTATTTAGAAAATACAAATTCAGACATTTTGGGTTAAAACATTATTAATACAAAAAAGCAAACTATAACTCCTGGTGGGCACGTCTGGCCGTGTCATTTTGGCAGACACACATTTAAATAGGTGAAGACGTGGTGCAGCAGTTAGCATACATACCATACCTTTGCCATCTTCTCTGCCAACTGCAGGCGGCCATCCAGCTCCCTTCTAATCTGGGCTGCTTGTTCATCAGCATTATCCAGCTTAAAAAAAGAAAAGAAATGTGTGCATGTGGACAAATGGTAGCTCAGTGGCATAAAAACAAACATTAAATGACTGGAAAAGGTTCAGGAAGTCTTCCTCATCAGAGGTCTGCTCGATTCCACTACACCCCAGTCATATTACTTTCCACTGGATTTTAGTCCCAAAAAGTTAAATCAATAGCTCAGTTTATTAAGAAATGCAATTATTGTAATAAGTCTGTGCCTAATGCACTGGCAACAAAGCTAAAACAAACCCTTGTTTCCTAGAGGTTGCCTCGACAAGCTCATCCCTCCCATTCTCCTCTCTTCAAGGTCAGTCCTGAACACTTCAGCACCGGTGAATTTCTTCTTTTGTACTCTCATAGATGACAAGAACTTGATTAATTTTTTTGTTTCTTATTCTCTACTTTTAAAAGCATCCCTGCAATTTTTATCTGTACTAATGCCAAACAATTAAAGCACTACTTGAAGGACAACCTCTGCCATTTAAGTCTGCAAGCGTTGTTTATTCCAGGGACAAGACATACGCTGCCAAGCAATCAATGCTCACACATTTCTGCAGGTGGGCATTACTTTAGGGTTCCATTACATGGATTTATATTTGATGGAGGGCAAAGAAAAAATGCAGCCACTATCTTTAAGAAATCCCCCCGTGATATGGAAAATTTTCATTTATGAATTGAAACCATTCTTAACTTTTCCTACCTGTCCTCATGCTCCTCCCCATTCCCAGTTAATCTTTTATTAGTTCATCATGAGATGTGAAACTATTGATACTCAATGTCAAATTCCTTCTTGCTTCAATCCATCCTCCTTCTCAATCCTCACCATCAGAAAGTTATACCAAAGATTATAATAATACTTTAGTCAAGATACGAACAATATTTGATTATGCATGTGTCTTTCTGTGTGAATGTATCCCACATGTGTGCAGGTATTCCTGGAGGGCAGAAGAGGGTGTTGGGTCCCTTGGAGCGCAAGTTGCAGATGGTTGTGAGTGCTGATATTTATTTATTTGTTTGTTCGTTCGTTCATTCATTCATTCCACAGGGGGAAATAAAATAAAAGGCAATTTACATCTAAAGGAATTATAGAATTTTTCTCTGAGGACATTAGTATCTTAAGAAGTCACAAAATCCTTCAACTTTCACCAGAATGGTACTTACATCATCAAAGATATATTTCTCTAGATTAATTGTTCTACTTAATTAAGAAGTGTTGTTTCAGTACTTCTGAATTTTAATGAAGTTTGTTCTGTAGGAGACATTTCACCACTTTAAAAACAAACGCCAATGGCTTAACCGAATTTGTCTGAAGATGTAGTCAAAGAAAAGAACTGCTGCATTGACACTGCAGAACTTCCAGCAGAGACGAGGAGCCCTAGCTTTCACGACTAGCACTGCCATCTCATGAATAATAAAGTCATATTCCTGAACACGTGTACGAATAAATGCTGGGAACAGAGTGTAATATAAAAATAGGTAAGCATTTAAGGGTTTATCTGTTGAGGTTTGGCCTTTTGCTATGTACTGCAATGCTAAATACTAGTCCTCCCCTTCCCCAAGGTCTGGTTGATGCCTATAGCTGGGCAGAAGCAGAGTAGGTGGAGCTTTGGTTCCTGGGCCTGGGATCTGAGGTAGAACCACCAGAGGGAAGAGAGAGAAAGAGTGAGAAGAAGATGCCATGGGATAGATGAATCTTTCAATCATGGCCACGAGGGTTGGCCAGTTGGAGCAAGAACAGCTCAGATGGAACATGAGGAGTTAGAACGCTGAGTTTTTGATAGGGAAGTGGATACTAATAGCTTAGAGGGTAGACATCTGTCCAGGTCTAGCACTTTAAAGGCTTATCATAAATATAAAGGTTTTGTGTCTGCTGTTGGGAACTAAATGGTCCGTGGCAGAGTAGAAACCTCCAAATGGGATTAAATATATAGTACAACACTTCTCCCTTTTTAGAAAATCTCATAAAGGATTTAAGGAACAAATTATGTCAGTTTTTTTTCAACATGTGAAAATCTTGGATTAATATCCCATGTTTTGTCTTATTTTGAATACTTTTGTTTGTAGCTGCTTTATGATAAAATTGATACGCTTTTCTCTCCCCACTCCTCACTTCTTTTTTTCTTCCTCTGAGAGAGGATTTCTGTATGTTGACTAGAGTAGCTTTTGACTCATGAACAAAAATGGCCCCCTTCCCCATCTTGGTCATGACTGCTAGGATTACAGATGTGCACTACTGTGTCCAACTTAGTCTAAAGTGGTACTTTTTCCACTGAGAAAATTGTAGATTTGTAGACTAATGAGAAAGATGAAGGGAATCCATTGTGCCTTTCCCCAGGATATTTAATACAATAAAACCCACCTATCTTATTCAGATTTGCTCAGGTTAAAATGACTATACAGGTCTTTAAATCTACCACTACTGGAGAGACCTGGAACAATTCTGATCCCTCTTGGCATCCTGTAATAACCACACCTTTCTTCTACCCAACCCCCAGCTGGTTAGTTTTGATGATGATGAACTTCCCTTTACACAATGCTTACAAGTATATTCTGCTAAGGCAAAGAGGATTTTTTAAATTTACATAACAAAATAACTTATGCTCCCCAGAGAAGGTAATGCTGCTCAACATTGAAGAGTTTTAGGTCTGAAACCTTTGAACTCTTTGCCATCTGAAGGGTCTGAATGCCCTGTGAACACTTACGCTAGAAACTAGCATCAATGACTGAAAACTTGGAAGTGCAAATCTGTGGCTACAACATGCCACGGGACATCCAGCCTTATCTTCTGTCTGTCTGCTTAAAAAAATCAATGACAAAATGAAAAGACACACTGAATATAATGAAGAGATGAATCTTATATTTTGACTCCTTACTTTAAGCACTCATGCATAAAGGATGCATATGCATCCTTACTTTAAGCATGCATAATTCCATGTTATATGTGGTATGTCACATATGCAAATTCTGAGGCCCCAAATAGAGGGTCATCTTTGACATCTCTTTCCTGAACAGCTCAAGACCAATCTACTTACAGTGACATAGAGTAAGATCTAGGGCTACATAGTTGGAGCCCAGGCAAGGACACTTGAACTTGGAATGCTTCACCAGGTCTCTTTTTGTGCATGAATTGTATGCATATACATGCATATATGTTTGTGCACACATAAACCTTTCAAGCCACATAAACCCTTCAATAGCAGATCTTATTTTGTTCATTCAGCTAGAATTATTTTTAATTCTTAATTCTAATTAAGAAATAATTAAGGATTAGTATGAAGGGAGGGGGAAGAAGGCCCAGGGAGTAGTGTTTATGTGAAGACACGAGCTCAGATTCCAGCACATACATAAAAAGCCAGGTGTGGGATTGGTGATATACATATTTAATCTTAGAACTGGGTGTGCAGAGACAAAGGGATTCCTGAGGTTGGTTGGGAGCCACTTTAGCCTATCAGCAAGCAACAGGGTCAGTAAGAAACCACATCTCAAAAAGTAGGCGGAGGCTGACTGAAGGTGAGGACCGAGAACTGTCTCTGGCCTCTACATGTATACACACATGTATATCATATATACAAGTGCACACACACATACACACATGTATGCATTCTCATGTATATAAGCCCATTCTCAAAAAGGCAGACAAAGAAAATAACTTCCTTGTTCTTTGAATACTCAGTACAAACTAAATAAGTAATTTTTGAGCATATCCTAAAGGAAGTATGATGTTCAGGAGAAAGAAATATCTAAATACATAAATTACAGAGGTGGGCATTTTCAGATGCTGGGAAGATGGCAGTCCTATTGCTGTGTATACAGCTGTTGACTTAGGGTTGTGGTACGATCCCAGGCAAGTCTTTATTTCAGCAGTACACCCTCTATTGAATTTCATTTTCTCCAAGTTTATAGTTTCAACATTTTATGTGACAAAAGATTATGTACCTTACAGATGTCTTCTATGGCACTGGGGATAGGGCTGTTAAGAGTGCCATTCAACCCTGACCATGACAGGTGCACAGGGGCACCTCTCACTTCAGCAATGCCTCTCATTTATATCACACAGACATTTTATAACTTCAACTTTCAAAGAATTTCACTGACTTGACATATATGGTCAAGAAATGTACTTTGATTTCCCTCCCCTTCATGGCTGTGGGAATACCATTTCCCTATTCAGAATCTCCTGGGCAGAGAATTCTCATCTTGACCCTTTAGGATGTTGTGATCCTGTATAAAGTTGTGATTAGGATTAGTTGTAGATAACTCTCTTTTCCCTCACAGGACTGCTTGCATTTGATAGTTAACCTACAGGTCTTAAAGAAATGGGTTATTCAAAACTAGTGAAGAAGAACCTATCAATTCCATAAGTGTTTCTCTGGATGGAGAGAAGCCTCATGTCATTTACCCTGAGAAGCTGTAAGGGTTTGGAACCTAACCCACAAAAGTGGCCTCCTCGCTCCTCCAGACCATCAACCTGCCCTTCTAAATCCTATCTAAAGGAGCATCCAGGTCCAAGCTCTTCCTTGTGCACACTCACAGTCATGCTACTTATGCCCATCAACTTGCTCAACACTGTGAAGCAAGCCAAGGTGTAGACTTATCAGCTTCTATAAACTTACAGCATCCTACGAGTTCATACTCTTGAATAACAAAATAAAAATTCCAATAAAGTTATATATGAAAATATAATTGCCATGAGACATGAAAAGTATTAAGAAATTTTGCAATGAAAAATCTGTTAGTGGGATGAGAGAGCATCTGTGAATGTGAAATTACTCAAAGTGCAGAACTTTGACGTGTTGATCTCAAACCCTAAACTGACCTTGCTCAGTTTCTCTCTTGTTCTCTGGAGAAGAAAAAGCTCTAGAGAAAAGAATACTTTTCAGAAGTATTGGGTAGGACCAGGAGATTGTGGATGTGAAACATTATCTTAAACACAAGAAAATCTTTTTTGGAAAATTAATTTTATTTATGTGTATGTGTATCTGTGCAAATGTGTGTGTGTGTGTGTGTGTGTGTGTGTGTGTGAGTGTTGGTGCCCACAGAGGCTCCTGGATTTTCTACAGCTGGAGCAGCAGGCAGCTGACAGCCACTCCGTGTGTGCAGGGGCTAAGAGCTGAAGTCAGATCCTCTGCAAGGGCAGGAAGCACTCTTCAACAATAAAGCATCTCCTCAGCCTACGAAAAGCTGTACCTTCAGTATGAAGATAAATCTATCAAGTTTCACCCAACAGATTCTTTATGCAGCCTGTGGTAATGCACTGCCCTTCTAATGAGCTAAAAACTACCAACAAATTCTTGAATTCATTAAAGCTGGTCACATATTAATACATTGTTCTAAAAAGGTCCCTTATGGCATTGTTTAGTAAAGAAAGTTCGTTGAAATTAAACTGCTGTTGCCAACCAGGCTAACTGTCCTTATATTAATCTTGTTGACTACAAAGAGATGAATGGTTCTGTTTTTCTTTTTTTTTTTTAATTGGATATATTCTTTATTTACATTTCAAATGATTTCCCCTTTCCTGGTCTTCCCCCCCCTCCCCCAAGTCCAATAAGCCATCTCCCCTCCCCCTGTTCCCCAATCAACCCCCTTCCGCTTCCCTGTCCTGGTATTCCCCTACACTGCTGCATCTATAGTGACATCTTTGTATATGCTAAGCCTAGTGTGTCCTCTTGCGCTCACTAAAAAAAAACATCAATTACATTTTTTCTTTAAATATCTACTCCAATTATGGCATATTTTTGCAATTAATTGTATCTCATTAATTTTCTTACCAGTAGGATAAATACGTTGACTATGACTTACACTGTCAAATATGTTTGATATTTCCCTTGAAGTTAATTCATAGTGGTGTACTTTTTTGCTTTATTTAATTACAAATGTTATCCCCCTTTCCTCCTTAACCCTCCAAAAACCCCGTATCCCATCCCCCTCCCTCTGCTCATCCCACCAACTTCCTGACTTGTATTCCCCTATTCTGAAGAATTGAGCCTTCACAGGACCAATGGCCTCTCCTCTCATTGATGTCTGAAATGGCCATTTTCTACCACATACGTAGCATGGGTCCCTCCATGTGTACTCTTCGGTTGGTGGTTTAGTCTCTGGGAAATCTGGGGGTTCTGGTTGGTACATATTATTGATCCTCCTATGGGGCTGCAAACCTCTTCAGCTCCTTGGGTTCTTTCTCTAGCTGTTCCATTGGCAACCCTATGCTCAGTCTATAGGTTGGCTGTGAGTCATGGGTATTTTGATTCACCTTCCAATAAGGATCAAAGTATCCACACTTTGGTCTTCCTTCTTCTTGAGCTTCATGTGGTCTGTGAGTTATATCTTGGGTATTCCAAGCTTTTTGGGCTAATATCCACTTATCAGTGAGTACGTACCATCCATGTGTGTTCTTTTGTGATTGGGTACCCTCACTTAGGATGATATTTCCTAGCTCTATTCATTTTCCAAACCATAGAAAATGTGTCAACTTCTCCTAGAGTGATGCTCTTCTCCCAAAGTTTAGTTTTACAGACAAGTCTCCAAGTCATCTGAGAAAACTATCTAAACCAAGTATTTATCAACACTAATACACCACCCAAAGTTCTGCTTTTCCCAGTGGTCTTGTACTTCTCAGGTATTTATGATCCCTTCCTCCAAATGCAGTCTGTGTGCTTTGTCTTATATTTACCTCATCCTACTAAAAGGAAAGAAATGCACCCATCATTAATGCTGCGATTCAGGCAAGTCAATTTTAATGCAAATACGAAGAATAATTCCATTTGCATTTGGAAGTTTCCTAGACTCTAACATCTTCATACTGACTCATTTTGTATGAAGCAACCCCCCATGAGAACAAAACTAAAAATCTTTCCTTTGCCTTTTTGATCACTAAAAATTAGGTATCAACTACAAAATAACTATCTTTTTGTAATTTTATACAACACAAGAACATAAGGAAATGAAGTTATTACCTGGCTCTTGAGAGCAATGTGTTTCCTGTATGATGTTATCAATGAAAGGATCAGATAATATCCTATCCGCTACATACAAATCTTTAAAAGAACTCCCTTATATCTACCTCTTAAATTATGCATAAAAATCTGACTCAGAAATAGCAGTTCTGCCACGGATTCCTGCAGAACAGTTCTGAGAGTCTTAAAAATTCATTCCCCAAACCACACTTTCCTTTGAATACGTAAAGCAGGGAAAAGATGAATGAGTTAATTAGATATAAAATTACCCTATGTGAACTGAACTAAACTATATTAAATAATGGATCAAAATGTTCAAAGGCAAGAACAAAAGAAATTTAACCTCAAGTATTAAACCCATGGGATTTCTGTAGCCTGAAAGATATATATATATATATGTGTATGTGTGTGTGTGTGTATGTGTGTGTGTGTATCCCATTCTATAGGTATATATGTATGTGTGTATACATAACTATGGACATATAGCCTTAAAATATCAAATGTAGCTCTGTCAATTTTTATATATCATAAAACTGATTTAGAATTTACATTATATTTCATCTTCTAGTATTGTATAAAAGGCTTAGTGGTTAAGAGGACTTGTTGCTCTTCATGGTGATCTAGGTTCAATTCCCAGCATCAACTTCAGTCTTCTCTCAATTGCCTACAACTCCAGTTCCAAGAGATTCTATGCCTTCTTCTGGTCTCCATAGGCACCAGGCATGCACATGGTTCCCATATATACATTTAAATATTAAAATATGCATTTAAAATAAAAATAAATAAATCTTTAAAAGATTCATCTTTTGTACAAAATTAAATACCTAATATTTTCAAGCAAGTATTTGCTAGCAGTATTTACTTGATAAAATGGTTAAATCTATATTTGCATTAATCATCCTATGGTTCAAGGTTTAACCACCAAATAAAATAATGCATGTAGACCCACTTTCAAGATTAGCACTGCAATTTCATCATGACTAATAAAAACTAAATATGACCACTACTTATTTGATATCATCAACTGTCCTTTAATAAACATTATCTTGGTTAGGCCCCAAAGCATTCCCATACAATAGATGTTATTACTGTCCTGACTCAGTGATAAAAATCTGTATCATAGGTTGGTTTAAGCCACCTTCCTACAGTCACACAACTGATAAAGGGTTGGGCCTTGGTATTAATCTCACAGTTTGGCTCCACATGTCAGCCTATGTTTCACACTCCTTGGTTCTGTGTTACATATATCTTTTGTTCTTTGATTTTCATTGTATATGAATACATGCACAAAATAGAAAACACATTATGGATTACTACACATTAATGGTAAAAAGAATATTTATCCTATGTTCAGTAAAGCAGTTACTTTATATGTACAGAAACATAGATGAAATAGTTGATAATGATGGGTTGAGTCATGGTACAAAACTGTACTTCTTCCCATTTTTTTCTCCTCCTCAACATTTAGTATAAAAGCAGGGAGGGATACAGAAGACCTCTGTGGAGAAAGTAGGATCTTCTTTGGTCTTAAAAAATAAAGATGTACGATATGCAAGTGATGGGGATAATGCAAGGTAAAGTTAAAATGTAGGAAAAGGAAGCATAACAACGACTAATATGGCAGTAACAGAGTTAACTATTACAGGGCATCTAGATGTTCTATTGATACAGGACTATGTAAATTTTATGCAAACTCCATTCTACTTTATTGGAGAACTAGAAGGAACATTTGCATTTTGCTATATGAAAGGGGTTCTGGAACTATATCTCTACAAATAGCTACATAGTGAGTTAAAAAACCACATGATTCATAGATAGACGTATAAGTCTTATTCATTTAATGTTGTCCATGCCAGAATTATAAAATCACATTAACTTTGGAAATGATATCATTTTAAGTGTTTAGCAACAACAGAAGTCTTCAATTACTCTGTATCAAGGTTCAGAAGGATCACAGCTATTCGTTATATAAAGGTCTTACTAAGGGAATAACTGGACTGTTCTATGCTATCTAGGGGCATTAGGACAAGAGAAAGAAAGTAATTTTTTTTTCTGGTATAAAAGAAAGAACATTTAAGATATGGCTTAAAATATTAAAGTTCTCCAAATGACTACCAAATGTCTCTTCCCAAATCTTACCACCAATTACAAGTACAAATTTGCATATTCAATTTTATGTGTTATCTTTATATAGACAGATAATACTTGGGTTTTAATATATGTAACACCAAACTGACTTCAGGACCTCCACTGAGCAGCCTTGCTTCAGGACGACTGCTACCCCTCAAAGGAAGGCTGTACCAATGCCTGGGCAGGATAAGCAGAGTGCTGGAAAAGGCCAGACAGGTGCCATGCTGTGCTTCACCTAAGAGTTCTATCAGATGAGCATCAACAACCCCCAACCCTGCTGGGATTTGCAGTTTGTTCCTTCCTAAGATAGGTTGGTGATTCAGTGTTTTGATTTAGGTATTAGATATATAGGAAGTGGGTGGAATTCTGAAATAGAATATAGAGCATAGAAAGAGGAGAATGTATAGATTCCAGTGAGGACCAACAGTTAACATGCTTTGGAGGCAATAGAGAAGTAAATACAGATCTCTGTTTTGGATTCAAGATGTGATGTTCCCCCCACCCCCACCCCCCACAGCCTCATGTTATGAGCACTACACCCCAGGCAGTAACACTGCTTTGGAAGGATACAGACATTTTTTGAGGTAGAACCTAGGTGGAAGTCAGTAAGAACCCTTGAAGATGTCTTGTCTAGGACCCTTATCACTCTCTCTCTGCTTCCAAGCTGCCATGAAATAAGTAACTCTCCTGAGCCAGCCACTTTGCCCCCTTGATACTCTGTCAAACACACAGGGCCAAGTGAGCGTGGGTGGAATCTTGTGCACCAAGAGTCTGATTAGCATTTTCCTTTGGGTTGTTTTCCCAGGCATTTTGCTTTGTGGTAATCCAAAAGTGATCACTACAGAACACTTGTACCAGAAGCATGGCCCTTTGGACCTCAGTTGTAGGAAGAATCTGGAAGAATCAGAGACATGGACTAAGGATGCTCATGAATGCTGTAATTGTAACTGGACAGATGATTGTGGTGGGAGCTCAGAAACATGGCAACAGAAGCGACCACCAGTTTCCTGTGGACATTGGACTAAAAGCCATTTGTGTTACATTTGGGCAATGAATCTGTCCTCATTTTTTCTCTCTCCTGAAATTTGAGGGGAAGCCAAGTTTTAAACTAATTTGTAGTGGAAGAAAATTTAGCATCTTGTAGGATTCAGACTACGGCATAGTTATAGTTGACTGCTTTTTGATTACTAAGATTTATAGGAGTTCAAAACAACAACAGCCAAAAGGCCTGAGACAATGAGAGGAGAAAGGTATTGATTTAAAAATATACAGTATGGCTAAAAAAAAAAAAGAGTGAAACCATGAAAATATATTGCTATAGACGCAGACGCTAGTTTTAAAAACTTGAGTTACCTTATAGTGGGACAATTAGAAAGGATTCTTCAAAGCTAGCCCCTACCCATCACAAACCTCAGGGTATAAAAGTATATAAAATTGCTCATTTTAACAACTTTGTTGAGAAGACAAATCTCTTATACATTTTGCTTATACAAAGAAATACAACTGTATTCTTGAACTGTAGTTTTGAGTTCATCCACCCAACCCCCCAGAAGCTATAGCAGCAAATATCCAAGGAGAATTGTGACCACCTAGGTGGTAGCAGACCTTGGCATTATCCACTTGAGACTTGTTTTTTTCCCAGCCATATAGAATGTTTTGACAAGACCATAGAGACTCCTACCTATGATTTCAACGAAAGGCTTTGCAATTTAGACAATGTGGAGCAGGATTAGATTTCCTACAAAGACTCCTGAGAAAGGATGATGTGTGAAATTGTCAAAGTGAAGTCTAGGTTGCAGGGGAGGCCCTAAGATACTAGAGAAGCCATGATCTGAAATGTCTATGTAGGAACACGACAGATAATAAACTGAGTGATCCTGAGAGAGAAAATATGGAAGGCCTGTGGGAGCTCATATCAGAAGACTGCCTTCCCTGGATAGAAGAGAGTTAGCATTCAGTGGCTACCATAATGTTACCCATCTTGTTCTGATCTGATTCTTAACTTCTGATCCCTCTATTTCTCCCTTTGCCAATTAAAATATTTGCTTTGCATCATTGGTATGTTCTGTTATGTTAGAGGTGTGTAAATTGTTCTTTGATATTTTTATAGGGACTCACAGCTAAGAGCTTGCCTTGTGTCTCTGAGGAGACTTTACACTTAGACTTCTGAGCAGTGATGGAATTGTTAAAGCTCTAGGGAATCTTAGATTTTTCTATCATGAGTGAGCTATGATCTGTTCATGCCCAGGCATACATTGCTGTTATTTGAATATGAAATACCCTCCCACAGGTTTACGCTTTGAACATGTTTTTTCAGCTGGTACTTTCGAGGCAGGAGACTGGAAACTCCACTTGTTAGGTCATAGGTAGAGGTAGTGGGATGCTGAAAGCAGATCATTTGGGGCAACTGATGCTTGGACCCTGACTGTTATCTCTGCTTCCTAGTTTTCATGAAGTAAACCATTCTACTTAACCGTTCACTGCATCTGTTCATCATGATGGTGTGTTTACGCACACAGGCAGACTCCTCTGAAATAATTATCCCAACTAAAGATTATCTCTTTAAGTTGCATCTATGACGTATTTGTACCACAGTGTTCTGATATACCCACAACTAAAACAAGAGAAAATTGGAATATGGACAGATTACTGAGGTTTTTTTATGAGTTTTCATTCCTTTGCCTTTCTTCTGTTTAACAAAATACATGACCCACCCCTGTAAGTAAGTTAAGGGCAATCTTTACGTAAACCATATTCAAATAACTTTTTGAAACCCCACTTGGTTCCTGTCATTGCTTTGCTATCACCTTAGCATTGCTGCCTGTCAGGAGGTAAATTCTGAACTCTTCCATCAAATTGTGTGACTCCTTAAAGCTCATCTCTAGCTTCTCTAGAAATTCATACAGCATACCTTCCTAATTTACTCTGATCTGGATAGTTAAATTTTTATTTCTCTGACCTAAGAGAAAATAATTTAGAAGGAGAATTTGTTTCACGGTTATAGGTTTTCTTCAGACCTTGTTTACTTGAATTAATGTGTTTGAGGAGATCCTTCCCCTCATGGTAGATGAGTAGCTGAGAGAGGCAGAGGACTAAGAAGAGCTACAGCCCTCAGACATACACCCCCAGTGACCTAATTCCTCCAGTGAGGTACTGGAGTTCCTAGAACTTGCCTAAATAGTGTGACTAGCTGAGTACTAAGCATCCCACAAATGAGAGCCCATAGGGGGCATTTAATATGCATTCAAATGTAACAGAAGCCATCCAGTCCCTGGTGCATTTGTCAATGTTGTTTGTTTTTGTTTGCTTGTGTTTAGTTTTGTTCTTGTTGGCTTGCTTTTGTTTTCAGAAATTAAGTTTATGTCCATCTTCTAAAATTCACGAATTTCCACCTTTTAAAAATCTTCTAGAGAGGCCGTTCGGCCATTCCCAGCAGCTGCTGCTGACAGTCTCACTCCTTGTTCTGAACTCTGCGGGCACACGTGTGGTATATTCTCACAGTCACACGCATATGCGAAATTTCAAATCATCTTTCAAAAACCTGTTAAACTGAATAAAACTCAATATAGCAGTTGACTTTCCCATATTGTTAGAATATCCTCTCTACTTCTTCAACATATGCCCTCTACTCCCTGACAGATAGATAAAGCCACAGAGCAAAGCCCTAAGATAGGACTTTGGGGCAGGTTCATCTGTGCTCAGCTTGCATCTGTATCACCGCACCAAGGAACTGCATTGTTGAGCCCACCTGCACCAACTGCTGGACTTAGCCTCATGGAGTTTTCAAAGCTGTTTTGTTCTATCGTTTATACAGAATTGAAGAAACCTAGAGAAACCCACAGATACAATCCAAAATCAAATTAAAATCCTGTTATTAATGTGTTCATGTTAGCTACAAAGACACTCCCTACCATACTTGCCACATATACCAGAAAACTGTACTAACATCTGTCTCCTGATCGCATGAAAATACCTTGAGGGAAACGACCAAATCTTAGTTGTGTATCACACATATATATATATATAATTTTAATTTTGTAATATATAAACAGCTCCATTGAAATAATAACAGTACCCCTCAGGCTGCAGGCACAGCTCAGTGGTTAAAAGCACTTACTGCTCTTGGAGAGGACGAGGGTTTGGTTCCAGGAAAATGCATGATGGCTTACAACTATCTGTAATTCTGGTTCTAGGAGATGTGATGGCTTCTTCTAGTTCTATGGGCAGCAGCATACATGTGTGTGCATATATGCACTCTGCATTTATGAATGTACTCATATATAAAAATAAAAAGATAACTAAAAAAACCCACTAGCCTTCATAACACCAAAAATGTACTCTCAGGGAAGACATTATTAATAATATAGCATTTTAATAGCTCAAAAAAGTATCAAGTGTTAAATCTTATTAAAGAACTGAAAGACTGGATGGTAAGAAATCATTAAAATGACATTAAATAATGAAAAGATCTTCTTTGCTTTTGAATGGGCAGAATTAATATGGAAATTAATGTAGAGAGTTAATGCAATATCCACAAAAATTCTAATGCCACATTCCACAGATCTAGAAAAAGATTACCACACAGAGCCACAGAAGAACACAATTAGAAGTATCACGATACAGTGCCTCAAATTACACTACAGAACTACAATGGCAACTTTGATATAAGCAAGGGCCGCTGAAATTTTAAGAAATGAAAAGCTCATTTAACAGAGCATCTTAGGAGAAATATTAAGGAATATCCCTCATTTTATATTTTAGGACAGTATTATCACTTGGTAGCTTGCAACCATCCTGCTTTAGCTGAGATTATAGGTGTGAGACACCAAGTGTAGCTAAAAAGACAAAGCAAGCAAGCAAGCAAGCAAGCAAAAGCAGTATAATAAAACAAGAACCAAGTTTTGCTGAACAGCCCAGGATGCCCTCCAACTCAAGACCATGTCCCAGGCTCTCTGGTGTAGATTTTAAAAGAGTACACCACCACAACTGGCAGCAATAACCTTTGGAGTGGCCATACATAGACCCAAATTAAGAAATAAAAGTGTACAGTTAACTGATGCACACTTGTATGATTTATTTACAAGGCTAAAAAATAAAACAATTTTTAGAGAGGAAATTTACTGAATATTATTAAACAGAGACTCAAATTCACTTAAATCCAACTCATTCAATTTATAGTAACTCATTCAATTTATAGTATCAGGGAACTGCATAGAAAAGAAATAAACATATTTATAAGAATTTATAGTAACTTCAATTATAAATTGTAGTATTTTGAATTCACTTAAATCAAACTCATCAAATTTATACTGTCAGGAAACTCTGTAGAAAAGAAATAAACACAGTTGTAAGTATTATAAAGGTATTTCAATCATCAATTTAATATCTCAAAAACTGCAAAAAATAAAATTTATTTATTTTTAAAGTGTTCATTATACTTGAATATTTTAAGTATTTTTGACATTTCAAATTACACAAAACCAAAATATCTCTAAGTCATTGTAATTTCCTCATTTCTTTTTTATTTTAAAGGTTACCAAGTATAACTACATAAAACGTGCATATATTTCTACTGAAAACCACAATGGCATACTGTCTAGCATACGATGTTGGCCTAGAATAAGTACAAAGGAAGGTGGTGGCTGTGAAGCCCAGCTCCAATCTTGGGGACATTTGTCTTGCACATCACTGTTCTTTTACAGGCTTTGAACTGAAGTGCTCAGAATGCTCCACACCTATGGTTCCTGGGCTGCCAGGGCAAGTCCTACCCATAGGCAAAAGCCAACACACACAGCAATTATTTAAGTATGCAGAGCTTTATACCCACAACCCAAATCTAAAATATAACTTGGTCTCCAAACCTCAATATGCAAAGGCTTTGAAAGCTTTTTAGAGACATGGAATCACAAACACTAAATTTTAACAATTCACAAGTAATTCTGGCTACCACTTAATAACATTCAGGCAGTACCACAATATTCTCAATTCTTCTTCAAGTTCTCAGACTACAAGGGATTCTGTTGGAGGGATATCAAGAGATCAAGATCTCAATTAACTTTGCTTTGACTTTTGGGTAAATCTAGGTGAGTCATTTTATTCCGTTAATGGAATGAGATTATAAAACATTGATGAAGGTTGCTTTTGGGCAGAGAAGATTAGGATCTAGATAGCTGTAAAATTGGCTTACTTAATCCTCTTAAAATCTAAATACAGAGGCAAAAGGATAAGAATTGCAATGAGTGAATTCAGTACTACGTGCTCCACTCTTCAGGCTCTGGTCTTATAGGGCTGCAATGTCTTCACAGTTTAGAAGATCCTTAGCCTCCAAAGTTAGTCTCATTGAGAGCAATGCCCACCTACTGTTTTGCAGGCTGTGTATGCTGGTCTCTCTGTCCAGAGAATATTGGCAATTAAGCAAAATTCTTACTTTGATAAACTTCTTTAGGACATGTTCAAATATTATCCTGCCTTCCTCAGCCTCTGCAGAGTGGAGCCATGAAAGGAGTTACTACATCACTGTGGCATTTACAAAGGCATGCTTCTAAAAATTAAGGCAAGAGAATATCTAGATCTTATCTGTCACTATATTCTCACACAATTTTTCTATATTTTCTATATTTCATGCATGTTTCTGGATAATGAGCTTACTAATTAATTTTAACATGCTGTAATTACCTTATGTCATTTAAAAATAATCAGTAATAAATGCATTTAATTTCAGGTTACAGAAGAATGGTTGATTGATACCACTTAATGCCATTTTTGTTAGGCTGTTCAAAAAAAATTGCCTAGTAGTTTAGACTCTAAGGTGCATATTTTTAATATCCTGTGACAGAACAGGGATGTTACTTGAAATTCACTGCATTTCTGGAATATTATTCTGAAATTAGACTGGGCTGACATATTATTCTTTGTTCTTACAGTGCCTATATTATGCTGGCCTAACTAAATCATGGCTAATGATTTAGGGCTATAGAGCTATGAAGAGCACTTTGGCTGTGTTCTTTATGATATACCCTGACAGTTTTTTTTTTAACTGGGTTTGTCCCTATCATTTTGTTGCATGAATGTACACCAATGCAGACACTATCCTCAAACCAAATGACAACTGGTGTTAATATTATAACATATAATTTATAATTCTGTTTAGATTATTATTTCTTAGATTCTATCTTGTAACGATTTTATGAAAAGTACATACTATAATCATTTATATTTTCAAAATAACAACTAAATAGCTATTTTTATTTCAACCATCCCAGACTATTGACTTAGCATGTGTCTTAGTCAGTGTTTCTATTCCTGCACAAAACATCATGACCAAGGAGCAAGTTGGGGAGGAAAGGGTTTATTCAGCTTACAGTTCCAAATTGCTGTTTATCACCAAAGGAGGTCAGGACTGGAACTCAAGCAGGTCAGGAAGCAGGAGCTGATGCAGAGGCCATGGAGGGATGTTTCTTACTGGCTTGATTCCCCTGACTTGCTCAGCCTGCTCTCTTATAGAACCCAAGAATACCAGCCCAGAGATGGCACCACCCACAAGGACCCCCCCCCTTGATCACTAATTGAGAAAATGCCCCACAGCTGGATCTCTTGGAGGCACTTCCCCAACTGAAGTTCCTTTCTCTGTGATAACTCCAGCCTGTGTCAAGTTGACACACAAAACCAGCCAGTACAGCATGGTATGCTATATCTCCTAACTTGGTGTTTCAAGAGCTTGAAACACCTTAATTCTGCTAATTAATTAGTTATTGGTTCTTACCAGAAGTGATGTTCATGGCTGTGTTTTTTAAATATTAGATTCCTGAAGTTTTAAGCCAGATGCTACCCTATAACTGAGACAGGGGATCTGACCAGGTGACTTCCAACAGGTGTTAGGAGACAGTGGTGACAAAGGTCTTTTCTCACTCCAGACCTTTCTAGCTCCATTCTCCCAGCCCTGGAGACCCTACTGGCTACTCAGGTCCTGCATATCTCCCCAAACAGCTGTGTACTCTGAAATTCTCACTATAAAGTATATATGTTTTTATTATTTTCTATTGGTTTGCTGCTGGCAAAAAGACAAAACAAAAAACCAAGACATTATATGCAGGAACAAACACAGCCAAGACTGTGACTGCCATCAGGAGTTGCAAACTTCTTCTGACTCTCAGGAAAGACGAAATCAATCTCTGGGACAGAAGCCTACGGACAGGCTCTAGCAGCTTGGCTAGATGAGGTCCCTTCTTTGCTCTCCAAAGCCTGATTTGCTACTTCTCCTTCCAGAATATTCCTTCCCAATAAAACACAAATGGTTTCCTGTATCTTATGTCTTTCTTAATTTTTAAATTCTTGTTGGATGACAAAACCAAAACCAAAAAATTATAAAGCACATGGGCACACATATACACTCAGTCTTTCTTCTCTCTCTCCTCTTTCTCTCTCCATAGAGGATGGATGGATGGATGGATGGATGGATGGATGGATGGATGGATGGATGGATGGATGGATAGATAGATAGATAGATAGATAGATAGATAGATAGATAGATAGATAGATAGATCTGTGTGTATATGTATGTGTGTGTGAGAGAGAGGGGGAGGGAGAGAGAGAGAGAGAAATCAGCATGTGTGCATGTGGTTCACTTGCAGAAAAGATTCTCATTTGCTTTTTTAATTTATTTCATAAATTCTGTAAAGTCACTGTAATTCCATGAGAGTAGATTTTTATAATTTCCTTTTGGTTTTTACTTATTTTAATGACTAATCTTAACCCTTCTTCAATGAAGAACTCAAAAAAATTCCATTTTCATCATAGACATATAAAAAAAACTTAGAAATCATCACTCCCATTCTTTTTTTTTTTTTTTTAATTTAATTTTATTTTATTTTTTTAATTTACATTCCAAATCACTTCCCCTTTCCCGTTTCCTCCCTCCCCGAAAGTCCCATAAGCCCCCTTCCCTCCCTCTTTTCTCCGTTCAACCCCCTCTCATTACTCTGTCCTGGCGTTCCCCCATCACTCCCATTCTTAACAAGACTGAACAAATAAAAAAAATCAGAGATTTGTGTGTGTGTGTGTGTGTGTGTGTGTTAGAGACCCCAAAACCTAGAAAAATCACTTATTAAAAATATAAAAATATACATTTGAAAAGTAGAATATTTGGATGAGCAGGCACTGGGTGCCATGCAGGTATAATATTTGTGTTGTTTTTTTTTTTGTACAAATTGTTAAAGCTGAATACAGAAAATAAGGAATCTCCCGATCTCACTGACTTCCCTCTATTAATGAAGATCTAAGAAATTGTCCCATACATTTTTATAAATTTTTCAGATCCCCCTCCCAAATCAAGGGAAAGGTTCTGCCAATGGCAAATGCTGAACAGTCTTTCCAGCTTCAGTGAAACAATACCCGACTGGTGGCTTTCCTGTATCATCTACTAGAGAAACAAAACCAAGTCCAGAAAAGCACAGTGGCTAAGGTATGCAGAGCTTAAGAAAATAGATTGTGAAGTCTGTAGTCAGAGAAGGAAATGAGGCCTTTTGAGGTAGAAGGACAAGAAACAGAAACACAAAGGTTCTATCAGAGACATAGGTCCACCAAAAGATTTAATCAGATTAAAGGGAGACCCTTCCCTTTCCCAGAATATTGCTAGGGATACATCTCCAGCATCACAGTGGAAAACAACCAAAACAGAAGCAGAATTCAGTCTTTGTCGAGTACTTTTGGAAGCCCATAGTCAAGGATAGGAATAAAGCAAGCATGAATAGAGGAGGAGCTAAAGACCCCACCACACACTGTTAAAGTATATCCTACTGAAAAGATTTAGATCCTACCAGGCATAGTGACACAGTAAAATCAACTATGGTGAGTGAACGAATTGTTTGTAGTGTTAAGGTGACATACTACTTCATTATTAATTACTAATTTATTCATCTATAAATATTCACAAATTACTGTTGCAAAATAAGGAACAAGAATAGGATGCAGAAATGAAGAGAAATAGATTTTCAAAGAGGTAAAATAAACATTCTTATAGAAAGAAGTCACTTCCAATCTAATTGTCACACAATGTCCCTGGTTAAACTGTGTCATAAACAAACCCAAAAGTCAAGATTCTGGGAGAGGGACTAGTAGAGATGGGAGAGGCCTGCAGGAGATAAGGGGAAAGTGAGAGAGTGGGGTAAGAAATAAAATATATTATAAACATGTAGAAATCATCAAATAAATTAGTTAATAAAAAAGAAAATCAATACCCCAGTGTAGGGGAATGCTAGGGTGGAAAGAAGGGAATGGGTGAGTGGGTTGGTGAGCACCCTCATAGAAGCAGGGGGAGGGGGATAAGATAGGGAGTTTTCGAAGGGGAGACTGGAAAGGGGAAAACATTTGAAATGTAAATAAAGAAAATATCAAATAAAAAGAAAAAGCAAAAAAGAAAATCAAAACAGAATCGAGCACTTGAAGTGTCTATGACCATTAAAAACAGGTACAACCCAACCCGTCATTAGATTAACACAATTCCCACACGAAGCCTTATTAGGTCAGATCCTATCACCAGACATAAAACATCTAGCTTTTCTATAATAACAAAAGATGTATGTAAAGAAATGTAAAAGACATCTGAACAAGACACAATTGTCAAACGAAGAGGTTTAATCACAACTATTTCTATGCTGTCTCAAAGGAAAAGTGCAAACAGAAAGTGCTAGAAATACAAAAGCATTTTAACAGTAATAAAGAATGACTTGTTTGTAATAAAGAAGTTAACTCTTTAAAATAATAATACAACTTATTGAATGACTATACTATATCCTAATCAAAACGAATGATACCAGTACCACATGAGATTGGAGGGAGCCTGTGGGACCACTGAATCACAGGAAGCTAGCCTGGACTTTAAGTCCTCCAGGGTCACTTGAGGGAGGTCTTAGGTTATTTTAAAATCTGAATTGTGCAACTTAGGAAATGTACTAAATAGGCTTAAAAGCTGAAAATATGTAAGGGCTACATCAAAAGAAGATATAAAATCACAAAAATGTATTTATTAAAAATTACAGAAGACAGAAAATGAGGGACAAAAGAAAACTGGGAGGGAATGGCAGCAGATTATATTATTTAAGGCAACTGTAGCAATCACTTTAATTAGGAGCGGTCTAAACACAGACATTCAAAGACAAAGCTATCTGGGTGGGTGTTACCAAGACAGGACAAGACAAGACAGGACAAGACAAAACAAACAAGCTTTCAAGACCCAACTACATCTTTAAAAATGATTATGTTACAAGTCAAAAGTAGAAAATATCCACCATGCTAACTCTCATCATAGGAACACCGCGGCTACCTCAATTAGTTTAAGACAACGTAGGCTTCAGAGAAAGAGCTAAGAGCATCATAATGAAGGATGTAGTTCTACAAGAAGACGGAACAGTCCTAACAGACATGCATACATGAAGCAAATTCTGATGGAACTGAATGTGAATATAAATCCAATGTCATGTTAGTGATTTGAATCAGAAGTACTGTGTGCCATGTCACAGGATAGAGATGAGCAGGTCTACACCACAATTGTAAGAACACTGATAAAGATGACAAAAGACTTTGCATTAATAACCATAAACCTGTACTACATGGAATTGTATTTTATAGGCCTGCCGTAAGCATTAGAAGTTGGAATGTATAATCATATGGAAGGTCCTGCTGCTCAACTACATTTGGAACATGGAAAGCAGTTTGTTCAGTTTTGTTTTCTTTAATCTAGTGAGACTTTTGATAACTTCTCACTATCTACTGAATGACTGAATTTCAATTTTACTGCACAGTGATGTTCATTAACATTAACCATACAAAAGAACCACTATGGACATCATGAGAGTCACAGTCTTAATTCAACATATCTGTTAATATGTAATATATAATCACATATCTGTGATTTATGGTCAGCCTCCACTATCAAACCACCACCTGGTTTAATGACCCGGTGGAAACAATTATGGTGAGTTCATGAATGGCTCTTAGGGTTAAGGTGACATAGTACTTTATTATTAGTTAATTCTTTATTTGCCTAAGTTATTCATAAAATAATGATGCAAACTAAGGAACATGAACAGGATGCAGAAATTAAGCCAAATAAATTTGCAAAAAGGTTAAGAATAAATATATGCATATTAAAGAAGTGCATTTCTTAATGAATTTTAAAATGGCAGAATTTTGGTAATTTGAATTGTATAATAGGGCTTAAATAATGTATATACCCAAAATGAGCAGAAATCCAAGGAATATATTAATTATTAGGAACAAATCATTCAATCTAAAAATGAAAAACCTATGAGATTTTCAATTTTTCATATGCATGACTTGAATAACAACTTAAGGGAAAACATATTATTATTTCCTGTCATTGCTTTAAATTAGCCAGTTTAACAATTGTCTTCAATGTATTTCTTACAGGCTGAGGGAAAGAAAAAAATTTGAAATTTCAATTACTTCCATAATACTCTTAAGACTAGCCTCAAACCTTTATGATGAATTATTTTTCACTGAGGACCACTGGCTCATAGATAATAGGGACGCTATTTAGGCAGCAGATGATTATCATTTTATTTAGGGTTTGCCCTGTATATATGCCCAGTAAGCATAACCCTGATGTTCTGAAATAGGGTCTCTGGGTGCAGTAGTGATTGGTGAATGATACTGACATTCTTCTCTTTCCACTCAGGCTCTTTCAAACCTTTATTCAGATTATCACTCTTTTATTTATTAAAATTCAATCTCACTGAACTATTTGGGGAAACTGATTGGCAAATGCAAAACACCTCATCCTAGGGTCATAAACACTCAATGTTCCTTCCATGCATCGGACATGGCAAGGGGAGACATCAGAGTACTCACCTGGCATGCATTATAAAGTAGCTGGTGCTCCAATTTTTTAATACCCAGAATCTGCTGGAACATTTCATAGAGCTGCTCCTTACTCAGAATAAGCTCAGACACAGCACTCAGGGTCATCCTGTTTGGCTGTTTGCACAAATCTTCTTCTCCCCGGTAAATGGCGTCATACTTGGCTATCCATGAGCTCAGCACCGTCTCTTTGCTCAAGCCATCTATCTCTGGCAGGCTGCGTACACGTTTTTCTATGTTCTTCTTAAACACCTCTCTGAAGTCATTAGCAGAGCATCCCCCACTCTGAACCATTCTGGCCACTCGGTCACTCTTTAGAAAAACCTGAAAAACAAAATCAAACAACATCTGTAATTAGGCATGGCCATTAACACCTATGTTTTGAGGGTACCTAGCCAGGATACTAAGTGTCCCACCATGGCTCAAAATGTTGTGTAACACAACTATAGTATAATACATGATAACTTATGAGAAGAGATCCCAATCTCTAATGGTTGAAAGGCTGAGAGAGGCAGTAAGCAGCCATGAGAAAATAACCTACATATCTCCAAACTGAAGGTCAAAAACTCAGGTGCAAAAGGCTTCTTGAAAGTGGGGGCCCAGTGGGGTTCTGGCTCTATCCTTTGCAGTCTGAGAACACAGTGCTAAGACAACAGTCTAGGAGGTAAGAGTCATTTAGTAGATACCGAATCTTCTGCCACTTAGAACCTCCCAGTTCCACATACTGGGAGAAATAACTTGTTTATAACCCCTTGTTCCTCTCTCACCAGCCATCCACCTCTCTCATTTCACTCAAATGGGTAAGAAAGGAACTGAAAATACATGGCCAACTTCTGTAGGTTTATTTGGAAATTCTGGGTAACTCTTAAGCACAGGAAGGATCGGAGGCCAACAGTTTTGTAGAACTGCACTTGACATAAATAAACATCCTATGTAACTGTTAACCCAAAGTTCTTTATGGTGCAGAGGTCAGGCTCCTTGTCCCTTTCTCTGATCTCATTAGCTCCCCGGCTTCTTAACACTTGTCTTATAGCTACAAGGAATAGATGCAAGGAGAGGGGACTATATATGTATATAAGCATATTGTTGACATATGAATCCAACCATTTTGTCATGGGTACTAATCAAAATACTGCTAATTTTCCTGTTTTCTTCTTCATATGTGACACAAGCTTCTTCCAGAAGAGTCTGAAAAACTAATGCAGTTACCATGTATTGAATGTTGAAATGTCAATTAAAAGTTACTGTGTGTATGCGTGCGTGAGTGCTTGTGTGTATGTGTGTGTGTGCCCGCGCGTGCACGCATACATGCATGTAGAGGTTGTGAGTACCAATACATATCTGGAGACAAATAGAGGATATGAGGACTCTTTTTTTAAATTTAGTTTTCTTTTTTACTTATTCACTTTATATCACTCACTGCCACCTTCCCACAATCCTTTTACCCATCCCCATTTCTTTCTCCTCTGAGTGGTTAGGGCTCTTTAGGTATCCTCCCACCCAGCTATTTCAAGTCTCTGTGAGGCTAGGCACTTCCTCTCCCACTGAGGCCAAACAAGGCAGCCCACCTAGAAGACCAACATATCCCACATACAGGCAACAGCTTTTGGGATGGCTCAGCTCCAGTTGTTCAGGGCCCACATATAAGTCAAGCTGCACATCTGCTACATATGATTAGGGAGACCTAGGTCCAGCCCGTGTGTCCCATCCCATGAGCAAGCAGCAATCCCAGACACTACTAATGACACTCTGTTATACTTGGAGACAGGAGCATGTTGTCCACTGAGAGGCTCCACCCAGCACCCACAGCCAAACAGTAGATGGAGCTTGGGGTCTCTTATGGAAAGAATAGGAGGAAGAATTGCAAGCCCCTAGGGGATAGGAACTCCACAGGAAGACCAGCATAGTCAACTAACCTGGACCCTTGGGGCTCTCAGAGTCTTATCTGAGGAATCTTTATTACTCTCCACCTAGTCCCCTGAGGCCAGGTCTCTCCCTGTACTTGTGGCTTTTGTTTTCATAGATGGAAAACAGCCAGCTCCAATTATCCTCTAAGGCCTAGTCTTTCCATGAACCTATGGTTCACTTTTTAGGCTGGAAGCTCACAAGTTCCAGTGATCATGTCTCTATTGCACCTGAGTACTGGTATTATAGGTTTGCAGGGAACACCTGGCTTGTTACCTGGGCACTGGGGTCTTTATAACTGTGTTGCAAGCAATCTTGACTGCTGAGTCATATCTCCAGCTCCCCCAAATGGCTAGTTTGTTCCTAAAAACTAAATTACAATGATTAAGTACTCTTACAGCTAGGGCTACATCATCAACTACCCCACCACATCTACCTATATGTAAACCAGTTACAAGCATGTTCTTCACATGTCAGGTGACTCACTTGTCATTCTGCCTGACTAGCTGGCATGTGGGGCCACCTGACTCCCAAATGCTTTTAGTTGTCCTCTTCTGAGTCATTCACAAAAGCTGTTCTTGTTTCCTGTCTCAGTCAATGATACTCATATACTAAAGCATTAGTTACTTCTACCTATAGTAACCCCATGTAAAATATCTACACAAAACGTGTGCTATCTCTCTATAGCTCTAAATCACTTGTGATTAGAAAGTCTCGATTATATTTTTATGTCTTCAAGTCAAAACAAAGTATATTTAGAGAGGTATAAGAACAACCATGGCTTGTACCAATGATCTGAGGTAGGGAAATCACCAGTTCAAGGCTAACTATATAGTTAAAGGATAAACATGATTATAAAGTAAAACCCTTGTTTTTACAAAAGAGTGAAACTAATGGTGTCTTTAATAATCCTAAGTCAGGGAGACGGAAACTCAGACACTCAATGATATATTTTGTCTGGAAATGACATTTCTTGAGTACTCATGGGGATGCTGCCATTTCTCTTCTTTTTCTTAGTTAATACTGCTTTGCTCATGAGGCACTGACAGCCCACATGAAATATACCTTACACCTAAAATCACACAATTATATCATGATATCTACTAACTGTTGTGGATTTGGTCTAATGCTGCATGAACTGTGTTAATTTGGTCATCAAAATGGCACAAATCCACACATAAGGCACTGGGGGACCCTGCCTCCAGTTGATTTTGACTGGTAAATAAATTGCAGGCAGCCAACAGTTGGGAGGGGAGACAGGGTAGGACTCTAGGATTCCTGGGCAAGAGGCTGAGGAAGGAGCAGAAGAGAGACTCCATGCCAGGAAAGCAGTAGAGGCCGGAGAGGTGCTGGACAGAGAACAAAGCCATCATGTAGGTGCTGGGGAATTCAGCTCCAGAGGGCTGTAGGTCTGGGTCCAGGGCAGCCAAGATGGATACAGGTTTTAGTAAGTAATAGCTCAGGAATACCAGACGGGAGTGTGGTAACCATGTGGAGTTTTGGAAGTGGCCCAGCCATTGATCTGCTTAAAGCATATTAAAATATAAAGGCTGTGTGTGTGTGTGTGTGTGTGTGTGTGTATGTGAGACCTTTATTTGGGAACAGAGAACATTGGAGAAAGTAACAAGGAATGTCACTGCTGTCACTGAGACTTTGAGTTAGTAACAATTAATTACATATAATTATATTTTAATAAAATACACTTAACTATATATATACACACATATAATTTTTGTTATAACTCTAAAGTTGCTATAGATGCTGAGGAATCAAAGCAGCACATCCAGGCAGCACTGTTTCATACCATTTAAAGCAGTAACATAGCAGCAGAGTGAGCCAGGGGTGGCACACTGGTAGAAGGAGGGCTTGGAATTCATTGCTGTCCTGGTAACACTAACGATGGACAGCTCTTTTCTCAGATATGCCAAGGGTGCCTTTTCAGAGCATCATCCACACTAGCAGATTTCTAGTGAGTTCTGAACACGAGCATCTTCCTGTAGACCTCACCCAGAACTCGGAGGAAACAGATTCCCTATGTCCACCACTGTGGCAATTCAGTAACTTTATTGTTATACCATGAAACATGTTTAGTGAGGTCTGGTCTGAGGTCTGGGGTTGGTAGAAGGGGACTCTCTCTGGGATTTCTTCCTCCCTCAGAGGTTCACCCTCCTAATTCTAGTATTTCTTTTATTGTTTTCATTGTCCATAGTAGCCTTATCCTCTTGTTAAATATTATGGCTTTCCTGTTCAATTTTATGCAGTTTGGTTTTTCAAGTAATATAAGAAAACAACTCCTGCTGCTACATGTAATGTTGCTTCTCTAGAAAAAACTTGAGGGTGACTCTTTCAGAAATGGTATAATGTATATAAACCCTGACCAGCAGGCTGTATACTTACAGTCTCACTACAGGAAAACTACTGATTTCTAATACTCTGTATGGGCAGTTACTTTAGTTGTTTTCACTTTCTAATATATAGCCAAGAGCTAGCATTCGCTTGAGTGACCTCCAGTTTTGAAACACAGGCACAAATGAACATTGTTGCTGAGTGCCTTGTTCCTATAAAACCATACCCAAGGCTGCACTAACTCACTCTAACTATGTAACTGACATTTGCTAAATGGTAACAAAATGCTAGGATTCTGCTAAGTGTTCATGGGGCACAGATGAATCCATCAGAGACTAAACCCTGACAAGTTCCTGCTCCCGGAGGGGGAAAGACCAACAACAAATGGAAAAAGATCAAGGACAATTACAGACACGCATTCAAAAGGAGGGGAAGCCAAGGAAATGGAGTTAACAACTCTGATGGGAAGTGAGAGCTACATAGGGGAGAGCCCAGAATAGGGGCAAGGGACCTGGGTCTTCAATAGCCTTTGAACCATGTGAAGATAAAAGGAAGAATAAAACATAGTTTAAGAAAAGAAATAAACAGAACCAAAAAGAATACAACATTAAGATCTTCAAAGGATAATTATAAAACTTTCCTACAAGATACAGAGATTACATATAAAGTCTTATGCAACTGTAGCAATATTTTAAATCAGGAAGACTACCAGATATCAGATGAAAGAATGCCTGTGTACAGGAGAGAAGTCCAGGTTCTAGTTGATGGCGTAATGGCTAACTCTGCTCACCAACTTCATTAAGTATGGACTCAACTAAGAGCCATGCCTCCTTGTAGGTCTGGAGAATGATTTCTGGAAACATGAAAAGGGAGGCACATACCCTGTTGAGTAGACAGCACTTCTCCCAAAGGGCATTCCATATATAAAGAGGGCAGAGGGAAAGCCAGTGCTGACTTTGCCTGTAGGCCTCCACTTCCTCCTGGTGAATACATACTGTTCAGTTGCTGCTGTGATTGCTGATAAACTTTGCTGACATTGCAAGCTACCTTCTTCAGTCTTCCAACAAAGACTAGACCATCAGCTCGCTAACAATATTCCATGTTTTCAGTGTTAAATGAGAACTGTTGAGTCATGCAACCTCATAGTGGGTAGCTACCAGGTTCTCAGCACCTCCAGTGCATGGCCTGAATGTCTATACCATGGAGGCCAACCTAATAAATCCCCCACTGTAATGCAGATTCATTTTATCAGTTCTGCTCGTCTAGAGAATCCTAACTTATGCGGAGCCCAGTTGTGGCTAGATGATCTAGTGTTAATACATTAAGAAATATCTCAAACGTAGATGCCAGTGGCAAGGGTAGATGGCAAAATGATGGAGCTTAGATAGAGATCAACGATCAGATGAGACAGGAGACTTGACAAGGAAAAGGGCTTCAGGGCCAGAAAGCGAGGCATGAAGAGAGAAGATTGAAGAACAGAATACCTTTTGAGTTACAACATATGGAAACTAAGGTGGGAAAACAGAATTTTCATTCTCTTTGTAACTTCAATAAATAATAAAGGTGGAAGAATGTATGTGCCTATAGATGTTTTGGTTTGTTGTTGTTTTTTGACAAAATGGTGAGTAACAGCTAATTTCATTTGGATAACAGTCAGGAAAAAGTATGATAAAAGCACATGGGAAGAACAAAAGTCTAAAAATCCCTAAATTTAAATGACTACAAATTACATAAATACCCCTCACACACACAAATGTATCTAGTATAAGTGAGGACAACCAGGGACATATTCATTTATTCATTCATTCATTCATTCATTCATTCATTCATATTCTCTGTCTGTCTGTCTGTCTGTCTGTCTGTCTCTCTCTCTCTCTCTCTCTCTCTCTCTCTCACACACACACACACACACACACACACACACACACACACACACACCACCACCACTGCAGCAGCAGCTCAGGCAGGATCTACTTCCAGGGACAGCAGCAAGAATGAACCAGAGGCCTCTAGAAGAAATGGATCAAATTTAAACCAGATCTGTTTGCTGTTTTCTTCTCCTAGGTCACCTTGGGCAGAGACCATTTAGGAGAGTAAAGAAGAAGAGCCAGCTACGGGAGGGAGCAATGGGGACAAGGCACAATACAGTTTATACAGGAACCCTAAATTGTGCTTTTAGAAAAACAGAAACGGAAAAGGAAGTGCCAGGGAAGCAGCAGAGGCAAGGCCGGGAAGTCACACTTCAGCAGTGTGAAACGGAAGTCAGAAGCTCAGAAAGCCCAGCAGAACAGTCAACGCTCAGCTCAGAGGTGAGAAGGTCGTGAAGGACCATGGTGTTCTTGCTCTTGATCCTTTCAATATACGCCCTGTGGGGACAAAGTTGCTGTGAAACAAGGACCTAAGGTCCTCAGTCTAACAGTCCTAATGAACAGAAGTCTGTTCAGAACCATGCCAGTGAACTGGAAAGCTAATTCTTCAGTCCCTACTGATGCTTGACGTGCCTGCAGTAATAGCAGACAACTTCATCACCTCCTCCTAAGAAACCTGAAGCACAACCGCTGCCCAGCTAGGCTGCCTCCTAGACTCTTACCTTAAAGAAGAAGTAGTTATGCATGGTTTCTATGTTTTTTAAGTATTTTTAAAATGACTTGCTATAAGGGAAGAGATACTTATACACCCTTGTACTTTATTTGGGTCATCATCTCTTGAGGAAGCTCTACCTCCCCTCTACATCCCATTCATGTCTTTACCTTCTTCCCCTGCTTTTTCCTAGTTTCCAAAAAACTATTGGACATCTATGAATTATATATCTCCACAGAGTAAAAAGTAAATACCAACAGGGTTTATTCCAGTTTGTTTGCTGATGAGTGTAAACTCTAAAAAGAACTGTCATTTATTAGATGTAAAACATGTTTTGTGGAAAAAGTGGTAACTACCCAAAGATGACTGACTACCCAGTGATAAAGACAATCAGATACAAATCTAGCTACAGGTGTATTCCGTGGATGGCTGCAGGAGTGACATTGAGGGACATAAATATCTGTAACTGGAAACAGAACAAAATCTGTGTTCAAAAGGCACGGGCTCCAGAGTACAGATCTTTTGCACAGAACAGTACATTGGGCTCTGTATACAGAGGGAAAGGCCTCTTATCCTGAGGGTATACTTTTTTTTTTTCCAAAATACCATGTTGCTCACCACATTCTGGGGCATTCCACTTTGCTTCCAGCACCTCCATAAAGTATGACCCACTAACCTCCATCCTCATTTAATATAAGCTACAGACTGAGACCTCTGATACCACTGAGTCCTCTTCTTAAAGTCCTAACAGTATTTGAAATTCACAAGCACAGTTTAAAATATCTTCCCATACTCACTTTGCCTCCAGTGTTAGGTACCAATTTCCATCCTTGAGACTTAGAAAACATCCCTGACAAACCCTTGCTCCTTTCTATGGCTGCAAATACACAATTGTCACTATACTGATCCTATTCCAGGGGTCCTCGTAGGGTTCTGCATCTTCCCACAATAGTTCATGTTTCTTCCTAGGACTGTCAACTGACTCTTCGGTGGGTTCTCTGCCTTGGGAGATTTCTAGCAGATATCAAATACCACCATCACTTTAGCCAATGTATTTTTTTTTCACAAACACCAAAATAATATTAAAACACCACCACTACCACTACCACTACCACTACCAACAACAACACTACCACCACCACCACCACCTCCATCTCAGGTCACATCAAGTTGGCAGTTTAAGAATAAAATCACCAGGGCATCCATGGCCTTACAACTCATTCCCAATTCTCTATCTCAGTGAGAACTCGCTCTGCCTATATCTGCCTCAATGCTCTAGTCACCCCGGTCATTTGGAATTTTACATGACCTATTTTATCATCATCTATTTGCCTTCAGATCACAGAGATTCCTCCCTAGTCCCCCTAGCTTAACTAGATCTTGGTATAAAACTTTTTTCTTTGAAGTACATTGCATGTTGCAACTATAATGTTTAATTAACAAGTGGGTTCATACATTTTAATCAATAAATTCCACAATGTCAGAAACTGTCTCATCTCACTGTTAACACCAATGCATAAGGTCAAAGACATGGCAAGAACTTGTAAAAATAGCTAGTGTATGGGCAAGGAGGCAAACTGTGAGCAAGTTGTTTAGAAGCGAAAAGGACTGGTGATCTAATTCCTCTATTCATTGTTGCATGCTTTAGAAACACATCACGTCAGTCAGGAAGATTGATTGAGTTTTCCATGCTTGGATACAGTGGGAAAACATATTGCAGAAAGAATAATGGGAAGAGATGCAAGCAAAGCCAAGTACTGAGAGTAGGAGTCACAGACTGGGCTGTAGAGCTGGATGAGAGGTGAAAGATGGCTCCAGGGTATAATGCAGTGCCAGGGAACCCAGAAAAACACAGGAAAAGAAGGAACAAAGGACACAATGAAAGAATATTAAAGTAAAGCAGACTTCAAAGTTATGAACTCCAGTCACATTCATAATTCATCTACTAACTAGTACAAGACAAGAAATTCATCCCTTAGCTAGTAGAAGACCTGTCCATTTGAGTGGGAGATATGAAAGCATCCCAGAGGAAACAGACCGCCATGAATATTGTCCAAAGGGAAAAGTGAGATTCATTTTTGCTCATAAAGAATACTTTGTAGTCCAGTAATCATATTCTCTAGTAATTCCTATTAACTATGCTGTTCTTAAAGAATGAATCACACATAGTTCTCATATGTGACCAATATGATACTGTGTGACACTGATAGGTTCATGAACTGTCACATACCTTAATCACATGTCCTTTTACAACAAGAGTTACCACAGGCAGGCAAACTATGGCTACAATCAAGGCTGTTGGAGAAATGGTCTCTAGTCTTGGGGTGCCCACATACTACTTTTCTGCTCTGCAACACAAGATCTGTGAAATTCTGCTTGAGAGAGCTCAATGGTACCCAGGTATCAGAGGCATAGGAAATTAAGCATATTTATAAAAGAAATCCATTGATGGACAGGTACTGTCTCTCTAGAGATCTTGGACATGGTTTCATTTAATTGACACAATTACTCTGCGTTTTGTGGCTTATAATTTTCTTTTTCAAACTAAGGAGTTTAAGCTGAGAAGTGGCTAGACTAAGTGCCTCCGGGGAAAAAGAGCAGGAAACTTAGTCTTTGGACTCAATGACATCACTAGTTTATTTCTCTCACACCCATCCATTGTGCAGTCCGTGATGTTTTGCTGGGCACTGCACAACACCTGGGGCATTACCAATCAGTTATCTTGTGAAAATTCCACACAATCCAATTCAGCATGGGCATTATCAACTGACATTGGGGAGCTTCTAACATAACCCTGGGTGTTATTTTTTTCCTCTACATTTTAGTGAGTTTTAATTGTACATGGCCTTCTTTCTGAATACCCTGAAATGACCTCTTCCCATTCATCTGCGGGGCTCATATTCCAAAAAGATAATCGAAATCTTAATGAAGTTGCAGGGAGCTAATACCAAAATTGAATGTTATGCCTATAAAGAAACAGTATCTTTCAGTCTGCCCAGCTGTCCAAATAAGATTTCAAATATATTTTTTCTATAGAAGCACTTAATATGCACAGTGATCTTGATCTGAACTGCACATTGCTTCTTTTATTCAAAAGGATTTCATAATGACTAGAAAAACATTTATCTTCTTCTCAAATCATTGTGGCTATCTATGAGATGGTTCCTGGAAGGCTGCCAGAATGTCTTCAGGCAGGGAGATATGGACAAAGTACAAGAGACCCACTTAGAAGAGGTGCTTCTTCTTCATGATAAAGCCAGATAGAACACTGTCTTGGGAGTTTCATAATTTGTAATGTCCTTGAAGAATGAATTGTAGAATTTTTTTTCTTAAATTATTTTTCAGATGTTATCAACCTGTGAATTCTGTAACAATGGAAAGTCAAATATCATTGAAAAAATCAAACAATTCTTATTTTTGCAGAGTACAAATTATATTTGCAATGGGTCACTCTAAATAGTCAAAGCCAGCCAGTAGATTCTCTGATAGCACTTCAATGGCTTCATTTTCTTCGTTCACCAAATCTCCCCTTAGCTCTCTTTCCCAGTTCTCTCTCCCATTGTTCTGAAGAACACACTTTCTATTCTAAGAAAAGGAAACATTTGTTTGGTGTTCAATATTCTTTATATGTTCCTTTCCTAATAACATGTATCAAAGCAAATTATGTTCTGAGTAGATCATCACTACTGATATGATGACATATGTTTGCTTATTCTATATGTAGTAGGATAAACAGGTACACAAACTGATCTTGCTGAACATTGAGACAGTCATTCCAAGAGAGTCTGAAATCAGACCTTGATGCTAGCTTAGAGAGAAGACAGAGGTGCCTCTTAGGCAGTAAGAACACATTTAATAAAGCTAAATCCATTTAATATGCACGCAGTTAGAGGAAAACAAACAACTTGTTATATAAAGCCACTAGTAATGAATGCTTGCTATGCTAGCATTCCTAATAGGGAACAGAGAGATATTTATGCTTATGTGATATATAGGGACATGCATATATGTATGTACACATTAGAAAGATGGGGGATTAATATTAGCATAGATCTTTTACTCCTCTGTGAATCCTAAAGACTGGAAACCTCTAACAACCAACCCCATTCCTTATTAAATGTCTCTTAAAACTGACCACAAATAATCCCCTTAACTAAAAAAGGCTAATGCAGATAGATGATACATCTAGAAAAGAGTTTACTTCAAAGGATCCTTCCCTAGAGCTAACCTAAATCCCGTATATCAAATCTAAAGCTCTTGGAATAAACCTAAAGTCCCAAACTACCAAAATCTTATCAAATTTGTTGTAGGGACTAAGATGAATTCCCATCCATATCAACAAAGACGCTATCTGAAAAATATAAAGCTTTAAAAAAATCAATTGGGCACTCTCACCATGTTGGAAATAGACTTGCAAAGCTTTCTATTGGTAGCAGTTGACAGTAAAATCCTTTAGTTTACATTTTCAGGTATTTTGCAACTTACTGATCAGCTCAAATTTTGCTCAGTCAATGACAAACTTTTCTTGACGCTCTAACTACTAAGACTGTTAAGACTGAAACCTAAGCAGAAACCCAGAAGAGTAGGCCATTGGACACTGCCTGGATTTGCAGTGACAACACCCAAGAATGGGACCTTGAAAGGAGGAAAGGTACATGTCCCAGTGAAAGGGCAGCAATAGCTTGCTGTGCCAATATTGACAGAGAAGCTGGAGAAGATATAAGCCAAATCATATTTTCCACAATGTTAGCAGGACACCAGAGAACATGTTACCATCCTCTCAGATCCCATGTCTATAAAGCACGAACTGTGAAGATGGCAGGTTATTTACACTTCATAAGCCAAGGATCTGCAGCTAAGGAATAAAATTTCAAAATTCAAAATGAAAAAAAAAAGTTTGGTAAAGCAAATCAATGTTTTAAGTTTTTTTTTTTTTAAAGTTTGGGATATGACCTTTATTGAGCTTATTCCATCAGAGCGGAAATAATGTCTGTACAAAACCAAATGTTTGTTACTATAACTTCTGCATCACAATTAAAATCCAAACAGTTTTTTAAAAACAGTCAACTCAATCAAAACTCACTACTTCAGAATCAATAGCTTCTTTGAAGTCACAGTAACCCTTAAATATGGTTAAGATTCGAATGCAGAAGGTTGGTTGGAAGGCTAATTAAGTCTCCAATTTGCTCAAATAGAATTAAAAAAAGGTAAAATTGTGTTTTTCACAGGGATGCAGTCCACTGGAATCACCAACACTGGACAGCTGTTAAGAATATTTAGAGTCCTGATATAATACGGAATCTAGGCATCCTTAGAAAGTCTTCTGTTGTCTTTTCTTCCCAATCAGCGATTTGTGGATGTGTGGGATTGACACCACCAGCAGCAATTTGTAGCCTTGATCAAAGAACTCAGTTCTTCCTCTTCACGTATAGCAAGTTGCAAGTGACTAGGAGTAATACACTTTACCTTTAAGTTTTTTGTTTTGTTTTGTTTTGTTTTGTTTACGGTGTTGAATTTTATTAGGAAGCAAAAGCACAGGACACAATTTTAAATATGAACTGCATAACTCATGACAAAAAGCATTCAGAAAAATTACTGTTGAGCACGTAAAATTCTAAGTATGTTTCCATATATATATATATATATATATATGAGGTATGACCATTTGATGGGTAGTCAGTGCCCATCCCTGATGATCTCTATTTTTTTTATTTATTTTCTAAGTTTTTTTTATTTACATTCC